>CM070873.1:255334074-255976574 GCA_036365515.1 Torymus aiolomorphi | reverse complement strand
CGTCTTTTTTAAACGCTAAAAAATTCATATAAATTTATAGTCTATATTGAAAAGAGCTTTACACTTTACTAAGCATTTTATAAGCAACTTCTTTGTATCCTTTTGAACTATCTATATTTAAAAACAGTGATAGATTCACGGATCAGTATTTAATATGTAGAAGCAATCCATTTATACATTTTATCTGATCTTTAAACATATGAATATTTGCATAAAAATGACCATGTCTACACCTTCAACTGCAAACTGTCGGGCCCGCCAAGTATAATGTATGGGAGAATGGAGGATCACCCCTGCTAGAGCAGCTCTAGACTTCTCTTCTCTTGTCCTCCTAAGATGCGTAATATTATACTATAGAAAGTTCAAAATTGAGAAAGAATAAGGAAAAATAGGGATGGTAACTATGTACCATTGTTTCGTAAAGGGTCCATAATATGTTTGCAAGAAAGAGGTTTTATGGAGATACATTGCGCTCACGACGACGAAAAATAATATTTGTACACCCGAGGTACGAAAAGTTCTATTATGTCAGTCAACTTATGGATACTTGACTACAATAAATTGATTTCAGTACTTTCTTGTATTTAATTTGTATAGAAGAATGAACAAATTTGAATACATTTCTGAGAACAGTCATACAGTTATTTCGGAGAACTGTTTGCATTACTTGACTATCGATAATTGATTTCACAACTTTCGATTGTTTAATTTGCAGTGAACAATGGAAATGTACTATACATACAATTTGTTGAGCATATATTGACTCGAAGAAGTAAAAGACTTTTTTGCTAATATTTATTTGATTTCTTTTACGAAATCATAAATATTATTATTTTATAGATTATACAGAAAAAACTCATACTTGCCTTATTTTATACTTTCGTAGAAAGTTTTATTAACAATAATATTTGTTTACTGATGGTTTTAAAAAAATATTTAGACTCTCATTAAAGTTCTTGGTACAGAGTTTGACACGTGTTAAGGGAGAGAGAGGGAGAGTTAGAGAGAATGAGAGAGAGCGCGAGAGTAATACATACAAAAAAAAATAACAATCTATCCATATCCTTATTTGCTCCATAATTGATACTGAGAACATACTGACCCACTCGCTCTTGCTCTCTCCATCTCCCCATCATCTTCAAGAATCGAGCGCAGTAGCGCCTCGCTTCATTCGCAGTTAGTACTATAACTATATAACTATATGGAGATATTTCTGATACGATTTGACATTAGCTGGAGCCACCAAAATTTTCACCCAGGCTGCGAAAAATTCTCTCTAGACACTGAAGGAAAAAATTATATTTGATGATTTCATGGGGACAAAAACTTTATATATAGTTTAATAGCTTCAATACGAAAGCATCTTTCATGATAAAAATTTACAGGTAGAATGTAAATGAAAAATGTTTTCCAATTAAGTACCTCATGCGCGGTATCTACGTATATATATATAAAAAATGATAAGGGAAATATGACCAAACAAAAGTAAGGTTATTGAATATTCTGATTAATTTGTAAATGGAATCGGAGGGTTGTAAGGCTTTGCGGGAATTCGATTATTTTAGTGAAAAGTTTTTCCAATACTTGAGAATCATTATTGGCAAATGAAGCCTCTGGCTTTTGTATTTGAAATACTTAAGCTTCCGTGAGAAGGGAAAAAATGATTAATGTGTTATTTAATGTTAAAAATGTATTTTTCCGTTTCTATATACCAGTATTAAATAATGCGGGACTTGAATTTATATAAAACTTCATAAATTTAAAATCGGGTAATGATTTTTCAATTCAGAGCTATTGTTGCGTTAATAAATTATGACATTTATTTTTCTTATTTTAGAAATGGAAAAAATTATATTTTTATATAAGACGACTGTATTCAATTCTTTTTATATATAGAATCTTTTCTATTATTCATTAAAAGAAAATTACCTTCAGAATTATACATAGTTCAATGGATTTATATGGATAGGACGAACTTCAATAAATTATTGATAAATGGTTTTTCCCAAAAATACAATAATGCAAAACCTTAAGTTTCTGTACTCTTTATATCTAGATAATATATATTGAAGTAGGTAGGAATATGATTTTATGAACAACTTGACAGACTTGGAAATAAAATTAACGGTATAATTATGATAAATAAATTCGACACGAATTGGCAAGTGCATTGCTACTTGCATTTATTTTATTATTGTTAGCGGAAAATGGAGTGGCGTTATCGACCTAATCCTCTGACTTCTAACAGGTTATAATGACGTCATGCTCAAATTACTACCATTATATCTAATTACATATTGAAGCATTTAACAAACGATTATATTCTACTCCATTTTCTTACAGCAGATAATTTTCTAGAATCTTTTTTTTTCCTCTCCTCTCGTCATTTGCTTTCGCATTAAATCAATTTGTTTTTGTATTCGTAACATAATGCAGAATCATATGTACGATCGTATGCAAAATGATTTTGCGAAATATTAAAATACACTTTATGCTAATATGACTAATGACTATGACAATAATAAACGCAGCCGATAATGCAATCTAAATGACTTGGGAAAATTGTGATAGATAAGGCTTATGGTAGGAGTAATTAGAAATTATTGCAATTATGTTTGATAAAAAGCGCTTTTTTACGTACCAGAAGCTTAATTATAATAGCTAAGGATAAATTATTGAAAAAATGATGGCCCATTAAAAAAATTTGTTGATAAAAATTATCGCTTAGTAAGTACTTTGTAATGTCCAGGGACGACCACTTATGAAACATTATAGTATTTATATTTTTTAATAACGCTGATAGTAATTTTACACAAAAGCAATTGACATTGAGTTTAATTTTAGATAATATTTAAGTATAATGAGTATTGTCAATAATAACTTATTCAAAATGAATTGTTAAAGGTGTTAAAAGTAATGAAAAATTTAGGTAAACAAATATTTATTCATTGTTTGGTTTCAACATATAATTTTATTAGATTATTGAACTAACAATTTTTCGTTTGAAACTTGATTTGATTCTCATACTGATAAAATAATAGCAATAATAATAAAATTATGTGATATTTAAAAAAATAGTAGTATTGCCCTTAATCATTTTATTCTTCTGATATATTAGAAGAATAAATATGAAAACATAATTATGAAAATTCCAACCTACTTAACTTATATCACATTTTACGTTAAAGATAGTTTACCTGCAATATTTTGTAAAAACACCAGGGCAAACAACGTTTAATATACAATATACGCGAAAACTCTATAAGAAACGACGACAACCCACATTCCCATAATCGCCAAAACTCTGCAACATTCCGCCTCGCGCAATGAACTCGCCAATTTTCATCATATCCAGCTACCTATATACACTTCTACACTCGAGTCATCGGCGCGAGATTTTGCATCAGCTGCCCATTTGAATTCTCTCTCTCTCTCTCTCTCTCTCTCTCTCTCTCTCTCTCTCTCTCTCTCTCTCTCTCTCTCTCTCTCTCTCTCTCACTCTTTCTCCTATACGATCGCGCCACACCTCAGCAATAAAATCGCGCTAATCTAAATATAATCGGCCGCAGTTCCATAAACAGCCTTCGTCTATTGCTTTCAATTATATTGCCACCGTTCCTTATCGCGCGCGTAGACGCGTGTAAGGTATACTTGCTTTTAGTCGTTCATTAGCGACAGACTGCGGCGCGCGACCGCTGCACTGGCCTCTCGCGGTCTAGATGCACGCGCGCGTGCGTGCGTGCGTGCGTGTGTGTGTGTGTGTGTCAGGTATAGTATGAGAAAAATAAAGGGCGGAAATAACAGTGTGGGTGTTATTAGGGATGTTGTATAATATAGGTTGTAGATAGGCAGGGGTTGATATTTTTGAGACGAGAATCGGGACGCGCGAGAGCGTAAAGTGTTAATGGATGTAATTATTATATTTACGCGTAATTAATAGTAGGTTATCTTATCCTGGGGTGTTGTGGATAGGTATTGTAAGAGGTTGCTGCTGATGTAAATGTCAGAAAATACTTCGTTGGATGCATTTGAAATGAACGTATAATAGAAGCAAAATCGTATACAACTATTGACTGTAAAAAAATTTTGCAGCAAATTCAATGTACCTATACTGAAAGCAACAGTTGAGAAGGTATTTTAAACAAATTTAATGTTAATAGTAAAATTTGAGGTTCACGCGTAATTTAAATTTAATATGAATATACATGAAATTTTATGTAGATGCATTCAATTGAATATAAGGGTACTGTAAATGTTACATTTTGTACAGAAAAGTTTTTTCTTTTAAGGTAATGTGTACTTACCGACAAATTTTAAAATGTATATTTCTTTTGTAAATAATAATAGAATTACTAACAAAAAAAATTGAGTATAGTATTTACATATACGGAGCGCCTGAAAGAGCTGTTTTTCCAAAAATTTACTCAGAATTTATTTAATTAAATAAAAGCCGCAATGCCGAAAGTAGGGATCTGTATACTTCGAATTTTGCCAGTTTTAAAAAGTGTTTATCTCATGGAAATGCTGATAGAATCTCACAAAAAAAATCTGAGCATAGTATTTACATACACGGAGCGCCTGAAAGAATTGCTTTTCAAAATAAACGTTCGAATGTTTATTAATTAAATAATGAAATTGGGTTGATTTAGAGGTTCACATCGCCTTAAATACATTAAATTCAACGGACCCATACATCTTAAAAGTGCATTTAATTTAATGCAATTTTTTACTAAAAAATTGCATTTTGCATTGCATTTTTTTTCTTCATTAAGAATCAAAATTGTTTATAGGTATGCACTTTGTCGACTTAGCTAGTAGCGTTTTATCTTTGGTCTCAAAACTTTTTTGAAGTGTATTTTACTTAAAAATATACATAATTTAAAAATACTAGCAGGTTCTCCTGATGCCTGACATTTTTTTACAGTGTAGCTTTATTTGTTGGCAATATTGAACCGATCAGAGCATGAATAAACATGATTTCAGCGCCCACTTCGAGATTTATCACGTGGACATTTTATAAATGGACGCTAAGGCATAATTGACTTTTTATTTCGAAAATAAATTCAAATGATAAGCGAAATTTGTTTTACTAATCGGAAATCGATTTTATCCTGAAATATTCTTACATATTTTAGATTTCGATCTCAATACAGAAAATTACCTTTTCCTAAATTCATTTTTTATTAAATATGAAACTTGTGCTCGTTTTAGTTTTAGATTTAGATTACGTGGGATTTAATAACTAACGCCAACTCGGAACTGAATATTTACGAAAATCCTCTATACAACAAAAATTTGTTAGAAGGATCAAATTAAAACTTCCAGATTTGAGAATGTAATAATAATAGCAATTTTAAAAACTTAAATCTAAATATTGATTATATATACTATATTACTACGTAATAATTTTTGTTTATGAATCAAACTCATATTTTCCAAACTTGTCCTTTATAACTTTTGAACACATGTCGGAACAAGCGCCTTAGGAAACCTTGTAACGTACTGCTTTTATATTCAATTCAAGGAAAAGTTGGAATTCTACTGACATCTTACGCACAACATACAAAAATTTATATTGCTTTAGGTATTCATAAAACATGAATACATTTCAATAAATATTTTACTCCAATAAATATCTATCACAATAACAATATAAAGGGTGGGTATCGAAAAATAGAATATTTTTATTCAGAAAAGTAATATGTTAGAAATTTTTATCATGAAAAATATGGAATGTGGAAAATTAGAAATTAAAAATTCATAATATCGAAAATTTATGACGTCGAAATCGATTTTACAAAATACCACCTTGACGAATGTTAAAATTTTAGAAAATATATTTAGAGAATTTACTTCACTATTTCAGAATGACACAATTTCGATAACCCATTGTATCTAATGCAAATTGTAGAATAAGCATCTATAGAAAATATCTGTACTTAATTTAGAAAATAATGTTTTCGAATGATAAAAATGTAGAATCTGATAGGATATTAAAAGATAAGCTATATTAAAAGATAAAAAATTCAAACTACAAAATGTTTATAGTACTTAAAGTTCAAAATGTAGAAAAATGATAATGTAGAAAGATCAAACTTTCGAAAGTTCATAATGTAGAAAGATTAAACTTTCGAAAATTCAAAATGTCGAAAAGTTCATACTTTCGAAAGTTCAAAATGTCGAAAAGATCAAGTTGTTGCATGTTTCATGCAATAAAGTTGACAAAAATTCAATTTGGAGGTTAGTTTATTTTTTTCGAAAGTTTGAATATTTTTAATTGGTTTTTCGAAAAAACCTTCTAAATTTGTCTTTTTGGCAATATTGGACTTTCCATATTTTACATTTGCAAATTTTTATCTTTATACAATTGCATTTTGAATAGCTAAAAATTCA
This sequence comes from Torymus aiolomorphi, assembly GCA_036365515.1. NCBI lineage: Eukaryota > Metazoa > Arthropoda > Insecta > Hymenoptera > Torymidae > Torymus > Torymus aiolomorphi. The sequence continues at coordinate 255,970,181 of CM070873.1, read as the reverse complement.
AAAAAGGTGTTTCTATATTTTTGTTTTCAAAAATTAAATTATTATTGTGCATTCTACACAATATATTTCGAAATATTGACCCTTTTTATTTCTCTTAAATTTAGCATTTTCGAAAATATAAACGTTCTATAGATCGTGTATATTACATACCTAGGCCAGTAAAATAAGAAATGCCTCAGATCACATGTAATTGTCGGCCGAGGCGAAGCCGAGGTTGACAAATATGTGATCTGAGGCTTTCTTTTTTACTGGCCAAGGTGTCTACTATTTTCCTGCTCGACGGCGCCGGAAAGCAGCAACTTCGTTTCGCGCAGCGGCTAGGAAGTTGGGCTTTTTCCGGCCGGAGGGCAGAAAATATGATTTCCTTATTTTCAGCTATTGGAATCATATTATTTTTCGATAAAATATTTTTCTGAAATTTATATTCTATATTTAATTATTTCGACGTAATGCTTTTTTAAAATAATTCCACTTCTAATATCTAATTTTTCTACTTTTTGAACATTCATAAAAGTAAAATTCGATATAAAATTTTTCTATATTGAAAGCCTTCCAAAAAAAAAAAAAAAGAATTCTGTTTTTTGATACCCACCCAATATAAACTATGTATACAAAAATATATGAAGGGTCCACAGGAGGATTGTCAATTTTTGAAAATTTTCAGTTAACTATATTGTTTCGTATACTTCTATATGTGCTAATTGATATTAAGGTTGTAGATCATTTTTAAAATAATGTGAAAAATAAAAAGAAATACTATATCTGAAACGTGACCTATAGTTAGTATCAATCCTCCTTTTCCCCGTGGACCCTTAATTCATATATCTTTGTTTCATTATTGTGCCCCGTATTTTCTTACAACGTCAACTCTCAATTATTAATATTAAAACATTTATTCTACTTTCCTCTCCTTGGTTGGAAAAAGCAGAACAGCCTCCAAACACCTTGGCAGATACCACCACCAATCGATCGACCCTCTTCATGCACTATTCACACCTTGTAAAGGAAACTCCGACAAACGATTTCTCCGAAACTACACCACTCGCTGCGTCACCTGATTCCCACGGGCGAAAATAACTTGTTGTTTTCTTTTTTTCCTCCACAACAAACAATGAAAAGAAAGTCGCTGCACCCACACAGACACACACGAGCAAACTGTCGAGCAAGAAGGGAAGAAGGGAGCGAAACTTTCGTCGGATATTGCGGCTAGCGTGCAATGGAGAAAGAGCGGGGGTGGAGGAAAAGGTCGGCAATTTGCGAAATAGGGACTCTTTGATGACTCTATTCCTGCTGAGGTGTATTATCCTACCCACTCTCCACCCCCTGCAGTTCAAGCGTGTCACGTGGGTTATTACGCATCATGTTGATAGGCGGACGGAGAGTAGGAATTAGCGCGCGGGAGGGTGGATGCGGTGTGCGGTAAGAGGTTGTTCATAGGGGTAATATAATCATCGTTATTTGAAAGATGTTTTTCTGGGGTTGAATGAAGTTGGGTTTTGTTTGTTTTGGTAATTATGGTTTATGTAAGCAGCCATGTGGTTTAAAACTTCATGTGTTGGCTAATATTCATGGGTTTTCTATGCTTAAATAAGATGATATTTTGGTTTTCCTGTATATATAGTTTATGCAAAATAAAAGCTAAAAAGAAATAGCTTAAAAAATAATGAATTTTAATGCAAAGTTAATGCAACGTTTCCATTAAAGATAAAAAACGCGATTTATGGCCTTTTTTCAGCTTTATTGAAGCAAAAAGTAATAGCAAAACTTCTGAGAAAAAATATCACTTGGGGCAATAAAAAGTTAACCTATTGCGTTTTATGACGTAACTACTTACGTAAATGTAACACAACGTTACGATTTATCATACCATTAGAACTATCATTAGGGGTTATAAAAAAATTACCAAAAAAAACCTAGCAACTTTTGAAATTTATAAGTTTCAATACATAGTATCGATAGAAAACTTGTATCGTAATTTATACAACCTAAGCTGTAATCCATAGATTTAATTACAAAGGAAGTTTTATCATCATTCTTCATACAAGTTTTTACTCGTGTATTATGAAACGCTACTCAGAAATGCATGAACAACATTCCACCTAATTGATAAATTAATTGCAGAATCTACACGTAACTGTTTTTCTCATCATCGTCACCATCTAAAAACTAATTAGGTCTCCCAACAAAAAACCTGAAAAAAACACATCTGTTATTTTCAATTTCTTTTCCTCTCCAACCGCACCTCCTGCTCCAAGTCCCAACAAAAAAACACGTAATCAAATCACGCATAATCTCTCTCGCTCTCCAGCTCATCCTTCGGCCAACCTAAACTCGTCTCACGCGAAAATTACATCGCCCACGTGTCGCGACTCCTGATGGAATTGGGCGCGGTTTACATCGCAAAATACCAGTGACAATCAAGGCTGGATAGTCGCGGGCTCGGGACGCACTGGACCGATTAATTAATCGAATATCACAGAGAGGGCAATGCGTTAGCAAGCTAATGAAAAATTCGTTTACCCAGGCAATTACACGCACGCGAAGTGGCTTTTTGGCCGAAACCTGGTACGCGATGATTAGGGGGCGGTGATTACGCGTCACGCGCTACTTGATTGAATGAAGAGAGCTCAATTGGAAAATGAGCGGGTGTATGCGGAGACGAGGTGATTAGGAATTTTAGGCGAGGATTTGAGTTTGATGGATGGAGATGAGGATAATCGGAGCTTTTAGATTGGAGTTATGGACATTAATATTCAGAGAATAATGGCTTCGTCATTGGCTGTAAATTTGTTCGTTCTTTTCAGGAATATATATACCGTTATTAAAGTTTCAAGAGTTAAAAACTTTGCGGTTTTTCGTGAATCTGCAATTGATTCGATTATGCATTTTCACTGATGTCAATAAATATTAGAGACAAAAATTACGCGTCTAAACGAGGATAGATTACATTTATGATCCATAAAAAAAGGTTTGCGTAGTTCTGGCATTATTTCCATTATAAAATTATTGAATCGAAAATGCAATTACGCGCGGCTATACATTTAATGAAACTGCATTTTCCATTTTTTACTTCCAATAATAATGAATTATGAATTCGTAAATGTTGCATTAATTTTTTCCCGTAATACTTGTTTCACGGGAATTCTAAAGCCGATTGTATGTAACGCTGCATGAATAAGTAATTAGATCGCAATGTATTATTGAACTATTCAATTTGAAAATCGATAGGGCAGCTATATAGCCGGTATATGCATGATAGAATTTTGCATGATAAATTAGTAACAATGATATAATTTAGTGTTCTGTAATACGATCGTACGATGTAGTTATAAGTCTTGTAGTTATTGTTAGCTTGGTTAATTATTACGTGCAACCTCGGGCATTAAACTGTTCCAAGAAAACAATACCTGATAAAATGTGTATGCCAGTATCTGATTCAGAAGTTTACATTTTAAGCGATGAAAAATGTAAAGGAAAAGAACGGGAACAACGAGTTACACGGGAAATTAGAGTAAACTGAAATCGAAGATTTATTTTTGCCCCGGATAATGGTAATACGTTAATAATAATAATGTTAATAATGTTAATACGTTACAAGCGGAAGGATTGATATAATAGATTGGAAAACTACCTTTTCTGTAATTACATGGAAAAGAGTTGCGTCGACTTTAATTACTAAATCAATAAAACAGACAGAACAAAACTACATTAAATGCAAACTAAGAAGTTGGCTCTTCTAACAAAGCTTTCTAGAAGTGACTGACAAAGTATTATGTCCGTGAAGCATTAGTCCGCGAAGCGTTTTCCGATATTGAATAATAAACGTAGTCGTTTGTTTAATAAACGCTGCTAAAGTGCATCGTCAAGTATGAATTATGCCTTGCAATCAAACTCGACAATAACATAAAAGGTAAGTTGTCTAAAGTAAAGTAATTGCTTTTTCCAACTATATTTTTTATTCAAACTTTTATTAGTTATTCCATTTATCATGTTCTATTTTTATTAAATCAAACTCTACTAAAAAATCACGTGACTATTAACGTGAAAGTAATGTGAGGAATTGCGTAATTTGTACGAGAAAATTGTTTATAAGAAAGGGTTCATAATTAATGCAGATAAATGTGGTGGCCACAACAGATGTTATCTTCCGGACAGTAACACATATCTATTATGGCCGCGCACCCCGTCTACCTACGACTAATTTTAAACCTTTTAGTATAAACAATTTTCTTGGTAGACATTAGTATTTTGGCACATCTCACGTGAAAATCACGCGAGGAAATGGTCGAAAACATTACGTGATTTCTCACGTCAGTAAGTACTCCCGTTATTTTTCATTAGCAGAGAATCACTCTACTCTATTAATTTCTCTGTAAAATATAAAATCTAGTACACTGCTCCTAAAAGAAAAATTTACAAATTGTCGCGACTTTTGTAAATGGAACAAAGGCGCTCGACCTTTTTCGCAATAATAACGGGCTTCAATTGCCAAGCTCGTATTATATTTATACTTCCCAAAGGTTTCATTTATTCAAATTGAACCTTTGTCACGTCCAAATTGAACCTTTGTCATGCCCAAATCGCTCATTCCTTTCACAAAATGATTTCCTCCCTCCCTCTAATAAACGTTTTCAAACGTTCAAAAGAACAAACAAAAAAATCATCTTCCAACCATTACATAAAAGCCATCGATTCCTCCAGCCCAAGTAACATCCGTAACCCCACAAAAATAGAATACGCAGAACGATGACTCTCCGCCCCGCACACCTTATGACCAAAACAATTTCACCGAGCGTCATCGCCTGGTCGACATCTGGCATCGGTCATCCACGCGCTCGCGCTCTTCGTCTCTCCGCGTCGTACATCTATCACACATCCGCGTCCTCCCACCCGCGCCAAAAACGTTTCCTCCGTCCTACTCATCACCCCCATCCTCCTCTTACTGACCTACACGCATTTATTCATACTTTATCCTCGTCCACGTACATCAGCATCATCATCATTACCATCATACACGAATCCCCGTAGCAGGAAACCTCTCACAGCTACCTGCGCTGTGCCTACAGCTGACTGCGCGTCTGCGGCCGCGCCGGTGCCGGATCGCCACGTCAGTTCGTGCGAGCTCCGATCCATAATACTTAGCGGTAGCCAGTATATCGACTGTCGATGCGCCCTGTTTTAATACTTAACTATCACCAATTCTTTCGCCGCTCGTTAACCTACTCCTATGCCGTGTGTACATAGACCTACGTAGGTGTGTTGGTATGTGTGCGAGGCGGTAGGCGCGAGTGTAATTCGGGGCGCAAAAAGTGTGCGCAGGAGCAGCTTTGACCTGCAAATCGAAGCGTATAGGTAGCTTTCTGGGCCGCGGCAGGAGGATGGCCACGCCACCGGCAAAAATCGAGCGAGGCGCTGCTCATCCACCCCCGCGCGAGTCCAGTCCAGTCGCAGTGCCCGCGCAACGCAAAGGTAGCTTTCGAGTGTGAATTTTTTTAGTTCTACCGTGTAACAAGGGTGCAAGAGAAGTTTTCCATTAGTGTAGTTGCAGTGTTGTTGTTAGGTGATTGTTCAGTGGAGTCGTTCATTATTTGAGATCATTAGTTGCTGCTGTTGATCAGAGATTTTTAGGTGTTGAGAAATCAGTTGATTAGCATGTTACATTCATATCAGTGTTTATCAAGTGAAAAGCTGTGAAAAGTCGTTTATGTGTTTTTGTTTGTATCGCGCGGCTGTACAGGTGAAGGTTTGTAAACACCGGGTAGGAGAGGTGCAAGACCACGTGAATCGGAGCCGATCGTCGTTATCTAACCGTTAATAATTTATTTTTGTCCTGAATTTTACGTTGATTTATCATTTAATTGACGATTTTATTTTTAGCCTATGTGGATGTATTTTAGTTTTTCCTTACCAACCTTCAATAATTTATTTTCATCCTTATTTTTGCATTAATTTATTATTTAATTTATAATATTTTATTTTTAGCTTAAGTGGCTTCATTTCAGTTTTTCTACTGTTTGTTTAAAAAGTTTGCACAATTTTAAAAAGTATACGTGTCCTACTTTTTAAAATTACACCATGCAAAAGTATACACGGAGAAAATATTTTAAAAATAATACATTTTAATTTGGCAAATGGAGGAAAAGTACATATACATTAAATTAATTCGTAAAATACAAATTGCATTTTAATGAAGGTATATAAATTCAAGGAAAAATTTTCCTGCGCTATAGAGACAGAGGTATTTTAAAATTATATTTTAAAAATGCTCAACCGTTAGTTCGAAACAATTTCCAGGCGAACAATATATAATGTTATCGATAATAAATCTAACCTATTTTTTGAAATTTCCAATATTTCCTTGCATTGTTTGTGTTTTTGCAAAATTGTTATTGTGAAAACATTCATTATGCATAACGTTTATTTTAAACTAAAAACAGGTAACGTTCATTATGAAAGAAGCTAAATAACATATTTGATAATAAAGCTCTTTCTCGTCATCTCGGCTCATACGTGAGCTCGCTTAATAAAGCGCGGCCATTCACGAAAAACCCATAAAGACGTCTCGCGGAACTTCTAATTATTCCCCGACATACTTATCGCGGTAATATAGCAATTACTCGGGGGTTCCATTCTTGGCGAACTTATACGTACATGCTGCCATTAAACGTTAATCTTTTACGGCGAATTTCTCCCCCTCACAATAAACCCTCCCATGTTATATTAAGAGCTGCTCCATGAAAAAAAAAAGAAGAAAACCGCCGCCATAAAGATCCTTAATTATTAAGGAGTCCGCGCGGTGTGTATGTGCGCACGTGCGATTGCGGTACTTGCGCAGTCGCGCGCACGCACGGCAAGGGGGAAAAAGGAAATCTGTACTCGCAAGCACTGGTATATATAGTACGATAGCGTTAACAATATAATTCGTATCAAAAGGTAATTTCGCAATTATAAAGTAATCGTGCTAAAATAATCGAAGGAAATATTTATTTTAAAACTTATTTCAGTAAATTTAAAAGAAAAATTTAATTTCTGAAAATTTATTATTTTTATCTAAAAAAATAAAACTCATTTTTTAATTTTCATTCTAATATTGCATCTGTTATAAAAAAAAAATTATAATTTTAAATATCCTAATCAGCTATTTTTGACAACGATTTTGCGATTAGCTTAATCTTAAAATAAACAAAACAGCTTTTATAAAAATGACATCAATCACTTTTATCGGATAAGAAAGAACCCGGGGAAAAACTTGACCTCCCGCTTTGTTTTTCTTTTTTTTTGTCCGGCGTTTCTTACGTAATACAATACAGTACAGCACAACACACGTGCAGCAAAAGCACATGTGTGTGTGTGCATTCGCACGTGCTCGCCATGTATGATTAATGTAGGCGGCGGCGAGGGCGGTGGCGGCGGTGGTGGTAGTGGCTGGTACACCCTCTGACTGACTGAAACCAATGGGGGAAGGAAGAAAGGGAGAGGGATATGGTGCGATAAAGGTGATCGTCCTTTTATGTAGTGGCGATTTCTCCGCATTTTTCCCCACCGGCGCGGAGTGACGGACACCTTGCGTACCACCCTGGCCTTGTAAGAGTCCTACAGCGCATAGAAACTGTTTGAACGTCATGCAGAAACCTTGTGAACACGAAAGTAGATGAGTCGGGCATCCGAAAGAAAGTTTTTTTTATTAAATGGTGTACTTTCAATAGTTAAGAAGTGTTTAAATTTACCTTGTGATATATTGTGATATGACAGACTGTGCGATGTAGTGATTATTTATAACATTACTGTAATGGAGAGTCATATAATTAGTAAATTTTTGTAGCAATGTGATTAACAAGAAGAAAGTCATGCCAACAAGTGAATTAAGAGGAGAACTTAAATAAAAAATATGGCTTTAAATCATGAGAAATTACATGTATTAATAAAAATTCTATAAACAGGAAATGGAATAAATTTCTTTAAAATTACACAGTAAATAAAAAATTTAATTATTTCGAATTTTAAATAACTGTTACAAAATGATGGATACATAAAGAATATTAAAAATATATGTGATAGTACGAAAACTTAATAATAATTCATGAACTATCAAAAGCAAAATGTTAAGAGACAACTCATAAAAGAACGAAAAATAATTGAACTGAAAATCGTACTTTCTATTGGGCCAGTGAAAAATGCCAAAAAATTAATACCACTAATAAAAAATAATAACATGACTGCACCAGGTTTTAGATTAGATAGTTTTAAGAAAGGGGACAATTGGAAAGTGTATGTGGAACAACTTAATTCGTTTATAACATTAAACGATATACCAGAAGAAAAGCAAAAAGCATTTTTGATAACTCAATTAAGTATTCCAGTTTACGAAACTTTATGTAATTTATGTTTGCCAAATTCACCACAAGATATCAAATACACATTTTATGATTTAGTGACAAAATTAAACGACCATTTTGCATCACAAGAAAAATACATAGCGCGTTTTGAGTATCACCGTGAAAAACAAGGACCAGAAGAAGTTGTAAAAGAATATAAATTCAAAGAACATCTTACAGAAGGTGTTAAATCAGAAGCAATGTGTTTAAAAGTATTTAAAGGGCCTGGACACTTGGAGGATTTAATAAAAATAGCTACCAAAGTGGAATGGGGAGAGTCGCAAACTTTTGAGAAGAGATCGCATGGCACCGGAACCACTAATCAGAAGAGCGGCTTATTCACTGTATCACAAATTCGGAGAACACATCAAAGTGCTCGAAAAAGATTTGTCGATCGACATGTTCGACAAAAAGCTCAGAGCCAAAAACAAGGAAACAACGGAATTTCAACAAAATTTTGTTATTGTTGCGGTAAAAATAATATTGCTTAAAATTATGTTATCGAAACTCAGTATAAATTTGGAATGAAATTGCAAGCAAAATTTAGAAATATTGTGAAACATAAAACACAACTTTTTATTCTATCTAATATCTTGTAAATATGTAATCAAGTCAGTTTAATTATTTTATATGTATTAAAAATATTATTTTTAGATAGATGTAATAAGAGGTTAGGGAAGTATAAAATTCAAATTTAATTATTCTGATCATTTATAAAAATTAGGAAAGTCCATACTTAATTCTTAGAAAAATATTTAAATATTCTGATGTACTATAAAATATTTTCTCCGTTTTACGAATTTTGCTTCCTCACAGAGGAAGCTTTGCATTTATTATTTATACAATCAAATTTAAATTACAATATTATAGGTATATTAAATTTAGTAATTTAAAAATTACACCCTGAAACCAACATAGAAATATATTTAAAAAATACTTTTAGTGACTAGTTGTATTAAATAACTTTAGTATGCATGAAAAGAGTCAGTGCCAAATAGACAAGTCTCACATTTTTATTGAACCAAATAATACAAAGAAAACACCAGTTTTGCTATACTTTTGGAAGTCACATTTTTCAGAGAAAACAAGTTTAGAAGGTATAGAACGTACTTTAACACTGGAAATTAAAAAAAAGTTATTAATAGTTTTTAATGAAAAAAGTAACAATAAAGATTGCTTGATTTTGGATGCAAGTAAGGGTTCGGAAGATTCTGTATCTGAATTATGTGACAAAGACAGCAGTGAAGATGTTTGCAAAACCGAAAAAGAAGAAGAAGAACAACCACAATTTAAAACTAAAGATATTTGTAATCATATTGAAAGAAGTACTTTTATGGAAACCAATGGTGAATTTTCCTTTGATATTTTTGGAAGTTTCGTATATAAATACAAATTCAAATTTTAGTTTTTTAACCACTTGTGATTAAATTGATAAAAATTATGTTGTAAAATGTATCAGTAGATATATAATGAGCGTGATCATGTATCAAGTACAAAATATTATATATACATAGCTGTTGGTACTTGTAAATAGTTTCGTTTTTAATATTATATGCTATAAAATTTCTTTTTTTAAACATGAAAACCTTGAAAAATTATTTATTTATTTTTTTAATTTTACATCAAAATAATTTCTTTATAAGAATATACATACGATTGAAACAATTGCTTATACCAAAGTCAAAACAATGTCACTTTTCAGACCCAATATAAAAAATCTTATATTTTGAATCTCTCATAATAAATGCTTGTAAATGAAATTCCTAATGTCCACGCTTTATGCATTAGTAACAAAGATTTTCTTTTTGGTTACAGCAGACGCCCATCACCACAGCAGCCTCGCCACAACGATGCTCGAGCCGGCGACGCGCCTGTCGACCGGCACAGGTTTCACTTCGGGGGCCCTCCGCGATCTACCCTCCTTCGCCTGCTCAGTCCAGCCTAACCGGCTACCTCTACGTCCCGCGCCCCCGGTACCACGACGTAAACCCTCTTTAGTCTGCTCAGCGCGACAAAAGCTGCCCTTCGAGGCCGGCGACAAAACTCCACCGGCTGACAAACCGCCGGACGAGAAGCTCAAGGCTGCGTTACAAGACAAGGCGAACGACGGACCACAGCAGCAGCAACAACAGCCGGACGACGGCGAGATAAACAATGGACCGCAGGAGAATGGCGATGGTGAGTTTGACGGGTGCGGATGAGGGTCGGTGTTGTAAATTACGGAAAGTGATTATATAGAGAGGGTGTTTTAGATGAATTGAAAAAGGGTGGGGGTGGGGTGATGAGAGTGGTCGCGCAGTTATATTGATTTTTGTCGAAGGGATGCGCAGAGCATTGTGTATTTTTAATGGCCTTGGGTGCACAGGAAAACTAGAGTGCAGTTTTTTAAACTGTAATTTTAGATGTAAAATTGTGTGTTTATTTAATCGCGTAGATTGAAAGATTACACAAAATCCAAATTCCGCTCAGTACCCTACTATAACTCCACTCACCGTGATCACACGGCCATCTCCTTACAACTAATGCAGAGCCCGTTCCATTACGCGGCACGCCCGCGAACAATTCGGTTAATTAATCCATCAGCCGCTGCGGGGCCCACGTGCAGACCGCGTCCTTAGCCCGGGGGAGCTGTTAGTGAGTGACCGTCACGCCGCTAAGAGCCGCCAAGAGAGCTCAGGTGGCGGATCTTCACGTCGGGAGAGTGAAGCGTGGGCTGCTTTGTGAGCACGCGCGCGCGGCTCCTATATATGCGGACGCAGAGAAGCTGTACATTAGCAGTAGAGTGTGGTAGGGATTCACTTGAGCTTTGCGGGTCTAAGGAAGTGAATTGGATTTTTCGTTTTGAGTTCAGATTAGTTGTATGTATAAGGTTTTAATTGGAATAGGATGCATAATTGAAGGTTTTGTGAGAGATTTCTTCTATGGAATATTAACGTAACGAACGTGTGCGCCCGCCGGGGCATTTTGCGCGTTAGTTATTTATGAGAGTCAATCCACGGGTTATTGATTTTTTAGTAATAATTATAAGCGTTGAATAATAGACGCGAGGTTGATTATGCAAAATTCAACTTTTCGAGTGATTTCTCGCTTATAACAGTGATATATTGCATTTCATATTATATCGATCGCTTTATTGTTGCAAGTTGGATTTGCATCGCAATCAAAGTGAGATAATAAAATAGTTTAGCCGCGTTATCTGAAGAAGAACCTCGCACACTTGTAAACGTTAAATATCGCACTAATAACATCTTGTAATTGGATTACACTGCAATCAATCAAGCGCGCAATAAAAAATCTAATGAACTTAATCTTAATTCCGGCATGTGAATCACATATATATGATTGATTAGTTCACCTTTTTAAATAGATAAACAATACGACGTGCGTTTGCAGTTAAGGCATATATATTCTTTGAATTTGTTACGTACATTGAATCGTTATCAGATATATATTCCAACATAATAGATATACAAAAGATATGCAAACATATATCACATGAAAAATATGTTCGCCAGAAATCGGAAATACGATTTTATAGAAAAAAAAACACATGCTGAAAAGAACAATAGAAAGAATGTTTTCACGAAATTAATAATATTCTCGTATAATCTGATATCTTTTCGACAACGACGAAGGAGAAAAACAGGACCGACTCTTTGTGCTCAAAGAAAAAAAAAAAGAAAAGCAAAGCAAAATCGCGTATACACTAAAGTCGGTCTGTGTGCGTAAATATTTTCACAATTGTCGCGGGCAAACTGATTTAACACAGAGGCTCGTTGTAAAATATTCAATATTGATTCTGCGATAATCAGTTTATGGGTTCGTGGCCTGAACAGAGGTCGAAAATTACCTGTAAATTGTAAAATGACCTCGTATCAGGCCAAGACACACACATACACGCTCCAGCGAATCTTAAATATTTAATAACTCATTAAATTACTTTGGAGTTTCATTTGTTCTATGAGATAAGCGTGGGCATTTAATCAAAGAACTGACAGTTCTGCTATTTGCGCCCGTGTGGCACGGAAAAAAACGTATACAAGGTTGCCCATGTTTTTATTTATAAATACCAACATGTACGCATATAAAAAATTCAACGAAAATCCTTTTTTTCCACGTCATTCTTCCACGCTAACAAAGAGAAAGATGAAAACATTCGCTATACGGAGCCTCAACTTCAGCCCGGCATTCTCCAGACACCGCGCAGTAGTGTTTCATCACAGCCAGACTCACGCCGCGGCAGCTGCGCCGCGCCGAATGAGGAAAGATCCGCGGTCCGCGGCCGCTTTATAAAGCTCCCGCGCCGTCTCTTATCACACATACCCGCTCGCTCGCGGCACAGTATTATCGCCCTCTCTCTCTTTGTCTCTTGTATGTACATATATGTACACGCGAGCGTGACGCAACGCACGAGGAGTCTCGCAATTGTTATCGCGCGCTTGGGCGCGAGAGAGCGAGCGCCGCCGATATCACGAGCGCGCGCGACGTCGCCGTCAATTACGCGCCGAGCGCCGTGCCGTCGCTGTCTCTCTATATACTGTCCTCTCTTTACTGCCGCGTGTGCATCCGTACATACACACACATATATATTTTTCTCTTTTAATTTTGGTGAAAAAATTTCAGGACCGCGTGTGGTTAATTAATCAGTGGGTGCAGTGTCCGAACGTCGCTCTCTTTTGGGCACGGGAACACGTGCGCGCGTGGCGTTTGCATAATCAACGATTGCCCTCGATCGTCAAGTGCTGCCTCGATATGTGTAGCGTGGAACTTGCGTGCGCGCGTTCCTGATCTAACGCACTGCGCGGAAGATCTCTGCAGTAGTACCGGCGCTATCTCGTCAGACTCTATATACGTTATCGTCGTGTAGTGCGGATATATAGCGGAGGAGGGGAGGTGGTGGTGGTGGTTCCTGTAGCGCAGCGACGACGGTGTATGCGGAGAGAAGAGATAAGAGAGGCGGGCGGAAAAAGGCCACGTAATTGGTAAATACGCGCGGGCCGTTGCCGGGCACGTAGGCGCCGGGTGATGGTTAGATTGGGCCGTTGGCATGCGTTATCTAGGCGGGTTGGGATTGATCTCATTGGTTGTTGGGATATATTATTATTTAATAAAGTGGGAATGAGAGAATGAATGAATATTGGCAATGAATATTATGAATGTCGAAAAATTTCGTAGTTCAAGTATGCGGCCTTATACGTGCTTATTCGAAAAATTTAACATTGTATTGAAGGAATTATTTATAATATTACTACCGTGTATTAGAATAATCAATTTATTTTCATGGATACACGAAATGGAAATGCGGTACCAAAAGTCTAGTCTATTTTTTTCTTTTTTTTTTGTTTCAAGTATTTTTAATAATAAAAGCTTATCGCGCTAGGTACTTAGAAAAAATTCCATTTTAATGACGACGTACTTCACGTTAGGTAAAACAAAAAACTTACAGAGCGAGATATACGCGTATCTTTGAACGGTCGATACGAAAAATATGCGAAAATTGGCTAAATAGAGCTTTATCAAGCGTGCTTATAGAAACTCGTTATTACCGGTTACGCAATTTAGAAAACATTTTTATTTTATTTTTTTGTTTTTGCCTTAAGTTGCGTGCAAGATACCGCAAATATTGCTCGTTATGAATATCATCGTGTACAAATATTTCGGTGAAAAACGTGCTTCCGCATGAAAACATCTCGTTCTTTATCCCGCCCTTATTATTAAATCCGTTATATTGAACTTTATGCGTATGTACAGCTGATCCGATTGAACGTGTCTTAAAATTCTCGAATTATTGTTGTGTAAAAGCCGGATAATATTTCTAGATTATTTTATCAATGTTGCTCTAAAATGCAGAAATATAGTCGGAAAATTAATTTATAATGTAAAATTACGGCGATTGAATGAGTATAGCTATAGTGATTCAAACCCTTATGCAAAGATCTTGAATATTTCAGAGCGGTCATTATATAACGTTTTTCAGTCTGTGCACCGCCTTTCATTATATCCATAAATAATGTAGAGCCCTCGTAGGGGTGAGTGAGACGTCAGCTGCTTTTTTTTCACGGTCTCAATTACAAACGGTGTTATTTAAGTTAATTTACTTATATTTTCTACTATATTTACTATAATTTTTTATGCGTTTAAATCTATCGGTTAAATAATTTTTTATGCAAAACTTCTAATTCATTCAGTTAATATTAAAAGACGTTATTATAATAAAAGTTATAATGCTTCTTTTACCAGTAGGTTTCGAGATCATCTCATGTTTGACATTGAACCATATTTATATAGCATTCCTCTAACACATCAAAAGAATAAAGAAAAATATACTCTATTTATTTTACCATTACAAAATAAAACTATTATGATAGTTATACTAATGACATTAAAAAATGGTAATTAAAGTAAGCCTTTAACATTCAGACAATTAGCTAAAAATGAATCAGTCAACAGTCGAATCGAATTTAAATATTCCCAGCCAAATTCACTTACAATAACGTTTCTTTTAACTGCTTCGCACTTAACGCCCAAATTTTTTCTGCCTTATTTTTAGATATCAAAGCCGTCAAAATAACAAGCTACTCTTACAAAAAACGTTATCCCCACAGTCAACCAACACTCCCTTTCCTTTTTTCAGATTCAGACAAACCAGCCGACAGCCATCCCCAGGACCCCTCATCACCCGAGGACTCTCTCGACTCGATCCCCCAGCCCTCGGATCCCACGCGGAATGTGGCCAGCGATGTCCAGCACTCCGCTTCCAACCCCGAACCACCCCGAGTTCGCATCATCGAGGACGTCCTCATCGCCGATACGAACAACCCGAGTCCCAAGACCGTCGAGCCCGAGTCTGCACATGGGAAGATGGTACCCCCGCTCCGGCTGAAAAAGATCGGCGTCACCAAGCATCATCACGACGATCAACCCACCAGTCAACCTCGATTGCAGGAAGTCGAGAGTGAGAGTGCGGTGGATAGCAGCTCGAATTACTGCATAATAGGACCGAAGCCAACGACGCCGACGAAGGAGGTGGTACTGGTGAACGGGAGCGGTACCATGGGGGCGCAGAAGGACGACAATGCCGGCTGCACCGGCAAGAGCATTGAGATTGTGATACCGTCAGTGCCGGAACTGGGGATCAAGGAGACCAGGACGGACAGGATCAGCGTGCAGGAGCCGATGCAGAAGCCCTTCGTCGTTAATTACATACTTGGACAGGACGTCCAGTGAGTATACGTAGAGTGTTATTTTTTGTGGATGTGTGGAGAGTGGATGAAGGTGTTGATGAGAAAAAACGTAACATTGAATTCGTTGTACATGTAGGAGTTACCATATGTAGGGGTTTGGTTGTTTGGGTATCGTTTTAGGTCAATGTACCAAATCCGATAATCTCGGTGTCACAACTTGTGTATATTTATGTAAAGTTTCGTGTACGAGGAAAGTCTAACTCACAGATACAAACATTCTTGTTCCTATTCGGAAGTGATAAAAAACAAACCAAAGTATGACTTAATTTCAACAATGTTCTTCCAAGCACATATACCAGCACTTGGACGACAGGTATTCGAAAGTACGACCATCACAGCACGAATGGATGTGAGCGATATAGATATAAACAACGTACAACCATCGCTTATTAATACGCACAGTTTTATTCCGTATATTTACAGCCCGTATCCGACAATGATACCGTTCGCCCTGCAGCTAGCCCCGACATCGACGCCCAAGAAAACCCCAGACCCGGGCGGCCAAAAACAAAAACAACAGCAACAACAACTATCATCAGTACAACAAGTGCAAATCCTACTGCAACAACCACATCAGCAGCAACTGCAGCAGCATGATGTCAATTTGAATCTCAGCCAGTCGCGTAAACAGAAGTCCAAACAGTCACTCACCTGCAACGATGATAAC
The DNA here is from genome assembly GCA_036365515.1 of Torymus aiolomorphi. Taxonomy (NCBI): domain Eukaryota; kingdom Metazoa; phylum Arthropoda; class Insecta; order Hymenoptera; family Torymidae; genus Torymus; species Torymus aiolomorphi. Next base: position 255,953,895 of record CM070873.1, on the reverse strand, counting down.
GTCAATTCGCCGTCGCTCTCGATGCCGCTGTTGTCTCTGGATGACTCCACCGATGACGTTCTCATAATCGACACGTCCGTTTCATCGAACACCAGTGGTGTCTGCTCGGGTGAGGGTAGCACGCCCAACTCGAGCTGTAATAACAACCTTGTTGAGTGGTTCACCAGGAGGCAGAGGTTGAGGGACAAGTTCCGGGAGATGAGGGCCAAGGCCATTGACTCCAGACAGAAGATATGGGCCACCTCGTGTATCTTATCCGAGAATAGCCCTCAACTAGCAAAAGTGCATGAGGCAATTAACGAGTGCGATTCTCAGATCAACCACTACTCGAACCTGCTGAGGAAGCTCAACGAGGCAAACAACTCCGTCAAGTTCGATAAGTTTTGCGAGGAGGCGAAGGAGACGATTAAGTATGTTGATGAGGACAAGGAACTGAAGAGGTCGCTGAAACGGGAATCGAAGAATAACAGCGCGGAGATGACTCCGCCGAGGGATGATAGCAGGGAGAGCGACATCGATGATGACATCAGCCCGAATAGACTGACCATCGCGACGTCAAGCCCCTCGAAGGGGTCGAGGCACAGCCTCAACAGTAGCATCGTTAGGTTGGTATTTACATAGATAAAATATAAAGTGTATTTTTAGTTTTCGGTGATTCATACTTTGCTATATACAGGAGAGTAAACTTACATGCGCAATAAACTCCGCGAACGCTATCTGAATCGCCTTACATAATGTAATACGATTTTTATCATCGGTCCCACCGCCGTATCGATCGGAGTCAATCGAGAAAAAAATTGCTGCAGCGGCTTATCTTATCGCTGAAAAATGTAGAAATTGTGCTTACTATTGAGATATAGACCAAATTAATTATCGCTATCGCAATTCTTTCGCGTCGCTTATTAAACCACCGTCTTATCTATATCTCCGAGCGTTTGTACGTTTCAACTTTGTTTTTTGTTTCGCGTTTCATCTAAAAAAGAAATCTTTTTTACCCGTTCGTTTCTCAACCAAGACCGATGCCCAGCGCGCGTCTCCCCTTATCACCTCATGAGCGACATTTAACGCTGTCTCTATTCCCCGCTTATCATATTTATTTTAAAAAGATCCCCTCGTACATTAAATATACGACAAGTGTTTCCGCGCGTGAAGCTTCACGCGCGCGTGCGCGTGCGCGCTCTTCTAAGTAAACAACACGATAGCCGCGATTATGGCGATTTCGAGGAGTCTAGATCATGAAAAGAGCATAAGTCTAGGCGTTGTTTTTTCCTCCTGCAATTTCGACGCGATACACACATTACACGTGTGGCGCCAATAAAATCGGATAGCACGCGCGCGCGCCCCTGGAGACTTGTCAAAGTGTAGGTGTATGTAGTTAGTTTTATTGTAAATAAGTCGTGACCGTGCTCGTTTTTTTTTTTCTTATAGCGAGCCGGAGGTAGCGACAACGAGGATGTCGCCGAATGCAGCGACACCCACGACAACGACGCAGATGGATAAAGAGCAGGAGACGGAGAGGGAGATTGAGGAAGCGGTGCAGGCCAAGACGAGGATATTGGCAAACGGATACTCGACGATACCGAGGGAACTCGAGGCGCTCAGCGAGCGCAGGGCCAAGAGCTTGCCGGCGGTGGAAGAGACGCAGGCTTTTATCACGGTATGTTTCATTGTATATCTTTTTTTGCATCGGTCGTGTTTGGGATTAGGGGGGAAATGATGGGCAAACGCATTAGCGCTTTTTGTCGAGTTGCAATTTTGCGTGATAGTAAAAAGTTTGATATAGATATTGCTTATAAGTAGTTGTCATAAAGATGATTTGTTTTGGCATTGGTTATAATGTATATTTGTTGCATCATTATTACATGTACAGCAAGATCTGCGATTCTTTTTAATAATACTTTTTCGATCTGAATATATATCAGATGCAGAGTTTACATTACGCGAGCGACTCATTGATCATACATCGTAATGTACTTTCAATGCCTGGATCGACCTATGATTATCAAAGTTTATTCGTTTCGAACTACGTTTATTCGGGTTACGAGTATCGGGAAGATTAGCGCGAGATGCCTAAAACATTGAATTATTTTTGTGCGTTGGGGTAAAGCGAACGTAAGAAGATAGTTTTTCTAGGAAAAATATATACATCGCTCTGCTTAAAAGACCTTTAAAATGATAAATGAATGTTATTTAATTTTTTTTTTAATCCTAAAAATATGAAATAACGTATCTTTGTTGCATAATCGGCCTATTTATTTTAATGCAACGTTTTTTTTTCCTTATAACGAAACTAGTTTAAGCTCGCAATAACGACGAATACTTACGATACATTTTATGCGTATGTTTTTTAAATAAATAAGCACGCGAACACAAATCCACTTAAGTTAATGCATGTACGTTTTCGTATTTACGCATCACATAATTTACCGAATGCGGCATGAAAGAGCATAAAAGCATCGTGGACTAAGTGGTACGCATAAAATGTAATTTTACGTCTGCGTAAATTTGCAAGTTGCTCGCTGTTTTCAGTATATTACATCAAAATAACACATTACACCATCTGAAAAATTACGCATTAACGTTATTACGTAAAAAAATTCTCAGTTTTTCCCATTTCAATATTATTCTTTTATCGAGCCTCTCGAGATATAGACGAGCCGTACAAACAGCACTAAAACTTTAAACCGTCCAATTAAAAAGTACATTAATTAAAAAAAAGTCTTCACCTACTTTCCACGATTACACTCGACGTTTTTCAACCCGATTAACCGTAATCTTTCCACTTCAGCTGAAGAGAGTTGATTCAGGCGATATCGCCCTTCTTTTCGACACGGAGAGCAATTTTACAAGATTTTTTTCAATGACACTATCGCCCGAATCTTATCTCGCTGATTTAGCTTGTTTCCCGCACGTAATCATATCATGAAACAGCAAAAAATCACAAGTAATTGATCTTTCGTCAACAAATAGCGTGAAAATACCAAAATCAATACGATCTACAGATTTCATTATGTTCGATTGTCCACACGGAAACTCAGATAACTCCTTATCATCACTCCCAGCTGCGATTTATCTTTTCCCTCGTCATCATCCATCTTAAAAAAACAATCGTCACACATTTACATTGTATATTCGTGAAGTTTTCAGCCTTCCACGCGAGTTTCATCATCTTAACGACATTGCAGCCGCTACATACCGAAACAACAAAGCAATATATATCTGTAGCTTCGAGGAATAACGACTTAACCCACTTGTACGTGTTTCCGAGAAATCGACGTTTTAAAATTTCTGTCATGACACTTCATATGATGTAAGATCGAAATGCGCGAGATGAGTCATAACAATTTAGACATTTACAAAGGTATCGAATATCTTTCGAACTCCTCTATCAGCTGCTAGAATACATTTTTGTTCTTTGTATAAACAAACAAAACAATGCAGTTAAGTCGTTATTCCGGTAACTGTGCAGTTAAGTGGTTTAGGGAAATTGTTCAAATAAGATAAATAACATAGTTATTTCTACACTTAAAATATAGAATACGAATTTTTTTTTAAATATTCATTCCCACGCATGCCCTCCCAACGGAATTCGGTAAACCGAATACTGAACGTTACTCGGTTACTGCAGTTTATGCACACTTGCCCCATCGTCCGGCAATCAAAGCTGTTGTGTTACCTTCTATTATCTATTGCCTTTGATCTTTGTTGCTATAAAAATAGGTATGTCATAATCTGTTTATTGTATAGTATTAACTTCAAAACAGTGCTTTTAATTAAGTATAAATATTCAGTTAAGTGGTTTTTCCGGGAACAGGTGCAGTTAAGTGATTATGCACTTAGTTGATATTTGCTCTTTGAACGCGTTTCAGATTTCCGGACCAAGTCTACATAAAAAAGGGTAGTTAAAAGGTATAAATTCCGTTGCTCACTCAATTTTGACCCTCAAGTGGATTAAGTCGTTATTCCTGGAAGCCACAGATATATATACCGCGAAGCGCTTTATCATGACGAGTGAACCCCCGTAACTGACTTACTATACTGCGTAGGTACATACATCCAGTGCAACGAATCACGGCCGGATGCGCCATGGACAAACCGCAGAGAAATCGCCGCCCGGCGCGTCTTAATAATTCGTTTATACGCGAAGTTTTAGGATGAAATTCAGTTTGCACGTGGGAAAGGATGGTTGAGTTATGTATAGAGAAAAGTGAATTTTCTTTCGACGAACGAGATTTTTTATTTTGAGCGTATAGCGTTTGCTTGCGCGCAATTTAATTTACGGGAAACTCGTGTTGGTCTTATGCGAATGTTCTTTTCGTTGGAAAGAAATTCATTTCGAATAGCTGTTCTAGGAAAATGACGAAGGATTAAAAAGAATGAATATAACGAATGTTCGTCAGATATTCGTTATGGCTGCATTTTAAAAGCTATTTTTAAAATACGGAATTCGTGGAAATACTTTAATTTTAATAATTCAACTCGGATAATAAATCATTTTACGCCCATTTGAAATACTAATCTGCAACTCGAGCCTTAATTACTTCTTTCAAACAGTTTTCGTATCAGGTAATTTTATCACGCGTTGGTTATTCTTATTATTATATATTACATCTGGCCATGAAAATAATCGAACGTACAAAGCCGAGCGGATGATAATTATGACGTGAAATGGTGATTTGATTTGCTCGCCATCTATGTAATCGTCTCGATCGCGTTCTCACCGTTTGCATAGATAGCGCGTGTATCAATGATTGATAGAACCCTGCAGGCTCCGCTTAATAAGATGCGCGTGAATAAGGAATAAGCGAGCTTAAAGTATGCTCTCATGAATTTTCAATTGTGAGCATCGTGCGATCGAAGTCATCACTATTTTTAATTTGAAATTGTTTCACGCTCTTAATATTCGAAGACTGGCCTATATTTCAGCTGGTCGAAACGTATAATTTCCATTTGTTTTTAGAAAGAACAAAATGTCCGAAGTGCATCCTTTTTTCGGCATCGCTCCATTAGGTATTTCGCGCGTTCGTAACGGATTAACCCAGTTTCGAGTTTACTTTTTAAATGCTCACGGTCGATGTGTCCAGAGAAATGTTTTATGTACGTTCTTACTGATGCTTCTCTTGGAAATGTTAAATGCGCTTATACGTTATCGGTAATGCAATTAGAAAGTACCTGTAAATCCTTTCAATTCAATATTCTCTTCTACTTGTGAATTGCATCGAATGCAAAGTTTCTTCCCACGTTTACATTTACATAGGTGCATAAACATGGACAGATGTTGCTTAAAACTTCAATTTCTAATTCATAAGTGACGAAAATAGCGAAAATGAATTTTCTCTATAGAAAAGCAAAATCAATCGAATTATCGTCATTACATAACGTTCATTTGTAAATCAATAATTAACCTCTACTTTAGAATGGATGAGCCAACGTCAAGTTTTTTTTAATAAATCTTTGACCAACGTCTCGACAGAAGTTCCCGTCCTCATTTAGAGATCAATCAATTTCACTATTAATAAATAACTACAAATTTTGCAAAATAAGCAAAAACAGAATTATAACTCAAGAAAAAAGTTTACACAATAGCCAATCAACAATTCGTCCCAATTTCATAAGAATTAGATATCACTTTTTCTTTTCAACCAGTATCATTATAACAATCAAAGTAGTGAATCGACTTTGTACGGGTCAATAATAGTACACTGAGAGAAGAATATTGTTACTGTTAACATATTAATCTATTTGAAATACAACTATTTGACATGTTTAAGGATAAAACGTGATATTGTAATAGTTACAATATCTGTATTAACTAATAGACATATTCAGATTTGAAAGTAGCTGATGGTAGAAGTTCTTGTAAATTGTAGTTTTTGAATCTAATAGCCAATTTTCTACCAGAATGATGATATATAACAAAATGGTTTTTGAAATAAAAACTCCATTTAGTTTTTTTACTCCAACGTTTGGGACATTTTTATTGTTTATGTCCCTTATCAGGATAAACAATAAAAATGTCCTAAACGTTGGAGTAAAAAAATAAATGATATTTTTATTTCAAACGTTTTTGTTATAAAACAACATCATCCTGGTAAAAAATTGGCCATTAAATTAAGAAACTACTATAATAAGCATATTGTAACTATTACAATATCAATGTTCTCAGGTGACATATTGAAATTGTTTATGAGAGCATATTAACTTAACTGTTACAATTCCTATATTTGGTCATATTTAAACATGCGCATGTTAACAGTAAAAAAATCCTTTTCTCAGTGTAAAATAGTAGTAGTAGTAATAAAACCATCACTTACAAAATAACCATCCCCACTCTTCTCCCTACAGCACGCGCCGCCGCAATCTAAATCCGTGATCGTCCAGCCAATCCCGCGAACACCGAGCGAGCCACCGCCGCCACTGATCGCAAAACCCACGCGCGCCTACTCGTCCTTCATGATCGACGACCTGAACGCCGCGCCCACCCCGACGACGACGACGTCGAATGTCGTCGCGGCTACGGCACTGCGACCGTTCGCCACCTACCCTCTGAACTCTGCGGTTGGGGCAAGGGCGCCGCCGAACAGTCCCCGAGAGGCGCTCGTGGCGACGAGCGTGCCCGCGGCCTGGGCCGCCGCCGCTGATAATGGCGCCGCGACGATGACGGACGTCGAGGCGAACGGATACCACCATCAGCAGAGAAGCCAGGAGCAACATCACCAACAGCAGCAGCAGCAAGATGAGAGGAGGCCGCTGGATCTGGCGATAAAGGTGACTAAGCGGCATACGGGAGAGGGGACTGAGAAGGACGAGAAGAAGAAGAGGAGGCGAGGTGAGTTTAAGGGAATGGGTGGTGATCGGGGTGATGTGCTTGTATTATTATACTTTTAAGTCATTGTGCGAAAGTCTCGTGCTTATTTGTAGCCGCGGCATGCGAAGTAATTAACTCTACGTTATACTAAGTCTGGGAAGTAATTTATTTCGTGCACTAATTTTTAGTCTGTCTAAATAATGTACTTTGCATACTGCTTGTCAAAGAGGTCTAAAAAGATGTACGAGCAAGCGAATTTCGCATACTGACAAGGAGAGTCCGTGGCCTCCGGGTCACCGATTTGTCTGAAACTTTTTTAGCCTAAAAAAAGATATTCGTGTCTCAGCGTGTTTGCCAATGGGTCTTATATTCCGACATACAAGTTATTTTATTTACAAAATCTATTTTTGATAAAAGTTATATGTCTCTTTCTACGATGATAGCTATGATTAGGGAAATCATAATCAGGAAATGAAAGATAGCGTAACAAAATCAAAATATTGCCTAACGAAACAAAGCTTAAATTATAAAGCTTTTCTATAAAAGCTTTTCCTGCCTACTTTTAAGTATAATAATTTTTGTTCGTTTTAGTATCTTTAATATTCGCCAAGCTATAATCATAGAAAGGGACATCATTTTTATCATAAATAGTTCATTTTGAAAATTAAGTAACTTTGATCTTGGGATATAAGGCCCATCTCTTTTTCATACTGCAGAACCTTTCTCTAAAGTTTTAAACAAATCGGTGACCCGGGGACCATGCACTCTCGTTGCGAATTGAAACAAGTTTAATTAAACATCAGATCGATATGTTCATAATATTCTTCTGACGTATATAAAAGAATTATTATTATATATAATATTAATAATGTTCTTCGTTCTTCTTCATTTATTATTATATAGGTCAATACATTCACTCGATCTCATGTATCCGACTTTCCATTGCTCCCCTTCTCATTATTACAAACTGTCTGATCAAGGATTTTCGCACATTTAATAGAAATTTCAATTAAAAACTTTTAAATATAGAGTTAACAAATACAGTTCTACAATATAATACACGAATGACGGAGGATTTCAGGAAGATGGAATTACCGAGATTTGAATCTCCATATACGCAAATAAACATGGCCCGTAGTTCCATTTACATGCTATTACGCTGTATATGCGCCGACCTTTAAAATTGGGTCACCGTTACAGGCCGCATATAGTGTACCGGTTGAATCCTCCGATCGATCTGACCGAAATTGAAGCTCGTATATACCTATGATTAATTACGAAAGCCGGCGCGCTCGAGCGACGGATTAATCATTTATATGCTGTAAATTATTAAAGTCGTCTGGACAAAGGGTTGTTGTGCATTGTGTGCTAATATTACCTATATTTATCATCGATCATAACAATTTGAATGCATAGCACTATATAAAAACTAATATCTTTCTCCCTCTCTTCCAGTAACCGATACAGTGAGCAACTGGCCGCCTGTCTCTTACGCATCCGCGCCCCAAGCGATCTACGCGCACCACCTGCAACCAGGTCCACCGCCACCGCCGCACCATCCCTCGGTGATTTCACGGAGCCAGGTACCTGAGTCCTACCTCTACAGCGTCCACCATCCGATCACATCGACACCGACGTTGTGGAGCCCCGCAGAGATGTTGCCACCGCCGCCGAGTCAACGCCAACCGACGCGACTCGCGGTCGATCCACATCAGGTGCCACGGACGATGGATTACAGGCTGATGCCGAAACTCAAAGGCGTCGTACCCGTGGTGGACTGTAAAGAGTACGCGCCTGGCAGGGAGTACATGATGCAGGTGCAGAGGATGCACGAGGAGGCCGCGACGCCTGAACAGGTAAGGAAGGCACAGAAGGGTGAAATTTATCTATAAGATGTGGAAATAGGAAAGGACTTGTCGTGTGTTTCGATGGTGCTTTTTACTTTCTTAAAGAGAACGCTTTTTTTGTTTGTTTTTTGGTTATTAGGTATATGCTTGTTACGTGTATTATTCCTGAAATTACGTAATAATTTTTACTATCGCAGCCGGGTGCTGCTGTTGGGCTCGGTGAAGTCATTAAAATGAATACTGTCAATATATTTTACTGGGAATAATACTCGATTTATATGTAGCTTTTAATGTCACAATGTGACTATAATGTTGCGATTTGATAACTGTACATTTAGTATTTCAAAGTGTAATACACATTTAGTGTATTAACACTTTAAGTGCTGTAGGGTCCATATTCGGTCGTATAAAATTTTAAAGAACCTATTTCCCTGTAGTAAGGTATGACCCATAGGAGGATGTACTTTTTTTTCATGAAATTATATACCTTTAGTTCAAAAGAATAAATTATTTCATATTAAAGAAATATAATTTTAATGTTTCAAATATAGCTAAACAAATTATCGTATGAGAAGAAACTGCTTATTTATTATCAGCATTTAAAGTGTTAATTTAGTTGTAAATTTAGTTGTAAATTTTACTTTTTATAAGAAAATTTACTGTTTCACAGTAGCGCTGGAATTATCATGTGGGATTTTTACTTTTTTAAATAGTAATTTTTATGATTTCCATAGCAAATTGACTGATACTGTGATATTTCGTTCAGCAGTCATTAAAATTACTATTTCAAAAACTAAAATTTGCTACAATAATCATAAAAATTATTATTTAAAACGTAAAATTAGCTACGAAAATATTAAAAATTACTATTTGATAAAGCGTTTAAAAATCTCGAGGCGCTTATCACCAAAATAGACAGAGGTTCCGGGAGGGAAGTAGTTTAGACTCCAGAGCGATCCGTGGGTCTGGAGACAGAATAGAAAGCAACGACGCGAAATCCATCGATAAACGAATCGATCAAAAGTAAACAAATCGAGTATTAGTCGTAATACGCACTCAATTACAGTAGCCGTAACATTATTTAAAAAGTAAAAATCCCACATGTTGAGTGTGTCCCAGCGCTACTATGAAAATAATAAATTTTCTTATGAAAAAAGTAAAGTTTACAAATAAATTTTTGTCCGTGTCGGTGAGCTTTTAAATAAATGCATAGATTGCGGGTGGTTTTATAAGGAATAAATCATGTATAGCATGAAAAATTGGTTTTACATTAAAGCTTCTTGAATACTCAGTAGTATTTAATTAGTTTACTTATTTATTAGACGGACTGTAAGCCCTTTTATAATAGGATTTTAAATATCAAGTGAAATAATAATGAAATCGATAGGAATTAATTAATAAAAATTTAGTTTTTTTACTATAACTACGGAGAATATTCGCTGTACGGTATTTTTTTATATGTTTGCACAAGTTCATTCTTTTTTAAAGTAAAAACGCATCTCGATTTATACATTACGAATGAGGAAAAATTTTATCGCAAAATATTCCTCGAAACTGTAATACTTATTTTGTTTATTTAAAAAATAAAGTTATTGCTATTTCGTTACACTGCTACTATTTAATTGTTTTACTGCGTGACCCATACGAGGAAAAAAAAGTCAAAACCCTACAAACCAGTCACTGCAATAAAAGTGTTTACTCTTGCCTTAGAAAAAACAGTCGATTTAATATACTTCTCATGAAATATAAAAAACTGTTATTTCCACCAGCCCACGTTGACAAATAACACGTGTCAGCTTACTACTAAACCACCGCGGCAATTATTAAAAATCCAATTACGTCAGGTTGAAATTTTTCATTACTTCAGCTCTCACGATGCCTTTGACCGTCTCGATAAAAACATGTTTCATTTCGCTCGTTCTTCGAAAAGCAACTTTGACGCATTTCAATAAAATAAACTTTTCTCAGAAAAAATCCTCTCTGACCCATAAACTATCATCTCAACTTTCAGCTGAAAGCTCGCGAGCCCGTGGTCGTCGTGCAGCCAAAACCATCGCCCACCTCCGCCAGCAACCCCAGCACCAACGGCAACAATTCTCACCGTCGGCCGGGCCCAAAAACCGACCACCTACCACCGCCTCCAGGACCTACAGCCGTGACGACATCTCTACGCCCGTTAATCTACAGCCCTGTGAGCTCTCTAGAGCTACTAGGACGAGCGGCAGCGAGTGTCAGAGCCCAGCATCAGCAGCAGCAGCCGCAGCCGCAGCCGCAGCAGCAGCAGCAGTCGAGGATAATGGCGGAGGAGTTCCCCACGCTGGGCAACTGGGTGGCCGGGCTCGTGAAGAAGCAGGTCACGGACGCCGCTGCCGCAGCGGCCTCCGTGGCCGCTGCTACTGGTCAGATAAATAAGGAGACGGTCGCCGATAGCGCCGCGTACAACGAGAGCCTCAGGGCGAGGAGCGAGGTGAGTGTCGGATTTGGCCAATTAGCGAGAGTGGATGATGGGTTGGTTAATGGCGGGGATTTAGCTGGTAGTGGTGGGAGAGGGATGAAGGGGGATTTAGTGGCGCGGAAAAAGGGAATTTAATGTAGGTTAATAATGGATCGGAGTAATTAGTGATGGACGAGTGTGTGAGAGACGGAGCGCAATAGTGTTTTTGTCCGCATCAGGTGCGCATTAGTTTTGTGGAGTGAAATCTAAAGAGGTATTAGAATTATCTTACTGTTTTTGTGAAAGTTTTATATTTGAATTTACTAAGTTTAATCCTTTCTCTATACGGAAATATGACGTGTTTTACATCTATTTTTCATTTCAATTTTATATATTAAAAATATTGTTTCGAGAAAATAACTTTTCCGGTACAAAAATATTTTAACACATATTTTTATCATATTTCCACTTTCGTAGCTTAAACTTCGAAATAATTTTCAAAAATAAAAACCAACAACTTCTTCGATCTTCCAGGCGATGAGGAACCTGCACAAACCATATCCAGCCGACATCGCGGCGGAGATCGCCGCTGCTGCTGCTCTGAACGGCCACGCAACCCCTGCCTCCATCCGATGGCCTACCCCCGCCGACGCTCAACAACAACAGCAGCAGTCGCGGCAGTTCCAACAGTTACCGCCCCAGGCCTTTTACCCGGCCATTTCGCCTGCGAGTATCGGTCTGCCGTACCCCGGCAAAATGCCGGTGAGTATTGTGTTGGGGTGGAATTAGGGGGATGTTCGTATAGTCTGATAGTATGTAATTAACGTAATAATAGTTTGGCTTCGGAAGGATGAAAAAGTATAATTTTATAAAGTTTTTTTAATGCCATTGACGCAATAATCGCCAATTTTTATAAGAAAATTTTGTTACGGACCAGAATTTTTTTTCAAATTGGTTGATTTTTTTCTACTGTGCTGCCAAAAATTTTACTTCAATTTTACTTCAACTTTTTTTTAATTTCATTTTACAATTATAACAAATACTTACAACAAAAGAGCATCTATTTACCTATTTTCTTCTTTTTTTTTTTTTTTTCAATCCATACACGGAGAGAAAAATTTCAGTAAAAATTACAAAAAGTTCGGCAATTTTTACTGAACTTTTCGGTACTGTGGTAACAGACTACCAAAATGAGCGGATTTACTTGACTTTCTATACATTTTATAGAATTTTCAGTAAAAATTACCGAACTGTTCAGTAACTTTTAAGAGAAGGTTTGGAAGTTTTCGTATAAAAGTAACGGTACTGAATATACAAGTTCCAGAATTTGATGATGCATATGTCTCTGTAGGTAAATGGTTAGCGTGCCCGACTGCTGTGCTGAGGACCCAGGTTCAAATCTCGATGCCACCGAAAATTTTTTAATTTCTTTATTTCATTTATTCTTGTCTTAAATTATTATTTCCTTAATAAAATTCAACTTTAAATAATTAATAAATGTTTAAAATATAAGTAAATGTTGTTATTCGGATCTCCCGAAAGGGGGAGTCCGAGTCCATTTTTTTCAGTGCATATTAGAAAATTACCGAACTGTTCTGTAAAATTTACAAAAATGTCAGTCTGTTACCGTAGTACGGTGAAGTTCGGTAAAAATTATGGAACTTTTTGTAATTTTTACTGAAAATTTTCTCTCCGTGTACAGATGGAGTTGTACCAGAAATCTGCAGTCCTCGGCTACGCATCGTCGTACCCCTACGCGGGCCACATAGCGTACACCCGTCTACCCCCAGGCCTGGAAGCCACACCACCTACCTTACCTTCGACCCCAGCGAGCAACCAGTCTCAACAACGCGTGCCCTCGCTCATCCCCCTCACCAGCACCAGTAACAGCATCACCACCGCGCCCTCGTTCGACCCTATGGCCGAAAAACGACTCCAACAGCAGCAGGCGCAACAGCAACGGTATTATGCGGCACCGACGTACGCGAACTACGGTCGCCGGGGTAGCCTGAGTCTCGATTACGCGACGCCCGAGCAGCAGGCGCAGTACGCCAGGATGCTGGCCGGACAGGCGGCTGTAAGAGAGATGGCGAATTACGAGCACCAACAGCAGCAGCAGAGGGTTGCGGCACAGCAGCAACAGCAGCACCAACAACAGCAGCATCAGCAGCACCAACAACAACAGCAACAACATCAGCAACAACAGCAGCAACAGCAACAACAACAACAGCAACAACAACAGCAGCAACAACAGCAACAGATGAAAGCGCCCACGCCGGAGAGGAGTTTAGGGAGGCAGTATAAAGGAGGTGGAAATATGTACGGGCATTCCGTGATGCCGACGTCGAGAAATGGATCGGTGATAGGTGTGTATACGTTGAAATTCTTCGTTATTTTAGAAAAAAAGCTACTGCGTCGTATAGAGATTGACGAATGGGTTTTGTAATACCATGAAGGATTTATTTTATTTTATTTTTTTTATTGGATTTTACAATAAAATTGAAACGCGATATATCAGTTTATATACCTACATACGGCATGTGAATTACGTCAGGTGATGACGTTAGCACGCAGCTTTTCAGATTTCTTTCAATCTCGATGTGAATTGGTACGTTCGTTTTCGGATTAAAATGTGAATAAATGTACGTAACAGCTTAACTATTCAATTTTCATCCATTCTTTTTACAAATTGACGGTAAGGGATGATATTAAACGATAGTGTAACTGAAATCCTGTCAATAACAAGCTTATAGCTATCTCTGGCCTATTTATTGATTGAACCACGTTCGTATAAGAAAGATAAAAATAGATAATTATATTAAATCGAGTATTTGGTGATAAATATTATCTTTACTTAAATATTATTATTAAGTTGAAAACCAATTTATCAAATTTATATTTTTGCATGGTTAAACGTTACAAAAACATCGATATCTTATGAAAAATAACACAACCCTAATAACGTTCAAATCATAATTATCTACGTTTAACATTCGCATTATTTTTATATACTTTCATTTTACTAATCCTTTGCAATATCATTTCTCACATTTATTTTTCAATATTTTTTTTATTACTTTTTTTATTTATAATTTTTTTTTCACCCAAACTTACAGACATTCAGCCATTCCCGTATCTGACCCTCGACCTCACAATTCCGTTCTTCCAATATCCCCCGCAGAACTAAGCCCCGCCACCTTACGTATCCTCAATTTTACTGAACTCTGCAGGTTCCAATCCGTCGACTCCAGCCACGGTCAGCTACTCCACCCCGAACGGCATCGCCGCTGCGCCTCACCATCGTCACCAACACGAACCATCGTCTCAACCAAGGCCTCCGAAAGCGACCTACGATAACCGTGAATGCCCGACGCCGAACCTCGGCGAGGTGAATCGCAGCCCGAGTTTGCGCTGCTCGAACTGTGGCGGACCCGGGGCCCGGTTCGAGTGCCTCGGCTGCGAGACGGCGTTCTACTGCAACGAGGCCTGCCAGACCCAGCATTGGCCCAACCACGTGGCGCAGTGCCCGAAAATCATGCCACGGCTGAAGAAGGTTGGCTGAGTGACGCTAAAGTCGTGAGATGAGGAGGAGGATGATGATGAGGGAAGGTCGATTCTGAGGAAGTTACTGAAAGAGTCGACCGAGGCGGAGCGAATGGATGTGAGAGATGTGTTCTGGTGGTAATGTCGCTAGAGTTTTGGAAAAAATTAAGAGAATTGGGGAATATACCTTTTTCCCAATTCTCTGTATTTCTGATGTGATGTTTTAGTAGGGTATCATCACTAAAGAACACTCGTTGAACTTGACTTATGCGAGCGTAAATTTTGCATTAGGCAGAATTGCATAATTGTATTAAGGGAAAGTTAAATTGTAGAAATTTGACTTTGAGATTCGATGGAATGATAATAAGTAGTAATATTGTAAATGTTAAACGTGTTCCTTCGAAAAATGGATGCTCTTACAACCGTCACGTGTACGGTAATTTTTCTAAAATATGGCGACATTCTCAGCACTTTCAGTGCTTTGCAAACAAAACTGATCTGGTAAACAGTTTTGATTATAATTTTGAATGATTTTGCGCAAAGGCTTTTTAGTAGGTTTTACTAATGGTTTGGTCAATGGTTCCTTTTTCGTACGGGTGAGTGTGCAATATATAGTAAACCGCGATATTTAAGATACTGATGTGTTCAATTATTATGCAATGTTTAGTATCGTGCGAAACGTGTCGAGTATTTTTTAAATCGGGATTGTACAGCTTTTTGTAATACGAATGCTCTTTCTTTTTAATCTTCACTTGGAAAGCTGTGATTCTACGTAAAGTTAAGAGATTTTTTTTTTCGTGCACAAGTGTAATATAAGCGCACAAATCTTTACCAATGTAATAATTCATTATGGAAATTGTAGTGAATGCTAAGTCAATAATTATACGCAGTTATTTCTTTAGCATCAAATAATTGTAGCATTTAAATTTAATATATTCTATTCTATTAACTTAATGCGAAATTTTCGTTTGATATGTAACGTGAACGACATAGTTAAGTCTGCTTTTTTATTGTTTAAGTATAAGATTTTCCAGTGAAGTTGCGGTACCAAAGCTAAATTTACATAATAATTTTAATAATTGTTATTACGGGATGCAAAAACATTTGAGGCCTTGAATAACTATTTTAAAAATATTTTTTCTAAATTCAAAATTATATTTGTAAATAAGTAAATATTACGTATTAAGATATTTTTCTGAATGTGTAGTATCTTTCGTGAATATTATAAAGTTGCATTTTAAGAAAAAGATGATCAATGATGAAAATTGGACTAGATGTTCTATTGATTTAGTATTTTGCTAGTAATTTATACATTAAAGAAATTGTAAATAAAAATATATAATTATTATTTTTCTATAATTATCACGACGATGTCAATAACGTAATGTCATTTCATAAAAATGACAATAGGTCGATCGAAGCCAGATAACTTATTTTTTGTATTGTACATTCATCATACTTTAGTTTTTACTGAGTTTAACAATATTAACATTTGAAATACTGTATATGTAATCACGTATTTTCATAAAAATAATCACGTAAACTGTTATACGAAAGATACGTATTTTGTGAGAATACTAAACAGCGTGATATTAAGACGTATATAGAATTAATGTTTAAGAAGAGTTGAAATATATATTATGTAATTAAAAGAGCATACGTCAATTCATGTTACCGCACAGAGAAAATAAAATCTTTACTGTTAACGAACTGACGTTTGGATATATCCAAACGTCAGTTCGTTATCAGTATATCTATAGAGAAATGAATGTTTATAGTTAGACAAATTCGTTAACAGTTAAGTTTGAGTTGTTCACTCAAACGATTCATGACTTAATTGTTAACGAATTTGTCTAACTTAAATGAACATTGATTTGTTCATATCCAAACTTCCGTTCGTTAACAGTAAAGATTTTCTTTTCTCTGTGCGTCAGTAACGTCAGTGAGATGAGTGTAAGGCTACTAGCGTGCTTGCCTCTTGGATTGCATGAATTTTTCCATGAAAAATATATATATGTGAAAACCCCGAGTGACAATTCATTATAGATTTACAATGATAATCGTGTTTTTGTGTGTTCAATGTGCACCCCTCAATAAATAACGTCACGATTAATCGATAGAGTATAATATAATAAATATCAGCTCCAACATTAATGAGAGAAAATATGGCGCCACCACCAAGTGACCGACTGAGTTACACCACACACCTTCACTTTCCCCTAGCGCAAAGTGCAAGGAACCTGACTAATGTGATAACAAATGTAACACAAGATATATATCTATATATATATTCAATTCTACATCGGTCTCAGCGTATTTAATTATTACACTTCACGTGGATGCATATATATTACCAATATATAAATGTATAAAAATTATATGATTATAAAACAGATCTAATAACGAGTATTTTACGAAGCTCGCATGCCCGAGAGTACCTATACAATATTGTGTCTATTTTTCGAGGAAGTCTACATATAATCCATATATGAACACGAATTTGTGATCAATTATACCATTGACCCCGAAATCCATTATTTCGTCAATGGTACTACAATTGTGAGGCAGTTTATCGACCATTCTTACTAAACGTTGACTACCCTTTCAAGTCGCCAGATCAATTTGGTTCTGCCTTACTATAGGCGTCGTAATCGGCCGTTCCTGTGCGAAAAAAAACAAGTTTAGAAGAACCGACTTATACAATTGTTGTCATCGTGTCGTTGTAAAAGTGTAAAATCGAGTTGCGAGCGTGATATACACACTGTATAATTCTGTCACCGTGCATTTTAGTTGTTATGTGTATAGGTAATATATATATATATATATATGTGTGTGTGTGTGTGTATACGTCGCGTATGTATAAGGTGTGTTGTGTCATCAGGAGACATATAATATATATTCGATTTATTATTTTTGTACCATATTATTATTTATGCGCGTAAATAAACCTTTCGTACTTAAATGTTTTCGTCTATAATTTCTGCGCTAGTCTATATTAGTTTGTTAGTTATTTATGACGACGATAATGGTGATGTTGATGATATGATGCGTTAAAAAATGATGGTTGTCTCATTTTGATCGCTCGATGTTTTTGTATTATGGCAAGATATTGAAATTTTGTGAAATAAAGAAATGGTTTGAATGTAGGTGTTATATTCAAAAATCTGTTGCATTTTCTTTTAATGTCTTGTATCATGCACCTTAAGTCGATGAATAAGCTCGGACATAATTAAAAATTTAATTCTTTTGTCATGGTATAATAGCATAACAATTTCCAATTTCTGGAGAATTTTTAATTATTAATATAAAGTAGAACATTTAATAACCACTCAAACAACGTTTGTACTTATAAAAACATGAACGTTCTTTATTCTATAACGAAACAGCAAAAGAGCTTTTACAGTCGGATAATATGGTAGACCATTAGTTTCTAATATTTTAAAGACTTAACTTTTAAGGGCATTCACCGGTGCCTAGTCTTAAAAAAAAGTGAAATTGATTCCATTTTCTGTTAAAATCGATTTGATATATGTGAAATCATTGAAATCGCTACGAATCGCTAATAACGTTATGTGCAGAAAACAAAACTTTCTTTACTGGTATCTGTGACTTTTAAATCGTAAATTCATTCCCACAAAGGATAGTCTGGATGTTCTATAGAGATTGCTTGCAAAAAGACGAAATATCAGTTTGCACGTGTCAGTTTCTTTTCTTTTCTTTTTGTATATACGCAAAAGTAAAAGAAAAAGTAACTTTTTAATAGACTTATTGGACATCAAATTTTAAGCTGTTATAAAGAATAAATAAAATGCCCACTAGTTTTACAATTTTCAATCGATTACATTACGTGGCAATATATATTGTTTTAAGTTTAAAAACCCATGTATATAAATATATTTGGTATCGGTAATAAAAGGTAATGATTCGATTTATTTATATTACCATCGATACAATAAAATATATACCATCAACACAATATAGCTACTTATCTTGAGTTTCCCCTTATTTTTATATAACTAGCGTTAATCAGCGCGCTACGCGCGCCACTGTTTCGTCTTTTGTTTCTCTCGTTTCGAGATTCGAGACGGATTCTTTTATTCGAGATTTCGAGATCGTTCGAGGGCAAAATAGATTATCTCGAATGCTCAATTTATATAAGGGATTACGAGAAAATTTTGTATTCTTATTTCGGTTTTAAAGGTACGTAAAGCAATTAAAGTACTTAAAATTTTTACTTTTTTCCTATTATGTAAACTATAACTTCCTTCTAGTTACATTTTTTTTCTCATTACACATTTAAGTATCGCAAAATTAATACTTTTATTTTTTTATATTTGTGTAATAAATTGGGGCTTAAGTCATTTTCTTTACTTCAAAGTGACGTAAAAAACACGAAAGGTGCTGCGCTAGACTGCGCTGTTATTGATAATATTTTGCACTAGCGCAGTCCGTGTTACAGCGAATTCATATTGCATGATCTATGACTTATGACTATGACCAATACTCGTAGATTTCCCTGCTGATTGGTTGAGCTTTGCGAATGAACCAATCAGTGAATGAGTCTACAAGTATTAAACTCATAGATCATAGTCATAAGTCATAAATCGTGCAATGTGGATTCGCTGTTACACCCAAACGTGTCCACGGAGTCTACGCCTTCTACAGTGTTGGGCCACTTTATGCTATCTATCTGTACATCAAACATTCTTTGTGTAAAATTAAATTATTTTTTATGTACACTATTTAATTATCTCACACTTTGAAACTGAATTTTATGAATATTAATAACACAAGTCTAATAAGACAATTTAGTTTGTATTTGTGAATACTCAATTGCTGGAGAGTTTTAATAGAATCACCTTAAAAATGAATAAGTTTCTCGCATTTAGTGTAGCTTGATCCTTCGCTGCACACTGGTTAATTATTATCGACCATATATTCAAACATGAATTTTTGAGTATTTACAATACTAATCGATTCATTTTGTTACTATTTCTATTGTTTTCACTCAAGGAGAGCGTTCAGCAATATTTGGGAACGTATATTTTCTGTTACTTAATTGTTAATTGTTTTATGTACATTAACGAATCCTAAAAAATGTAATTATTTCTAGGAAAAATTTATGCCGCAAAGGTGTCATACAATGAATATAGCGATCTTTATTTAAAAAAAAAAGTTGGCGTAAGGAATTTTTAGAGGCGATTTACCTTTGATCAATTAGTATCATGGAAATAAAGTGCGCAAATAGCAATTGAAAGGTATGTATATGTGTATGACAAAATTATAAAAATGGAAATTTTATTCACATTACAATATTATAAATGTATATATACGTATATACATATATACATATACATAAATATGTATATCTTTTATTGAAAAATGAACTTATAAATTATAACTTATAAATTATATGAAAAATAATATTACATTATGCTACCAGTGCGGGAAAGCAGATTTTCGTCTCGTGTGACGTTTACACCCGAGCGAAGCGAGGGTGGAAAGGCACACGAGACGAGAATCTCTTTTCCGAACATGTAGCGTACAGTATTTTTTGATACGACGTGTGGAAAGCTAGATTTTGAGTACAAGTTTTTTGCCGAGCGTGTGCAAAATCGAGCTGTGCGCACGAGTATCAAAAAAAATGTTCTTATAAATTAAGACTCAAATTCACAATATTTTTGCAACAAATAAGTTACCAAAACAATTCCCTGCGCATAGCATATTTATGAAAATTTTTTAATTTGGGTCTTATAAATTAAGACAAGATTCTCACCCATTTCAGTATGAATATGAACCAGGAAAATACAAGACGGCCCGATTACCGACCACTTGCTCATGCAAGATAGTACCAACCGTCTGGAAGCAACAGCTCATTAATGACCTGTTGTTTAATTTCCAGTCGGCTGGTACTATCTTGTATGAGCAGTGGTCGGTAATCGGACCGTCTTGTATTTTCCTGGTTCGTACTGGTACTGTAATGGGTGAGAGTAGGTTTGTATGCAGTATGCTGCATACTGTGCATTAAGGTATCCCACGAGATTACATAGTTTTGTGTTCCACCTGGAAAATAGCAGTGGGCCACTGAAGGCACTAGTGTCGTACGATATTTTATAGCACGTTTAGCTAAGTCCGCAGTCACGCCTATTTGTGCCTTAAGGTTACTCATGCGGGCTAGTAGACCTAAAGCTATGAAATTTTTTTACAAAGATTCATTTATGTATTCCAATCTTAAAACTTAGGTCACATCGTGCTATGCAAAAAATTATTTTCTATAATACAATCAAAATTTTGTATTTGTAATAAAGTTTATACTTACCAGCATATTTCTATATGCCTCCCTTTTGAGAGCTATTTCTGTCTAGATAGAGCATACGTGTCTGTAAAAAAATATAGTCTTACTATATATTTCTTTTTACAGAGAGGTACGCTATATCTAGACAGAAATAGCTCTCAAACGAGGAATGTAGAAGTATGCTGGTAAGTATCAACTTTAGTGCACATACAAAATTTTCATTGTATTATAGAAAATAATTTTTTTTTTTGTTCCAGGTGGAACACAAAACCATGCAATCTCGTGGGATACCCGAATGCACAGTATGCAGCTTATTGCATACAAATACCTCACCCATTCCAGTACGAACCTGGTAAATACAAGACGATCGGAATACCGACCACTTGCTCATGCAAGATCGTACTTGAACTAAAAAAAGCTCATTAACTGGGGGGGGGGGGGGGGGGGAATGGGTTATCGATCCTACTTAGAGGCAAATAACTTACCAAAAATATTATAAATTATAAAACCTAAGGGGTAAGTATAAATTGAAATTGCAAATTTAATAATATATGATAAAAATAAAAAGGAATACAATAAATAGAAATCCAAAATAAAATTAAATATCTTGTGAACATATATATTGAGACTATATTGTCGCGCGGTACGAAGAAAGCCAACTTAGAAGAGCTAGACGAAGAAAAGCCAGTTTCGCGCGAAAAAGGCCAAAAATGTGCCCATTCGTTGGCTTTTTTCGCGCGAAACTGGCTTTTATTCGTCTAGCTCTTCTAAGTTAACTTTTCTTTGTACTGCGCGATGATATGTACATAAAACTTACATGTGTGAATAATCGTTACATAGTATGTCGCTCGCGCTCGCATATACCTTAATCCGCTAAGAAATTCCGAGAAAACATTGGATCACTGACCTATTTTATCGCACGTGCTGAATTTCTTCCTTATTATAATACTCTTAAAATTACATTAATGAAATTAAACTAATATAATCGCAGTCAGAGAATTACAATCGAATAAATATTCATCACATAAAACAAGAATATGATTTTAGCATTACTATAATAAAACATATGGATTTTACTACAAAAAAATTACGCAAAAACGATCAAATCAATGCTGAATATCATTTCGCCAGTACTTATCTCATATTATCGAATGGCGTACAGGGCTCCTTCGCCCGAGATCTCGCAATTCACCGTGTCACCTTAGCAAGTCCAGTAAACCGGCTATGAGTTGCTTCCTCACGTCCTTGACCATAGCAGTCGTTGATGGTATTTCATGCAGAATTGTTGCTCAGTTTCTTGGATGTTCCATAATTGCCAAACCAAACATCTTCAATACCGTGGAGGATTAGTGCGTGAGGTGCTGAGTCGGCTAGGTCTTGATGCTACGGAGGTCCCGGACGGAAAGAGACCGAATTTTTGGCGTGACAGCGCACTTGCCCGACTCTCGCGTTACAGAGACTTACAAATCTGTCGCAAATTTCGTTGTTATTTGTTGGAACTCCATCAAATAACAACGAACTTTGCGACAGTTTTGTAAGTGTCTGTAACGCGATCAAGCGCAAGGTCCTGTATATTCAAATTCACAAGCGAGCGATCACACCTGAGGTATACCTATATGAATCATATAATTAATAAATAATAAAATATGTAATAAATTTTAGATTATAACAATAAGTAGCTGATTCCATTCAAATTCAGGCAGGCTGTCACAGATCGATTTTTTTTTCACCTAAAAACTATAAGACTGTATTCTAAATCATATTTAAGAAGAAGACACGTGTCTCGGGATTTTGCTTAAAAAATTTTTTTTTACTCCATAGTCAAATCAATATTAGACGGAAAAATAGGGATTACAAAATTTAATAAGTACCTCCATTTTCAAACTGCTGTAACTTTGTCAATTTTCAACCTTTTGAGACTTTTTTTTCAAACTGTGAGGAATTTCATCTAGTTTTAAGAAAACTTTTCACTTTGATGATTAAGATTCATCTTACAAAGTTATTAATGAAAAACTGAAAAATGAAGATTTTAAAAAGATATAAATATCTCAAAAACTATAATTTTGATTTCTCTGAAAATTTAATATGTTTTTATACATTAAAAAAAACTAACTTTTCCAGTAGGTGAGAATATGCTATTTTTTTATTCTTTTTAATGAATTTCCAAAGTTTTAATCGATTTTTTCGATTTCTAAGCTCTTAACTCATGCCGTTTTTAAAAAATTATGCCATTTCTGTATCTATTTACTATCCCATTTACTAATATATTGATAAAATAAAGGAGAAACTTTAAAATAAATCGCCAGGTAGGTTTCTTGATCAACTATACGCGAATTTATAGTGATTTTTCAATGTTTATTTGCACCAAATTTAAGTAGTCAAGAATCTTCAGTTTCTACGCCAATTCTCAGTAGTGAAGAAGTTTTTAATAATATAGTGAGATTTTTGTAAATGAACTTAATAAGACTTTAAGTTATTTCAAATTAAAAACTTCACCTGTCAAAGTGCCTCAAACTGTGAACAGTAAGATGCGATAATCATGTGCCATTGGGAAAAGAAAAGAAATTATATTTACATAATAAAAAATCGTCATTTTTAAGTTTTTCATTAATAACTCTGTAAGATGAATCTTAATCATCAAAGTGAAAAGTTTTCTTAAAACTAGATGAAATTCCTCATATTTTGAAAAAAAAAGTCTCGGAAGGTTGAAAAATTGACAAAATTACAGCAGTTCGAAAATTGAAGTACTTTTGAAATTTTGTAATATTGATTTGGATATGGAGTAAACAAAATATTTTTAAGCAAAATCCCAAGACATATGTCTTCTTAAATATGATTTAGAATACAGTCTTATAGTTTTTAGGTGAAAAAAAAAAAAATTCTATCTGTGACAGCCTGACTGAATTTGAATGGAATCAGCCAAGTGATAAAAATAGCTATGTAACAGCTATCAGAGTTTTCAACAAACTCAGAGTTTTCAACAATCAGAGTTTTCAACAAAATAAATAAATAAATAATATATAAACTTGCAGACTCCGCTATCTTGATCTCCTGTGGAGGAAATGGCCGAGCGGAGCTGGTAGTGGCTGAGGCCGTGGTTCTGGCTTTGACTGTGACTGCGGACGAGTTAGAATGTTCTGAAACAGTCAACTATGGTGGGCTCGTCATGGCGGATCTCCACACAGAAGCTCATCGAAGCCTGCTTCTTCGCCCTGACCATGTTCTGTCCGTTGACGGCTTCCAAGAGCGCCTCGTCGGCCAGTTTTGGTGGATCGTCAAGATTCTGGCTCACCTGCTATGGTCTTCTTGGTGCCGGTGTCGGAGATGGACTTCTTTTCGATCTTCTTAAGAGCAGCCTAGACCAGAGCCAGTCCCAGGGCCAGGGCGACCAGCCAGGATGTAATGTGACGCATTCTGACGATGTGTGTTTAGTGTGTCTGGTTCTCTCGACTGGAGAACACTGATGCTTCGATGAGGAGCACGGCCGGTATCTAAAGTTCCGCCAGAAACCCAAATTTGTGCGTGTGCTGATTTCCTCGGGCTTGACCATTTTGCACATTCAGCATTCTTGCCTGGCTAATTCAATACGGTTGTGAAATCTTGAGTCAGGGAAACAAAGTAGCGCGATTTGTGTAATTTCTCATTTTTACGCGCAGCATGAATGAGGTCAATTCCAGACCTGTAAACTTCTTAAACATTTAGTAACAAACAAGAAACATGATATCATGTGGGAAGTGAATTTTCGCAAGGCAATATTGATTAAAAATTACAAAAGTAATGCAAAATTTAAAAACGAATTTACTAAATTGCATATATGAAATCAGAGCAAAATATTTGACTAAATTTTGAAATATTAAACCCAGCCCCCCCCCCCCCAATATTTAATTCCTGTGACCGTGGCTACGCACCAGTTGCGCCCTCGAAGAACCACTTCATCACCCGACCCACGCCTCGGCTAACAAGGCCGCTATAGTCGCAGCTGCTTACACTCCACCTACCGCCCCGACCTACAGCGCACCTGGATACAAATCGTATACGGATCGTACGCACCAGGTTACAAGCCCGGTAGCATCATCATCGAATAGGTGAACAAGGGCAAGTACGACAACGAGGAGGAAGACGCATACGGCTCTGCCAAAGGATCCTACGAGAGCGATGAGTCTGCCAGCGGCGAGGAGGTCAGCTGCGGCTGCGGCAAGAGCAGCATCATCGATCGCATCAAGTCCGGATACAAGCGCAAGTCTAGCAGATACTAAACTGTCTCAGGCTCAGAAGATGCTAGAAATCGTTGCCAAATATATATGACAAAATGAAAGAGTGGAGTTCCCAGATACAGCGAGTTTTAAAAGCCTCTTGGTGGGAAAAAATATCTAGTCTGGAGGTAGCCTCGTCCGGGGCACTTGATCGTGAGGGTAGAAAGGTCGAATCGCGCGATATATGTAGGTTGCCAGGGATGTGTGGATCCACATGCCGTATCTTCGTACGGATTTTTTTTTATGTGAACGCACTTTTGATGACGCATAATTAGAGTCCTGAAAGCTCGAACTCAGAGACCCGAAGAAATATCAACACTTAATATAATAAGATATAAATAACATATCAAAATCAGCTACATGTAGTTTCTGATTAAATATTTTAAATGTAGAAATAATTCCATAAGAATACTTTCCCAATTTTACAGTTTCGAGGCTGTACAAAAAGAAATACTTAAAATTATAAAAAATCAAGAGTGCACCCCTCTAATTAGTCTTATAAGATTCTACTACTCTGTAAAAGTTTCATGTCAAAATATCTATCTGTTTTTGTGTAAACGTTTTGATTTGAAATTTTTGTAGACTGGTAGAATATCGTAATATGTAAAAACAAAAGAAATGCACTCTTGATTTTATATAATTCGAAAGATATTTTTTTATGCACCCTCGAAACTGTGAAATTTACTCAGTCTGTATAGGTATTGAACCCTGTAAAATTATTTTTTACTGTTTCATTTTCTTATAAACATTTCGGTAGGAAATCGATATAAAAAGCTACAAATCCTTGCAGTAAATGTGCATATAAACATTAATTTGGATTTATGAATATAAATATTGAATATTTGCAAAATTATATAATGATAAGTCAACTGTTTCCTTTTTTATGGGTCTCAAATTTACAATGTTGGAGTGCAACGAATAAAAAAAAAATTATTTCACTTTAATGTTCTATTAATTAATATTAATATTTTATGTAAATTTAATGTTTTACAGTAAAAAATAAATTTTATGACAAAGGCTTAGATAAAGTTTCCATTGTTTAATAACTTTAATTAATTGTTACAAATTATTTTGTTGCTTTTCAATAATGCAAACTTCAGACCTATCCTTGTTTAAACAATTTGAAAAAATATAATTTAACTTCAAGTACTTTGAAATGTATGTTTTCAATACTATGCCAGTATAAAATAAAACACGCTGACTTTTCATTGTTTAAGTGGAATAAGATTGTACGTCGATTACTATTAACAAAAGTCACTAGTGCATACTAAACTATAATGTCATTAAATAATTTCTTAATTCGATTCATAGCCTATTTTAAAAAAATCGTTTGTACGTTTTCTATCAACTAAAAATAAAATACATTATTTTAAAAATAATCGTTGTCTTTGTTAATAACACAAAATACTGATACATTGTATTATCGCGTGTAGTGAGGATATTTGAAAACATTTTTTTAAATAATCTTTTGAAACAATATTAAAAACAACAAAATATACTTAATAACATTACTATTTATTTTTACGAGTGCTAGCTCATGAATGGACCTAAATTACGAGCTGCATGTCAGCAGCTCGTCGAGCATTGCACTCAGGGTCTTTCAACACTCCCAGCGCGTAGGCTATCGAATATCGGCCGCGAAGTGGCGCGCGAAATATGAAAAACGTCTTG
Source organism: Torymus aiolomorphi (assembly GCA_036365515.1). Classification (NCBI taxonomy): domain Eukaryota; kingdom Metazoa; phylum Arthropoda; class Insecta; order Hymenoptera; family Torymidae; genus Torymus; species Torymus aiolomorphi. Next base: position 255,927,044 of record CM070873.1, on the reverse strand, counting down.
CGATATGAAGTGAGGTCCGAAGAATCAGGATGTCGAAAAGCTGACACGGACCCTCGATACAATATCGCGCGCCACTTCGCGACCGATATTCGTTAGCCTACGCGCTGGAAGTATTGAAAGACCCTGAGTGCAATGCTCGACGAGCTGCTGACATGCAGCTCGTTATTTAGGTCCCACGAGCTATCTATCACTCGTGACAATTCTAGTTTTGCAACTTCTTATAAATTATTGGTAAAATAGTAAGATAATCTGAAAGAATACACAATCAAATTACATATACCGATTTAATTAATCTGAACTCATTCTCTACAATAAGTGAATTTTGAATTAAAGCAAATTCTAGAAGACCAAAGTATAATGCATCGAAAACGTTTTCGACTACTTGAAAAATAAATAAGTAGTAGAACAGAAAAGCAAAGAAAAAATTATTTGGATTGGGGGGGGGGGGGCGAATTTACTGCGCACAGCCCGGAAAAAATGAGACGAGAGTCGTCGGAGCCCGGGAGGAAGACGTGTTGCGGAGTAGGGATATAGGAAGTACATAAATGTGGAGCGGATTACCGAGAGTTTATGAACTTTTCAGTATACGGCACTGGCTCGAGGTGTCACCCCCTTTTTGCCTGAGCGGAACGTTGTTCGCACTTGGCGAGGGTAAGGACTGCTTACGCCCATAGCGATGGAGTCGCTGTTGGCGAGGAGGCGAGAGGCGAGGTTACCTGGTGCGACAGCCTGGCGAGTGGAGTCCCATCTCCGGCGGAGCGCGGAGAGCGAGTGTGCTCCGAAAAATCGGAGCGGAGCAAAATACCTCGGTGAGGGTTGGGGGCGCGCTGATTGGTTGCCGCGAGGCGGCGGTAAAAAAGTTGGCAGATAGGCTGCGGCTGGGGTTGCGGATCGGCTCGCTCCCCGCTCCTCGAGACCGAAGGTGCGGCCCGGCGGCCGAGTCCTGATGCAAGCTTCTCCGAAGCTCGCGGGGTGGGCGACATAGACGGTTTTCGGGGAAAAAGTCGTTCTCGACTAATTCCCAAAAATTTATTATATAATTAGAATAAAAAAGTAAAAAAGAAGAATACGTTCGCAACCGTTACGAACGTCAATTCCACCATGGAAACGCGACTTTTTCCCACGGTGCGGAATTTAAAGTAATAAAAGAAAAGCACGATTTATAAAGAAAAATTAGTAGACAATTTAGCTTATAAATTACTCGCGTTGCGTTGCTCTACCGTCGATAGAAATACAAATTTATTCAAAATTTCCTTAAACTATATTTACATGGTTCATGTGTGCGTGTAATTATCGAATTTAAAAAAATAAATGGGTAAAAAAAAGACAATTGTATTTGTGTGTGTGTCTTGTTTGCGTAGAGTGTATCCTGCATTTGAACAACGTAGATTATAATCAAAACAAAGGATTCTATATAAATCTATATGTTAAAAAATGAATGCGCGTTTGCAGGCGTCCCGCGCAAGTCACACCTTCGCGTCGCGTTTACTAGTGTCAAATGGCAACGAATTTCACTTTTCACTTATCAATCACACAATAAACTTAGTCACAGTTCCTCGGACATAAGTATAGTAGTGATGATTGCGAGCGGGGTTGCTTCGCTTTTCTGCCAGTCTTGTGCGCTTTCCCTGAAAGGGTTTGTCGCGGCAGCGCCGACGAGGCGCGACTGCAGCGAAGTCGATGAAGTCGTCAGACAGGTAGGGCTCGCATAGCTGGGTGAGCGTGGTTGGTAAGACCGTATCGCCTCTCTCCGTCTCAGACTCACTGCTCAGTTCGTGTCAGCGGGTCCGCTGATGCAGCTGGCGCGTCGTCTGAAGTGCTCCGGACTCGTGTCGGCCCTGGTGCCGATGCAGTCCGTGGAGCTGGTGCATCGCATGGTGTGCTCCGGACTCGTGTCGGCTCAGGTGTCGATGCAGTCCGTGGAGCGGATGCAGGTGGAGAGGCGGCATAGTGCCGCGTGTCGTGGAGTTAACCTGCTGGGCGGCATCCGCGTCACGCTCACCCAGCTGGGCGAGCCCTACCTGTCTGACGACTTCATCGACTTCGCAGCAGGCCCTTTTAGGGAAAAAATCTTTCGTAAGGGCAGTAACTGCCCAAGAGAAAAATCTACTTTCGTCCCGTGTTACATATAGTATTTTATTCCACACTCGACCGGTGGCCACCTTTTGACTCTCAAAAAAGCGGGCCCGACGCGTTTTTCTTTCTTTTATACTAGATTTTCATGGATTTATTACAAAATAAATAGTATTATAATAAAAATTGTAAAAAAAATTATCAAGTTTTACTTTTGCCCCGCAAATTTTACTTTCGCCCTGCAAATGAGATTTACGGGAAATATATGCCACTTTTGTCACGATTTTCGGGGGCGAAAGGTGGCCATTTTGGTCGAGCGTGGAATAAAAATAGTATATATTACGCAACTAGGGAGGTAAAGAGTTGGTCAGTCATCAAGAAAGACCTCGCATCCCTCGGTTATTTGAGTTTAAGAATTTTTTAAATAATCGACTCGCTTACTGCTGCACGTCTGCGTAACTCCCTTTTTTTGCGTGGACCTCACGTCTTTCGGCTATTTGGGTGTAAGAATTTTTTAAATAATCGACTCGCTTACTGTCGTACGTCAACTTGCCTTCCTCTTCTACGTGAACCTCGCATCTCCTGGCTATTTGGATCCAAGACTTTTTTTAATAAAAATAATTTACTCGCTTACTGTCACACGTCTGCGTAGCTCCCTCTTCTACGTGGACCTCCCGTCCTCCGGCCAATTTGGTTCCAGACTTTTTTAAATGATCGCCTCACTTACTGTCGCACGCCTATACGTAACTCCCTTTTTTCTCACACCGAACCGAAAGTGCCTCATTCCCGCTCGGCTCCGAAACGGAAATATGGCATTTTCGGCCTCGATGTGAGGAAAAATAGTATACTATTTTGTGTGGTCCTCGCATCTTCTAGCTATATCGGTCCTTGCATTTGAGGCACACCTCTGCAATAAGTTTTTTCTTGATGCCCTGGTGGAAAGTACGTGGTTTCGCCATTGTTTTCGATGGCGAAAGAAGGACATTTAACCATTGATTCTGAGTTGGTAACTAGGCAACTGTAGATTTTATTAATAGATTGTTTTAGAGGTTTTGTCAACATATTCAAAGTCATTAACCTATATTTACAACAAAAACTATCACTTCTGATCATCAAGGTACACCCGATGGACATTCATTCTAGCAATGCATGTCCCGTTAGTGGCACTCACACATAACCTTTTGAATGTTCATATCATTTTTCGAGGTATGTTAACGATTTAAATATTACGTGTGACAGTCACTAACGAGGTATGCATTGTCAGAATCAATGCGGCCCATCGGGTATACAAGTGATTTATATTGCTTTAATTTGTGAAATGGATAAAAGATTGTTCTTTAATAATGTCGCACGTTTTGTGAGAATTTCTTCTTGAGTGATCATTTATTTTTTCAGATACAAATAAAGTAGTTGACTTTGTTGCTACAAATAGAGCAAAAATACCGCATGTTTAATAACAATTGTACGTGTAACAATTGTAACAATTGCACGTAAAATAAAAATATTTTACATGATCTTCAATAAAATTCACTTATTAAAATTATGCACGTGATGTTTTCGATGCCCGCCCCCCCGACCAGCAGCACTCGCTGCGCTCGTGCCGCAAATGTCGGGGGCGGGCATCGAACTCAATGCTCTCGAGCCCGTCGGGTGCGTTATCATTGTCAATGGCAAACGTACTTTCCACCGGACATCAAGAAAAATAGTATACGGTACACGAGACGAAACTTCAAGGCCCGCCACTGCGTGATATGGCGCCCTCGGCTTCGCCTCGGGCGCCAACTTCACGCAGTGGCGGAACTTCAACTTTCGTCACTTGTACCGTAATGTACTATTTCTTGTTCTATATAGCACACAATTTACGAAAAAACTTGGGAACTTAGGAAAACGGTATTGTGGCACAGTTTTAAACTGATATAAATTTTTCTTATGAAAATTGACAAAAAATGACACAAAAAGATTAAAATCTTAAGAATTACGTAAATTTGCTAAAGATCGCCTATTTTTGTTACTTTTCGCGATTTTTAAATGCACGTAACTTCGCACAGTCCCGACCGATTTTAACGATATTTAGTTTAAATTAAAGCTCTTTTCTTCTACTTTAATCGCTAAGGAATATTTATTGACACCTTTAATAGCTTACTATTGGTTAATCAACAGTGACTACTTTTCGTTCATTTTAACCATGTTAAATTTCCATAAGAAAAATTGATATGTGTTTAAAACTGTGTCACAAGACTGTTTTCCTGAGTTCCTAAGTTTTTTCATGTATTGTGTGCTATATAGAATAAGAAAAAATTTATTGCAGAGGTGTGCCTCAAATTTTTTTTTTCATCGTTTTTATAATCGGATTAACGGGGTGCCATAGTTCTACTATTACCGACCGAGCAATTGGCACAGTTTCAAGCTTATTAAAAATTAAATACATAAAATCACAAAAAATCAAGAGAACACTTCGCTGCAGTTTTGAAGATCTATCACCCAGTACAAGTTTGAAATCGAAATATAAAGTGGTTTTTGCAAAAACTTTGAACAAAACAAAATTCGGTTTCTTTACGACTATGGCACCCCCTTAAGGGAAATGTTCAGAAGAATTGCACATATATAAGAACCAGTCAAAATTGTGCCAAAACAGTTACATGCTTATTGAATATTCACCGCACAGACAACTAAAAAAAGTTACTTTTTTCGTATTATAACGAAGTTCCAAGATAAAATACGGAGAGAATAAGAATCTCGGTTCTCCCTATTCTATTGAACTTGTTTGGCTCTCGTTCCCGCGAATTCGTGCATCTCGAGCGTTTGTTGACATCGCTCGAACGATGTATTCGCGATCTGCGCGGGGGGCTGCGCGACTTTGGCGGTTGCAAAGTCGCGCTCGATTCATTTTTGAATCAGATTCTCTCGGGCCGTCGAACCGCACGGACGCGAACGTAGATCATCTAGTCCGGAGAAAACGGTCACCGTGCGATACACCGGTACAGCACAGCGCCCGTTCACGTACCGTCCACGGAGAGCAGCGCACGTGAACAATCCGAGCCACTCCTGGGGTCCGAAGCGTCTGTAGGTGAAGGCTGGATGTTAGGACTCAGCCTGAACACTCCAAAGTCGACCGGAGAATAAGGCCTGACACAGGAGCGGATTCGTGAGCGAGCGACGAGGGAAGTGCACTCTTCTCCCGGTAAGCCTCTCTGTACTTTCCGCGCAGCGATCCATTTCTGTATTTTTGGCTCGCAGCGGCGAGCGGCCGGTGGTGCGTTCACCGGCCCAGCGAAAATAAATACATTGATCCGCCCGCGTCGAGTGGCGGATCCCGTCTTCTTGTCAGCGCGCAACGCGACGCGTATTTATGTATAAGGATTGTTGGAATAGATCTTGCTATTGTCTTTTATATAACTGAGACTATTCTTCTTTCTCTGACCTAACCTAACCTTCTCCCGGATACCGCCGCCTCCGCGGGAAAACGACTCCGTCGGTCGTTTTCATATCTGAGTCTATGGTAAATGTGGGTATTACCGCGGACGCTGCAATTACCGCGGATCGACGAAAAACGGTCTGCAATTTCATTTTTCATAGTATAATTCGGCATTTAATATTTATTCGATCATACAATATATTAATTAATATAAGAAATCGTCTTAAAAAGAGAATAAAGCATGATTTGTATGAATATACTACATTATTGTCTGACCATCCGCGGTAATACCGTCATTTGTATACAAATACGATTGCTGGTATTACTGCGGCATTGGTCCAACGTAACCTCAAAACAGTGAAATCAAGATGTCTACAATATATACGAGAACATTTGCCAACTGCTATGTTCTAAATGAAATATGATGTAAAAATATACAGATATGTTCATTTTTTCGGTTGTAAAATTATAAATAATATAACAAGCTCAAGGTAAAATTCCGCAGTAATACCCCCGTGGTAATCCATCATACACACGGTAAAACCCCCGCGGTAATTCAATCATACCCACAGTAATATCAGCCTCGGATCTATTTTTTAGATTGCATTTATTAATTAACTATATGTTTTTTATCATATGATAAGAGTCATTTTTGCATTTCTGGTAAGTTAAAGAAGAGTTAAAAAAAGAATTCAACTTAAATCATCGAGGCAAAGCTTTTAATTCGTGTACTATAAGACGCCCGTGCTGAAAAACCGCGGTAATACCCACTTTTACCCTAGTGGCCGCGCGTTTTTCTCTTCGAGCGCGTGCTTTTCACTCAGCGATCCAATTAGTTGGAAAGCGAAGTTCGCGTGCGACCTTCGCGTTGTTTTCGGGATTCCAGGAGCAGATCCCCGGGCAAGTCATTTTAGTCTGACACCCGCGGCACCGTGTTCTAGGGCATCGCTGGCCTGTGGCTTTTTGGGATCTTCCCCCAGAAGCCATCCCGTTACAGTATCCTTTAAATAATTCAAAATTTAATTTCTATAAATTTTTGTCTCTTACGTGTTTTGGCATGCAGATTCCGAATCTGAAGGTTTTTTTTTTTATAAAAGTGGTACAACATTGTTTCAACAACAATTGTTTAAACAAATAACGAAATAATTGTTATTTGCTATCCAAGCACTTTTTGTTTAATATTTACGCTTTTTTGAGAAGAAAAGGTCTTTTGGTCCACCTTCGAAAAATGCAAATTGGAAAAGTTATGATTTTTTGAAATTGAAAACCGCAAGATGTCGTATTTTGGGGTTAATATGATATTATGAGCCGTTGCGATTTTTCAAATTTCGTGTTTATTTTCCAATAGATTTATCTGAAATTTTACCGAGAATTAGATAATAAGTTTCCCTTTGTGCGTGCACACTTAGAACAGGGTTGCCAGACCGTCTCCAACTTGTATCGCCATCTATTCAGAGAGAAATCGCCAAAAGCCTCCAACTTTAAATTAAAAATCGCCAAAAATATCTCCACAATATAGACTTGTAAATACCGTTGTTATTTAGTTCTACGTAAACAAAAAAATGTTTTTTTAACAAAAAATCATAACCTTTAAATCTACCCGGTCAAAAATATCCAGTTGGGAAATCCAACTGGATTTTCCAAGAGGAAAATCCAGCTGGGGAAGAGTGGATTCCAGCTGGATTTTGGTGGATTTCCCGTCGGATTCCCAGTTGATGATACCAAATATTCCCACCCATTTTTAACTGGATATTTAAGTGGATTCCCACCTAGATATAACAGGATTCCTATGCATTATTAACTGGATTTCCATTGAATAGAAAAGCGAAAGTTAGATGGATTCCCATCTATATTAAACTGGATTTTTACATGGATTTCCGCTGTCACGCTGGGATTCCCATTTATTATTAAGTAGAATTTTGAGTGGATTCCCATTTAATAGAAATGCGAAAGTTAGGTGGATTCCCACCAACATTTAACTGGATTTTTACATGGATTTCCGCCTTCGCCCAGGAATTCCCATTTATTATAAGTGGATTTCCATTTAATCCAGTTAAAAATGGGTGGGAATATTTGATATCATCAACTGGGAATCCGACTGGAAATCCACCAAAATCCAGCTGGAATCCACTCTTCCCCAGCTGGATTTCCCTCTTGGAAAATCCAGTTGGATTTCCCAACTGGATATTTTTGACCGGGTATACTTGGAGAAAGCAGGTGTTAGGACTGTTAGGTTACATATTCTAATAACATAAGAAAATTGAGTTTCTATATAAAATTAAAAGATTTCTCTCAAACCAAATAATAAAAAAATATTAAATTTTTTAAAGGAAACATTAGCAAGTGGCAATTTTTAATTTTTTAAAAATATTGTTTGTTACTTATTAAAATAATTAAATGATTTGGCTTCTCCTCACTTTCTTTAGTTTTTCCTTTTGTGGTTTTCGAATTTTTTGACGCCATTGCACTTTTTAAAATCTATAATCAGTCCACACTCGAGTAAAAAGCTCTGCACTGGGAAAGTAAGAAGTAAGAACACGTATCTTCCTGTCTTTGTTCAACACCATGTGTTAAAGAAAGATAGACAGAGACATGTTTCCAATTATAAACTCGGGGTGGCGCTGTATTACCGTAAAGAGATGCTGGGATTGGCCGATGTGCCAGCGGCGTGAAACGCATACATACATCCAGACGTCCTCCGACTTTCAAAATATAGGTATAAACAGTAGGAAGGGCGGGAGTACAGGAGTTAGGATTTTGGGAAGCGATAGCGCGGCGCGTGCTCCCGTGTTGACAAAGTGCGCGCGTCATAAAATATTGGCGCAACGGCGCGGAGGTTCGGCGCGCGCTCTGCTATATATATAGGTATACCTTATAAACGGGAGAGTGCGCGCGCCGTTGCGCTTGAGCGTGGATTGAAGAGAGTAAGAGTTTTCCTTAAAATCGCCAAAAAGAGCAAGAGCTTGTTTAAAATCGCCTAAAAATCGCCAACGCCAAACCATAAAAATCAGTCGCCATTGGTATCTGGAAATCGCCAATTTGGCGACAAATCGCCAAATCTGGCAACCCTGACTTAGAATTGAAGAAAAAACTTATAACAATTAATATTTAATTAAAAAAAATGTAGTCGGTACGGCAGATAACTCTGTCGGTATGTGGTCGAAGCCACACATTCCTTAATAATAATTAATCGATGGTTAATCATTTTCAATTCTACTCATTACAATATTACTTACAAATATTTATTGCACTTACTCGGTTGTTCAACTTCGCATACACCCACGAGATCAGCAATACTGATTTTTTCTCCGGTCAAAAAGGGCTTGTCCCTCAACCAGATGTTTCCGATTTGATCCAAGCATTTTTTCATTCGACCCTCGTACTTGCTTACTGTTTCTAATTTTGAAGGTATCCCAGTGAAGGTTCCATCAGTGGAATAAGAAACTAAGATATAAAGTATTGACTTACGTCACAATAGGAAATTATAATTGTTATTATTTTATAAGTATCAGTTTCAAGATTGTAAATTATTGCAATAGCATTATAGTTATTTTGAATGTATTCTTTTTAAATTAATTTTAAAAGATCAAATTAATGAAATATGTTTATTAACCTTAATTTGAAAATACATGCCACAGTGTAGCCTCCTGTTCAAATGTTGCCATTCCAGGTACTCGTCTACTTTGGCTTGAGCTCTGGAACCTTTTGGGTACCAGTGATCATCTACCTTAAATTCGCGGCACAGGTACCGAAAAATCGCCACGATGAAAAATTTTACAAATAAGATCTATGCCACGGAGACAATATATAAGCGCTTCTTCATTAATATTTTCAATGACTTAAAAACAAACTTTATCGTTCAACATAGTAATAGACTATTACTTTGAGAAACACAAAAAGGAAATTACTTATCGATCTTTTTACATTTTGCAATTTTTAATACAAATGATGTAACATAAACTTTTTTCCATTAAATCACGTCAAAACACTTACCTCTCTATGAGGGCGAATCCATTGTGTTCGATGGCGGGTACTTTGTTGAAGGGATGTATCTTTGCGTATTCGGGCTTAAGGTGCTTGCCCTTTGCCAATTTTACCTTGTTTGCTTCAAACGGTGCGTTGCATTTTTCAAAAAAATTTACAGGGCCCTGGAGGTTGCGACAGCAAGTCGAAATAAAGTTTTAAACTTATCTCCACGCTACAAAAACATATGAAAATGAATATTTGAGTTTGAGAACATGATGCGTAATACCGTCACGGACCCTATAATATTGATCAGTACCCAAATAATGCTCAATTTCGTGTATAAGTGTCAATAACAATTTTATAGCACAGCGTGACATAAATCCGGAGCGGATTTATGTAAACGTGCTATAAAATATCGTACGACACTAGTACGATTCAGTGTATATGCATTCTGGTATTAATATAAACCAGTGGCAATCAGTCCACAACATTTCATTAACTATGCTATCAGCGTATTTTCACTGATTATCAGTTATAAGTATGTCATTTGGTATTAACGTATATGTACTGATTTAAATTTAGAGAGTACGTAATTGACGCCGTTGTTTTTTAAAGTTTTATTAATATCAATATATTAAATAATATTATTTCTAGCCTTTAGAGAGAACAAATTTTACAAAAAAATAAAATAAAGCAAAAAAAAAAACTTTAATTTAACCTGAGAATTGTTGAATTCGGAATATCCTGTGTCAAGTTACGAAATTGCAAAAAATGACAAAAAATATTCATAGTCTTAAAAATTATGTAGAGATTTTTTAAATAAAATAAAGTGGCAATTTTTTGTGTTTTTTCGTAATTTTTAAATGCTTTTAAATTTGCACAGGATACTCAGAGATGTTCTTGGGCAGGAGAATCAGGAAGGTGGTGGTGAAGTTTCTGCGAATTGAAGATGCTTCTTGTGTTATACCAAATGATTACACCTTTATTTGACTAGAGCGTGCGTATGTGTCCGAGGTGAATGATATCGGCTATAAGTACTATTTATCACTACAAAGCATTTAATATCGTTTGTTTTCATTAAGATATGGAATAAAATACTAATATGGACCACCCCCCTAATTCTTAGTATGGATAATAGATAAATTTTATTTTATCTTTTATTGCTAAAAAAAGCATTGTTTATGAATTAATTGTGTTTGAATTAAATAAAGGGGCCACTTCTTGCTGAAATGCAATGCAAGATTGACCCTAGACGGGACCGGAGCAAGCCCCAGACATCCCATCGTTCTTACAAAAATCAGTTCGATATTCTTGGCTCTCCAATGGAGAGCGTATCAGATATCAAGCTGATAAGAACAGATACTACACTTGATCTTAGCCAATAGGCCGAGAAGCGATGCTTTAACAGCGTCTGCATGCCTCTTATAATCCCTAGAAAGCGTTTATTTAATTGCAGAATCGTGTTCAACACCTAGTGGTTACGGGCCATAGGCTCAACGCGGTACGGTGCGCATGCGCGGTGGTGCCGTGGTCGCGGTCGGTGGTGGTGAACTGGTTGATGGTGCGAACATTTGAATAGTAAGGAGACTTTTTTGAGTGTTTTGAATACTCGTTAAATATATTAAATGTATTATTTAACGAATTAGCGTCTTCGGTGAAAAGTACTAGATAAAGAAAATATCTTTATAATTTAATTTGGTATACATTAAAGTTGGCAAAAAATGTGTTCAGATTAATAGTTTATTGCAAAAGTATTAATAACAATATTATTTATCAATAATATTATGTATGAAATTTTTTCGCCATATTTTGTAAATAATTTTTGTGTTATCAAATAATTGAATTCATCGAGATACTTTTGAAAAATAATTTTGTCTATGAATTTTTTCAATACAACTACTATGCAAATACAAATTAAAAAGAAATTAACTTAGAGATTGATGTCAACATTTGTTTACACCGCCACAATTCTAAACAAACGAAAATAGTTGTAAATGGTTTTATCGTGAAAACAACCAATCAAGTAGGTTCAAATAAAATAGGTACGTGAAAGGGATATATACATAGATTGGCCCCTTTGTGAATGCTAATAATAGTCAATTCGTATACCTTCTTAGTTGATTTTTTCCTCATGTATTAAATGTATGATCATTATATGTTATAAATGTTTCACCCGAATTTGATATCATTTTTTATGATATACCCCTATAGGGACAGAATGTACTATTTCGCGCCCGCTATAGGCGAGTATGAGAAACCGAATTTTGCGCCCAGAGGGTTAAAAAGTACTATTAGATAAGTATACGAATAGTGCACTATGGTAGATCTAAAAGAAATAAAAATAAAGACAGCATTAATAATTGAAATATTGTATATTTTTATTTTTCTACAATGTACATATTTTGACTGATTATTGTTTTTAATATTTAGTAAACTGCAACTCAAAATTTTTATTTCAAGTATTTCTCTGTAAACCCTAATATACATCTGCCCGATAGTTTAAAATGTTATTCATGTATTTTTTGGGTAATATTCATCTAGACTGCTAGAAGGCTGTGAAGAAATTTTTTAATAAATTTATCAGTTATTGATTATTTATAAATACATGTTCAAATTCGAAGATATATACATACAGTGATTATTATAAGCACTTCCCAAGTTACAAATGTAATGACTACAAAATATTGAGGTCAACATTTTAGATATACTTCAGATAAATGTTGACATATTTATAATAAATATACGAACGTGAACTTGTGATCAATTATCGCATCGAAGGGAACATTTTTAGTCGCTTCCAAAATCCATTATCTCGTCTATGGCACATTTGTGAGGTTGTCTAGCGGCCAGTCTTACGACGACCGCATCAACCTGTTTGTGGGCCTCGACATAATGCGGTGCACAAGCGTTGGCTACCCGCTCGAGCCATCGGGCCAGTCTGGGTCTGCCTTGCCTAACGTCGTAGCTGGCCATTCCTGAAAAATTGGGAAACTGTTATTTGTCTAAATTTATAAACGGCTTGCTGATGAACGGATTACGCAAAAACAACTGAACGAGTCAGTCTTTTACGATTGAATTGATCAGAATCCAAAATAGAATTCAAGATCATTTTTACTTTAATTCGACATCAAGGAGCGGAGAGATGAAGAAAAATAAAAAAATAAAAATTCGCCAGCTTAGTTATTGTTTTATTACACATATAGATTTATTATTCTTGGAAATTTATTTTTTCAATGACAATATTTACATTAATACTACACATACGTATTTGTTTTTATATATAAAATTGAATAACTTATTTTTATTAAGATAACTGCATTATACCAATTTCCCGGGAAAGTAAGTAAGCGAAACGCTGTCTAAATTTGAAAAAGATGTCTTGTAATCTACTCAATAAATTCGTGTTGTGGCGCGAATGAAAGTTATTGTGGGAGTGGGCATGTTAGACAATGATTAGTATAAGCAGAGAACTGATTCTATAATCTATTTTAATTCGTAAAACTCGAAGATAATAATTAAAAATCGCGTGATTATTTTTATACGGATAGTATTCTTTTATCGGATTATGATAATTATCGTCTCTCTTGTCTCGAATTTCTTAAAGATTGACTTTTGATGAATTTAAAATAGAAAATCAATTAAGCCACTCCAACAACTTTTGATAAAAATTTATATTTAATTAATTTACTTGTCTGTTCAACTTCGCAGGCTGCAAAAATGTCAGCAACACTTATCTCATCGCCAATCAAGAACGGCTTTTCTTTCAACCACTTGTTCTCAAGCTGATTCAAGCTTTTGACCATAGCATCTTTGCATTCCTTTTCCCAAGCAGGGCTTGGAGGTTTCTGTTTTATCATCGGAAACAGTGTCTAATAACAGAAAATAAATCACTTCGTATAAGACCAATACCAAAATGTAATATTGAGAAGGTGTCAAAAAATTGTTTACCGTAATTAAAAAGTATCGGGAGCAAAAGACACGTATGTTTAAGTGTTGCCACTCCAGGTACTCGTCTACCCGGGCTTGACCCTTCGACGAACTTGGATACCAGTGATCGGGTATGTTGAATTCACGAGTTATATAACGTACGATTGCAATGCTGTGGAAAAATTGTTGATTTTTTTTAATAACAATGCTGCTCTGTGATTAAAAAGTTCGATTAAATTCATCATCAATTTAATTTGCATGACACCTTTCGATAAGATTTAATCCGTCGTGTTCGAGGGCAGGTACTCTGCCAAAAGGATGAATTTCTTCGTAGTCCGTGGATCGATTTTCTCCTCTTGATATCGCGACAATATGTTCCTCGAATTGTATATTACACGCTTTTAGAAAAATGTAAAGTACCCTCGAAGGCTGAGAAAGAAAGTCGAAGTACAATTTCACGACCATGTTTTACTGCTGAAACGTTAAAAAAATCTTTTAGTGATTTGGTTCTTTGATAAGCCTTTATTTTCTTATGTTTTTCATATTTTTTTATTTTTCATATTAAAGATAATTAAATTATACTAAAACGTATTATGTACATTTTTAGTAAATACCTTCCCAGTATAGTATTCTATGAAGTTTGATTATATGATTACTTATATGATTTTGTTTACTAATAGGATTTTATGAATAACTGAATGAAATTAAAACGATAAAAAAAATTAAGTAAAAAATAATGATCGTTGATAATTTCTTAAAAACGTTTTTATTAACATAAATGTTTAAAAAATACAAAGATTAACAATATTTTGTCTCGTAACTCTATCCATCAACAAATCTCGCAAAAACTTTTAAAAAATTTCGCATTTCCTTTACAATCTACTCTGTTGCTGTTTGATCTTGTCGGCTAATTTATTCAGAAAAACGTTTGCTTCCTCATAATGTGGCGAAGTTTCCTTCACTACTCGGTCCATCCATGCCGATAGCTTGGGTCGTCCATCTCGGGGGTCGTAGCCACAAATTCCTGAATGATAAACGGATTGTTCAAATTATTTTCAATTTTAATCATTATAATATTTGTTACATATATTAATTCACTTACTCGGCTGTTCGACTTCGCATATACCTACGATGTCGGCAATACTGATTTTTTCTCCGGTTAAAAAAGGCTTGTCCTTCAACCAGACGTTTTCAATTTGATCCAAGCAGTCCTTCATTCGACCCTCGTATTCATTTACCTTTTCTGGTATCGCAGGTCTTCCTTTCAGCAATGGAATAAGATACTAGGATATAAAATATTAATTTGTATTATAGTTAATATTATAAATTGTCTTTATAAGATTTTTTTTTATTTGTCATAATAATTATAATACCGTGGTAGACTGACGGTTGGCGATCTGTTTGTTAATTTTTAAATTAAAAACGTCACACCATCATTATGTTGCTATTGTTGCCGAAGAACAGCTATTTATACATGTGAAAATATTATATTATAGATGCTTGAAAATATAATCATAGTTTTAAATAGCTTTAATTAAATTTCGATGTTGATCTTAACTAAAAACGCCTTTATTTGATTAACATGCTAATAACCAACGAAGTTGGTTTATTTTCTACCAGGGTAGTTATTATTTTAAGTATCAAATTCAAAATTATTGACTATTGTAATAGTAGGTATAGTTCATCGGACGGTATTCTTTTCGAGTTAAGTTAGAAGGATCAACTTATCGAAATATGCTTATTAACCTTAATTTGAAAATACATGGCACAGTGTAGCCTCGTGTTCAAATGTTGCCATTCCAGGTACTCGTCTACTTTGGCTTGAGCTTTGGAATCCTTTGGGTACCAGTGATCATCTACCTTAAATTCACGGCACAGGTAGCGCAAAATTGCCACGCTGAAAATTTTTACAATTAATAACTATTATGCCACCAAGACAATCTATAACCGTTTCATCATCATCAATGCAAAAACAAACTATATCGTTCCACGAAATTATCGACGATCATTTGTGCAACACTACTAACAGAGAAATTTCTTATCGATCTTTTTACATTTTTCAATTATAAATAAAAAATAATGATAAAACGTGTACTTTTTTCCAATAAATCACGCCAAAAACACTTACCTCTCTATGAGAGAAAATCCATTGTGTTCGATGGCGGGTACTTTGTTGAACGGATGGATCTTCGCGAACTCCAGTTTAAAATGCTCACCCTTTGCCAAATTCACCTTGTTCGCTTCGAACGGTATGTTGCATTTTTTGAGAAATATGTATAGGGCCCTCGAGGGTTGCGACAGGAAGTCGAAATAAAGTTTTAAACTCATTTGCCACGCTACAAAGGAATACGAAAATGAATACGTGAATTTGAGTGCGTGACACGTAATAATTGTAGTTTTGAAATTCCCGCGTTCGAGAGAATGAAGTACAGTGATGTCGCATGCTGGTATATTAACCGCGCAGATACATATAAGAGAGATGACCCGACTGTAGTAAGTTTGTAAAGTTTATATTTATCATCCCATATAAAAACATAATATCAAATGATAGTGACATATCGAATGATCGACAATTATTTTCATAATACATTTTAAATTTATGAATCATTATCTCAGTAGAGAATTCAGTTTAATTTATCGATAATATAATGCATGCAATATGTAATCAATGATATGTTTATGAGTTCTTTTATGCCGAGTCATCGTTATATGCTCCTTTTACGCTGACTCAAAATTCATCTTCTTATCACAGTAATTATTATATGCAAACACTTTAATTGTGAAAGTAAAATAACAAAATTCGGTAAATGATTAAACTTTATATCTCCCGTGGAGGAATATTTGTCATGAAATTACACAATTAAACATTTATACCTATGTTAAAAACACTTAACATTAAGCACATTCACATTCAAAATTAATGTACATGTTCAAAAAATAAACAAAATATTTGAAAAACTTTTTCAACAAACGTATGAAAAACTTACTGTTTTTTAATAAGTAGCAGGATCACAAACTTATTAAATACGCTCCACTGAATTAAATAAAAAAAGTAATTTTGCTGACAGCGCCAGCATTACACGAGTGCTAGAAGCGGACTGAGTGGGAGTACGCCGCACTTGCACACTTGACTGTCGCGAGCAAAACAAGTTTCCGTACATATATGCCACTCTGTTGCCGACCGCCACAGTGTGTAAGTATGAAGAGGTATGAGATGCGTGCGCATCCGCGCGTGTACCTCATATATATATATATATATATATATATATATATATATATATATATATATATATATATATATATATGTATATATAAGTATACACTCGGTTCCGTTCGCTCCGAGATCTTGCGCCGGTGATTGTCACCATACCGTAGATTTAGCTGAAGTTTCAAATTAATTTTAGGATGCGAATGGCAAATATTTTTTTATAACTTGATACCGTGTGAAAATGCGAAATGTTATCAAATGTGGCGAAAAGTAATTGGTCAACAGTACGAAATAAGAGAAATATAGATATTTATTTTGATTTCTATATATAAGTATAGAGACAAATGTGAGATGCGAAAATATTAAATTGACAAAGTTAAAATCCGTACAACATCTCAAACATCATACAAAATCCTCTTTTATAAAAATAAATGCTTCACGGAGAGAAATAGTTTTGGAAAAATTACTGTATATACTGTTTCGTAAAGCGGTAACAGACTATGAAAATCCAAAAAATTACTACAGACTTATAGAAAATTTTATAAAAAGTATAATAAATTTTCCTGTATTTGTAGCAAAATTTGCCAGAAAACCTGATAATTTGTTGGGTTTTCACAGTATGTACCGCGTTGCAAAACAATATAGTAATTTTTACAAAAAAAAATTTTCTGTGATCCAACATGCAAACCGCAATGAATTTCTCCACGATTACAATATCGTAGAATCTAAATTTTACGCATATCAAACGATTAACAATAAATTACATAAATGATCTTTTCCACGTCAATAAATTACCACGCGTTCATATACTTTTAAAATGCAATTTCGAGCAAGAAAGAAACTTACAAATATCAAGTTACACAAACTGACGGATACTAATGTTATATAAAAAATGGTACAACCATGCAAAAAATCCCTTGCATATCTCATCACAATAATCATTCTACATAACGTATCATATTCTCCGTCAGTTTAGATCCCGTACTTGCTAGCCACCTCGTTGAGGTGGGCGTGCGACTCCTGGTAATGGGGCGAGGCAGCTCGCGACACCCGATCCAGCCACGCAGTCACGTTCGGCCTGCCTTCCCGCGGATCGTAACCCGCCAGTCCTGCAACATTTTTTATTCGTTATGTATAGTTATCATTATAGTGAAGGGTACGCGATAATGATAATAATAATATATGTCTACGTGGTTGTTCTATTTCGCAAGCGCCGAGGAGGTCAGCGATGCTGATTTTGTCACCAGCGAGGAAGGGCTTCTTCTGGCCCAGCCAAACGCGCTCGACCTCGTCCAGACAGTCGGCCATCGAGCCCTCGAGCTTCGCGACCTTTTCCGATTTCGCTGGTTTTTCCGTTTTCAGAGGGATCAAATACTGAAATTATTTTTTGAATAATTAATTTTAATTTGCAAAATTTAAAATTTATTGATGTATTATATTTTTGTTCATCAATCATATGTGTAGTGTTTCTTTGGTGACAATAAGAGTTGGCAAAAGTATGTCAATTGATAAATTGTAAATCAATCACCTTCGTACGAAAATACGTAGTACAATGGAGTCTTGTATTCAAATGCTGCCACTCAAGGTATTCGTCGACTTTTGCCTGAAGCTTGGAATCTCTCGGGTACCAGTGGTCGTCAACTTTGAATTCTCGACATAAGTATCGTAATATACCTACGCTAAAAATAATATTCGTTTAAAGTTTAGTTTGCTAGCAATGATGGATCTTTTTGCAATTTGAATTACAATTTACCTTTCGGTCAAAAGAAATCCATTATGCTGAATAGCAGGTACTTTTTTATTCGGATTGATTTGTTCGTACTCCGGTCGTTGCTGCTCACCTTTGAGTAAATTAATCATTTTCGGCTCGAAAGGTATGCCGCATTTTCTCAAAAATATGTACAACGCTCTCGATGGTTGTGAAAGGAAATCGTAGTAAAGTTTCAACGTCATTTTGCTCCGGTTTGCTGGCTGAAATAGAAAGAAACGGATCAGTTTGTCGGGAGTTTTGAGGATGATGCAACAATTTTGAAATTCCCGCGCGTCATAATTAACAATAGTCTAATCAACTGGGTGGTGAATGTACTTAGGTATAGTTAGTTTGAGACTCTTTTATTTTTCTCAAGTGGTTGAATAAATGTATGAATGTTGTTAATTTATTAATGAAAGCGAGCAATAAAGACACTATTTGCGGTCGGTAATATTTTCTCGTTCGCTTATCTTCTGGTTGCCGTTGAAAAGGTGGAATGACGGTGGATTAACAAGTTCTTGTCAAATCATTGTTATATTTAATTCAAAGCCAAAACATCTGCCAATTTTCACAGATTTTCCATCTTAGGTAAGGAATACAAATTAAAGTGAAAAATTCGTTGTTTGATCAAACTGTCATTAATTTCTATACAGTAAATTCTCGTGCTTGATGATCTACGAATCGATGAAGCACGAATTACATAAATGTTATAAGCGAGCGAATATTTATAAGAATCATATCGCCATTGACACTCGTACATTACATAAATCAACACAAACTTACAAACACTCTCTACGTCTAGTAGACACTATATTACGGCACTTAATTGCGTACTTTCGGCGGGATTCAAAATCTCTCACTCTACACTCACAACCACATCCGAATGGAGACGCGAGAGACAGTGTTTACATGCCACTGTACTTTACTGTAGTCGACTACTATATATACTATACTATATGTCCTGTAATGAGAACGCATGCGTGCGCATTTGCACGCTTCCGCGCCGAATGAGCTCGTTGATAAGTTCATATTTCGCTACTTTATTTTCGACAAATCCGTCAAAATTTAACTTGGAATGACATAGAAAAAAATTATTTAATTTTAGGTCTGGCGTGATGATAAGTGTGGAAAACAACATGAGTATTTTTTACAAGAATATTTATTGATTGAAGTTATAAATACGTTCTTTACACTAAAAAATAAACGAAAAAATCTGTTTACGTTATATTTTATTGCTTTTTTTACAAACGTTATATTTCAAAATAAAATTAATATATCTAATATATCTCATAGCATTGTTATAACTTTTTAAACGATTTTTATGTAATTTTTACAAATAACAGTAAAATTACCAGCCCCCCAAGCCAGGCTATATATCGTTAAAATAATCACGATACAAAAGTACAAAAGTTATATACATTTTTAATCTTGTCTGTTGTTTTGAGTAATTATTAAACGTTATGAATTAAATTATATATATATAATTACTTAAGCTACTTTGATACACTAAGTTTTTTGAAAACAAAATATTGCTCTATACATTCATCCACTTTTCAAGCGGGAGTTTCGAGAATCAAACACATTCGCTTCTCAAAATTTCTCCTAAATAAAGCTCTATCCCATTTCAATTTCATTTCCTGCGCCGCTTTCGCAAGATCGTTGCCTGACTCGGTGAATCGTCCTGGTGCCTTGTTTTCTTAATGTTTCTCGACGTCCGTCTGGGCGTCTTCTGCTGACTATCTTCCGAAGAAGTGTCCTCCGTCGCTTGTATGTTGTTCAAAGCTTCCGCGGCCTTCTGCAATTCTTTTTCGACGTTTCTTCGAGAACTTTTTTCCCTCCTGGGCGTCGGTGTTTTTTCTACTTTTCGCTTTTTTGAAGAACTGGGTGGGGCAGTCTTGACTGGCGTGGCGGGTAAACTGATTTCTCCAAGTCTGTAATATTAAAAAAAAAAAAAAGATTAATTAGACATTAAATATGATTAAAGTTTGAGAGAACTTTTTAATTAAAAAAATTCGATATATGCATTACCTTAAACTGAAATTAGCCTCATTTTCATTCTCCCGATTATCATTAGCGGTCTCGGTTTGGGTTTCGGGTTCCCTGTTAAGGTTTTCTGGACAAGTTGCTGGCACAATTGCTGGTCTAGCTGGTCCCGCTTCTGTCCTATTCTCGCTGTTGGAATTGAGTGCCGAATGTATGACTGGAATCGGTTGAGACAAGAACGTTGGTCTACTGGTACTTTGGTGCTGACAGTTTTGATTGTTGTTTTGTTCACTAATGCCGACTTTGGAGTTGAATTTTTGTACATCGAGCACAGCACATTTACTGCAATTAAAGATTTTGTAGATTCCGACGAGATAATCCGCGAGCTCGAACATGTCCGAGCGATGAGAGATGACGATGAACTGGGCATTCTTCGTTCTTTCTTTGATGTAACTCGCGACGATCGATACGTTCTTGAAATCTAAGGCAGCATCGATCTCGTCCATGAAGTAAACTGGTGTAGGCTTGTAGTGATGCAGAGCAAACACAAGAGCCAAGGAGCTCAAAGTTTTTTCGCCACCACTCAAGTTCTGGATGTACTTCCACGATTTCTTGGGTGGCCGCACGCTGAACACGATACCTTCGCTGAACGGATCCAACGAGTCTACCAATTCTAACTCGGCGTCTCCGCCTAACGTGATCATTCGGTACATTTCTTTTAACTTGCCGGTGATCAAGTTGAAGCCAGCGGTGAATTCTTGCATCCTCTTGCGCACTGCCAAGTTGTACGTGTCCCGCATTTTGTTCCTTTCGTCCGTGATCTTTTGCAATTTCTCGAATCGCTTTAAATACAACTCGTTCTGTTCCCTGAATTGTTCTATAATTTGCATGTTGGGTATTTCCTTGGGCAATTTTTCTTTAGCTTTATGTACATGAGCTGCGAAGGTCTTGCTATCTATTTCCGCGAGTTCTTCTTCCGTTAATTCAGTCAGTGTCTCTTGTTCTTCATTTGGTATGTCCTGCAGTTTTAAGCCTTGCATGGCCTTTGTCAATTCGGGAACCCGATGTTGCAATTCTTTCACAATTTTGTTTTTTTCATTTAACTTTTGATCTAAGTCAATTTTAACCGCTTTCATTTTACTTTCGCGAGATTGTAATTTCTCTAAATCTGCCTTTAATTTTCCCGCCAATTCGTCTTTTTCAGCTAAATCATCGCTCAACTGTTTCAGTTGGTCCATTATTTCTTTTCCTTTTTCCTCAAACACTACTTTTTCCGTTTGAATATCACGAATCCTCTTCTCGCAGCTTTTAATGTCATTTTCTAACGTCTCAATGCGCTGTTCTGCCTTCTTTGCATTTCTCTCGGCTGTTTTGATGGCAACTTGCAGTCTACAAATTTCGCCCTTCGCTTTGTCTATAGCTTTTGTTAGGTTTGAGATCTTTTTCTGCTGTTCCTTGACACGACCGCCAGATATTTCTTCAATCTCTTGATTTATTCTGGCTACCTCATTTTCTGTTTCTTTTGAATTTTCTGAAACATTTCTAAGCTCCTCTTTGGCATTTTCAACAATTTGATTTAGTTCTTGAACCTAGGCCAAAAATCAATAATTCATTTTTTTATCGGATATTCGGACATTAAAGCTCCACTAAATTTAAAAAAAATTGCAAACCTTTTTGGGATCACATATAGTAGACAATGCTCTTTTCTCTTGTTCTTTCAACTGTTTACGCAAGCTTGGCTCATCCACACTTAATTGACTAATTTCAATCTTTAACTTATCTCTCTCCATCACCATCTCTCTTAAAGCCATGGTGAGAGTATGAATTTGATTCTCAAGAGGTTGTTGTTTTGCTTTGAGCGTGTTGTACTCCTCAAAAACTGCATCTAGATCTCTTTGCAGCTTTTCAATATCTTGTGCCGAGGGCTCACTTCTTGCTACTTTCTGACCCATCCGTCCTCTTGAAACTTGACGACCTCCACCGCTCATTGTACCCGAAAGTTCTATCAGCTCACCCTACATGAATAAAAAAATTACTTTAATTTATTAAAAATATAGTATAAACAAGGTGCATGAGCCTATCCAATACTATCTCTATCGAGTAAATTATCAAATAATCCGAAACTAATTAAGAATATTAGCATCATTTTATACCTTTAGCGTAACGACACGATGGCGCTGTGCTCCGTAAGCTATACGAGTAGCCTGATCGAGATCGTTTGCGACCAAAGTATTCTGCAAAGCATAATAAAAGGCAGGCTTCACTCGCTCATCCTCTACGCTGATTAGATCGAAAAGTCGGTGGACGTTTTCCGGCGTACGGATCTTCTCCTGACATTGACGGGCAAAACGCTGCTGCTTCTCGAGAGCGATGAAAGTACCACGACCAATGTCATTATCTCGAAGAAACTTGATGCATTCTGTTGCGGTGTTGACAGTGTCGACGACAATGTTATCCAGTGGGCCGCAGGCTGTGGACACCGCAACGTCAAATTTTGCATCGATTGCACCGAGGTCACCCTAAATTACGATAAGCATATAAGTTATGTGTAAAAGTAGATGAGAAGATTATGAATATTTTTTATAATTGTTGACTTACCAATCTACCAAATATACCAGGAAGTCGACCTTCTCTCTTCTCGCGCATAAGGGAGTTGAGTATGTGGTTTCTTGATCTACCAGCTTGCATTGCTGATTTTTGTTCATCGTATTTCATTCGAGTGTTTCTCAAGCGCATGTTAGCCTCATTTTCACGAGTCTTCAGATCATCTAGTTCGTTTTGAGCTTCCCTTAAACTCTTCTCTGTAGCAGGTATTTTTGGTTCTATGCTGGCAAATTTTTTCTTGCCCTCAGCCAATCTCTCACTGCTTACTTTTACAGCTTCTTGCAGTTTCTCCATTTTATTTTTTTCTGTCACTTCTTCTGATCTATAAAGATCCAATTTTGATTTAGCTATTTCATAAGCCGATTTGGCCTCATCAACAAGTTTTCTTTGAGATACAAGTTCTTTTTCTAGTTTGGAGCGTTTTTTCATTAACGGTTCAGTCTTTTCTTTTAATCCGCTCATTAAAGTTACTAATGCAGCCTCTTCCTTTTCCTTTTCAGCAATATTCTTTTCTTGGAGACGTTCACATTCTTCTATATCTTTAGCATTTTTTGCTGGTACTCTTTGTAATTCTTCTAATTTATTTTTTTCATTCTTAACTGTTGACATATTATCCTTCCTTCGTTTATTTGTAGCCACTGATTCAGCAAAGAGTGCCTCGTCCTTTTTTCTAATTTCATCAAATTTAATTGTCAATGCATCTTTTTGTTGTGTTAACTTGTCCCACTTTTTTGCTTTTTCTTTAAATTCTTTTGTTTTTTCATCTTTGTCTTTTTGCACATTCTTCATTTCGTCAAGAAGTTTATTAAAATCTTCATCCAGTTCTTTTTTATCTTCTTCTTCTTTAGTCAATTGTTCAGAAATTTCATGTCTGTAAAAATAAGGCAATGTTAAATAATAAAGTTTATATATTGATTTTTTATTAGTGTAATTATTAAATATTTTACCTTTTACATTGATAGTATTTATGTTGTAATTTGACTATTGCATTTTCTAATTTTAAATATTGTACTGCTTCCTGCATAGGTCTTTCTAATTCCGTTTTTGCTTTTTCTACTACTTTAAGGCGCCTTAATTTTTCTTCTCGCTGTTCTGCAAGGAATTCAACTTTTTGGTATAATTTTTCAAGTGGCTCTTTGTAACGTTTAGTTCCAATTATGTCTTCAAGAAACTCCAACATCCCAGTATCACCTTCATTTTGACCTTTAGGTTTCATTAAAGCTATTTGTTCTACTTCACCCTACAAAAAATATTCATTAATGTAACCGATATCTAACTATTTTAACCCATTAAGTCCTGAATGGACGAATTTTCACTAAAGTTTTCAACGCTTATATTTTATGTGAAAATGAATTGTAAAAAGTATATGAATAAGCGTATTCGATGTAAAATTTGATGAACTTTTAGAATCTTTCGTTAGATTTTTCAAAAAATTAAACTGTTGAACACTGTACATGATTTTTTCCAAAAAAAGATGGTTTTCAAAAAAAAAAAAATTTTTCATTTCGATTTTTCAAATGGAATGCATTTAAGATTTAATGATCAAAATGCAGAAATCGTGGCCTCGAGACCTAAACTTAAAAATCTAACGATTTAGGTTTTGAAAAAAAATTTTAAAACACAAAATGGCGGCTGAAACGCAAAAAAATCATAAAAATCTTCTGAAATTATTTACTCGAAAAAGATGGACTTTAGAGAAAAACTTTCAGAAACATAAGAAGCGTTTTTAAATTTTTCAAAATTTGAAAAAGGTTCTGGAAAAATTCCAGCATGTTCTCTGATCAATTCTAAGAACTTTTTCTTCAGTAAAGTTTTTCTCTAAAGTCCATCTTTTTCGAATAAATAATTCCAGAAGATTTTTATGATTTTTCTGCGTCTCAGCCGCCATTTTATGTTTTAAAATTTTTTTTCAAAACCTAAATCGTTAGATTTTCAAGTTTAGGTCTCGAGGCCACGTTTTCTGCATTTTGATCATTAAATCTTAAATGCATTCCATTTGAAAAATCGAAATGAATAATTTTTTTTTTTTTTAAAACCATGTTTTTTTGGAAAAAATCATGTACAGTGTTCGACAGTTTAATTTTTTGAAAAATCTAACAAAAGATTCTGAAAGTTCATCAAATTTTACATCGAATGCGCTTATCCATATACTTTTTACAATTCATTTTCACATAAAATATAAGCGTTGAAAACTTTAGTGAAAATTTGTCCATTCAGGACTTAATGGGTTAACTGAATTCATCAGATGTACAAGTATGCAAGTGGTACCTGAAGAATTAAAAATCGATTGTGATCTAAATCAACATGATGAGACCGCAGCAGCTGTGCAATTTGTTTGAACTGCACCTTTTTCCCATTGAGTTCATAAAATGCTGAACTATCTCTAAATGCAGTTCTTGAAATAACAAATTCACTATTGGGAAGCACATCATAATCATTTCCGGGCTAAAAAAATAGAGGTAGGTTTAATCTTATTTTATAAAATATGAAATTTATTTATGTTTTGAAAGTTTATTATACCTTATCTGTTATTTGTTGAAAATAAACAGATACAGTGCAGCTTGAACAATTTGGATGTTCAGCGGAATTATGAATCAATTCAGATACTTTTTTAGTCCTAATTTTGTTTGCTCGATACCCAAACACAAAAAGCATAGAATCTATAGCATTACTTTTACCATTACCATTTGGACCAACAATCGATGAGAAGCACTAAATCCAAAATAAAAATATTAAGTTGAAATGAACCCCTTTTGTTTGTAAATTGAAATAGAAAAGCAAATGTTCAGCATACCTTATGAAAGGGACCAATTTCAATGTCTCCGGCATAACTTTTAAAATTCCTTGCTACTATTCTCACAAGCATCAATCTTGGCCCTTTTGTATCGTATTCACCAAAAACTTGTGGTGGTGGTGGAATGTAAATGTCTTCTGACACTCTCCAACCATTGTCATCATTGTCATTTCCAATATTATCAAACTCTTGTGGGGGAACTTCTATCTCCATATCACTATCAGAGCCTTTGTCATTTGGTTGCTCTTCGGTGCCCATCTTGACTGAAATTTATTTATAGAAGTAAAAAATGTTCACAAGTACACTTCACTGCATCAACACTTTGAACAAACACCAAATTTTATGTATCATAAAAGGCCATAAACAAAGAAGGTAAATAATCACAGAACAGTCTAGAGGTTAGGAATTTTGACATTTCAAAGATAACCGATTGACGTAAGAACCAAGCATTGATCATAGAAATATTATACAAATCAAAACAGCGCAGTTAAAATTGCAGTTAGGAAAAACTAATTACCATTAAAATTGAAACTTTAATTATTAACACCACCATAAAACATGTTACAATACTCCGCACCAAACGAAAGTGGCGGGCAAAGCGACGCTTATGAAACATTTGAAAATTAACGATTTTCAGAGCTCTCGGCTTTAATGGCGGACGCGCGTGAGTCGAATTTTGAATTTTTTTCGGACGTTACTTAATTATATTTGATTTGTTTACCACTTTAAAGAGTTATACAACTAATTTGTATTTTTATATAACTATTTATCTACTATAAATTAGTTTTTACATGTGTTTTTTTTATTTTATTAGCAAAAACGTGAAGACCAAGTGACGCCATGACGTTTCGAGATAATAAGAGCTTCGATTAATCGTTGTATTTCAAAATAATTCAAACCGTTGAAAAGTAGAAATGTTTTTAAAATAAAACTGTTCTAAAGTTGACAACATGATTCGGTTTTTAATAAATTTTGTTTTTTTATAATAAAAATTTTAATATTTCTTCAAAACATTGGAAAAATCTTTAGTAGCAAAAATGCAGTGATACTGAAAGATCGATATATCGAACAACGGCGGGGAATTAAAAATTTTTAATTTCGAAATTTATAACGATAATTTTTTATTTTAATGAATTTGCTCACCAGAATTAATTAATTCTACATTATACACAAGGCTCGCGTAACTAACTTAAAATAGTAAATTTACTTTAATACTTAGTTCAAGTGTTCTGGTACGCTGTGAACATTTTCTCCCGCCATTTGAATCGTAAGTCGCCATCAGGACAGCCGAGAATGTGTTAACAACTAAACAATTTATATCGCACGATTTGTATCATATTTTGATTAATGATAAACGTAGGCAGATTCTGAACTAATTTATCCGCGATAATGACGATCCATTATCGTGTATTACTTGAAAAGCTATGACTAAGTGGCACATTAAATATTTATTTGGAATGGAATTGAGCACGAGGAATGCGGGAAAACCGTTGCTCAAATATTTGCCAGAGTTGTAAAGCATGTTCTAAAAGTGGGTGTATCTATTTTCATTTCTCTTGTTGAAACGATTAAAATAGACACATAATCTAATCTTTAAATAACTATTAATAAAACGGAGGTATGAAATTATGTGTTATATGAGTGATTTTTTTATTTCATTACAGTCTGAGAACATCTTCGTGAGGAAATGTAAAAATTTATTTAAGATATGTATACATTCTTTTACAATTTCATAAATTTACTTATATTTTAATATCTTTTCCTTTCTAAGAATGTTTCTCTAAACTTTTAAGTACATTTCTTCGTAATAT
This sequence comes from Torymus aiolomorphi, assembly GCA_036365515.1. Taxonomy (NCBI): domain Eukaryota; kingdom Metazoa; phylum Arthropoda; class Insecta; order Hymenoptera; family Torymidae; genus Torymus; species Torymus aiolomorphi. Next base: position 255,899,513 of record CM070873.1, on the reverse strand, counting down.
TTGCGAAGTGTTATAAGACACATTTTGTTAATTTGAAAATACATAAAACTGTAAAAAAAGAAGTTCATTTCAACTCAACGGATCAACTTTTCCTAAGTGTCCGATATCTCAATTAATTCGTGATAAAACAACACTTTATCAGGTAACATTATATTATACCATCCGCATTAACATCACATTAATTCAGAAAGCCTATACAACAGCCGATAAACATCTGAAGTAATTACTCAATTTCAGATCCAGCAGTAGTATCGATTGCATTATAAATCTCCAGCTCCAGCTGTTAATCGCTCTCAGCTGTTTTCCCGCGTATATGCGCGCTCCAAAACTCCAGTTCCAGTCGAACGAAACCCATATACATATACTATATACATTCCAACACAGCAGACCTCTCTCTCTCTCTCTCCGACTTTCTCGCTTTTCCCGCGACCACTGTACAATACGTATAAGTATAGCCGCCCACAGTGCTGCACGACAATTGTGTGACAGTATAGGCCGGGCGCGCTCGCGCGTATATTATATACGATCGTGTGTCCGTATTATCGAGCGAAAACTCGACTCACATACACACACACACGCGCGCGCGCGCGCGCAGACTATATTGTGCCTCGCGCGCAGTCTCGCTGGCAAGTGGCAGGGAACTTACTCCTACTACTTGCACGCGCTGCCGCGGTGCTGCTGCTGCTGCATCGTTTATAGCATCCCCCGCGAGTCGATCAGCTGCGCGCGCGCGCTGATATAGAAAGAAGTCGCGAGTGTACGGCAAGCACACGTAGTGTAAGACGAAAAGTAGCAGCAGCAGCAGGCAGGCAGTCGGGCAGGCAGCTCTCGAGGGCGCGTGGAGGCAGCACTGCTGAAAATGGCCGACTGCGAGAAGGAGGAGGCGCACAATCTCGTAAGCAATTAGCCCTCTTTCATCGAGCTTTTATCTAATCGTCGTCGCCACCGCACACCGCTACTTACAAACGAGAGACGAGTCGCGAAGCGTGAGAGTGAGCGAGCGAGCGAAAGAGAGAGAGAGAGAGAGAGATAAGTCGCAAATGTATATAGCTGCCACTCGCGGATCTCATTATCTCGAGCTCTCTCTCTCTCTCTCGCTATCTCTCTCACACACTTAGCTGCGGGGGGGAGAGTTGTCAAAGTAGCGCGTGAGAGACTTATGGCTCGCGAGGTTATGTTGATTGTTCTCAATCGTCCTCGATTGTCTTTTTGCCCCATCGCTCTGATTGTGAAACGCCTCCTTCTTTTCTTTTGATTGTCAGGGCATATAATAACAGGCGGCATTTGTTTTGCGGGTATAGAAAGGGGAAAATCGATGACGGCGATGACGCGGCGGCGGTGGCGGCAGCGGCGACGGCTTATCGGCTCTGCTCTGCTCTTGATGACAGCTCGATCGAGCGCGCGCGCGCCTGTTTTGGACTTGTGATATGGCACAGTGCCACAATTTTGACGCAGATGATTTTATGTATCCTGTACCTATGTTTTGCTCTCGCTGTTACAGCAAATGGAGTTCGAGTGGGTGCTCCACGAGGAGGTACACTCGTCGCTATTCCAGCTCCGGAATATTCTGATGGTGAGTTATTCGTGTGTGCGCGTACGGAGTGAAGATTTATTAATGTGCGAGGGTGGAGGACTTACCGTTTGGAGCAGACAAGTTACTGGCGGTTTTTTCCGATGTTGGCTTGACCGATTTTGCACGTTGACGAAAGGTTTCAGTTTGCTTTTTGTCGCTGATAAGGATAAGTTTTCTTTTCTCGGAATTTATTGATTAAACTCGGTGGATTGTTGGTTCGGTTTTAAAATTGTAAAGGGTACGGTGGTTTGAATAATGAATGACGTGGAATTTTTTTATTGGGAATGACCGAGTAATGTTTATTTTTTATTTAGGAGAGGGTTTTTTTAAAAGAAGAGCAAGATTAATGTTGTTGGAGTATTGTTTACTCCAAAATGATTATTTGTAATTCAAGCTGTTTGAATGAGTCTAAATTTGAATTAACATTTTATAATGAGAAATTTTAATGTTTTCTTATATTTCTGTAGGACAAAATTAAAATTTTTTTAATTTTTGACGCTTGGTTAACCAAAAATCATTTTGGAGCAAGTCGTAAATATTTTTTTCATTAGAATTTTTGTTTGAATTTATAAATGAATATTTTTGTAATTAATTTTATTGACAATAAATATTTATTTTATTCATTTTTCCACAGGAATGTGCACAGAGATTTCCACTGACTCTTTTTGGAAATGATCAGCATAACAAGACTGATAGATTTGTGTTCGCTGCTCCCCATGACCAGGTCAAGTGTGTAGTTGTTCTCACTGGTGACAGTATCACAAATGCTGTGAGTAATCACTCAATTAATTCCATTACTCATACTGGAGTAATATGCTTATGTTCTCATTATTGATAATAACACTTGCAGGAAGTAAATTTCAAAGTTCAACGTCAACCAAATGTTAACATGAGGACAAGCATACAAAATGATCATCCTTGGAAACTACAACAAATTCAAGATGCTGCCAATCACCTACAGCAAGCAATTGCTCACATCGACAATGTAGACAGACATTATTCTTTTAAGACTTCTGATGAGGTAATGCATGTATTAGGTAATATTCTAGGATGCCTACAGCGCAGTAGGACAAGTTTAATTGTACCCAGGAAAAAGAATTTAGATGATCTCATTAAAAGTCGCAATATGGTAAGGAAAATTTTGTTACTATTCAAATATTACTTTTTTCTAAAAAAAGACAATATAAAAGTTCAATATTTTTCTTTGCAGAAATCTCTAAATCCAAATTTACCCGAAAATTTGGCCATAAGTTTTTATATTCAAAGTTACAAGCTGGTACTTGCAGTTTATCAACTAGAAAACGCTCACGGGAGCGTGAAATATGAAACTCAGCAGGCTGAGTGTAGTGTTCCCTGGCTCAACGAAGCACTGGTGCTACTTACAATTGCACTTCAGCTCTGTCAAAGATTAAAAGACAAGGTTTGTACCCCATTGACCTCGATGTTTTCAAAATTTAAAACGACCAATTTACGCACATAAGTTACTGACTTCATTAAATTTTCCTTGCAGATCTGTGTATTTTCTCAGTATAAAGACTTTACGGTAGGTTCCCGCGTACCTTCGGCCTTGGGACTACAGGAGTAAGATGTCCAATAAATTAATGAATTAGGGAGCTGAGAGGGCTATCCTATTAACTAGTCGATAGTCCGCACCGTGACAGAAAACGCAAGAGTGTACTTTGCCAACTACGTGCCTAGTATCACTGTTCATTCTTTTTTTTTTTTGTAGTAATTACAGACGCAATTCAGCGCATAAACGCGTTACGTCCGTGACGAGACGTAAATTGGAAGCTTGCGTCAACCGCATTTGCGCGTGTACGTGACAGTACGCAACAGTTGCCATATTATGTACTCGTACATAAGTTGGCGACTTTACGCGCGTTCACGACACATTCAAGTAGAAAAATGCAAAAAGTGCCTCGTTCGTTCGTTGAAGCCGTTTATCATGGAAATGAAATTTCGTGCTAACAATCATGCCATTGTTCTTTTTTTATACGCGATTTTACTTTTACACACATAGTTATAGAATTTATATTATATAGTTTTTATCGAATCGCGAGTGTTCTTGTTAATCTACTTTTATTATTTATATAGTTTCATTTTTATATATATTTTATGTTTTAGTTTCATTTTAACGCGATAAACGAACAGCGCGAGCTGCTGGTCTGCAATGTGATGAATTGCTTCAACGGACCCGAAGCACTTAGTAGACCTAAGTAATTCGCAATTTGATCTCGAAAGAGGTTATTGTTAATTCATTATTGTTATGCCAAAGAGGCAAGCGATTGTACCATGTAATTTACTAGAAGAGCGTTTAACCATAGGAACGTCAATTAACTGATTTTTCTTCGTCGTTTTATCCAAATCCTTTTAGAATTATCGGTGCGATACTTTTCTGTTATGATCTGAGACTAATTGCGCTTCGCTCAACGCAACATGTAAGACCCGAACGAAGAAGTAAATCGTACCAATGTTACCTGTAATTGCACTCTGAGCATATTACCCGTAAACATGTTTACGAAAGAAAGTAAAAGGAAGGCAAAAAAATAACGTGAATCAAGTACTTATTGAACATGACCTCGCGCTTGAGTTCTATTGTGTTTTTGAGTAGACAAGTAAAGAAAAGAAGAAAGCATTAAGCTAATTACAGAGTTTTATTCTACTTCAATGTAAATTGTAAATACACTTATTCGCCATTGTTGACCATCAATACCGTACTTTGGAGACAATTTGATTTTTAAAACTATAAACTTTCATACATTGATGTTGCCGACACAATAAATGTGATTTTACATATTAAAGTATTCTTCGTATTTATGAATCAAGCGATTATGCGAGATATATTCCCTTTTTAAATCTTACTAAAAACGAAAAAAAAAAAATACTTTTCAACTTTTGGCGCAAAAGGTAACGAATGTAACGCGATTCTCTCCAAAGTTTATTTCCCGACTGCTGCACACACGTATCATCTATACGCATCATCATCCATAAACCAAAATCATACGTATCATTGCCGCACACGTCGTCGTCGCATTGCTTTCAATTGAGAATTCAATCGAGCTGCGCCGCGCGTGCGTTTAAACTTCTTTCCGCGATGACTATAATTATAACAATGTGGTTTAATTAAAATATATATAATACACATATATACCACGCATGTGCTTATCTCCAAAGCTTATCTTGCGGCTTGCGAAAAAAAGACGTACGTACGACGTTACCTACTACTACTACTGCTAATACTACTACTGCATGCGGGTGTTCACGTTTCACGAATAAAAAATAAAAACATTAAGAATTGTATTATAAAAGCGGCAGGTGGCCGCGTATACCGATTCTCGTATTGGATCCGGGAGGTCTGTACACCGCCACATGGACGTATGTGTAATAACGAATATATCAATTTGACGGTAAGAATGTGTACGATGTGTAAAAAAAAAAAATAAATAAATAAATAAAGGGCGGTGTGATGACCTACCTGTGAGAGAAGACATTGTAAAACCCGACAATAATGGTGTAGACGTGCATATGAGGCGCAGAGAGGCCGTTGCACTCTGTTTTCATTGTTATTTAAGATATTCCACGTACGTGTAATAAAAATTTCTCATTATGAAAAATTTAATCCGACTTCTGCATTTTTCATTCAACCGTAGACATGTAGAACCTGTTTGTAATACCGATTTAATGTTAAGAGGAAAGTTTATTCGTCAACTAATTTATTGACAAACATGCGACGCAATACGAATAATTTTGTCTTATTTATATTTATTAAAAATCTGTATAAACAATTAAAAATTATACATTGTTGTTCAATTCTTTCTCTTCTTATTCGTAAATCATCACGACGTACATGACAAATCTCTCGTCTGTCATCGCGTATATGGGCTCGTAACTCATTCTCCCCGGCAGAGCTAGCCGCAATATTTCGAGACTAACGCGAACGTGTGCTCATACGTGTACTTCGGCCAATAATGCATATGTATGGAGGCACACGCTCCGTTGTACAGAGTTGTTGAGCCTAAGTAGGCAACGATACTGTACGGCGGCACCTACGCAACAATGAGAAACAATAACCGTGCCTGCACGTAATTTATTGCCGATTCTGGGGTGACTGTAATTTTGAAAAGGGTAAAAAAAGACTTCATTATAAACTCAATCTAAAATTGATTTTCCATTTCAAGATCTGTTGATGATTGACTTGTCGCGGGTAGCAAGAAAAAGCGTCGAGAATTGAACGAATTGAAAAATTAGCAAAATAAGTTTCTGAGCTTGAATTTACAAAGAAAAATTTCGTTTCTATTTTCACATAATAAAATATTATTTCATTTATGACCCTATTTATTCGAAATATCTAATAGACTTGACATTAAGATAAAAGTACAGTAATGGTAAGTAGCATCAGAACATTCGTACTTCACGAAGCAACCGCTAATTTTGCGCGTGATCATTATACTTTTTATCGCGTTTACACAATTATTGTTATTATTATCTCTACTTGTTATCTCACAATTACAAATGAAGGAAATTATCTGTCAAACACGTCTATTATGTCCTCCTCCATGATCTACTTTTACTCGAAACGATAAAAACTTTTTCTTCCAAGCAATTAACTGAAAACTTACTTTTTAATCATTGCTATCTCCGATCAACAACTCGCCTTACAAAAAGAAAATCCAACAAAAAATGTCCGCCTCTTGGCAAACAATATGTTATATAATGTACTCGGTGCCAAAAAAGAAGGAACACATGAACCTCGAATTTCGCTATAAATCCGAAATCAGATAAAAGCTCGCAGATGACGGCGCCGAAGTAGGAGAGGATGAGCGGCACGGGCCAACTCTTAGAGCATATACTACTAGAGACAGCCTGCCGTGCTCGAAAAGCGTGGTCAGTTCGAGACAGGCAATATTATAGGGAAGAGTACATGCTATCTTTCTCGCTCGCACGCGACATTATATCGAAGAGTACATACTGTACCTCTCGCACCTGGCCACACTTTCGATCACGACAGGCTGCCTCCAGTAGTGTATGCTCTAAGGGCCAACTGGATACTCGATCGAACGCGGTGCTCGGTCGCTGATTTAGTCATACGCTCGCAGAATAATACCAGGTCGTCGGTGACGGTGACGCGGGCAGACCGGCGATGGCTTCGGGAGTAGTGCGCAGGGGGTCAAGGGCTCAGATGAAACTCCAAGCGGCGTTTCCTTAAAAAGAAAATAGAGTTTTTGTATAGTGGAAAGTTTTAGAAACATTGCACGTAGAGCAAGACGATGTTAAGGAACGTTCTCGAATTTTCGGAATAACTTGAATAACATGCTCTCTTATTTTTAACAATCTTCCATAAATTATTTAAAATTTTATTATCTTCTATGAAGGAGAAAATTGAGGACGCCTTATAGGAATGATAATGACTCCACTTGAAGCCAATTTGTAAAAAGAATGTTTTGACGATGCTAAGTCATGTGTAGTTAATTCGGCCAATTTAATCCAAAAATTTTATTCATTTTTTAAGTGAAATTGACAAAAATGTATAAACATATTAGAAAAAAATTCCGGAGATTTCAAAAATCAAATTAGCCTTGCTAAGAGCACCTATAAAAACTGTCTAATTGTGCTCTTAGCGCATGCAGCTATATAACAAGGCCACTAATTTCTAAGTCACACTTCTCACATTTTTTGGCTACTTATATATGTGTAATTAAGCTTTCCCATAAATCAGGGCCTAGGAACTGTATGTGGGGCCGAATTAGATACATAACCGAATTACCTCGAGTTATCTGACAGCCAAAAATTTTGACGAGATTACTGATACTATTTCAATTACCTACATACGTCATTTGTTGTTAACCACCGGGTCCCGGGACTCTGGGCAAGTAATCGCCATGATTCCTGGCGATTTAACCAAAAGCTTTGTACCAGGTGTGGATGATCACCCTCACCATAAAACATAGTTAGCCGCATTGCAACTGTTACGAGGGTATCTCTGCCTACTCAACAAAAGTGTTATCATTATATATTATAAAAGTACCTAATCTCGGAAAATATAATAATCTTTTTTTTCAAATAAACACCTTCGGTTGAAAAGATCTGATAAAACCAAATAAAAAGGATGCAAAACTCTAATAACCTATGCGGTTTTTGAATCTGCAAATTTGCATTAGTTTTTATCAGACCATTTCAACCGGGCTATTTTGGAGTAACACGCCATGAGTCTTGAGAACGAGTTTCTCCGCTTTGAGCTTCGACGTATACTCCACGAATATCAGTCTCCCGTGATCGATCTTCACTCTTCCGGAACCTCTAATTTTGATTCATGCTTGCTATGTAAATGCTGACCGCGCTATGTTAACCCTCGAAGCAGAACTGCCAACACCAGCTCTGTCGTACTGCAGTGTATATCATCAGTTGCTGAACGTTCTCTTCGATCATTTTCTTTAACTGTGCAATAGTAAATTAAAAAATTTCCCTTGATGTTATTTCTGCGTAGCTCATCCACGTTAGGCGGATATATAGTTATAGCTCACGAGGGTCGTGCAATGCAGCACCGAGTCGACCCCTCGAAAAGCCTCCCGGCACGCTTCCACTTCCTATAAATCGCACTGATGAAGCGTTATTTTGTTCTTCTCGTCCTTGCAGACAGACTCACCCTCGTTGTTGTTGCACGGGAGCGTCGTGTACAGCGCTCCGATTTCTCGAATTTTGTCGTCCTTGAGTAGGAACTTCAGGATACGTCTGCTTGGTTTGCCCAGAAATCCATTGCAACCTGCTCTCAATGACATTATATTATCTATGTTAATTACACTGCTCGTTACACTGTGATTGGGTATAATGAAAGTGAAAGATTAGGGATGAATCTCACCCGTGAGTAGGACAGTTTTACCTGTCGATTGATCCATTTTCACATTGTAACTGAATGAATGACCTATATTCCGCGGCTCCAATTAGCGCGTATGCTATAGTGAGCCATTCTGTTTGAGCCGCGTTTTAAAAAACTAACCCACGTGAAAATAGTATATGAGATCTCATATGAGAATTTTATACATCAGATCTCATATGAGATCTCATATTGACGCAATTTTATACTTTCATCTGAGATCTTATATGAGATCTGATATCCGAAATTCTCATATGAGATCTCATATTTGACATCCGCAATTATTGCGCACTTATATCTTTTTTTTTTTTAGTTAAAATTTGGGGAATTAGTCAAGTCCGACTTTTTTCCCGGAATTCTCGAACGTTCGCGCACCCCGCGAGCTTCTGCGAAGCTCGCGAGTCACGTCACGGCTCGGTCGACGGGCGAGCGGTCCGCAACCCTATCGGTAGCCTATCTGCCGATCATTTGCCACCGCCTCGCGATAACCAATCAGCGTGCGCGAACGCTCGCCCCCAACGGTCGCCGATGCATTCTGCTCGACTCCAAAATTTCGGAGCACTCTCGCTCTCCGCGCTCCGTCGGAGATGGGCTCCTCTCGCCAGGCTCTCGCACCAGGTAACCTCGCCTGCACTCCCGCCAACGGCGACTTGGTCGCTACAGGCATATGGAGTGTCCTGACCCTCGCCAAGTGCGGACGAACGCTCCGCTCAGGCAAGGGGGTAACACCTGACGAGCCACGCTCGGTGTCACCAGGATAAGGCAGGAACGACCTGGAGAGAGTCTCGCGCGACTAACGTGACCGCATAACACGTCATTTTTTTTATTCATTTATTTAATGTTCTTAATTTTATTACTTTATTTAATATTGCTTTACCGTTATCCGAAGTAATTTTTTTTAACTTTAATCTTTGTTTATAACGCGTTTTTTAACCACCTCCTTTTTTCTTAACCTAATCCTCTCATGCTCTCCGACGTTCAGCTTACATCAATATGATATTTTCACGCGGGAAACGTACAGTTTGCAGTGTTGCGAAATTAATGCCGTAAGAATGGTTGTCGCTATATAGTTCACGATGCAATTCAGTAAGGTATAAATGTACCAATGTGTAAGCAAGTATCAGAATATAAATACTTATTTCTATATTAATTTTTATTATTGGCTATAGTTTTGACTGTAAATCACAAAAACTATCTGTATTAAAATCTTTAACCATCTAATTATTTACTGACCATTTTGTATTTTATTAATTTGTTAAAATAAATTTACAAGAAAATTACATTTCTCTCGGGACCATCGCTCACAACGTAGAATAATTTTTTATGCGCATATTTACATAACTATAGGATTGTTATTTTAAATCTTGTTTTGTTTCCAGACCGTAATTCAAAATATTTCAATTATAGAAATTATTTATCGTATGCACGCGTCAAATACGTATTATAGGACTTCACGTACCGCGGTTATGCTTTGCACGTTCGACAGGTCATATACTTTTGACTATTTTTGATCGTTGAACTGTACATTTTTTAATAGGATGAACATAATTGTCACACTTTAAGTAGTACAAAAATCAAATTAATGACGTACGCAACAATCTCGTAAAAGAAAAATAATATTGTTATTTTTTGAGAATTCGGGGATTAGTCTCGTCACGACTTTTTCCCAGTAAATCTTAAGCGTCGATGTACTCCGCGAGATTCGTAGAAGCTCGCGTCACGACTCGTTTGACGGGCCGCATGCCGCACCCACGGATTCACGGGAGAGAAGCAGTCTCACCTGCTCGTTTTGGCCGCTGCCCTTACGGCGGCCAATCAGCGAGCGGGAAAAGCTTGCCCTTCCTCCCCTCCGAGGTATTCTCTTGGAATTTTTGGAGCTCCATTCGCTCTCCGCGATCCGACGGAGACAGCCCTCCTGGCCTGGACCAATACACAAAGGGAGGACTCTGAAAACTTTCGGAGTCAAGGGGGAAAGGGAGAGACTCTCGTCACGCAAATCTCGCTGCATGCGTTCCTCTACCGAAAAACCTCGCCTGAAAAAACTTAAACTATCAAACTATTTCATTCATCTAGAATTCGTTTAAACGTGCGTAATAATTAGTGAATTATTTGTCTTTACCTGGGCCTTACGTCCATTCTCCGTAATTAACTATTTTAATCTTTTGTTCTATAGTGTTGGAAAAGGAAGTATATTTTTTAAATTTAATTTTAATTGTTACGCTTTATATTAATTTGCCTTTTCTTTACCTTTTCCCACGCATGCGCTCCGACGCTGAGCTTACCTAACTATTTTAATTTTTTACTCTACCGTGTTGAAAAAGGAAATGTGTTATTTTAATTTAATTTCAATTGTTATGCGTTATATTAATTTACCTTTTCCCACGCATGCTCTCCGACGTTGAGCTTACATCATTTGTTTAAAGAAAATATAGCATCGAAACCTTTAACATGTTATGAAACTTCTAGTTATTTATTGCGACATGAAAATTCGCACTATGGATCAAATGACTTTGGCTAGTTATTTATTTGGACAAACGCGCACTTGATCCCAATTTGATTTATTTCATAAATTTAAACGCAAAAATTGAACTGTCAACAGTTGCTTTTAATAAAGCTTATAAGTATACTTGTCAAATATAAAAGAAATTTTTAACTTAGACATGATTATATCCATGAAATACAAAACTATCTATGCCACCTTAGCTGATTATCTATTGGTACACTTGCGCACAAACGCACGTATATAGCTAAAAACGTCAATTAGGGTGATATTACCGACGATTGCAGGGACTTGTATTTCTCATTCAACTTTGAATTTCAAAATAAAATCTTTTGAACACGTTATAAGTAGTTCTTTGTTAAATCTACCTATAGCGTGCCAAAGAGATATTTTCCAAGAAAACTCTGAAGTAAATGAAAAAAGGTCCCTGCAATCTATTAGCTAACGGCTGGGCGTTATTATGGATTGAAAAGTTATTTTGAGTAAATGCTGAACTACGCATATTATAGCGATAATCTTTTAATAATTTCCTCAAATAGGCGATATCCAATCCAGAAAACCGAAACCGATTTTTCTGGATTATGTGGATTTTTGCCTTCGCCGGGAAAGCTTTTGTTTTTTTGCTACACTTAGTCCGCAGCATCCGAAAAGCGTTCCTAATTTTCAGTATCGTGAAATAAAATTTAGCAACAAATTTCACGCGGGGGATGTCACCCTTTCTATTATTATTTACTCCAAATGAGCTCCTTTTTTTTAACGCTCACTCGGAGACAATTAACTACTTTTACAATGCTTATTATTCAATACTCAGAACTTTTTTTTCCTCACACCGGGCCGAAAGTGCCTCATTCCCGCCCGGCTCCCAAAAGGGAAATATGGCATTTTCGGTCTCGATGTGAGGAAAAATAGTATACGCACCACGGGAGTAAAATTGGCCAGCCCCCAGGGCCCCAGCTGTGGACTGTCCAAGTTTTTTCTTCCCATGGTGCATAATATACTATTTTTTCATCTAAAAAATCTGAATTCCACCAAATCTGAAATCGCAAAATCGCCTACTCTTTTCATGAAGTTCATATCCCCCTCTCCTTCTACCATTTCATTGACAAGTTTATATACCAGCGCTGCATAGCACAACCGATCGTTACCTCCTTCAGCAGCCACGCAACATCTCAATTTTCAAACACACAAATTCCTTCTTACCCCTCATACCTCCACTTCCCCACATCCTCAACACCTCCTCCTCCTCCTCCTCAACAATTACACCGCAGCAATCCACCAAATTGCAAAATGCCACCTAACGCTACGTGACTCTGCTATATACGCGCCTCGCTTTTTGTCATTCTCTATCCCTCTCACACGCACACTCATTCTCGTGCAACTCCTTCTCCTCCTCCTCCTCCTCCTCATAGCTGCTCATAAACGAAACGATAATAGCCGTGAACTCGAAATTGTAAACACGCGCGGAAACGTGACCGCATATCCGTACGTACATGCGCGCTCTGATGATTTATAACGAGCGCGTGTGCGTCGCGTATAGTCGTCGGAGGTTCCGCGCGATGCCGATCGCTCTCTATACCTCTACATACCCGTGTCGTATAGCACTTGCGGGCGGCGGTGGAGGCGAGTGTAAAGGAGAGCATAAGAGTGTATCGCGCGGCCGCGCGCGCGCGCGCGAGAGAGAGTGCGCCGAGAGAGAAATGATGCGGCGGCGATCTGATAGTCGACGCGCGCAGCCATGCTACCGCGCGCCCTCGTCGCTCTCTTCTGCGTCTGGGTTCTCGTCCCGGTCTTCGTACTCGAAGGTAGATAAGTACATCACACGCATCGTCCGATCGCGGGAGAGGTTCGCGCCGCGTGCGCGCACACGCGTTCGCCGTCGCGGTTGAGGGACGAGCGTTTTTTTTTTCTTTTTATATACATTTGTTTTATTGCGCTGTAATATATATATATATATATATAGTAGTGGACGTTTGCGCGCCGCGCGAAAAAGTGAGATGCAAAAGGAAATTTTATATTGGCCTCGATATGAATTTAATATTAATTGGAATTCTTATCGTCGGTTCATCTCTATATATCATATATATTTACTTTCGTTTTTTAACCATCTAATAAATAATTATCAGTGTATAATTCGTTACATTCGCACATGTATATGTGCACATATACAATAAATCAATTGTCACCGGATATTTATACGTTCAATTTATTTTATCGAACTCAAACGTATAACTTTCACGCGTTGCAGTAATATAACGATATCCTTTCGAATAAGTTGCGCGCGACGTTTTGAAAATCCGGCGCACGAAAGTATATGATGTAAGATAAGATCGGCATTCGAAATTTTCGTTGCAGCCGCAGCGGATGAAAAGGATGATCTCGCCCTCTGCGACGATGAGTACAGGTCCAAGTACATCGTGGCCAAGACGTTGTTCCAGGACTTGAAGAATACAAAGCACAGCGGGAACGTCAAACATGTTCAAGAGAGTAAACACAATTGGGTTCAGGAGGACGGGGACGATGAGGACAACGACGATGACGACGATGACGAGAATTCCAAAGAGGAAACCAAGGATGGTGCAAAGGCCACTGCAGATAAGAATAAAGGCAAGGGTAGTAAGGGCTCGGATGAGGACAGCAAAGAGGATGACGAGGACTGTAAGCGGAAGTGCGACCATAAGGCGCACGGAGCGAGACGGTCGATGGGCGGAAGACGGTCGATGGGGGCAAAGCACCCTCCGCTGGATGGAATGGTAAATGTGAATTTTCAAATGTGTTTTTGACTGGATTAAGGTTTAAGTATACCAGTGAATGGCTGTTTTCGACTGATAAATAAATGTCCCGATTGCATAAAATACTTGGGGGTAGTCGTTCCATATCGGTCTCTGTATAATAACTTTTTATGCTGTGAACCAGAATTAAAAAGAGGAAATAAGCTTTGAACGGTTATTTATAGAGAGACAAATTATAGTTTGTTCAACATTAAATCAATAGGAGTCGATTACTTGATGATATAGAAAAGTTAGTTTTTTGCGATTCTTAAAGTATCCTCCGGTACGGACTACTTTAAATACTATACGCGAAATATTGCGGTTTTAGGGTGAATAAAGAATAATGAGTATGAAAACACTTCAGCAATATGACAAAACTTTAGTAGAAAATTATTAGAATATTTTTTAACATACTAACTATAAGTATAGTAATAAAAAACTAAAAATTAATAAAATCGTTTTATATTTACAGTATATTTATTTTTATTGGAGATGATTGTTATTATTCAAATATCGATTTATTTTACTTACTTTACTATAAATTGAATGAAAAATGATAATTATTTAGTGTAACGTGAACTGCGTCCGTATGTTTCGTGTTCGAACAAATAAACATAATTTCATTATTTATATTATTTATAAAATTGTGAAAATATTAACTCAACTGGAGAAAATAAGACGAGGTGATAAAAATATTTTCAACTCTATACCGTGATTGACGTTGCCATTCTATTTTCTTACGTACATTTTGTCAATTCATGATTTACTTACAATATAAGTTAGACTTAAAATATATGTTCGATAAAAATGTCATTATTTATACACCTGATCACTGTGGTTCGATTTCGATAGAAACGCTTATTGAACCATCTAGGACTAGCCGATACTATGTGTGGCCCCTCATTTGATGATAAATATTTGTCTATTTTATTTATATTTTTGTTTTATCTGGCAGTTTTAAAAGGACTATTAGAATTACAGTAATACAGATTGTTCATTGGAATATCCGAGGTCTATGATACAGTCCCACAAAAAAAAGAAACATGCCAGAACTCGGTATGAGAAGCATGTTTTCTCACGTATTTTGAAGTGTTGAATCCAAATTTGAAGTTAAAATAATGGTTTTTCCAGGCCGACTTTATTTAAATACCGTTTTATCATCGAAAGTCTTGGAAATCTGGAAAGAGTATTCAGATGATTTACAGGTCGACAAAAAAAGATGTCAGAGCTCGGTATAAAAAACATGTCTCCTTACATATTTTGAGGTACTGGATCCATATATAAAGTCAAAATAAGGGGTTTTCTCAGCCGATTTTCTTTAAATACCGTTTTATTATTAGAAAATCGATAAAACCAGAAAAAGAGTCACTCGAACCAGATTATCGGAATATACTTTTCCCTGGGTTCCAGGATTTCCTGAGAATAAAGCGGTAATTTAAAGAAAATCGACCTGAGAAATCCTCTATTTTGTAGTTACATAAAACAAAACATGTTTTCCTATCATCGTGTGCAAAGTTCGAGTTTGGACACGCATTTGCGCGCCAGGTGCGTGTACAGGCTCGAACATTGCACAACTCGACAGGAAAAATAGTATACGATACTCATGCGCTGCGTAGGTGGTTTTTTAAGAGCTTTTCGCAATTTTGCTTAGCTATTCCTAATTTTTCATAGTTTTTCGTAATTTTCCATAGCTTTTCCATAAGGGGGTGGTGTCGCACTATACTAACACTGTTTTATCGGCGGAACATATAAAAGTAATTAATATAAATAAAAGAATAATGATTTACGCCTTGAACAAATTCAGTTGCCCTGCGCAATGCTGTAATACATCATTCTACAAAGTTTCGAGGCAAAAAAACGACGACACCTTTGTTTATTTTTGGAACAAAATTTGGTTAATTTTCGTTAATTTTCGTTCCAAAAATAAAAAAGGTGTTGTCGTTGTTTTGTCTCAAAACTTCATAGAACGGTGTATTAGAGGATTACGCAGGGCAAGTGAATTTGTTTAAGACGCAAATCATTATCCTTTTATTTATATTAATTATTTTGACATGTTCCGCCGATAAAACAGGGTTAGTGGTAAAGTAGGACTATTACACCACCATAAGACATTTTTCTGCCAGGGATGGGCAAGCTAATCTCAAATATGCTATATTTCGTTAAAAAATGATGTTTCTTCTATTGACTGTCACTTTGCAAGTATGTATTTATGATACAGAAACGAGCAAAAAAGATTATAAAAATAGAAAGAAAAAGCAAAAATTTAAGCTGTATTTTGTTAAAAATATTAATTTTTCAGGAAATTACAAGCAATTAAAGATAGCGTAAGTAAATTGTTAAAAAAATACAACGCATTAAATCATTTAAAGAAAAAGCAAATTTTTAATCAATTTCTTACGCTATCTTTGGGTGCTTGTAATTTCTTGAAAAATTAATATTTTTAACAAAATACAGCTTAAATTTTTGCTTTTCCTTTCTACTTTTATAATCTTCTTTTGCTTGTTTTTGTATCATAAAGACTTGCAAAGTCGATGAGAATAGAAGAAACACCATTTTTAAACGAAATATAGCATATTTGAGATTAGATTGCCCATTTCTTAAGAAAAAGGGGCATTTGACGAAATTGTGAACACTGGACTTCATTTTTAGATAGCAGAAATCGACTTTTAAAGCCTCATTAAAATTCGTTTCCCGGAGGGTGTGCACTCATCTTGTGAGTATGATTAAAAATGAGATAATGTATTTTTTTTTCTCATTATCGGCCACGCCATTAAAGCCCACTACTATAGCCATGCGCATACATGAGCAAATCCCAGAAACTTTTTAAATTTTATATAACTCAAAAATTTTAATTTCAAAGGCTATAACTCAAGTTCTTTACGAAGCACATTACTGAACCAAAAAAGAAAATGTTCATCTTTCAATAGAGTAATAAAAAAAAGTTCAACTTAATGGTAGAGAAAGACTTTTTTACGGAAAATTACTAAAAGATCGAAAAATGCATCCATTTCGAGTATTTTTTTGTGGTTTCGATGTAGAAAAAAAGTCACTTACTATCATTGTCAAATTTTTAGAGCTTTTCCTTTATCAAAAGCTTCAATTTAAGACCCGGTATATCGATGTGCCTTGAAAAATAGCCCAGATATAAGAGATTTTACCTTTTTACTTCTTGAATATTGGAAAATAAAAACTTCTATCTGGGCTATTTTTCATGGCACATCGATCTATGAGGTCTTAAATTGAAGCTTTTGTTATAAAGAAAAAGCTCTAAAAATTTGACAATGATAGTAAGAGACTTTTTTTCTACATCAAAAAACACATAAAAATTTAGTAATTTTTCGTAAAAAAGTCTTCTTTACCATTAAGTTGAACTTTTCTTTTTATTACTCTATTGAGAAATAAACATTTTCTTTTTTACTTCAGACATGTGCTTTGTAAAGAACTTGAGTTATAGCTTTTTAAATCTAAAATTTTTGAGTTACATAAAATTTTAAAAGTTTCTAGGGTTTGCTCACATATAGGTCAGTCAACGAAGGTCTGAAATCGACTTCTCGAGCAGATAGCTGCATTTTGGATATTTGGTCAAACACACCGTCTAAAGCGATGGTCATAAATGCTTCCAAAAACATCGGGTTCACCTCTAATTTGGCAAAAAATCACCCCCGAAAACTGTTTTTTGCTTATAACTCGAGAACGACAGGAGATATAAAAAAGGTCCCAAATAAAAGTTGTAGAGCGTAAAATTTTACATAAGGATGACCTGTCACTTTTTTGTTTTTGATAAAATTAAGCTTTCCAGAAGTGAGCAGTTGTACGAGGAGCGCCGAGTGTACTACGACGAGCAACGAGCAAGACCCGCCCCCTGTAGTCCGGGCGCTGGTGGCCTTTGAGTATTTTTTTCGAGGTCCCCTCGGTACCTCGGGGTTTTTTTATGTTTTTTGGGTCGCTGAATCAAAATTTCGAGCGTACCAGGCCGAAAAGTGGTCAGGTTATTTATTATTAACATTTTTTATAAACAATATAAAAAATGTTATATTTTCGATTTTACAAAAATACCAAGCTATTTTCTGTCATTTTCTGAGCAAAAATGCTTCTAATCAACTTTTCCCTCTGACCCATAGTTTCCGAGAAAAAAATTCCCAAAGTTTGAAAAAATGTGATTTTTTTAATCTTTGGGAATTTTTTTTCAAAAACTACCGGTCGAAGAGAAAAGTTAATAAGGACCATTTTTGCTTAGAAGATGACAGAGAATCGCTCGGAATTTTTGAAAATTGAAAAAATATTTTTTTTTTTAATTTTTATAAAAAATGTTAATAATAAATAACCTGACCACTTTTCGGCCTGGTACCCTCGAAATTCTGATTCAGCGACCCAAAAAACATAAAAAAACCCCGAGGTACCGAGGGGACCTCGAAAAAAATACTCAGAGGTCACCAGCGCCCGGACTACTGCTCTACTGCCGCGTCAAACGTTCAACTTTTGCTCGCTTCTGGTAAGCTTAACTTTATCAAAAATAAAAAAGTGACAGGTCATCCTTACGTAAAATTTTACGCCCTACAACTTTTGTTCGGGAGTTTCTTCGATATCTCTTGTCGTTTTGAAGATATAAGCGAAAATCCGTTTTCGGGGGTGGTTGTTTTTCCAAATTGGGGGTGAACCCGGTGTTTTTGGAAGTTGCATTTTTGACCATCGTTTTCAGCCATCTCCTCGAGCAGTCGATTTCGTGAAATTTCACTATTTAAAAAAAGTTAATATACTGACGTCCGCTAATAATTGCGTGTCAGTCAAGCAAATTTTTCAAAAAAGGGGAAATAAGCGAGAATTTTACCCGGCCGACTTTTTCCTCAGAAGCGCGGGTCAACGGTTCATTTCGAGAGCTTCTGGGAAGCTTCGCGCCGCGGTCGAGTCAAGCGGGCCCCGCCTTTTTTCCTTTTTTGCAGACCAAGCGAAGGAGAGGGGGAAAATACGCTCCAAAATACTGTAAAGCCGTTAGTTGCTTTTTTTTTTCTTTTGCCGCTGACCGTGAGCAGTAGCCAATTAGGGTCGCGGAAAACTCGCCCTCAAAAAATTTGAGAGCGCTCTCACCTGCTCCGAAAGCCTTTTTGGGGCAGATCCTCGCGCCGCCTCTCGCAAGCAAGAGACCTCTAACCTCTTGCTCCTCGAGCAGAGCCGAGCCATGCCAGACTCTCGTCAGGGACGCAACGGTTGGCTCTCCCGCTGAAGGCGACTACGCCACACGGCAAAATCGCGTCCGATCCCTCGCTCAGCGCGGCAAAAAGGGAGTGACACTTGCCAAACCCTGATTCGGTGTCACAGGACGAGGACAAAAGTGCCTCGGGAGTTTCGCGTGGTAGACACGAGGTGAACTTAACTTAATTTTTTTATTGCACGCGCCTAAGTCATAATTTATTTATTATTATTTACTTAATGTTGATAGTTATTCTTGAATTGAGCACAGATTTGAATTGTTAATAGAATCATTATTCCTTTCATGAATTTCCTTATCCTTATCATTTTCATAAAACTGAGCCGGAGTTAACATCAATACATTACTAAAATAGTGTATTTCGGAGTGCATGTACACTATTTCGACAGTGGAGCACTTTTCACTCTGAAATAGTAACTTTTCTACTATTTTACATTTAGAGAGTATACTGCAAGTAACGTAATTTTATCATTTATTAATTTTTTCTTTAAAACAATAATCAAAAAACGATGGTATAATTAATATGAAAGTTCTATCATACTTTTAAAACATTGTCACGTTTATTATTGTGTATTACGGATTGTTACAAAACTGGGGAACACTTCTTGGGGATTGTGAAAAACCAACTTTTTTATTTTTCTGAAGTAACTTCTTATTATAATAATTGAAAAATAAACTAATCCACACCTCTTTAGTAGAGGGCCCTCGAAGGATCATATCCTTTTTGTATTTCAACTGTAACTCGTAACATCAAATGTCCATGGTCGAAAATGCTATGAGTGCCACCACTGGGCAACTCTTCCCTACAAAAAACGTCAGAATTATTCATCAATTTTAAACTTGTGTTTAACAACTAACACTCTTGTAATTACTGCAACGTATCTCATACTTATACGTTATTTTATATCAATAATCACCACAATCATTAATTTCTCAAAAAATGACGAATCATCCTCAAGCTATCACCGAAACCCAGCTCCACAAAGAGCCCGTTTTCCATCTTCATCAAGACGGAGATCGGCATCAATCTGGCCGACGAGGAGCTGCAGGTCCATCGAGGCAGACGCAGGAAACGCGAGACTGACCCATGGGAGGGCGAAACTAGCTGCCGACCGGGGCGACGCGTCATCGGTGGCACCGTCGCCAAGGACATCGAGCAGCTGCCGTACATGGTCTTCGTTGACAGCGGATGCGGCGGCTCGCTGATAAGCGATCGCTGGGTCCTGACTGCCTCGCACTGCATCAACGGGCCGTGAGTGTTTTGTGCTATGAAACGTATATGTGGAATTCTATAGAAAATGACCCCTAACTGTGGTCGAAAAATCCTAAAAATTCAAAGTTGAAGCACACCTCCAACAACTGCTTTTTCCTATTCTGTAGCAAAAATAATGCACGAAAAGTGTTTTTCAAGAAACTACATTTAATTTTTCTTATGGAAATTTAATATGGGAAAAATAGACGAAAAGTAGTCATTGAAATAGAAGAAAAGAGCTTTAATTTGAGACTAGAATCGTTAAAAATCGATCGATTCTGTGCAAAGCTACGTAAATTTGAAAATTGCGAAAAATAACCAAAAATGAGCGACTTTTCCCAAATCCACGTAATTCTTAAAATTTTGGTAATTTTTTGCTATTTTTCGCCATTTTCAAGTTCACGTAGCTTTCTAGTCTCAAATTAAAGCTCTTTTCTTCTACTTTAATTGCTTTTTCGTGAAATTTTTTTTTGCCGCTTCAATAGCTTGCTATTGGTTAATCACCAATGACCACTTTTCGTCCATTTTCCCATGTTAAACTTCCATAAGAAAACTTAATTGTTGCTTACTGAAAAATACTATGCCGATTTCCTTGGTTCGACACGCTTTTCGTGTATTATTTTTGCTACAGAATATAGGAAAAACCAGTTGTTGGAGGTGTGCTTCAACTTTGAATTTTTTACAATTTTTCGACCACAGTTAGGGGTAATTTTCTGTAGAATTCGACATATATTTGCTATAATGGAAGTAAAAGATAGGATCGCTGAGAAATTTCGTTAGAAACTGTAGTCGAAGATTCTTTCTACATTTTGGCTTTATCTATCCTTGATTAAGTACGAGTTTAAAACGAAAATTGCTAGTTATCAGAACGTGCATGAGTAATTTATTTTACACGCATTCAATGTGAAGTTATCGTATTTTTATTGTTCGCGTCCAATTGAAACGCACATACTTTTATTCAGCTTAATATTATTATTCGCTATTTTAATCATTCTTTCCGCTTCGTAAAAACAATGCTGAATAACTAACCAGGAAAGTGTCAGGGAACGGATCACCGATTCGTCTTAAACTTTAGGATATGTTTTTGAATGTGGAAATATGAAGAAAGCCGCAATATTAGACCCTAGCGCCCGAAAAAAGTCAAGTTATAGACATTTTTAGCTTTACATTGAAAAAAATCTTCATATAAGCCAAAACGGCAATGATTTAATCTTGGATAGTCTTAAATACCATTTCAAGAAAAGAAAATAAAACTAAAGAAAAACTAGCTTTCATTTTGAGAATTAAAAAATATTGATTTCTTCCAAAGTTATATGGAAGTTTAAAGTTGAACAATGAAAATGCACAGTTGACCCCCTGAAATTGGCTATTCGATTTCATGCATATATTTTGGAGCACTTTAGCTGCTAAACTTCAAGTTTAAACTTTTATAGCAAGGTGTGACCTAAGTCCGTACTTAGGTCACGCCTATTCGTGACTTAACTAGTCGATTATTATTACGAGCTACGCTCGTGCGCTAACCTCACGGTGCAACAATGGACTGCTTAAGGTGGCTCCAGCGGTCTAGTAGACCTAAAGCTATGAACATTTTTTACAAAAATTCATTTACACATTCCAATCTGAAAACCGATATGACAGGAAGCAGAGTTCTTAACATAACGGAAAATATTTTTGTTAGAAAATTTCCAATTTTACAATATTTTGTCCATTAAAAAAAAATTCAATAAGAAATACAAATCTTTTTTGTTTTTCATTCAATTTTAATTTGCAAGGTCTCATTTTCTTCCTTATTAAATTTCAGGGGGAGTCAACGATATCAAAATTGAAAAATTTTCAAAACCTGCAAAGTTATATGCAATTGCTTATAAAATTCAGTGACGAATCTACAAAATGTTCATAGCTTTAGGTCTACTAGTCCACTGGAGTCACCTTAAGGCACGAATAGGCGTGACAGCGGACTTAGGTGAACGTGCTATAAAATATCGTACGACACTAGTGCCTTAAGTGGCCCATTATTGCACGTCGTGAAATTAACGCCAGAGCGCAGCGAGGCCGTAACATACTATTATATGTTTGGAAGGAATCAATATTTTTTAATTCTGAATAAAGCAAATAAAAGCTCGTTTTCTCTCGTTTTATTTTCTTTTTTTTAAATGATATGTCAGAGACTTACATTTGAGTTTTGTGGAGTGTTCGGAACTAATATTGCAGCTTTCTTAATATTTCTACATCCAAAAACATATTCTAAAGTTTTAGCCGAATCCGTGATCCGGATCCCCGACACTCTCCTGATAAGTACAACAATATCTGCAAACGAAGAGGAAAATAATGTTTATAATTGATCACGTGTATACAGCAACGATCCGAAATACGTTTACGCGGGTAGCCTCAAGCTCACTGGCGGCTGCCGCCACAAGGTCGAAAAGATCATCAAGCATCCCAAGTTCGAGGCCAAGAAGTACATATACGACCTGGCCCTGCTCAAGCTCTACGAGCCGTTCATATTCTCACCGGCCATAAAGCCTATATCGCTGTCGGTGACCAGCCCCACGCCCGGCGACTGCGGCACCGTTTCCGGCTGGGGGACCACCGTCGTGAGTGTATACATGTATTTATGTAGTAATAAGATTGATAATAATACTGCACAAGCTGAAAAGCGCGCTTATATTGAGATAAGAGCGATATGTGCGTGCGATGTTTATTTTGAGGGTTTGACTTTTTAAACGAGCTGAAATGCTTTTGGCGTTTTGAGCGGCTCGGTTTTTGGTGTCGTCTGTGTTTGCAGAGAAAGATATATCCCTCGGTTATACATTTAAAAAGTTATAAGTATGGCGAAATTTTTTCAATTTTATTTTTTTTCTAATAATCATCAATGTTTTAAATTATTTTATATATAAAATTATAAAATAATACACCAATATAATAATAATAATTAATAATATTATATTATAAAAAATTCAACTGTTTCTTTTTTTAATTAAATTTAAAACAATAATAATTAAAAAAATATATATTTCACCCTTTCCAGTTGAACGGCACACTAGTCTACGACCTGAAAATTACGGCGTTACCCGTAGTGCAGAGCAAGCGATGCCGCATGTTTCGCAACCTCGGCGAGGGCCAGTTCTGCGCGGGCTTCCGCGACGCGCAGACCGACACCTGCCAGGGCGACAGCGGTGGGCCGTTCGTTGTGCACGACATACTCGTCGGCATCGTCTCCTACGGCTTCAAGTGCGCCGTGCCCGAGACGCCCGGGGTCTATGTCGACGTGGCCGCCCATCGCGAGTGGATTGACAGCATCGCCGGCATTTAGGTGTTTTGTGTATAGGCGTATTATACATATCGTCATTGTTAGATTATAGGTCAATGTTGTTTTTATATCGGAGATGCAGAAGTATAAGCTAGATGAAGAGGAATTATATATTTGTCTGTAAAGGTTTAAGCGAAATTGAAAAAGAGGTGTTTGGAAGTTCTACAGTTTCGAAATTTATAAATAAAACATTTATCTTTATTAAAATGTGAAAGGTATCGAAGAATCATTACTTATATACTTAAGTGCGATAAGATAGATGAAAAGATTTCTTATACATATAATTTTATAGTAAATTTATGCATTGTTTTAGATAAATTTATTAGTAATGTGGTATACAAGAAACGAGAAATTTGTAAAAACTGATTTCGTATAAGAATAATTTACAAGATACTATATTAAGTTTATAATTGAGTTGAAATATTATGTACATGCATGTATAATTACAACTACATTTAAATAAGAAATTAAACGATTTAAAATTGTTAATACTCATTTCAAACATTACCTCATTTTCCCGCCGCGCAATTGCGCGCAAACGCAGCCTGCGCAAGAGCGCACTGCTATGTAATGTGCTTATTACATATTGTCAACGTCCCACTTTTATCTGTACGCGCTCCCGCGTGATTCGGCGAAAACAACAAGTGGGCATTTTCTATTCACATATAAGTATATATCCGCGCAATCGAATAAATACACTACATAATGTATTCCCCCATGAAATTCGCTGACCACGAGTTAGTTCAATGACGATGAATTCCCCAGATTCTACTAAATACATGCCGAAATTTTCTCGCGAAATCAGCTGATTATTATGACTCCGAAGTATGCGAATTTTCTCCATCTCGCGGCTCATCGTATACACAAGCGGTCGCGCCGGAAACGGCACGTGCATGCGAATGGAAATATTTGCACGTGACCGTCAGTATAATTACCGATATAATTTTTTGCGTGCGTTCTACTTTGCTGGATGATTTTCTAGGCTGTCTGCAAGGTGAGACGCTGGGCGTGTGCAGAGGTAAACTGTTGCTTAGTTTGTTGTTGTTTAACGATTAACAGGTCCATTTGAAGGAGAAATTTTGCTATAAGATTGGTAAATGACAATTTTTAGTTTTCTTTTTTTTATAATATATAAGAAAAATGAAGAGTTGTGGAAAAAATTGCTTCACTTTATTTGGTTTTTCATTGGTTAAATAATGTTTACTATGCGTTTGTATTCTACAAATTGCATAACATCCTGCGGTTTTTAAGAAAAAAAAAAAATTAGCTTTGATGTCATAATTGTGCAATTGAAGTGATTGGGCCTTTTTCTTTTTTCTTTATGTAATATCGCTTTATCAAAGTACAGTCAAAGTAATGCGATTGAAAGAGAGATGGAAAGAAAGTTATGTGATTGGCCACTTTGGCTGTTGCCTGAAATAGCTTAGATATCAGACGAGGTTTTTTCTATCA
Organism: Torymus aiolomorphi; assembly: GCA_036365515.1. NCBI lineage: Eukaryota > Metazoa > Arthropoda > Insecta > Hymenoptera > Torymidae > Torymus > Torymus aiolomorphi. The sequence continues at coordinate 255,874,581 of CM070873.1, read as the reverse complement.
AAGCTACAGCTGAGGAGAGGGACAGATAATAGCTTGCTGGAGTAGTGGTGGTAGTTGTGTATGCTGCTCTCTCTCCCATAGAGTAACTCAAGTGGAGAGGCGAACAGGCTAATTAGCTACTAATCATTTGTTTGTTTTACTTATTTAAATAGGCTGAAAGTTTGGAACAAATTGGAAAAAAAGTCTGTTATCAAACTATTGACAATCATGACTACTTTGGATTCGAGAAATATTAAAATTATTAAAAAGGAGCTTCACGTTCCTACTCTTGATGAGGTGAAAAATGGTAATACCAAGTTTTAAGTTAAAGGTTATTTCTTGTACCTGTTGTCTTGAAAAGAGAAATCTGTTTAATATTTATATAATTTTAGTCTTCATCAAGGCATTAAAGGAAAACTTTGAAGAAGCAGAGGTCGAAGTTGTTGATTGTCCAGACTTAACAGAAGAGCCATTTACCTTAGCAGCTCCAGGTAAGAATTTATTATAAAAAAAACAATAACGAAGTTTACTTATTTAAAACATTGTATAGTTTTGTTGATGTTTTAGACAAGTAAATAATTCATCCTAAATTTATTAAATTTTTATTCTTCTTATAGGTCTTTGTGGCAGGCTAAATATTGTTGAAGTTGGTGGACCACCTTACTTACTGCCATTGGTTCAAAAAGACAAGCTTTATGATATTCAACCTCTTCTCAAAGAATTCAAATATGGAGACAGAGCTTTTGTAGCAGGTGCTGGTGCTGGTCCTTACCCCTACTTGAATAGCAATTGTGAGGTAATTGTAATGTAACAAAATACAATTTTGAAAATAATTTTTATTGTTATTTCATTAATTTATTCTTAATTAAAATAAATCTTTCAAAATTTTATTCAAATATTTTTTAATTTAAAGATTAGTATTATTTTGAAAATCAAATTATAAGTAAATGTTAAATATGTAAAGCATTTTACGTATAAACAATCATCATGATATACTTCTGTACTTTCAGATGATGATGAATGTTATGATCGACTCAGCAAAATTAAAGAATGGAACTCGTATTGCTTCTGTTAATAAAACTGATGAGACCTGTGTCTTAGAGACTTTAAAGGGTAGCGAAACTAGATTTGCTGTTCTGGCAAATCTATTCCTATGTGAAGGAATCCCTGGAAAGGTTTTAAAAGTATCTGCTAAAAAACGAATTGGTCAAAAAGATTTCATCGCTACCATGCAGCAAGCTTTAGCAGAACATTACACTGATAAATTTGTGGGTGAGTGAGGACTCTTACATACCCAAAATTTTAATGCAAATTGTTACATCAACCATCGAAAAAAAATTTCAATCGTTATTATAATTATTTACAGGCTTAGGCGGATCATTTGTTATGAAAGAAGGTAAAGCTAAGCAGCACATTATGCCTGATTTCTCTGAGAAACCATTAAACAGTGTAAGGGAATTAGACCACTGGTTACATTATTATGACATGTCAGCACCATTGATAGCTGTTGGAACTTTTGTTTCTGCAGAAACAGTACGTATTTGCCACTCATGAATAACAAGATAAAAGGCTATTTACTCTTTAAAATAGATTCATTTTATGTATATTATAAATACTTTTTATCAATAAAAGAATTTTATTTTTTCTTATCAGTATAAGATAAGAGGTTGATAAAGATAAAGTTGTAACTTTATCAAAATATTGATAGAGCTAAAGTTTATTACTTATCCTTATAGGAATTAGATCTGCGTGTTCAGCACTTCCACAGTTTCTCTCATCATGGCGAAGGTGGACATTATCATATTGATACAACACCGGACACTGTTGAATATCTAGGCTACTTCAATCTTGGAGAAGTTTTATATAGAGTGGATCAACCGCCAAACACACTCAAGTTTGGAAAAGATTAATATTATTATAAGCTCAATGTTACATTTTTTATAAATTTTATTGCTTAAAAAAATTTAAAGTGCAGACAATAATTTACACCAAGTGCCTAAAATGTCATTCCATGAAATAACAAACTGTGATTTATACTTTGGAAACTTATATAACAATTCTGTGCACAACAAAATGGGACAATAAATCATATTCTTGTATTTATTTATCAATTTTATAAATCAACTTTATTTTTAATCCTTTATTACTGCTTATTTTTCATAAATTTCCATTAACATTTGAATTTTAAAAATGACAGAGAAACCAGCACAAAGTAACATTCCAGATAATGTTAAAACATCTTTAATAAATCACAAAACAAAATTTAGATATGAAAGAACTGATTCTGATAATAACATTCAACCAGTTTATCATTATAGATCAGAACAATTCAGTAACAATTATGAAGTTTATGATGAAGGTACCAGGTGGCTTGGCATATTTCTCGCCTTTATTTCAGGAATATTTTTCACCATCAGCTCAGCTCTTGTCAAAGGTACTACAGATATAGATCCAATGATACTATTGTGTATTCGAGGAATTATACAAACTGTAGTCATGTTCATCACAGCATGTATACTATCAAAAAATCCTATTGGAACTAAAGATCAAAAATTATTAATTCAATTTCAGGTGAGTTTAAAAGTATTTTTAAGAATGCTAAGTTTATTTTGAAATATAAAATTTCCAATCGATATTGAATTTATTTAAAAATATTTTGTAATTAGCACTACTTTTTATTAATTTTTTGATTGTTGATAATTTCTTTTTAATATTTTAGGGAATAGTTGGAGGAATGACATTATCATTAATGTATTATAGTTTTAGAATGCTGCCATTAGGAGATGCTACAACAATTATTTTTAGTTCTCCAGTTTTAGTTATATTTTTATCATTTATATTTCTCAGAGAGCCATGTGGGGTTTTACGAATTACAGTAATGTGTACTCTTTTAGTTGGTGTGGTTCTAATTGCCCGGCCACCTTTTTTATTCCATGTAAGAACATAAACTAACTTAATTAGAAACTTATGTTAATCATAATTTGGTAATTCAAATTTTATTCTTTACTCACATATTTTAAAATTTTTCTGCTTTTTTATAACATTTGATTATAATTTTATGAGGCTTAAATATAACTTATAACAATGTTTAATTCCAAAAAATAAAACTGTTATAATGAACTCAATTAATAATTACATTTTTAGATACATACAAAAGAATCATATGATCTTATTGGTTACATATCTGCATTATTGGCAACTTTATTTACTGCTCTCAATATTGTAGTAATGAGAAAGTGTTCCGAAGTACATTACTCTGTCATAGTTCTTAATATGTCACTGTGGTCATTTATCTCTTCAGTAATATTCTTTACCTGTGTGCCAATGTACCACACAAAAAGTGATTTTCATGACAGACTAAACTTTCCTAATGATTGGTTCAGCTGGGAAATAATAATTATGATTACAATTACTGGTTTAGCAGGCCAAATACTTGTGGCAAATGCCTTAAAAATTGAAGGAGCTGGAAAAGTATCTGTAACCAGATCGTTGGATGTTATTTTAGCCTATCTCATTCAAATTTACTTTTTTGATGAGATACCATCGAAGACAAGCATAATTGGAGCTATTTTGATTGTATTCAGTGTTATTTGTATGGGGTTTGAAAGGGAAATTTATGGAATTTGTGATTTCATACCATAGGTCAAATAAATAGGTCGATAAAGAAAATTAAATTAATATTTCCTTTGATTTACTTTCATCTTTTTTACAATTTGAATATTCTAGGGAGAGAAGTTGTGCATAAAATAAATCGACAGTTTTTAATTTATAAAAAAAAAATTATATTTATTATTTATAAATTTTATGAATCTGAAGTTACAGCACAATGATTGTTATGTGCAAGATACATTGATATTTAAAACTGTCAATTCTGTTTATGTACAATTTAATAACTCCATTGTTATACAAACATGAAGTGCTAGCATTCACTCTATTGCACAGCTGAAAATGAATATCTCATGTCTTTTAAACCTAATTTTTATGAATACAAGTTTAAAACTTATGCTTTGCAAACAGAACTTTTAAGCCCCGCAAAAAAAATCTTAATTAAATATTAAAAGCTTTTATATGACATATCTAATAATCATTTATTCAAAGAAAAATACAACTACGGTTAACAGTGAATTACGCCACCATACCATATATCCATAAGATAATATGTACAATGAATATTCTTCCTTCATTCTCAGCAAGTCATGTTTATAACTTGCTTTGGATAAAAGATCATCAATTTAATCCTTAAATATATTTGATGTAAATTTAAATATATACTATGTAGTTTAGATTACAACTGAACTGGTACATATAATAGAAGGTCCTCTTCAGAGCGACTAAAATTTGCCCATGTTATGCTACAACACATTTGTATGCTACGCGTGAGACTAAGTGTATTTCAGTTTATAATAAGACAAAACCACAATTACTTACATTCATAATTTGCTTTATGAGTTAAATCAATGGCTGAATTATAGCATAATTCTGTGTTGGTACTCTCCCATTTCTTCTGACATCTTTCATAGTACGTTCTTTATTTCTGTTTCATGCATAAACTGTATATGGTTACAAATAATAATTTAGAGGGTCAAATGAAGACCTCTTACCAATGAATAATATTAGACAAATAAGGAAATTCTAATGTAAATATATATGTATTTACATACTTGTTATAATAGTGCACTTTGTAGATAGTGTCTTGTCACTTATATTTACGTTTTTTTTACTGTATTCCAGAAATTTTCTGACATTATTTACAAGATAAAGCGTAACTCGCGGCAGATTCGCACGTTTAGTTAGAATTTGTACCAATAGCATTTTAGTTATAATAGAGACGTCACTTACTTAAAATTATTCAAGTTTAAAATTAACTTTCTATGTTCAGTCATTTTAGTATATTACACTTTTTTTGACCATTTTATCTACTTATGTTTACAACATATTGTTTTCTATGATATAGTTACACACATTTCTATTATTACAACTGATGATAACAATCTAATGAACTTTTCCAATAATTTTACTACAATACAAGAAAATTTATAAATTGCTTAGACTATATTTTTTATAAAATTTTAATTAGTAATAGATAACAAATATTTTTTTATATATTCTAAATAAATTTATAAAGTTTATCTATATTTTTATGCACTTACATATAAAAATATGTACTTAAAATTATATATAGCTTAACGTTAAAAAATTAGTTTTAAACAATTTTAAGAAAATAACGTCTCTTTAGATGAAACGTAAATTTATCGACGAAGTTACAATTTATGTCTGATAAACATCTCTAGCTCTTTTCTGCCAATAACACAGTACAAATAGTATAAAGAAACTTTTATCTGAAAAATTTATCTAAAGTATATATATATGAAAAATTACCAAATGTCCCTTAGCTAAATATGTAGACTTTATTGTACGCATTGTTGGTCTATAAATTTAAAGAAAGTATATTATTTTAACAAGTTTGGGATTACATATCAGACGTGAGTTAAATTGTAACTTCAATTATCGTCAACCAATCAAAGAAAAAAAGACAATTGCTTTGCCATATTGTCAAATTCATATTGTCAAACTTACATTGTAATTTTTATATCCTTTTTTAAATGAAATGATAACTAGCGAAAATGCAGAGAGTAACTAATTATTTTGATTTCATTCATAAATTGAAATATTTTCTTGTGATACACACTAGATATGATTCTCTATTTTTTACACTTTTCAGTAATAATGAAGCTGTTTATTTTTGGCTTGTTGGTGCATCTTAATACAACGCTTCGTTATTATGTAAACTGGTAATTTTTTTAATTAAAAATTTTATATTATGTACAAGGTTCTTCTTATATAATTTACCAGAATATTGTATGCAATTTACATTTGATATATTTAAATAATGCTCAAACATTCGGTATGTTTGGGAATATTAAACACAATTTACTGCAAACAACGTAAGCTTATGTATGTTACAAGTATATTACTATGAGTAATGCATCAAAAAATTTTATCCGCGTCGATTTGTGCAGATCATCTATTTTAATGAGAGATTTGATCAAAATTTTTGTAATCTCTAAAGCTCAAACACTTATAAAATTTGTACAAAATTTTGTCCAAAAGACAATTAGATCAATGGTGCGCCCTTCAATTTTATCTATCACCATTGAAGGATATAATGTAAACTTTTAGAATTTATTACAAATATTTTTCTCTTAAAATTACACTATCGTTTGAAGACGATAAAATTAATTTTAATTAAAATTCCCATGATATACTCTGATATTTTATGCAATAATGTTTGCTATATGTTTACAATCTAGAAGCTCAAAGCAATTTATGAATTACTTGGGCAATGTTATATGTCATGTGGTCATTAGTGTGATGTACAACGTGCGAGGAAATGGTTTTCCGTGTTGTTTATTTTTTGTTTGTACTACTAGTACAATCGGTGTATTGCTAGATAATATTTGAATAACTTAAATTCTAGCAGCAATTAAGCTGATTCAAAATTTATGTCAATAAAATATACTATAATAGAAGAATTCCCATTATGTGTTTATTGTTACCTGTCTATATAACATGTCTAACGTAAAACATTTTATGGAATTTTGCAAATATAACAGTATAAAATCTGCATATATTTTCAAAACTTTCAAATCGTCTATTTCAATGCAATTGAGGACAATGATCGTTATTTTTTTCAATTTATACTAATAATCCTATAACTTGATGCGAACACAAAAGTAAAATATTTTTTTTTTAAGAAACAAACACAGGCAAAGTACAAAAGAATTGCTGTTATACAATAATTTGAATACAGCAGTAACTTCAATTAAAACAGTTTTCAAGAAGTCTAGAAGTAGTCTCGTGTGAACAAATCAAGTAGGTATTGTCAATGCTCATACAAATGAGTGATAACATTCAAAAATAATAGGAGATCCAGTGCTACTTATAAAAGAAAAAGAGCAGCTTATAATGATTTTTTAGGTTCGTAACTGGAAACCAGTTTCAAACTAAATTAAACATGAGCACTATTTAAGAACATGAGTAACTGAGCTGTACTAAAACGTGTTTATTTCATTAAAAATTTTATAATATAATAAATACTCAATTTTAAGAAATTAATCTACATAATTTATACATAATAATCGTATCATACCACCTTAATCAACGAATACTGATTGCTTTTAAAAAGATCAGCCATTCATAGATCACTAAGAATAAGTTACCGCAAGAATACTCAATCAATTCAGTCATAAACAGTACCCATGTCTAACATAGAACTACCAATTTTGACCAAGCCGTTAGTCCTCAATCTCGTTCACTCGCTCCGCTTTCTCACGTTATCGCGTCTCCGTGTTAAGTGAATAATTGATTTATTTCTTTTTCTCATCGCGCAATGCATTGGGTGAATAAATGTGGGTGTGTATGCTTTTTTTCTTTCTCGTTTTAAAGTAGAACAAACCTCGAGACTCGCTTGGTCAAGGCGGCCGTCGAATCACGGAATCAAATGTGTACGGGTACGTGCACCAGGAGGTCGGCGCGCGTCGTGAACACCGCCGCGCACATCTCACACGTGTATTCGACCGCGTCGGGTATAATGGTCTCGGGCACCGATTCCTCGACTGAGCCAATCAAACTGTGCACGTCCAACATGCTGTCTGGCGTCGATTCGACTTTAACGCTGAGCTTGACGTTACCAGCATCGCCCGAACTGATCTCCTCCACGTGATTCACTTTGTCCAGATCCGGCAGTATGGACTCCTGCACCATGTCGTCTGGTTCGGTGATAATGTTTGCCTCAAAGGCCACCTCGAGATTGTTACCGTCGACGACCGACTCGAAGAGTTGCGTTGGTTGCACTTGTTGATCCACCTGCTCCTGCAGTGGCTCATGCATCAGCAGATCATGCTGCGGATGGTGGCCCTGTTGCCTCACGATTTCCTCTATACTCTGATCGATAGATGACGCCATGACGGGTGTTATCGTTGCTGCTGATGCCGCTGCCGCCGCCGCCACTGCTGCTGCTGCCTCTTTCGACCTTCTCGTCGCCGCAGCCGTTCTCCTTTTGGTTTTCTTTACAGGCCCGCGTCTCTTGACCGGCGGTTTTTCTTTTTCCTGCTTACTCTCCACGAAATCAACCAGGTTTCCATTATTATTAGTAGCATGGTTTTGATTAGCATTTATTTTTTGTAATCCGGGTTCGACTTTGATATTGACCATCTCGATGGTCGGGATCTCGACCGGTTCCCTGATCAGATCATCGTCCTTTGGTTTGGGAAAGGTGGCTGGTATAAACTGTTGTCTACCTTCCACGTGATAGCTGACGTTTTTCGTGCGCGGTCTGTTCCTCTCGCCACCGGTAGGAGCGCCTGGTAGCCTTTGCTGGTCGTTTGGCATAACCTTGGGCGTTCTCGTCACCATTGTTTTCGTCTTTTGACCCTTTTTAACACCATCTGTACCCATCTCGACGGGCACACGCGTCTTTTGCGTGTGAATCATCTTTGGTCTGCCTGGATGATTCGACGAGGGCAGCTCAGCTCCTGCTGCAGCAGCCGCAGCACCCTTTTTCTCATCCTTCTTTACTTTTTTTTTGCCGGCTTTCGTCTTCGTCGGATGCGTCTTGGAATTGCTAACAATCGAGTTAATATTTTGCAGAGAGCTTTCGAAACTCTTCAGTACATTTTGATATCCCTCTTCCACGTTTGAACGTTTGGTTTTCTTGCCGAGCTTGCGCTTCGTGTTTTCGTCAGAGTCCGAGGGACCATCTAGCATGTCAAAGGACTCGTTAATGCGAGACGACGTAAGGGACGAAGTGCTATCGTTCTTTAGCTTACGTCGGCGTTTGTATTTTCGCGGGCCTGTCTGCGGCTGGCGACGCAACGCTGTATTCTCGTCGCAATGCGCGACGATGTGGGCAACGAGCTCATCGGAAGTCGGCAGCGTATCACCACAAACTTTGCACATATAGGGTGTCATACTGTTGTGACACTTTGGATCTGGACCTGAATGATGAGCTCTCACGTGCTCTCGAAGAACAACCTAAAGATGGAATTGAAGGAAATATTTAAAATCTTTACTTTTACTCTTAACGAGATTTCAATGTCGAAATATTCTAATTGAACTTGATTAAGTCTACAAAATAATAATGAAGCATCTCTTACTCTTTGATTGAAAGCACGAGGACAAATAGCACAACCATAGGGCTTTTCTCCCGTGTGTATCCTCTCGTGTTTTCTAAGGGTACCACCGTCTGCGAAGGCTTTCCAACAGAACCGACAGCCGTAAGGCCTCTCACCGGTGTGTATACGAATGTGTATTTGCTGCGAACTGCGGCTACCGAATGTTTTACCGCACTCACGGCAGGGAAACGTACGTCCGCCCAAATCTTTGTTGTGTGAGTGACGATGGCTCACCAGAGCTCTGCCGTCGGGAAACTCCTCGCCGCACTCATCACACGCGACCATTTTATTGCGATGCGACACCATGTGTCTGAAAATCAAAGATACGTAAGTGTATGTTTATGTCGTTTTTATAAATATTAAAAACATTTGTATCTTTTAAAAATCTCTACTACACTAAGAAACAAAAGTAAATTGGGTAAGTGATATGCGTACCTCCTTAATCTAGCTTTACTATGGAAACGTTTTCCGCACTTGGTACAACCGAATGTCTTATCTGTATTGTGTATCCATGAATGTTTTAACAAACTTCTCTTATCTTTACAAGTTTTTCCGCATAAAATACACGTATTCGGAGGTGCATCTTCCGCATGCATCTCGCGTACATGTTCCGCAAGTTCAGCATCGTCTCTACACCTTTCACCACATAATAAACACCTACGGCTCGGTGATCTGTGAAATCAAGTACAATTAATATCTCATGAATATATAGAAAAAATTACGTTGAAAATTAAAAATTACCTAGCGTGTAATTCAGCGTGTGCCAAAAGTGCTAAAGCTTCTTCGAACCATTCACCACATACATTACAAACATGGTGTTGACTGGAACCTTCCATTGTGTCAACTTCTTGTTTTATGTGAATTCTAAAAATTATTGGTAACAAATTAGAAAATGTTACTTGCAGACTTTTATTCATCTTCAGAAAATTTAGTACTTACTTTCTATGACGTTTTAAAAGATCTATTCTGTGGAAAGGTACCCCACAAGTGTCACAGAAAAATTCACCAAACCTCTGATCACCAGCATAGTTTGATATTTCATTTTCAACTTCTTCCTGGTCAGACTGAGCTATTCCCATACCATGTTTAACTTTCATATGCTCCTGAAGTGTATTAACATCCCAAAACATTTCCCCACAAGACGTGCACTCAAATGGACTGTCTCCACCATGAATACGAGCATGGGATGCCAAGGCTTTTTCTCTTGCAAAACTTACTCCACAAAACTGGCACACATATGGCTTTGTAGCATCAGTAACTGGCCAGCGAGGCACCTGTGGTTCATTGGTTGTTAGCTGAGCTGACCACCTGTAATGTATATTAACATTTAATAACAGTTATATTTTATCTTATTCAAATTATTACCAAATAATACTAAAGGTAAAAATTAAATAATTACATGATTGACAAAACATTAAACACAAATAAATTTATAGGCTAATAATACTAAGAATAATGAATAAACTATTTACAATATTTCATAAGTATTATTTATGAAATATTATGAAATCGTTATACATACTTGTTTACATCCATTTTTGCTGAAGTATCAACTACTTGCCGCTTAGCTCCTGGAGGAGGAGCTTTACGCTTCCTAGGAACATTTGTCTGCACTTTCTTACGACGTCCCTTTGCAGGTTGATTCTCTTCCTCTTCAGTTGCTAAAGGATCTTCTAGATCATCTTCCAAACCATCTCTTGTAGGAGCATAAGCATGAATTTTTAAATGATTCATTAAATCAGACTTTCTTACATAACGAGCACCACACAAATTACACCCATGAGGACGCTCTGTTTGATGTGTTACCATGTGATTCATGAGATTTGCCTTTTTCCTAAATCTTTTACTACAAAAATCACATGGGTAAGGTCTTGTGTTTGTATAAGAATCTTGATCTATTGGCAAGGGTATTTCCATATCATCATATTCTAGTAAATTGTCATGTGAAACTTTAGTTTCTGGTACTTCCATTCTGCAAAACAAATAATTAACAATATATTAGCAAATTATTTGAATTTTAGCTTCCTTCAGATTATTTCTTCATAAAATTATCTATCTTTAATTATTCAAAAACCAAATTTTAATTTTTTTATAATTATATGCATATGGTAATTTTTAAAATATTATAACACAATTTACTTGGTAGCCATTTGACAATGTATAGCAAAAGAAAACATTTAAGACTAATTCATGAATCAATCAATTTTTTAAAGCTAATTAACATTAAAAAGAATCTTACCCATCATCTGGGCCAGATCTGTCCCAGTTATCAGTGATCACTTCTTCAGTGACCTGAATATTGAGATAGTCATGTCCCTGGTCCTGTGGAACTATGTAAATAGACTCCATATCGCTAGTTTGTGGTACCATGAGGATTTCTGTGTCTCTCATGGGAGTAGAGTCCTCTGGCACAGATTCCACAGTCTCCTCTACTGTGACTTCTTCGCATGCTCCAACCACCTCCTCCACGGGAGCATCGAGCTCTGCTTCGAGGCCACATATTACCTCCTCGTGAATAACGTTGCCTACTTCTTCCACCCATTGTAGGGTCAAGTCCCCACCGACATCCATTGTCAGTGATACTCTTCTGCTACTTTATCACTGATACCACTGCAACACAGAACAAACAAAAGAAATCAGCACCCTTCTTGTACCAATCAATACTGTTTACCTAGCGGTAAGTCTGCACTCCGGTTGCATCAGACATCAAAACAGTGTACCCCATCTCCCCAGCAACTGTCACCACTATTAACAGCAATCCTTACCATCACTCCCACTATCAATTTAGCTTAAACTTCCAGAAAAACAATCCCCAAACATCCTTTTAACAAAACACAATCAGTATCCCACAGAGCAGCCTATCCCAGCTCACCAAGCGACGAGCGAGCGTCGCGCTATCGCGTATCACGGGATGAGGAGCGAATTCTTCCCCTTATCGCGCAATCTGTTACGTGCAGAAGTCACCGGTACACCCGGGACCAACTCTTTCGCAGTCCCGTTGACATGTAAGGTTATAATTATATAGGTTATGCCCGGGTAAACCCGCTGGACGGCCTCGGCTCACGTCGTAGTCGTGGCCGCTGGGCTCGATCGGCACGAGTTGCATAATAGCGCGTTCGCCGCGGACTTCAGCACGACACGGTAGCGGTCTACACCGACGTCATTGCCATCGGCTGTTGCTACGTCTGCTCCGGGATATCGCATTCTACCGCCATAGCCTCTTCTGCGTGCCATTCAGCTTATATATACACACATAATATAAGACACACGGCGTACAATATCAAAAACACCACTGAGCGCGCAGGCCGCGGGAGAGAGAAAACGCGCCGCGCTGGCCGCCACCGCAAAAGCGGGTGGACGCCGAGCGTTGCTTTTTTATCGGCATTATACGTACATTCTCACTTTTCGCAGTTCGTCTACGCGACGCGCGACTCTTTTACTTACTCTTAAACAACGCGCACAAACGGCGGCAGCGACCCCCTTTCTTCTTCTTTGTCTTCCCCCTTTATCTTCAGTGCTGAGCTTCTGCAAGGCGTAGCTGCTGCTGCTGCGTCTGCAGTCCAGCTCTCTCGCGTATATGCACACACGCACGACGCGACGACGACACAGCAGGAGCGCGCGAGAGAGAGAGGAGAGAGAGCGCGCAAGCGAGGCACCTAACCAAAAATTCACGCCGAGCTCTGTCCTCTTTCCTATATACCACGGCCTCTACGGGAGCAAACGCTCGTATTGTGATGATTTGATGTATCCTGTCCTCTCGTTCCCGTCGTCGACCTTCACTTGTTTTCAATTTCTCTTTTCTCTCTCTCGCTCGTTGTTCTGTGGGGCCCCGCGAGGAGGGAGGAGAAGATGTGGCGGTGGCAGCAGCAGGCGCAGCTAGCCAGCTCTCTCCTTTGCGTGCAGCACCTTGTATGCGCACGCACCCACACAGCGTACACACTAAAACGCGGTGATATGGCACTCAGAATTATATTAATATATACATATATACGTATATATGTGTTGAACGAGGTATCACAAAATGGCGGCATGCGCGCGTTTTTCGCTCTTGCGACTCGCAAACGGTGAACGGACAGCGTCGAAAGTGCCGCGCTGCTGCGACGTTGCCGGGAGAGAAGGAAGAAGAGAGAGAGAGAGAGAGAGAGAGAGAGAGAGAGAGAGAGGAGAGAGAGAGAGAGAGAGAGAGAGGGTGAATCGACTGCTGCGAATGGTCCGCGCCCTCGCGAGCGACCGCAGAGTGAAGACTGAACTGACGCCTTTTTGGCAGAGTGAAGACTGAACTGACGCCTTTTTGGCAGAGCAAGGACGGTTGGACGAACGGTCAGCCAATGCGATGTCTTTGAGGGTAGGTGTGCAACTAACTGTGGCGAGCCCGAGAGTGCCGTTTGAAGCGCTTACTGGCTTGACTGTGGTAGCTGTTGATTGATTGGCTAATTCTATCGATCCTAAATCATGTATATAAAAGAATTAACCTATAAGCCAAAAGCTGTCTTCTTCAAACCGGCAAGTACAAACGGAATGCTCGGACGGACAGCTATAGTTGTACAGTCACCCTATGAGAAGTGAAATGAAGAGGAAATCATTGCGGGAATGAGGGCTTCGGAAAGAGGGTAAGATGACGGTATGTGACCGTATAGCAGGGGCCCGATTCTGTTTTGATAAATTTCGTTATCGTCATAAGAACTTGTGATAAACAATGAATTTATCACTTTTTTATCGCTACAAAATCACACCCCGGTTGGGTCTTGTATGGGATGGGGCCGCGTGTGTAGGTTGTTGTTTGCAGCTTTTTTGTTTAACCTTAAATTTGGAAATTTTTGTCTTTTTCTAAAAAAATTTATTTATTTTTATTTATTTATTTATTTACCAGTAGTAAAATTATTACATTTACATGATTTAGTAAATCCGCAGAGGAAAATACAGTTTCCTGTTTCTGGTACCGGACTTAAGGGGATGTGCAACCCTAATTTCAATATTTTTTTAAATCAACATTCAAACATTTATTTGGAAAAAGACGGCTGTCAAGCGCTCCGTACACGCAAAGACTAAGTATATGCAGATTTTTTCTGGACAATTCTATTGATATTTGCGTAAGTTCCCCTTAAAACTAAAAAACGCAATAGACAAACGCATTAGAGATATTTTCAGTAATTAAACTTTGTGATAACAAAACATATTGAAAGTAAATCTATATTAAAAGTAAATTATATTTTAAAAACTAATTAGTAATTTTCTTGTATCCTGCACTTTTTAAGTCTTTCTTTAGTGGAGGTTTTTGTATGATTTAAAGTCTTCATGTCATTCGGTAGACTATTATAAATTTTAATTGAAATAACGTAACTTCTTTTATCGCTAACAGTTTTACTTTTTTTTGGAATAGCTATACTTTTTTTCCTAGTTTTACTATTGGAGTTCAAGTATAGTTCCTTAAGTGTACTATAGTTAAAGTCTAGGGATGTAATATGAGGCGTTTCAGGTCAACTGCCCCAGATCGGCGCGCGAGTGCCAAATCGTGCTATTTCCAACTCATGTTTATGATACTAAAATGTACTTTAAAAAATTGTTTGATAAGCGTTTTCAACGTGTTTTTTCCTCAGCTTTCCAATGGTATAGGCAGTTTTTTCGAAATTTTCCGTTTTCACCTTCAAAAACTACAAAACATCTTATATCTCAAAAACCGCGCTGGGGCAGTTGGCGTGAAACGGCTCATATGCAAATAATTGTTTTAGGTTCATCGGATTATTTTGTATAAATCTGTTTTTGTTAATAATTTTGAGTAATCTACATTGCAGTCTTTGCAGCACGTCAGTGCTGTTATTGTAGGCTCCTCCCCATGCGATTATCCCATAATTGATAATGCCATGAAATAGAGCAAAATAGATCATTCTCATTATATCTGTCTGCATATATTTTGCAATTTTGTAAAAAACAAAAATCAAGTATTTGGTTTTCTTTATAATATATTGAGTGTGACGGTCCCATTTTAAATTTAAATCAAAAATTATACCTAAATATTTACATTCTTCAACTCTCTTTAATGTATAATTTTTATTCTTATATCAATGTCTTTCGGAACGCTATCACAGTAATTACTGAAAGTGATATAAACAGTTTTTTTCACATTTAGAGACAACTTATTTAAGAGCCAACCAGTCATCAATTTCATCGAAATAGTCATTCATTTTAACCTCAACGTCTTTCCAAGTTTTTCCTTCTGCTAATACTTCAGTCTCATCGGGATAAGAATACGTTATTGTGCCATCCGGCATCATTGTTAAAAGATCGTTGACATATAATATAAATAACAGTGGACCTAGAATTGTACCCTGAGGTACACTTGATTTTACCTTTGTGAGATCACTTTCATTTTGGTCAATCCTCACCTTCTAATATCTGTTTTGAAGATAGTTTTCCAAAAGTTTATAGGCTTTGCCTCTAATTCCGTATGTAGTTATATAGTATATTAAGCACCATGAGAGGAAAAAACTTGGACAGTTCACAGCTCGTGTAAATTGCCACCCGAGCCGGGGGCTGGCCAATTTTACTCCCGTGGTGCGTATACTATTTTTCCTCACATCGAGGCCGAAATGCCATATTTCCGTTTTGGAGCCGGGCGGGAATGAGGCACTTTCGGCCCGGTGTGAAGAAAAAGTTTTTTCATAAGTATGGAGTGATTAACCGTATCAAAAGCTTTGGCAAAAAGGTGATCGCTATAGGTTTGCTTTTGTCTAGGTTTTCATATATCTTGTTTGTTATCATACTGAAAACATCTTTAGTGCCCCTGTTTTTTATAAAACCAAATTGTTTACTAGATAATATTCTATGTTTGCAAATAAAATCATAAATTCTATTATAAATTAATCTTTCAAAGATCTTAGCAATGATCGAGATCAAAGATATTGGTCTATAGTTAGCAACGTCCACTTTGCAACCAGATTTATAGATTGGCACAATTTCTGAAATCTTAAGAGCATCAGGCCATACAAATTGTTCGATGCATTGATTGTAAATATAAGCGAGTGTGTCTGATATCAAAATGGATATTGTCTTAATAGATTTTGCATTTATAGTGTCTACCCATTTTTGTTTTTCATATTTTCAATAAGTGTTTGTACTTCCAATGCATTAGTCGGTCTTAAAAATATAGAATTTTTATTACTAGGAGGTAAAATTATATTCTTGTTTCTTGTTATTTTAATACTATTACTCAACTTTTCACCAATATTATGAAAATAATTATTCATATAATTAGCTATATCATTAGGTTCAGTCAATATTTTATTATTTTCTTTTGTCATTTTATTTATATTATTGTTATTGCTTTTTTCTTTTTTCCCAATCTTAGAATTTATTATTTTCCATAAATTTATCTAATATAGATTTTTTTTGTTTTTATTTAATTGTCACTACGAAGTCTATGATGAAAATTTTATTTACAAATATCTTGAACTGTGCTTTTATATCTTCTTTTATTACAATTGGATGCTCAATTAAAAATTGAAGGATTAACGATATTACTTTTTGATTTACTTCATAAAAACACTTAATTCCTTTGTTTCTACGAACCTATTGATGTTTTATTTTTTTTTCTATATTATTTTTATTTTTTATTTTTTTGATTGATTAAAAAAATATATATTCAAGAATGAATTTAAATTAATATAAAAAAAATTAGGGTCTGTATAATTCATGAAAAAAATTTCTTTAACAATATGTATCCGTAATTTTTCAAAAAATGATTTACTATTTTAGCTAATCCTTGACGAACATTGAATATTGGTATTCATTTTTGTTTTTTGCTTAAATTTTTCACATCGCGTATACTTCATATTTCCTTACAACTGAATGTTCTTCTTTGTTTTTTGTAACAGTAGGTAATCGTTCGAGTAACATACTCCAAAAACTAGCATTTAAAAACATTAATTTGTATAAGTAAATCATCAATAACGATAAAGCAAAAAGACCTAAGCTGATAAATAAGGCCATTCATATTATAATTTCTGTCGTTCTGCCGTTCTGTTAGCGATAATCCTATCTCAAAAAAATGATGGATTTGCTGTGAAGCCAATTTATTCGTGATTTGGTTGGTGGAAGTAATGGGTTGCTAGGTTACAAAAACAAAAATGGTGCAAAGTTCCGCTAAAAATTACGGCGCGCGAAGCGCGCTTAGAGAAGACTAGTTATTCAAAAAATAAAAGACACAAAGCCCGGAATTCCCAATATAAGCTTTGGCAACACTGCACGCAAATAGCATTCCCACAAGTCAACGCGCTCGCATCTATATACTTATACATACGCGATTTGCATCTCGAATACTTGTCCAATTAAAATTGAATTTACGTCATTATCCAACCTTATATATTATACCCTCAGCCACTCATTTTTTTTCATGCTTGTTCAACCGTCTGTACTCAACCGAAATCTCCCCCAAATATCGATATCTATAGATAATTTTCATATAAGTACTTAATTGCCTTGGTTTCCTCTTCCAATTCTCTTACAAACACGAACGAATGCAGAGTCCCAGTCTCTTCAGTTCGTCGAAATGCATCTCGCCCGCCAAAGCGCTGTAAAGAAAAAGAAAGGCCAATCGTAGGCATCGCAGCTAGCGCGTCGTTTCTTTCCAACAACCGATTGGCTACCGAAGCGCCATTAATTCACGCGATTAAACATGTCCGCGTGTTGTGCGGATGCGAGAATACTCCCTCATGTTGGTTTGTGAATAAGGACCCTGTGTATACGACCGTGAGCACGGCCTTGCCACTGGTCCCCGCAAGCGACCGAACTCGATCCTGAACTTAGCTCAGGTATCCTCCGTCTAAGGCAAGGTTACCATCAGCCTTATACTGATGAGTCAACGATGGTAACCTGGGACGAAGCGACCTACCCTATGACGCCTCTCATCTCTCAGGGAAGGGACACATATGTGAATACGCTTGCGTACGAATCCGCATAGCGCAGTGGAGTCACTAGGAAAACTTTGTAATGCCAACTTTGCAGGAAAGTCACTATGGTTTCCTGAGGAACTTCTATTGTTGAGAGGGTTCACGAAGTCATAATGACTTTCCTGTACAGTTGGCACTAGCGAGTTTCGCTTAGGCCGTCTAGTGATTCCGCTGCGTCATACGCATTCATGCGCAAGCGTATTCACATATGTGGCCAAAGCCTCACCAACCGCAATACCTGCCTTACCAATCGCAAAACCTACACCACCACTCACCAGTCACCACCAAGGCACCAACTAATTACCAAGAACCAACACATCGTGCCTTCTAGTGCTGCGCGTCTCGCCACCAGGAGCGCCACATATCTCTCATCGTATTATATCGTCTTTTGGAACATCCATCATTATCAAGGAATTTCGTCGTTACTCGGACGAATTTTACTAGCCATTCAAAACAAAACCAAACCTTCTGGAACTTTTGACCTTACAAGGAATTCTATTGTTTGGCTCGTCTGGAATTTACACAAGGGATTAAGGGAGATTGTACATAAGCGCCGTTCCGCTCTGCTCCGCTCTGCTCAGGGGCTTTAACGAGATAAACAAAATTTAAGTACTGTTTTCATTTCTGGCCAATCAGCGAGCTGGAAATTTTTTAATAGCCAATCAAATTGTTCAACACCTCGAAATTTTCGCCTTGCACCGAACACTCGATAAAGCTCTACTCTGCTCCGTTCCGCTCTATTCCGTTCCAGAATTCTGATACAAGTAAAGGGAAAATCGCTTACAAACGGAACTGAACTGAAATTGGACCGGGTTTGAGCAGAGTAGAGCAGAACGGCGCTTAGGGTGTGTCCAGAATAGGACGGAAACTGCTCGCGCAAATGTATGCTTTAGTAATTTCTAGTGAAAATTTAGGGATATCTGGTGATTTTGAACCTTAATTACCAGATATCCCTAAATTTTCACTAGAAATTACTAAAGCATATATTTGCGCGAGCAGTTTCCGTCCTATTCTGGACACGCCCTTATGTACAATCTCCGTAAGAGAATGAGATTTTGTTCGCTGTCGTAAAATTCTACATGTGGCTTGAGAAAAGTCACCGAAAATTTCAAAGTTTTTATTTGAAGAATCCTGATTTGAATATGACTTTTATCAATTTCAGAATTTCCAGTTTTTGCCGAAAATGTTGTTTCTGATTATTAAGGAATTTTCTGTTTTGATTTTTTCCTTTTATGTTCAGTGGCTATAATTTTATTTAAATAAAATATTATGTATACCCTCGTGCACGGGATTATGGATGATATGCTTGTTTTAAGTTTTTTAGAGATTTTTGTCTAGTATGTAACGCTTTTAAGAAGACTTAGTCATCTTTTATGTACTTACAAAATCATCATCTTACTCTTTTTGCTCTACGTCTTTTCATGTGAATTTAGATCAAGAAGATCCAACAGTTATTTAACGTAGGCTAGTATTTATATGAGTCTTTCAGAGGTATTAAGTAGATCAAGTGTTTAAAGAAGAAGAATAGAATCAGCTATTTATGAAGACTAGTATTTATATTAGCCTTTCAGAGTTATAAAGAAAATCAAGTGTTTAAGTCTAATAGTGGCTTACGGAGAAGACTAGTATCAAATAGAAGTTATTGAAGATTGTTTTAAAGGAGAATAGATTATATACAGAAGATAGTACCGAAGTATTTAAAAAGATAGAAAAGATTCTGGGGACATGGCCTGAGGCCGATACCCATTGGAAGAAAAAAAAAAGGAAATTATTGTTTGAGTATGGGAAATATTTTGGAATGCAATAAAAACAATTTTATTCAATATCTAACATTAAAGACGTTTTTATTTTTGATATATTTTTACACCTGGCCTTGTGTATAATTTCATGCACAACTTTGAGTATAAAAAATACAATTTGACTTAACTTTTCATCCTTAAACAAAGATAAAATAAATTACATAGTAATCAACTACGTGGGAACGTTGAACATTCATTCGTTAAATACAATTGATAACTTGAAAGACTATACCTATGAATTGTTTATATATAACAATAATTGCATGAGCTACTAAATGTCTCTAATAAATGCTGATAAGGGAACTAAAAATATTTATTGCGATAAATACTAGACATATGAAAAAATTTTTAACAAAAATTAACTGAATTTACTAGATTATAACACCGTATCTTAAAAAATAATATCTTATTTACGCTTTAAAAACTTTAATATAAGGTTTAAAAAATCATTCGCTCAATCATTCTCACGCTCGCTAAAAATTGTGTACGCTTTTATAACACTCTTCATTGAAAAACACTCTGTATCACGTCTTTTATAGCACAATTTCATGACTATCAACAAGCATTTTCCCAAGAATCACTTCCACTGCTATTAGTAATAGAGGAATGTCTACTGAGTTGTGGTAATTCAAAGTGCCACTTGGAATCATCACTCATGTTCAACCCATTAGGAAATTCATTTTTTAGGAACGGAGGACGCGCCTTGATTCCTAACGTCGTCGGCCGTTTTGCTGGATTTTCATCAAGCATCATACTTAACAGTTCATACTGAAAGTAAAAATATTTACATAATTATTCATTGAATATAAAAATAATAAGAAATTGATGGATGCAAAAGAATATACATACTTCTGCAGGATATTGCAGAGCGAAATTTTCCGGGAATATTGACTTTCTTAAATTCGTTAAAGCAACAACTCTTTCCATTTCCGTTGAAAATGGAAACAACAATTCGAATAAAATAATCCCGAGAGAATAGATGTCTACTTTGTAATTGTAATTTTGGCCATTCATTTGCTCAGGCGACATGTAAAGGTGGGTCCCGACGCGAGCGGTATGCACAGTTTTGAAGACACGATTTCCGTTAGTATTGCATGGCGTATGAACTCCATCGATGCCTTCAGTCATTGCAGTCACAAGCCCAAAATCACCAATTTTAACTTTATCATCAAATGCGAAAAATATATTGGAAGGCTGAAATAATTAAAAGTAAATTAAAAATAGAATAATGATTTTGTTTATAATTATAAAATAGTACTTATTATTTCATCAAGCCTTTACCTTTAAATCGCGATGTATTAGCCCTTGCAAATGCACATATTCTACAGCATCAATTATTTGCTGAAAAATAATCAATGTTCTTGAAATATCACGTTGAGAATTCTGCGTTTTAAGCCATTCTCTAAGGCTCAATCTTTGACACAGTTGCATTTGAATGTATAAAAACATTTTTGTGTTAGACTTCTTACTATCTTTACGTTTCCTTAAATCTAAATTAAGTTGGGATTTCCTTTCCGCGAGATCATTCTGTTTAGATTCTTCAAAAACAATCGAAGGATCACTTCCGTTGGTTTTGTTACTCTTAGTACTTTCAGATATAGATACATGTACGCTATCAGTGTGATTTTCTTTCTGTTTTTTTCCATCTTCTTCATCTTCATCGTCATTATCGTCATTACCCGTATGCGCATCAAATACTATAAAAGAATCGTCGGTTTCCTTACTAAGCTTAAAAGCTTCACATGCACTATCTATAGACGATGGTTCACTTGGCGGCACATCAATATGCACAGAGGTATCGGCAGCAGATGATTCTGATAGAAAATCGGAATTGGGGAACTTCAAATGATGAGACCATTTTTTGTCGTGTTCCTCCTGCCATCCAGACGGAGGACATTCTAGCCAAGCATTAAAGTAACGCACAATATTGTGATGATCCAATTTAGCCAAAGCTTTTACTTCTCTCATAACTCGTTCTCTAGAATACCGACTGCAAAAACACATATTTAATGTTATTATATTGCCTATAAATTCATTTCGAAATTGATATAAAAATTAAATGACTCAAAGTACCTGTTTGGCAAAGCAATCCTTTTGATTGCATAATTACAATCATCAATTTTATTTCTAGCTTCAAAAACTACACCATAGCCACCACGCCCTAAACAATCAATTGGTTCATAATCTGTTAGATAACGAGATTGGAAATTAGAATCACCATCTTCTGACTGAGATTTATAACTATCATCTTTAGGGTCCACGACATGTCGTTCAACAATGAATGGCTAAATGAAAAAACATTTTTAAATATTTATTGCTCAAAATTTCATTATTTCTAAAAATATTAATAAAAAGCCATATAATTACTGGTGCCGCAACATCTTTTGTTTCAACTGTTGCATTCAAGAGTCTTTGTGTTAACATAAAATTCAACAGGATTGCTGTGGTGATAGATATTATGACAACTTCTTTCCTACAAATAGAATTTGTAAATCTTGTATATAAAGCATTTGTAATTATTGTAATTCATTGTAGGCTCTTATATTCAGTATTAATTTTATATAACTTACCACCAATACCACAAAGACACTATTATAACTTGAACTGGTGTATCATCTTCTGGTTCTTCATACTCTATAGATGGAGGTGGTGATGCAGTTTCAATCAAAACATGTTTTGGTCCAGTTCCATTACACTGATTTTGGGCATCTATTTGTATTTGTTCTTTTGAGTATAAAAAGAATCCATTTCCTGTGAAAAAAATATGGCAAAAGCCATTTTTATTCACAGTATTCAATAGTTGGGTTCATAAAATTATTACCTTACTCTTACAGCATAACCTACCATTTATATATTCTGAGTTATAAAGTACAGACAATGCAGTAGTACTAAGTACTTCACTCAGTTCATATGGTACAGCATTATTATTATCATTCCCGACATCATTCGAAAATTCTTTAAAAGTAAAATTTGTGAAAAATGTGAAACTCCAAAATAAAAAATAAGATGGAGAAATGGAACCAATAAATTTACCTGCAACTATAGTTCTCTATAACCTACGTGAATTTGATGCGCATGATATTTTATGCGAAATTGTACATGAGAGAATGTATGAGACTTCATGAAATCTTATGCAAAATCTTATGTAATTTTTAGCAATAAATCAAATCGTAATTTTGAGAATCGTCAGTAGTTTCTTAAAAAAAAATTGTAGACGATTTTTTAACTACAGGACAGATCGAAATTGTGGCAGATTTGCTGAAACCTCACGAGAGCTCTTATGTGAGTTTGTATGCAAGATAGCATGAGAGATTTCATGTAAGATTGTATTTGAACGCTCGTGCGATGTTTCGGTAAAAGACCTTCTATCTGGTCTTATGAGATCTCACGTGAGATATCATGAGATTGCACAAAAGTGTATTTTAAGTTTGAGCTTATGTTATTTCAACTTTACATATTAATATAGTTTATTTACTGAACGTAAATAAAGAACTATTTTTTTTATTTTAATTAATGAGAAAATTATGTATTTCTAAATATTATAGTTATGCGAAGTTCAAAAAATTAAAATAAGATAACACGTGATTTTTCCACTTTAATTTCTGGTCACATTTCTCCTTTGATAATAATATGATGATACATTTATTACTTACCAATTGCAGGATATGGTCTCCATGGATACTTCATCAATTGTGTTTTAGCTGCAGAATAATCAATTCCTTTTGGAAATGCTGGATTTTCTTGTATGTACAATTGTCTTTCATGCATGCCTATATACAAGCCAGGACTCATAGAAAACTCAGAATTGATCTCTGCGTCAAGTTGTGATGAATCAAAAAGATTGATTTCTTTTAATGGTGTTAATGCTCCATTCTCAAAAACCTGATCTTCTCTCCAGACTGTAACTATTGGTGATTGAAACTATAGAAAATTTGTATAAGTATTATTATTTTAATACAAACTATTACTATATTAACAAAAATGATATTCCAATCAGAAAAACCTTATATTCCCAAAGTTTTATTGTAGGATTGACTTTACTGAAAGCTACTATAAGGCCTTCTGGAATGATGGCCCGAACATCTATTTCTAAAGATATAGGTGGCATGTCTTCATGACAATCTGAATTGGCACGAGGAAGTATTGTCAAATCATGTTGTCCAACACTAAAGTTCCATCTAATTTCGCAATAAAATTTTCCAACAATTTAAGTCATAAGCTATTATATAAAAATTGTAAAGTTAAACTAATTTATTTCCAAATATACCTTTCAATGCCTGTTCTAGGTTCACCGGCTCTAACAGTGTGTTGGTGACGTCGAACAATTAAGACATCTTCTTCTACCAAACTATCCCCATCAGTTGCATTAGTACATTTACTCATTTTGCATTCATAAAGAATTCTACCTGATGAACTTGATACTCCTGAGAAAGAACAAAATAATTCATTACTTTCTCAAATAAACTGAGTAATATAATAGTACATTACGATATGGATGTGGAAGGTGATTATTTACCGCATAAGACATTTTTCGTACGAGCGAAACGAGTGAGAAAAGTTGGATGCAGTAAAAATCGCCTTACGCACCAGTGTCGTACAATATTTTATAGCACGGGAGCCGAATAATCATATTAAAGTTATGATTTTGAGATTAGAGTGGTATAAAATTGATTATGATGACATACCATAAGTTTTGGTTTCTTTTCCTCCAGAGAATATCAAGTCATCGGAATATCGAAAGGATGATTGCAAAAGCTGGTCTACTGAAACTGGAACCGCTTCCAGATTTTCTCCATCAAACTTGTACAAGCCTCCATTTAACGAAGGAATCAATCTAACCCATTGGCCATTGTTGTTCAGCTACAAAATCATTAAATACAATAAAATACAATTTATGAATCTACAAATATGACTTTTTAATTAACAAAGCAAATCTATACATACATCTCGTCTATGTATATTTGATGAAAGCAGTGGTTCTTCCTTAAAATCTAACGTCCACTTCCTCTCTCCATCGTGCGCAGCATCCAATGCTGTGAGTTTTCCATCCAGAGTGCTGATAAACAGCAAACTAAAAATAAAACTTTCATTACACAACTGTCTCTTTCGGCGATCTATTATAAGAACAGAATTCCGTTCGACAAATAAAGAAAAAAAAAAGTAAAATAGACCAAACCTGCTATTTTTATTCACATAGCTGTCGGAGTGCAGCGAACGGCTTGCGACCGCCGTTAAACTCAACAGCACTAGTATCGCGAAATTATGACTCATCCGGGAATCGATAAGGCTCATTTAGAAATTAAACGAAAAACGCGAGCGGAGTAGCGGACGCGAGCGACAGGTAGGTAACAAGCATTAAACAAACAAAAGCTAAATCGGAGCAACAATACAGGAAAGCCACTGTTTACACGTGTAATCTATACAACGCGGCGGCAGCGTCTCAACTCTCAACACGTCTCGTCCTGTTTTATATTTTTTTTTGTTCTCTTCCCCTCGCATCTCTCCTCCCTCTCCCTCTTTCTCCTCTCGCGCGCGCCCATGTTACAGGTGACTCCGAAAACACGCGAATCCCGGCTAAGCGCTGCACGTCCGCGTATAGGTAACAAGTATAATACATAGCCAGCGCGCACGGTTTTTGCAATTACGTCATCATTGTTGTTAACCTCGCTGCGAATCCAAACACTTATCTACGATATCCCCTCAGTTCTCTAAACCCCATCGTGATCAACCCCTCGATATTATCTCCTTATTTCAAGGGTAAAACTGCGAGAGAAAATGAGTTAGTCGGCTCACCTGCGTGCTGGCTTCGCCGTCGACGACTCCTTGCAGTACGGCAGCTGTCGGATCTCGGCTGCGTAGCACTGGACTAACAGCAGGAGAAGCGGCAGCGACATCGACAACACGGCGCCCCATATTCGTGGCATTTTCTTCACGATGATGATGTTGATAATGTCGTCGTTGTTATTGGCGTCGTCTCGTCGTCCTCGCTAGGGTTTGAACTATTCGTTAGCTCATCTGGGCTCCTCGGCATCCTGGTTGCGCGAACCGCGCTGTGCCTGCCACTCTCACCGTGAACGTCGAGCATGGGTGATTGGAACGCGACTGACTGAATGTCTCGCGAGTGCACGCATGCAGCCAGCGAGGATACATACAGAAGGTACACGTAGCTCGCGTGCGGCTGCGCGATAGCGACGCCGTGATGTGGTGCGCGGCGGTGTACCTACTTAGATAGCTCCGCGGTCATCTGATTGGTAGATGAAGCCGTCATCCCATTGTGCACCATGGTGGAAGGAAAACAAGGTGTGTTCGTGCGCATCATACCTAAGAGACGGTCTACATAGTGGATTTTGGGCTTTGAACTTTGGGCTTTGTGTAAAAAAAATCGTTGTCGATTATCTTGTAAATTCACAATCCCTGGTCAATTATAAAGTTATGTCAGTATTCAATTGTATAGAAGTTCTGTTCGTCTTCAACCACGGGTTGTGAATTTACAAGATAACCGACAACGATTTTTTTACACATTGCCCAAAGCCCAAAGCTCAAAGCCCAAAATCTACTATGTAGACAGTCTCTAACAATCATCGCGTTGGGCCAAGCTGGAACCATTTTGGATAATTATCCAAACAATTTATTACTCAATGTTTGTTTACGCTTATGTACATACATTGTAGTATATCTATATATAATCTAATATGGCGCTTGGTTTACCCAGTCACGTGATGCGTAGAACCAGCTCAATTTCGTACCCTCGTCTGAGCACACCTTGGCTCGAATTCAGGTCCGAATTCATAGTCGTAAAGGGAGAATGTACATAATGCCCTAATCACATAACCGCGTACGATCGCGTACGTCTGCGTACAACCGCGTCCGACGTTAAGGAAGAATCTAGTGATTTTCGCTGTTGCCAACAGCGGCAATGTCAATGCAATAACTAGTACTTTCGAGGAACAGACCTACGTATGCGAAAGTCGGCTACTACACCAACAACAGACATAAACAAGCAAGCGTTACTCCGATCTACTGCACTTCGTGTGAGTAGGTCTGTTCCTCGAAAGTACTAGTTATTGCACTGACATTGCCGCTGTTGGCAACAGCGAAAATCACTAGATTCTTCCTTAACGTCGAACGCGGTTGTACGTAGACGTACGCGATCGTGCGCGGTTATGTGATTAGGGCATAAGCGCCGCGCTGCGCTGCGCTGCGCCGCGCCGTGCTGCGCCGTGCTGCCGCTGGGGCCTTTCTACATATGTGTGTTCTGTGTGTTCTGTGTGTTCCCGACAAAGACAGATAGATCTGTTCCGTTTATGTAAGACAGAGACAGACATAGAGAGAAGTTGTCTAGAACAGACAGAACACACATATGTAGAAAGGGCCCTGCGCTGAAGCTTATTAGCTCTGCCGTTCAGTTCCATTCGTATCGGGCTGCCTACAACCACCGATTTTTTTTTGGCGCATGCGTAAAAATCACCAGAGGGGGTTAGGGATGTATGAAGAGCCAACTGTAAAAAAAATTAACCCTAAATATTGTTTTCGCTGAACACGCCTAAAAAGATCAAAACATGACTACATGAGTTTCTGCTTTCTAACATTAACAAAGAGTCAAGTGTTGGAAGAAGATTAGTGATTTAGAGATTTTATTATAAGAAGATTTTTCAATTAATGTAAAATGGATGATCATAATCTGGTTGTTGAAGTACTGGAAATAAGCATTAATTACCTTCGATTAATACAATTACTAAGAAATCGAAAAAAAAATTCAGAAGATGGTGGTGCAAACCATTAATTAGAAATAATTACTTAACAGGATATGGTGCTTATGAGAGAGTTTTTACGTATTTTAAGATGAATAACGAAGAAGAGTTCATGAATTTTACTAGAATGAATGTACAAGCATTTATGTATTTATGTAATTTAGTTAAAGATAGAATAACAAAATATAGTCGGAGAGTACCAATACCTCTCCAGAGTTAAGACTGTGTATAACGCTAAAGTAAGTAAATATAATAAATGCAAGTTTAGATTGAATGTTAATTTACATATATTTTTACAGCTATTTAGCACATGGCGATTGTGTACAAAAAATGCATTGTTTTATGCAATTGATGTTTCAACTATTCACCAAATCATTCCAGACTAGGTTTCAGTTTAGAAAGCAGAAACTCGTATTCTTTGATTTTTAGGTGTGTTCAACGCAAACTCAATATTTAGGGTTAATTTTTTTACGATTGGCTCTTCTTACATCACTAACCCTCTCTGGTGATTTTTGCGCATGCGCAAAAAAAAAATCGGTGGTTGTAGACAGGGCATATATTCTTACAAAAAAATGAGCAGTTGCATGTCTATGATATTTATAAATCACGGACGATGTGTATATGCTCCAAAATGAAAAGTTAAATAAATAAAGGGATAGTTTATATGACGGACAGTTTAAGAACAAAAGTATTTTAAGCCGAGAAAGAAAACACAAGACCCAATTGATATGATATACTATGAATTATAAAATTGATTAGAACATTGGAAAATGAAGCTATTGATGAATAAGATGGAATTAGGCGATAATGAGATGTCCTTTAACCAGTTCAAATAAATGATGAAATTGATTAAAACTCATGTTAATAAATCTATAAAACTCTTCATGATCCTTTAATGCAAAATATTTAAATAAAGTGCTATAAGCACTATGAATATTTCTTTGAGGTATTGCTAAATGTGGTCGAACCCACCACCTTCTGCAAGATTGTTGTTTCTTTTTTCTTAATTTTTTTAACAATTTCAATAACTTTAATGAAATTATACATTTTTCTAATTTTTTTTATTTTGGCTTCAATCATGATCATGACCATGAAAATGATAGATGTATGACATAGATCTATAGAATTGTACCATTAGCAATGGAATATAGAAACGGAACTATGGACCAGCGCAAGCAGAGAACCGCGCAGCGCAGTGCGGCGTAAGACGGCGCAGCGCAGCGCGGGACTTATGTACATTCTCCCTTAAGGCCAGGGCCACATATGTGAATACGCTTGCGCATGAATGCGTACGACGCGGCGGAATCACTAGACGGCCTAATGCCCTGTCTACAACCACCGATTTTTTGTTTGCGCATGCGCAAAAATCACCAGAGAGGGTTAGTGATGTAAGAAGAGCCAATCGTAAAAAAATTAACCCTAAATATTGAGTTTGCGTTGAACACACCTAAAAATCAAAGAATACGAGTTTCTGCTTTCTAAACTGAAACCTAGTCTGGAATGATTTGGTGAATAGTTGAAACATCAATTGCATAAAACAATGCATTTTTTTGTACACAATCGCCATGTGCTGAATAGCTGTAAAAATATATGTAAATTAACATTCAATCTAAACTTGCATTTATTATATTTACTTACTTTAGCGTTATACACAGTCTTAACTCTGGAGAGGTATTGGTACTCTCCGACTATATTTTGTTATTCTATCTTTAACTAAATTACATAAATACATAAATGCTTGTACATTCATTCTAGTAAAATTCATGAACTCTTCTTCGTCATTCATCTTAAAATACGTAAAAACTCTCTCATAAGCACCATATCCTGTTAAGTAATTATTTCTAATTAATGGTTTGCACCACCATCTTCTGAATTTTTTTTCGATTTCTTAGTAATTGTATTAATCGAAGGTAATTAATGCTTATTTCCAGTACTTCAACAACCAGATTATGATCATCCATTTTACATTAATTGAAAAATCTTCTTATAATAAAATCTCTAAATCACTAATCTTCTTCCAACACTTGACTCTTTGTTAATGTTAGAAAGCAGAAACTCATGTAGTCATGTTTTGATCTTTTTAGGTGTGTTCAGCGAAAACAATATTTAGGGTTAATTTTTTACAGTTGGCTCTTCATACATCCCTAACCCCCTCTGGTGATTTTTACGCATGCGCCAAAAAAAAATCGGTGGTTGTAGACAGGGTATAAGCGAAACTCGCTAGTGCCAACTGTACAGGAAAATCAGTATGACTTCGGGAACCCTCTCAACAACAGAAGTTCCTCACGAAATCATAGTGACTTTCCTGCAAAGTTGGCATTACAAAGTTTTCCTAGTGACTCCATTGCGCTATGCGCAGCGGTGCTAGACAAAAAATTTTCCCCACGAGTGCTAGCTGACTTCAGAGCGGTTATGCGCCGCGCACTCCCGAACCTAACCGCTCTGAAGTCAGCTAGCACTCGTGGGGAAAATTTTTTGTCTAGCACCGCTGGCTATGCGGATTCGTACGCAAGCGTATTCACATATGTGGCCCTTCCCTAAGGGAGTATCTACACTAGGAGCGCGTCTTGGCGCGCGTCGAGATGCGCGTCGAGTTGCGCGTCGAGTTGCGCGTCCAAACTGTGCGTTCCAATCTGTTTCACATCGTTTCACTTTTCTAATTACATCGACCCTGACTCTATATCCACGATGTGAAACGGATTGGAACACGCTTGGACGCGCATCTCGACGCGCATCTTGACGCGCGCCAAGACGCGCCCCTATAGTGTAGATACTCCCTAAGCGAGACGCGAGTCGGACTCAAGTAATGTTTGAAGCCATGCTTTAGTATATCTATATATACCGTACTTGAGACCGACTCAGCGTCTGTGAATTCGGGCCTCATAGTCGTAAGTCGGACTTCAGACTTAAGTCTGACTTGAGAATTTGTCCAAGTATAGTGCGACTCGCGCGCGGTTTTTTTAAATGAACCGGAAACAGTATATTTAAAATAAAGTATGACTAATCACATATGACTAAATAATAAAGTGGGATAAGCAAAATAACCTTATAATTACGTTATATGTATAAGGTTTTGTGTGTATTATAAGGTTATGTATTTTATATAAAAATAAATAATTTATTTAATATATAATACAATAAGAAAATTACTTTTTAAAATAATACAATAGAATAATTTACATTTTCCTCACACCGGGCCGAAGTGCCTCATTCTCGCCCGGCTCCGAAACGGAAATATGGCATTTTCGGCCTCGATGTGAGGAAAAATAGTATACGCACCACGGGAGTAAAATTGGCCAGTCCACAGCTCGCGTAAATTGCCACCCGAGCTGTGGACTGTCCAAGTTTTTTCCTCCCATGGTGCGTAATATACTATTATTTTTATTGAAAAAAGAACTCGAGCATTTATGTTTTGAAAATAGTATGAGTCATGATTTATAATAGTCGTATAGTACCAAAACTGTTAAATATTTATTTGTTTGAAAAGAATAGGATCTGAATGTGTGATATTTTGTATTTTCAGATTGAAAGACCAAAATTAATTGTAACCTGCTAATGTAATTGGTTTGAAACGTACGGAGGATACAAGGTTCAACAATGTTTACAGAAATATATACAACTTGTTCTGAAAATGTATGCATCTGTAAACATAATCCTGTAGAGCGCAAAATTCTAAGAAAAAAGTTCCTTTACCATTTTTTCATATGATTAGTACTTTTTTAGTAACTGATGTGTTTAAATTGTTTGTTTTTAATAGAAAATGTATATCTATGTTTATAAGATGATATCTATAGATATACAATTTCTATTAAAAACAAACAATTTAAACACATCAGTTACTAAAAAAATACTAGTCATGTGAAAAAATGGTAAAGGAACTTTTTGAAGAAGAAAATGAAGAAGAAAATATCATATAGTCTTCTGAAATGAAAAAAGAAATACACGCAAAGTATATATTCAAAAATTACTGTGAATTTAGAATTTCATTTTGCAAAATAATTTTATTGTTTTCACAGTTATTGAAATACTCAAAATAATTCTAATAAGTAATACTATATATATAATTATATATATTTCTGTAGACATTGTTGAACCTAGTATCCTCCGTACGTTTCAAACCAATTACA
The DNA here is from genome assembly GCA_036365515.1 of Torymus aiolomorphi. Lineage (NCBI taxonomy): Eukaryota > Metazoa > Arthropoda > Insecta > Hymenoptera > Torymidae > Torymus > Torymus aiolomorphi. The sequence goes on along the minus strand of CM070873.1, from coordinate 255,842,807 downwards.
TCAGCAGGTTACAATTAATTTTGGTATTTCAATCTGAAAATACAAAATATCACACATTCAGATGCTATTCTTTTCAAACAAATAAATATTTAACAGTTTTGGTACTATTCGACTTATAAATCATGACTCATACTATTTTCAAAACATAAATGCTCGAGTTCTTTTTTGAATAAAAATAAATGTAACTTATTCTATTGTATTATTTTAAAAAGTAATTTTCTTATTATATTATATATTAAGGGGGTGCCATAGCCGTATCATTACCCACTGAGCAATTGGCACAGTTTCAAGCTCATTAAAAATAAAATACGTAATATCGTATCATTACCGACTGAGCAATTGGCACAGTTTCAAATTTATTAAAAATAAAATATGTAGAATCACAAAAAATCAAGAGAACACTTCGCTGTGGTTTTGAACGTTCTATCACCCAGTAAAAGTTTGAAGTCGAAATATTAAGTGGTTTTTGTAAAAACTTTGAACAAAACAAAATTCGGTTTCGGTCAAAGTTTTTGTAAAAACAACTTGATATTTCGACTCCAAACTTTTACTGGGTGATAGAACGTTCAAAACCGCAGCGAAGTGTTCTCTTGATTTTTTGTGATTTTACGTATTTTTTTTTAATAAGCTTGAAACTGTGTCAATTGCTCGGTCGGTAATGGTAGCCACCCCGTTAAATAAATTATTTATTTTTATATAATATACATAACCTTATAATGCACACAAAACCTTATACATATAACGTAATTATAAGGTTATTTTGCTTATCCCACTTTATTATTTAGTCATATGTTATTAGTCATACTTTATTTTAAATATACAGTCTCCGGTTCATTTAAAAAAACCGCGCGCGAGTCGCACTATACTTGGATAAATTCTTAAGTCAGACTTAAGTCCGAAGTCCGACTTAGGGCCTTTGCATGCTAAAAGCATAGCGCAAAGGAATAAGGAATAAGAGGACATAAGGTGGACATAGGGCCTTTGCACGCTAAAAGCATAACGCAAAGGAATAAGGAATAAGAGGGCATAAGGTGGACATAAGGTACTTCTGCTCCGCTTATTCCTCTTATGCCCGTGTTGTGTACGCAACGGATCGTACATAACCCCTAAATTGCTTGTTTTGGAGTAAGTTTTTTAATAATAAATTGCAAGTAAACATTTACCTCTTCATCCATTGTTCAAAAATGTCTACACTATAAATTATTATAAAAATAATCACTAAATGATTAAGAAGAAAACTTTTCTCACTTCTGCACGTTGAAATGATAAAATACAAAAGCCCCTCAAGTTTTATTATTTTGTCAACTTTTTACATTGTAAACAATTAGAGTCAATAATTACAGTAAGTTATTTCATTTCGAAAACTTTACTCCAAAAAAATCAAGAGGTTATGCACGTTTCGTTGCGTACACAACACGGGCATAAGAGGAATAAGCGGAGCATAAGTACCTTATGTCCACCTTATGCCCTCTTATTCCTTATTCCTTCGCGTTATGCTTTTAGAGTGCAAAGGCCCTTAGGGACTGTCCACGCTTTTTCGCGCTTAAAGACAAGAGACAAGGCACACGAGACGCTATATGGATACTCGCTTAGGGACTGTCCACATAGCGTCTCATGTTCCTTGTCTCGTCTCATGTCTCAAGCGCGAAAAAAAATCGTTGTCCGATTCTTATACATTTATAGTTTATGGCAATAGAAAATTATACAGAAAAAATGACCATAGATTAGAAATTATTAAGATTGCGGACAACGATTTTTTTCGCGCTTGAGACATGAGACAAGAGACAAGGCACATGAGACGCTATGTGGACAGTCCCTTAGAGTTGGGGGAAAGGTATTTTTGGGATGATTTTAAAATTGTTTTGAAAGGTTTGGAGTGTGGCCGAGAAGTATCTCGATGATTCGTGACTTCTACCAAAGAATATAGACGCATATAGAATATATTTGTTGCTTCTACGTTATCTTGACTCTAATTTGAACTGGTATTAAGGTTTCAGTACTTATATCATTCGAAAATATTGTAAATTTAAAACAATCAAAAGATTTCTCAAGTTATGTAAATTGATTTGCCAACGCGATTTCGTAGTCGGCAAGATGGTCGAAAATTATACTATCATATCCCATTATCAATTTCATTTATTTGGACTTGGAGTGATGTTATATAATTGATAGCATTAGAGTTTATAACGTTATCTTAACTTGAGTCTTCGAATCTGCGCAAATAAAATAAAATTTATTAGACGGCAAACTTTGGGCACAAAAAATACTGCGTTGCTCCGAAATGGAAACGCTGATTACTTATCTACGATCAGATAATACATCGTCCGATGCTGCAAGCCTGCAAGCGAGTGCTACCGTATAATTTTATTTGTTGCCAGGTCAAGATGATGGTGTTACTATTTGCCCGCGAAAAATAAAAGATGAATTAAATTTACATTGTTGTCGAAAATAATTAACTTATTTTTACGTTGAAAATAGGAGTACTTAATATCTGACAGATAAAACATGTTCTACCAGACTTAATATAAGACAGTGTCATAATAAGTTCAACATGATTTATTAGAAATAAAATACACAAAAATCTTCGTTAAAAAAAATACTTATATAAGCTGTATTTTATTTTTAAAAACAATTTATATTAAAATCCAATACTTAAGCATATTTATTGTCAATTTTCATTTACTCTATATAATCCTTATTTTTAACATAGCCAGTATGTACGATTATTTCCAATGAAGTAATATAGTCACATCGATTTTCTCACAGCATCGAGTGTCCATCGTGATGATAACGAATTCAATGATATACGTTATTAACTATCAAGAATACACGTTCATTCGTGTTCGGGCGACTCAGCGTAGAGATCGCACAGCTCCATAAATATCTTCCGCGAGAGCGACTTACGCGAGTGCGGTGTGTCGGTAGACTCGAAGCACGACTGGAAACGCTTCACGTCCGGCGTCACCAGGAATGTGCCGTTCATCTTAAGCGCCATGTACTCCTTCAGCGGGCGATGTATACTCTTGTCGAACTGCTTAACGATTCCAGGTGTTGTAGGAAGTTTCATGGGAGACGCGGGGAGCGACTTCGACAAGAGTTTCCCGCTCACAACGACATTCAGCTCATTCTCCAGCGTTGTAAAGCTATCCTGTTTATCCGACGTGTCTAAGAAGGCGGAGGAGGCACGTTTGGCGGCCAATCTGGCAGATCGTCGGCGAGCTTGCGAGTCGCAGCCGTTATTATCGGTAGACGAAGAACTGCGACGGCGTAGAATTTTTGGAGTTTTGGGGGTGGTAGGTGTGAGTAAAATCGTGGTGGAGTTTTCGAGAACGTTGATGTTTTCCTTATTCTCGGTGTCGTCGTTCTCATCCTTATTCGACAGGTCAACCTCGCAGGATACCTCGCCGATGGTCGATAAGCGCGCCAACTCCGTCAACGTTTCTGAGGATGATTCTTTCAATTCTTGGTTGAGATCAGCCTCGGTAACCAGTATTTTGATAGGAATCGGTAGTTTGTCTTCAGCGCAGACTTTTTTCGGTTCATCTTGATCTTTGATTTTATCCAATTCTTCGGCTAGGTTACTGGTTTCGTCGGAAGTGTTCAAGTTTTCCAACGTTTTGTTTGTCACGTTGGGTGTGTTGGATTCTTGAGGACTATCATGAATAGTACTAGAAACGTTGCATTTTTCGTCGACCTCTGAAGTTCCGACGAGTGGAGTATTCATTGTTGTCATAATTACCGAAGCAGTAGGAGCATTACTACTAGAATTAGCTATCACTGCTACTGAGTTAATAAATATATTATTTACAATATTTAATATTTGTTTTAACTTTGAAGCTTGATCTTCACAAGCTTGAATAGAATGTTCAAGAAAAGTCCTCAATTGTATAAAACCACTATAATCTAAATTACACATTTTAGCAAAATCAAACTCTATTTCATTGGCAAGTTTAGATTTTTCGGTACATTTACATGGGGTTTTACTTATGTCCAAATTTTTCATATCTGAACATAGAGGATCTGTTATTAACCTATCACGTTTACTAGTACTATATAAAGATTTGTTGAGATTTACTTGTCTATCAATAGAAGGAGATGTCATTGTAAAATTGTCTTGCATGATACGTGATTTCTTTTCGTCATTTTCGTCTATTTCAGGTGATGAAAAATTTGCATCTGTATTTAACTCATCCTCTGTTTCTATACAGCTACTCTTTATAACATTTTTTTGCAGCCTTCCTGCTTCTGTAACACGTGAAATCCCCTTAGAAGACTTACCTAAAGTTACTTTATTATTTTTTACAAGTACTTTAGCAGGAGGTTTCAGACTTGTTCCTACTGACTTTCTCATAAAGGTATTTTTAATACTATTTGGTGGAAGTAAAAGACTTTTTCTACTTTTACTTTGAGCAGCAGTATTTTTTGCTGCTGCTTCTCCAGTATTACGAGTCATTTTTTTCTTTGGCTTATTTTCTTTATTTTCAGCTGCAGACTTATGTGGGGAGTCTAATGTTTGATACAACTGCCTTCGGACTTTATTTCCTCCACAAGATTTTCTATATAAAAAAGAAGTTTCCCCTAAAAAATATAAAAATGATACTCTTAATGGTAAGAAATAATGTGTAACTACGAATTAGTGAAGATTAATTCATTAAAATATAAACCTTCTTCTTTTTTTGGTTTGTAGCAACTTTGTGTGTTCAAGAAGGGTTGCGTTGATCTTTGTGGTTTTTTCTTTTTTTGTGTTGAGGCTATAAAAATGATTAGAACATAATTATAATAAACATTTTTATTAATTATTCTTGATTTGAGAATTTTTGTCAATAAATGATTTAGTACAACAAATCATTTACCTGATGTTATTGCATTTGGTCTTTCTTTTTTATTAGTGCTAGCCAGTAAATCTTTTATTAAAACTGGTTGCATCATTTTTGCAGCTGTAAATAAAATATAATCATCATACAGTATTCATTCTAAAATCAATATAAGGTATATAAATAAGACCTACGATTCCTTTTGCCATCTGATAAAGGTCCTGCTGTGGTATTTGGTGTCATTTTTATTCGTACTGGAAGAAGAAAACTAGTTCGTTTTCCTGCTGAAGCTGTTAGTTCAGGGAAGTAACCACTCCTTGAACTTGGTGTGTTCTTGTTACTTTTGTTTTGTGCCATTCTGAATAACTTTTTATTTAATAGCTGCAAGCATAAATAAAAAATATATATTATAAAAATTATAAAAAAAATAATTTTCTTTTCTCTACAAATGAATTTCTTTCATATGTTCAATAAACAGCACAATCATTGTATAAAAACAAAAACATGAGTCGATAGACGTTATGAAAGACAACAAAATACTTAACAATTCAATGAAAAAGCTATTTTGTTTACATACTACGTATGATTTCGAACGACAAACTGTCGCTGGCCACCTACCGTCGAAACTCGAAATCTCTCTCTGACCGTTGGTTATTTAAATTTTCCATCAACAAATTCGCTGCTAAACCTCATTTTCCAAGGCTCTTCTCATCACTCATCTGTCTAGTCAACACCAGCACGTTTATAGACCTTAAATCTTCACACGAAAATTCGCAAAATCATCTCGAGCACAGGATATCGTCAATGAACAACAAACCTCTCTCTCTCATCTCTCTTCCACCGTGTCGAAACAATCACAAAGAAAAAAACAACCAATTCAACATCCGCCAACAAAGTTCGTTCAACCACTTCTTCAACGCTTCTTTCTTCAATAATCTTCGTATAGTAGGCGACACGATACTACGAAAATTCTCGTGGCATATATTACCGCACACGCGCTCTTGTTTTCTCTATTCACGCGTCCGTTTGTATTTTCTCGAACGCGGGCCAACGAACGTTGAACCGCTAGAGTCGATATTCTACGGAAGCCCCTACGAAATCCCCTATTCTGACTTCTCTGAGTGTAGATACTACTACCGCCTGAAAAAACATTGGCTTCGTATACTTTCATGGGAAAAACCGCCAATTCAAATAGTATTTTTCGTGTATTCGTGAAACTAACTTTCTTCCATTCGGTAATTTAACCCTATTAATTAATAATAAGTAAAAGTTTAATTTACTTATATATACATACAAAAAATAAGGTAAATATTAATTGAAATTTATTTTTGTCAAAACGAAAGTTGTGAAACTTTTCAAACACTACAGTAATGAGTAAACAATAAATTCTTGTATAAAAAAAAATTATGAAATATATATCATTTTAAATTATAATATTCTAAACAGTGAATTTCAATATTTTTTAAATCAACATTTAAAGGTTTATTTGGAAAAAGACGAACGTCAAGCGCTCCGTACACGTAAACACTATATTCAGATTTTTTTTGGGTGATTCTATTGGTATTTTCATGAGATATCCATGTTTGAAAAGTATCTTAATTGCAGATTCCTACTTACCAACAGTACGGTTTTTATTTAATTAAATAAATTCTCATCATTTTTTTGGAAAAACACAAACGTCAAGCGCTCCGTATATGTTAATACTATACTCATATTTTTTTTGGACGATTCTATTGGTATTTTCATGAGATATCCATGTTTGGAAATTATGTCGGTATTTCACATCACCTTAACGGGATTCCATGGTCCTACTATTATCGACCTAGCAATTCACTTAGTTTCAATCAGATTATAAAAAAAGTACGTCGAATCATAAAAAATCAAGAGAACACTCTTCTGTGTTTTTTAACGTTCTATCACCCAGTCAAAGTTTGGAGTCGGAATATCAAGCCGTTTTTTCAAAAACTTTGAACGAAATTAAATTTCGCTTTGTTCAAAGTTTTTGCAAAAACAACTTGATATTTCGACTCCAAACTTTGACTGGGTGATAGAACGTTAAAAAACACAGAAGAGTGTTCTCTTGATTTTTTGTGATTCGACGTATTTTATTTTTAATCAGCTTGAAACTGTGTGAATTGCTCGGTCGGTAATGGTAGGACTATGGCACCCCGTTAATACAAGTTTGATATTGAAAGAAAGACATCCAGATTTAAATGACTGTGAAAGTAGTATAAAGTTTTGCCGGAGAATTAAGGGCCTAATAACTGCGATGAATAGTCGAACGTCACTAAACACTTTAAAACCAGGAAATGACATGTGGCAGGTGTGCATATGTCGAATAAAATCATTTAACATCTATTTCAATAATTCTAAAGACATTTATATTGCAGAATATAGAAAGCTTTTTAAATTATTTACAAGAGTGGGAAAAGGAGGCTAAAAATGAAAAGAATGAGTACAAATTTATAACAGATTCTACTTGTTACGGATTGAAAATTTCTCTTCAAGCTACATTAGAAATTTGTAAATTTCTTATTGATGAATGCGGGTTTGAATATCTAATGACAGCTAGACTGAATCAAGATAACCTTGAAGTAATTCACTATTAAATTAATTGATATTTTCTTTATGCACTTTCTAATTATTCCTAGAAACTATTCATAATTAGATTCGACAACTACTTCATCATTTAATAATTATTATAATATTTTTTCAATAAAAATATGTTTGCTAAATTAAAAAAAATTATTATTTTCATATAATGCACTTATTTACATTATGAAAAAAATGTTTTATCTTAGAGATTTTTTGGAATGATGCGCCACTGTTGTGGATCTAACGATCACCCAGACTCGTCACTATTTATACAAATGTATCAGCTAGTATCTACATACTCTTTGGTTAAACCTCCAAAAGGTTCCAACGTTTCTGGCGGTGATATTGTTAAAGTTTTGATAGATATCAAAGATATCACAACAGTAAGCGAAAGGCAAGAGCAGTGGAACGCTCAGATAGATACCATCCTTGATAAAGGTTTAAATTCTGAAGTCATAATAGATGCAGCTGAAATCATGGAAGAACACGATTATTTTCAGTGTTCAACTTCCGATTACGTATTGGCATATGTTTCAGGATTCGTGGCGCGGAAAGGTTCTCGATTTGCTAGGTTAAAGAAAGGTAACGACTAATTATTCATAGCACATACATACTATACTTTTATTAAAAACTGCATACCGGCCATCTTTACGCAAACATAAATATTTTCAGTCGCTTACTTAGATAACCTGATAAATACGTTTTTCTTTCAGGCAATACATTATGCGAAGAGTGCATTTCAAGCCTTCGCTTAGCTCAAAATGACAGTATTCCTGAACATTATAAATTAGTTTGAAATCTAAAGGATATTTGTATGAGCCTTCGAAAAAACTTTTTGACCTAATTTCAATACTAGAAAGAGCAACATTAAAAGTATTAAATAATGAACAAGTTTGCTCTGAAACTTTACACAACATTATGGCAGCTGTAGATGAATTAGCTCCATTGCCATTCGTTGGATGTGACTTACGTAAGATGGTTTTTACGAATAGAATAGTATGTTTTTTCTTAACCACCAGAATGTTTTTTATTACCAAGCAGAGTAATAAAAATGACAATATAGAAAAAGAAAGGACGAGAGAGAAAAGAAAATTAGCAAAACTTGTCTACGCATCTGATCACCATGCTGATGAAATTGTTCATCAAAATGCAGACAAAATCAAACGGAAAAGAAAAATGAAAAAAGTTAACGGTGAAGCAAAAGAAACGAAAAAGAGAAAAACAAAAAGTCAAAAAAAAGGAAATTAAAAAAAAAGTACATTTAAAAAAAGACGAAAAAAATAAATGTATTGTAAATATTATAATCTTCAGATTATTTTAAAGAAATAAATATTCATTATTTTGTTTATACTTACGTTGAAAAATTATTTTTATGTCCTTTTATAACTAAATAGTTTATTTCAAAAATAAATAAATAAATAAAACACATTAAACAACATTTACCGTCGTATGCTTACGTCTGGACAACATTTAAATGCGCTGTATTTCATTAAATAATTTCATTATTAATACAGTAAGTATCATACATTACATTTGTACAATATTTTTGAAAGTGAATTAAAAAAAAAAAAAAAAAATTACCGAGCCGGGAATTGATCCCGAGTCAAAAAGTTTGAACGCAAAAAAGACTAACTCTTTAACCACCTCGACCACCGAAACGATACATGAATATAAACTCGAGATGGTTTATGAACATCTTTATCCCTTGGGGGTTTGGGTTTGATGTTTGAAGATAAATTAAAGATTTATTTACTTATGTTTCACACGCTTACTTGACTTTATTGTTATACTCTTGTTACCGTTATTGATTATATTTGCATTTATTACGATGATTTTCTGTAAATAAAATCTTTTTGTAGCATAATATTTTCATATGGTAATTGTAACCTACTTATCGACTGCATGACGAACGCAAAAGTTATATAGTTCGTCAGACGCCGCGCGAGGCGCTGAAACCACTTAGGGAAAGGCTGTTCCATTAAGCGGACCTGGCGAATTCCGACGGGAAAATCGGCTCACTTTTGGTACGCTGGAGTTACGTCTCCTTCTCTTACTCCATGTTAAGCACATATTATGGTTCATACCATAGTTTTTGAACCATAGATTCTGTTTATATACACATTTATTAGTTTTTCTTACTTTTTCTATAAAATAAATAGCTGTTTCACAATAGGTGCCAAAATTTAAGAGGGGCCCTATTTATATGAAACGGTAAAAATGGTCTTTTTTAAGAATTCCCTCGATCATTTCAGATTAATTTAACTAAAATAGTAGTTTATATGTTGTTTTGAACTTATATTTTCATCGTTAAACCTACAAATTCTTCTAAAAGTATAAATTATTTTTCCAGAAATCTAACCTCTAAAACGTGCGTACATAGGAATAGGCGGTGCACACCTACGTTACTTGTGCACATTTAGTAATATATAAGGTAAATAATATTTTATTTTACGGAAAAATGAAGATAGAATATTTCTATGATGTTTATGTAAGTTTTTAAACGGTGAATTCCACCAGAATCAATATAATTTCCAATTTATAAATGAAACAGTAGGAACTATTACACTGTATAAGCACTTAATTTAGAATTATTGATAAATTTTGAAAATTAATATAAAGTAAAACTTTTCACATTTTTTGTATATTATAAACAATTTTAACATTAAGAATAAGTTGTGTAAGTACCAAAAACGTGATAAAAGCTAGAAAAAGGATATTTTATTCTGTTCATAATAGGGGTTGTAATTATGAAACACAGGTGCCAACAGGAAAATCGTGTTTCATAATAGGCACTAAAATCACTGTCACTATTTTGATAATAATTTATGAAATATAGCATTAATTTCAAATTTGAAAAAAGATATTTATTCTAAGAGAATTAGCGCTTCGAATGAGCTATGATAGTATTCACTTTTATGTGATTTAGTTATTCATTTTTTGAATTGAAAAAAAGGCCTGAAAATCGTTTCTTAATTGGGTACTTTACCTTAATACTCGTCAAGCAGGGCTGCCGCGCCCTTTGATTATTAATTGAATGCAAATTAAAATTTATTGTAATCTCAAAATTAATTATTGTGATGTTATTTCTATTAAAAAAACTAGTATGCAACTCAGAGCACCAATAGACTCAATTTATTATTTATATTTCTTTTGCTGCAAAATAGTAAGTAATATATCTTTTTTTCCTCTAGATTTTGCAGAGTAGTGGAATTTATATAACAGTGCAATGTCAGTGGACGATTCTAAATTATTTGCGGCCATCTATTCTGGTTCTACAGAATATGTGAGAAGAATTCTTAATACTTACGGTTTATCCTATTCAGCAAGTTGGGGAAATGGATATGTATTATTGTGCAAAGCACTGAAATCTGAAAATCAAGAAGTTGCTACACTACTACTACATATGGGCAGCAGGGTGAACACAAAAAAATCAAATCTCAAATTGAACAACACTCCGCTTCACTATGCTGCTATGAATGGTGATTTAGAAATTGTTAAAATGCTTGTAGCCAAAGGTGCTAATATTAATGTCTTTAATACTGAACACATGACACCTCTTCACTTGACAATTGAATCTCGCAATGGAAACATAGAAATTGTCAAATTTCTTTTACAATCTGGAGCTGAGACTGGAACAGGAAATCTCTACAAAGCTCCACTTCACATTGCTGCTAAAAAATCTTTACAAATTGTTCAGCTCCTTTTAGACTATAATGCCAATATTAATTGTATAGATAATGATGATTTCCGTTATCCATGGCAAACACCTTTACATATTGCTACTATTTTCAAGCAAGTAGAAATCGTAGAATTACTTCTAAACAGAGGAGCAACAGTTGATTGTAGAACAAAAGACAGTATTACTCCACTTCATATAGCTGTTCAGAATGGAAATTTATCAATTGCTAAACATCTTGTTAATCATGGGGCTTCTCCTAATTTTGCAGATGATTTAAAAAGCTATACAGCACTTCACCTGGCTATTATCGAGGGAAATAGTGAATTAGTCACACTATTATTACAACATGGAGCAAATGTAAATATTAAAGATAAAACTAATAACACTGCAATATACCTTGCTGTTGAAAAAGGTAATTTATAAATAGTTGAACAAATTTTGAATTTCCATCCTGAAATTAATGATGGAAATAACAAAAATATTCTAAATTTGGCTATTTATTCTAATGGCACAAGGTACCAAGCAATCATTGAGTTACTTCTGAATTATGGTTATTCTTTAAATATTGAAGAAGAAAATAATTACAACTTATTATTTGCTGCAGTCTCAAAAGGGAATTTAAATATTGTTAAAATCCTTTTAGATCATTGTACTGATATTAATATACTGTACAATCCTCAAAGCCCTAAATCATATTACAATTCATCATCTCAAGAAGCTCTCACTTGTTTGCATTGTGCAACAAAAAATAAACATGAAAGTGTTGCAGAATTATTAATAAACTATGGAGCTGATGTAAATATTAATGATCAAGCTGGATATCCTCCCATATTTTATGCAATAGATAATTCAGACGTGAAAATGACTAAACTTCTTTTAAAAAATAGAGCTAATATTCAATATTATTCTCCCATACTTGATGAAATATCTAGTTTGGAGGTGGAAACAACTAAACTTCTTTTAAACAAAAGAACTGATATACGATTACTAAATATAGCTGTGAAAAAACACTGTAAAGAAATTGTTGAAATTCTTTTGCAATGTGGTGCAGATGTCAATGCTGTTGATGAACATGGAAGAACGGCATTGCATTTTACTGAATCTGATGATGATTCTACTAGATATGCCTTTAATTATGATGATAATAAAGATGAAAAAGCTAATGTTAAAGCCGAAATTGTTAAATTACTTTTAGAACATGGAGCTCATGTTGATGCTAAAACTAACGAAGGAATAATGACTCTTCATGTAGCTGTTCAAAGAGACCACATAAAAGTGGTTGATGCTCTTTTAGAACATAACGCAAATGTTAATTCTAGAACAACAAAAGGCACAACACTACTTCATGTTGCAGTTCAAAAGGGTAATAAAGCAATTGTTACAAAGCTTTTAGATAAAGGAGCAGATATTAATGAAACAATAGAAAATAGAAGAACAGTATTACACATTGCAACACAAAATGGACATAAAGAAATTGTAAAAATATTGTTAAATTATGGTGCTCCAGTTGATTCAAAGATGGAAATAAATATTACACCTCTTTATATTGCTGCTAGACATGGTGATCTAGATATTGTTAAAATTCTTTTGGATCATGGAGCTGATGTTAATTCCACAAATGAGGATGGTGTAACTGCACTTCATATATCTTCTAATAAGGGACATGAAAATATTGTTACATATTTGATACATCATGGCTGTGATATTAATATTGTTACAAAAAAGTATTATACACCAATTGATTTTGCTAGAGATCGTGATTGTGAAAATTATGGCAAACTTAATAGGTATCTTCACTACACTCGTAGATCCTGTAACAGTGAGGGAATCAGAGATATTCTTAAAATGCAAATAATGAAACTAAAAACTGCAAATTTATATGTGAACAAGAGAAATTTGTCATTGCTTAATGAATTTATGACTGAAGAACTGAGAAATTTTCAAAAATCTTGTGAAAAAGAAATTGAACTTATGAAATATGAAAAGATTAATAATGATAGTATATCATTCTATGATGTTTTAACAAAGAGCAAATTTGGAATATATACGAAAAATGATAATGTAAAACAGACATTGCAATCAAATGCTTATAAATTGAAGTTTCCAATATACGAAAGAATAATATTTCTTAACTTTGCTAAAGGAACAGAAAGAAAAGAATTATTAGAAGAAAGCCTTGACTTATTCCACTCTCTGTTTGAGATAAGTGAAATACTACCACATACTTGTGCTGAAAATATTTTCAAATTTATAAGTAATAAAGACTTGAGGTATTTTGTAGATGTTTGTAAAATTCTTAAGACTAGTAATATCAATAATACCAATTGTTCTAGAGAAAATACCATTAATGTAAGTTAAAGTATACTGTTTTATTCGGGTGCTATGAGAATATAATAAACTTTATTTTATATGTATATCTTTTATTAATTACTTCTATTTGACGATAAGTCTATTCCGTTAGATGTTCCGCGCTGATCGTCAAGATAAATACCACACATATTTTCTACTTGCATATATATACGTACGCGCCCACCAATATACATCCGCTCTTATATAATGTAACGTGATATTTCGCGCAGCCCGTATATGACCACACACACACACACACACACACACACACACACACACACACACACACACACACACACACACACACACACACACACACACACACACACACACACACACACACACACACACACACACACACACACACACACACACACGCACGCACACACACACACACGCACGCACACACACACATATACTTTAATATTTTGTATTTTTAACATAACTGATTTAGGTATATTAACGCTCTATTTATGTTGTAATTCACATATTCCGCTTTTGAAATTTCGCGCCCGACCGCGACAGCGAGTCGAGCCGCTATATTTATTTATTTATTTATTTATTTATTTAACCAGAAAAGCACGGTGTGGCCAATCAGGCTGGTGCAGAAGGGGATAATCGCTTGGCCTCTTCTGCATCTCAGAAGACAAGCGCTGAGAAGAAGAAGCAGAATTTGCTCGAACTGGTGAAGCGGCAGGACGACCTACTGTTTTCGTTAAGTGAATTCCTTAAAGGCAAGACCAATGTACACAAGGAAATTCATAGAAAGGTGGCGAGTTTGTCAACAAACTGGCGCCGGATTACGGAGCTGGGTGGAATAGCGGAGGCGGTAAATCAACCGAAGAAACTGTCGGCCGTGAATACGCAGACGACTCCCACGCTCAACCAAAAGCAACTAGGCGGCAACGGTGAGACTATGGAGGGCGAGGAAACCCCAAAGGGTAGGCGCGCAGCCAATGCCAAGAAGAGGAAGGAGCGAGGTACTCCACCATCGATGGAGCAGCAAGAGAAGAGGAGAAGGAAGGCGCCAGCGCAGTCGCCGTTCAGCGAGCCGCCACCGCCTGGACTGGAAAATGAGGGAGGAGCACGGGACCCGGAGGGCAGGTGGCAAAAAGTGCGGAAGAAGAAGAGATCGCGCAAGATGGAGCAGCTGAAGCCTCCACAGCCTCGAAAGAGACCAAGAGGACGGCCCACGTTACCGAATGCTCTCGTCATCGAGAAAAAGGGTGACTTGAGCTATGCGGAGATCTTGAGTCGCCTCAAGAAGGACGAATCGTTGAAGGATGCTGGCAACTGCGTACAGAAGGTACGCAGGACGAACGCGGGGAAGCTGCTGATCGTACTGACAAAGGAAAGCACAGAGAAGGAGGCAGAGGTTCATCAACAAATCCAAGGTGCCCTCGGAGATCTGGCGAGCGTTACGAGTAGAGTCCAAGAGACTGATATTGAGCTCAAGGACATAGCGGAGGACACGACGGAAGAGGAAGTCTTTGCGGCTATCCAACGAGAGCTGGGCGCAGACGTTGATATTGCGCAAACGTGCGTCAGATCGTTGCGATACGCATATGACAAAACGCAGACTGCGGCCGTCAGACTCACTCCTTCCGCTGCTGAGAGGCTACTGAACTTGAAGACCATTCGAATACAATGGAGTTCCTGCAGGATCCGCGAAGTTGTGAGGCCCCCCAAGTGCTTTAGGTGTTGGGATTTTGGGCATCTATCACGAAGTTGCAAAAGCGAAACGGATCGCAGTAAATGCTGCTTCAGATGCGGTGAAAATGGGCACAAAGCTGCTGAGTGTACAGCGCAACCGCACTGCGCGTTATGCGCCGGTAAAGGTACAGAAAGCTCCGTAAATCATATTGCGGGGAGTAGCCGATGCCCAGCATACAAGAGGGCTTCCCAGGTTTTCCAGGCGACACTCAAACGACGCCAATGAGAGTACTACAGCTCAACCTCAACCACTGTGAGGCCGCGCAGGATCTGCTCAGGCAGACAGTGCGGGAGCTAAAAATAGACTTGGCCATACTCTCGGAACCCTACAAGCACCTGGACGCTCAACCCTGGGTGTCCGATGGGAGTGAGAAAGCTGTGATCTGGTCCTGTGCAAAGCATCCCTTCCAGGAGCTGGCAGGCCAGACCGAAAGCGGCTTCGTGAGAGCGAAGGTTAAGGGTGTCCATTATTACAGTTGCTATGCTCCACCCAGCTGGGAGATAGGGGAGTTTGAGGATTTCCTCGACAAGCTGGCCAGAGACGCCAAGGACCGTTCCCCAGTAACCATCGCTGGGGACTTCAATGCCTGGGCTACCGACTGGGGCAGCCAGAAGACCAACGCAAAGGGACAAGCCCTGTTGGAGGCGATGTCCTCATTGGACGTTGTTCTGCTCAACACGGGCATTGACCCCACTTTCGTCAAAAGAGAGGCCTCATCCGTTGTGGACCTTACATTCGCGAGTAGCAGTCTTGTGCGAGGAAACCGCGCTTTGTGGAAGGTTCTGGACATCCACACTCACAGTGATCACCAGGCCATACTGTGGGAGATAAGCGCGGACCAGAAACGGGGGTCGAAAAAACCAAAGACGAACACACTGGGCTGGAAAGTCAAGCTGTTTGACGCGGACTTGTTCCGCGAGGCGTTTAACACTACCCCGCTCAAAGAAGGAGAGGCAGAACTGAAAGTGGGTGAAGTTATGCAGAGGGTGACCGACGCGTGCGACGCAACAATGCCCCGGAAGAAAGCTAACGACCACCATCCCGCTGTGCACTGGTGGAGCGAGGAAATTGCCGGGTTGCGTAAGAAGTGCCACCGAGCCCGAAGGTTAGCCCAACGAGCTCGAGGAAAATCCACGTTTGATTCGCTGGAGGAGGAGTCCAGGAACGCAAGGAGGGAGCTCAAGCTAGCCATCAAGCAAGCCAAAACGCACAGCTGGAACGAACTTCTTAGTGAAGTAGACAGTGATCCGTGGGGCAGACCATACAAGGTGGTAATGACTCGACTGAAAGTCAGTCGATGCCAATGCCGACCTGTCCGAAGCTACTGGAAAAGATTGTGACGACCCTTTTCCCGGAACAGCAGAAGGAGGACCTCAACATTGAGGAGAACACAGGTGAGGGTATTCCACCCATCACGGAGGAGGAGCTGCTCGCCGGTACAGCGAAGGTGGGAAACAACAAAGCTCCCGGTATGGATGGCATACCCAACGTGGCACTGAAGACAGCCATCAAGGCAGCACCAGCTATGTTCCAAGACATGTACAACACATGCCTTAAGGAAGGAACATTTCCAAAGAAGTGGAAGTGGCAGAGGCTAGTGCTTCTCCCCAAGGGAAAGAAGCCTCCGGACGAGCCATCATCATACCGTCCACTCTGCATGCTAGACACGGCTGGAAAGATCTTCGAGCGGATCATCCACAATCGGATAGTGAAGGTGGTGGACTCGCTGCTAGCGGAAGATCAGTACGGATTCAGGAAATCGCGCTCCACACTGGACGCGATCAACAGGGTGGTGAACGCAGCCAAAGAGGCTATCTCAGGGAAAAGATATACGAGAGGGTCAAAGCAGTACTGCCTGATCGCTACTCTCGATATCAAGAATGCCTTCAACTCGGCCAGGTGGAAGAGTATCATGGAGGCCCTTAAAAGGCTCAATGTCCCATGGTACCTCCGTAGGATAGTGGCGAGTTACCTGTGTGATAGGTACCTCATGTACGACACAGAAGATGGAACGAAAACGTACAGAGTAACTGGAGGGGTACCGCAAGGCTCGGTACTGGGACCACTTTTGTGGATCATCCTGTACGATGCATTGCTGTTGTTGCGATTTCCTCGAGGAGTAAGTCTTGTAGCCTTTGCAGACGATGTGGCGGTGGAAATCGTCGCGAAACACCTGGAGGAGATAATCGATCTCTTTGGCCAGGTCTTCGGAGAGATCGGCAAGTGGATGTCATGTGTCGGACTGCAGCTGGCAGAACATAAGACGGAGGCTCTCCTGGTCTCCAGCAGGAAGAAGATGGAAACGGTCGTGCTCAGTGTTGGTGAAAACGAGATCACATCCCAACCGTCCATCCGATACCTTGGCGTTATTCTCGACGCTAGGCTTAGCTTCAAGGAGCAAGTGGAGCAAATTAGCACGAAAGCCTCCGTAGTGACGACCACATTGTCCCGGCTTATGCCCAATGTCGGTGGCCCCAAGCAAAAAAGGAGAAAGCTGCTATCGTCGGTAACTACCTCTGTGCTCACCTATGGTATACCCATATGGGCTGATGCACTGCTTAAAAAGGGGTATCGCAAGAAGGCTGCAGCGCCCTATCGGGTTAGCGCGTTGAGGGTAGCCTGTGCGTTTCGCACAGTCTCCGAGGACGCCGTCAACGTCATTGCGGGAATGGTACCCATTGATCTACTGGCTAGTGAACGGAGGACGCTGTACCAGCAGGAGAAGTCAATTGAGGCGAAGACGGAGGCGAGACAAACGAGCTTCAATCGTTGGCAGAGAATGTGGGACACTTCCACGAAGGGACGGTGGACACATAAGCTAATCCCGGATGTGGAGAAATGGGTGAACCGGCAACACGGGGAACTCAACTACTACCTCACGCAGGTGTTCTCAGGGCACGGTTGCTTCCGGAAGTATCTTCATAAGTTCAATTATGAAGATGTTCCGGACTGTCCAATGTGCCCAGGAGTTGACGAAGACGCCGAGCACGCATTCTTTGAGTGCCCGCGGTTTAGCGATGCTCGTAACATCGTTGAGGAGAGACTCAACATACGTCTGACGCCAGAGAACCTGGCGGAGCAGATGTTGTCGTCGGAGGCAGCATGGAGGGCCGTTAGTGCCTATGCTGCC
This sequence comes from Torymus aiolomorphi, assembly GCA_036365515.1. NCBI lineage: Eukaryota > Metazoa > Arthropoda > Insecta > Hymenoptera > Torymidae > Torymus > Torymus aiolomorphi. Next base: position 255,824,526 of record CM070873.1, on the reverse strand, counting down.
GTCGTCATGAAGGAGCTGCGCCGGGAAGAGCGCGAGAGGAAGAAGGCGACGCCAGAACAACAGGAAACCGAGGAGACAGCAAGTGACGAGAACCCCTAATCCACTCCGGGTGGGACGGGGACGTAACGAATCTTGCAGATGCTGGAGGAAGAGCCGCGGCTAAGGCCTCTCCCGCGAAGTAGTACCTAACGGTGGTTCCGCGGGAGAAGGAAAGGCCACAGAGGAGGTTGACTAGGCTTAGTCCGGGGGTTTAGTCCGTGAGAGTCGGACACGCGAGTCACGGGCCCGTGACTATCAGTGCATAATGCATTCCCTAAACCTCAAAAAAAAAAAAAAAAAAAAAAAAAAAAAAAAAAAAAAAAAAACACACACACACACACACACACACACACACACACACACACACACACACACACACGCACGCACGCACGCACGCACACACATATACTTTAATATTTTGTATTTTTAACATAACTGATTTAGGTATATTAACGCTCTATTTATGTTGTAATTCACATATTCCGCTTTTGAAATTTCGCGCCCGACCGCGACAGCGAGTCGAGCCGCTATATTTATTTATTTATTTATTTATTTATTTATTTATTTAACCAGAAAAGTTACAATGCAGTTTACAAAGTAAAATCTATTAGAGGTAAACATTGTTACCTGTACAATAGTCTGGTTGCATACAACTAATACTATATCTATAACTTAAAACTAACAGATTACTCATTCGAGTAACATAAACATTTTCAAAAACTTTATTTCATTTAACAATTTATATATTCTATAAATAAAATCCGCCAAAACGTAATATTATAATCTTCATTTTTCCAAAAGTAAACAGTGAAAATGATATGAAGTTGTGCGTAATGTTACAATTAAAGGTTATTATCGAAAGAGCTTTTGTTTTAATTTGTACTTAATTGTACTCTTCTTATAATTTAAAATTTTGAGATCATTAGGCAATTCGTTAAATACCCTCATAGCTTCTACCAGACTATCTTTATCACTAATAGCTTTGGTCATTTTAGGTAGTTGTAGTGATTTGTTTCTAGTATTGCGTTTTATTGTAAGAAAAGCATCTTTTAGATTATTATAATGATAGCATAAGGATTCTAGAGTGAACATTTGTTCTATTTTTAGCGGAGTGTTGTGCACCTGGAATTTATTTTTGGCAATGATTTTGAGCAATTTATTTTGGATTTGTTGTATTATTTTAATTTCTGTTCTACAAGCACCCCGTCAAGCAATGATGCCATAGTTTATAACATTATGAAAGAAGGAGTAATAAATAATCATCAATGTGTTTGTATCCATAATTTTTCTTAGCTTTGCGAGTATAAATATTAAATATTTTGTTCTGTTAATTAAATATTTAATGTGACTATCCTATTTCATATTAAAGTCGAAAATTAATCCCAAGTACTTGTAACATTCTGTTCTAGTTATTTGCTGATTTTGTATATTTATATTTACATTAATTGGGACACTATCACGATAGTTACCGAAAGTTATAAACTTAGTTTTTTGTATATTTAGGGATAGCTTATTTAAAGCAAGCCATTCCGCCGCTTGATCTAGTAGTTTGTTTATTCTATCCTGCGCCATTGACCACGTGTCTTTACTAGAAATGATGACAGTGTCATCAGCGTAGGACAGAATAGACCCTTCCGGCATATCTCTCAATAGATCGTTTACATATAATATAAAAAGTATCGGTCCTAATATTGTTCCCTGTGGCACCCCACAAGATACATATTTGTATTCACTTATTTGGTTTTGTATTCGAACTTTTTGTTGTCTATCGGAGAGATAGCTTTTGAACAAAAGTAAGACCTTTCCTCTTATTCCATAACGTTCTAATTTGCTAAGTAATATGTCATGGTTAACAGTATCGAACGCTTTTGCCAGATCTAAAAAAGTAGCAATAATACGTTTGCTTTTATCTAGATTTTGATAGATTTGATGTGTTATGTAGTTAAGTGCATCCGCCGTACCTTTGTTTTTAACAAAGCCATATTGGTGTTCAGAAAGTATTTGATGTTTTTCGAAAAAAGTATAAAGTCTGTTATAAAGTATTTTTTCAAAAATTTTGGCAACATTGGATATTAGAGATATTGGTCTGTAGTTAGAAATGCATGATTTGCTTCCAGCTTTGTGGATAGGGACAACTTCGGCACTTTTGAGATTATCTGGCCAGATAGACTTTTCAATACTCAAGTTGTATATATGTTCTAAAGGAATAATTATGTAGTTTGCTAACGTCTTTAAAATTTTTGTATTTATATTATCTACACCTCCAGCTTTGTTTTTCATGTTACGTATAATTGTATTTATTTCAAGTGCATCAGCGGGTTCTAAAAACATTGATTTGTTATTTGGTTTAGGCATATTCAATCTTTTATTTGTAGGTTGTATAATTTTTTTACTTACTTCAGATCCTACTTCACAAAAATACTTATTCATAACATTAGCAATTTCCCTTTGATCTTCTATTTTTTATAGTCTTGATCGTACATATTAGTTATATTATTTGATTGCACTTTGTTTTTTCCTAATTTCTTATTTATTAAGTTCCACAGTTGTCTAGGATTGTTGTCACATTTTTTAAACGTTTCGAAGTCAAATTTGTGTTTGGCATCTTTAATAATCTTATCTAATATTTTACAATAGTCCCTGTATTCTTTTTTGCGGATTCACTAGTTGGGTTTCTTTTAAAAATATTATATAAAGTTTCTTTAGTTTTACATGATATTATAATTGCGTTTGTGATCCATATCTTTCTAGGAATCATATTTTTTGTTTATTTTGTTTTTGTGAAAAAGTTGCCTTCTCAACACATCCATTCACTAGTTCAACTAATAACTCTGAGGCAGAGTTAGGATTTTGTATAGTCAAAATCGAATTCCAGTCTATGCTTCTAGCTACGTTAATTAGTTTTTTATAATTTATGGTTTTATTGTTCTGCTTTCTTGAGTCGCTATGTATTATATGATCGAAAGTTAAAAACAAAGGGTAGTGATCAGTAAATGGAGTAGTTATTTTGTAGGCTTTTGTTGTTAGATTTTTACTTTTTAGATACATATTATCGATACATGAACCTCCGAAGATATTTTCTGGGTCTGGTCGTGTGACTCCAAGGAAACATGGGGTATACTCATGTTCTAAAAGATGATTCAAAAAATCTTGGCTTAAAGTTATGTCATATGCACTATCAAGAGATTTGCTCATTATATTAATATTGAAGTCTCCAATTAACCAATGATTTTTACTGTTTATATAATTCATAATGTATTTTTTTACACTCAAAATAAATTCTGTTTTCGAGATGTCATGGCATCTGTAGACAGCCGAGATTATTATCTCATCTTTATTTTTTAGTCTAATTCTGGAACATAGAAAACTAACTCTATCAATTACTATTGTTTCTGTGTCTTCAAATATTTTACTATTTATATATACAAGAACCCCGTCGTTTTGGTTAATTCTACTATTATTATAAAAAATTTTGTAATTAGGTAATTGATATTGTTTATAGTTTTCCAGTTTTCTAGTCTCTGTACAAACAATTACACATGGTTTAACATACAGACTCTCAATAATAATTTCTAGATTTTTTAGATTAGCATTTATGCTTCTTATATTTACATACATAATTAGATTATTTTGGCCTGTTAGATTATTGTTGAGAGTCTGCATGTTAGCGCAGCTACATTCACGTTGTAAGAAGTTTTCAATGTCTTGCTGGACTTGATCCATTATCATTTAGCGATTCTCTCGAAGACTGCAAGCCCAAGGGGGCAATGGATAAAACAGATTGACTCATTGACATTGCAGTAACAGTATGTGGCTGTGTTTGATTAGTTGTAATTTTGATGTTTTCTACTTTACCGATGAGTCTGAGTACATAAGGCCTCACTGGGTAATCTGTCATATCTATATCTCGGTTGATTTTACCTTTTAAGATTTTGCATTTCTCACTGTCATTCGCCATGTGGTTAACCTCAAAATTCGTTTTATATTTAGTATTGCTATATATACACGGAGAGAAATTTTAGAGTAAAAATTACCAAGGTGCCTTGGTAGCGCATGGATAGACTGTCAAAAGCCGTGATATTCCCAGGTTTCTAATACAATTTATAAGTTTTCCAGGAAAAACTACCATAACCACTTAAAAAAAATACCAAATTATCGGAATAAAAATTACCAGACACACTGGTAAAAATTGAGATCTAGTCATTTTTACAGGGTAACCTAAGAATTTTTACTAAGAAAACTGATAAATTTTGCCAAATAACCTGGTATTTGTGTATTCGCGCATGCGCACTGCGCATTATTGTGTTTCAAAAGATTGATACTAGAGGCGTGCGCGACGTTAAAATGAAAACAATACACATATTTTCAGTAAGTAATAACGGCGATTCAAATGACTGTTGGTAACAGCTTCCGTGGCGCAGTCGGTAGAACGTCGGACTCTCAACCCAAAGATCGTCGGATCGAATCCCGCTTCCGTAAAAATTTTTTTCAGTTTAATGTTTTTTCATCCTTGTTTCTGTTTCTATTTCTATATTAAAATACTATATATCCATCAATATGGATAAAAAAAGTTAATTTTTTTAATTTAAATTAACTAAAAAAAAATTTTACCAAGGCACTTTGGTAAAAAGTTTGAAATTGTCAGTCTGTCCATCCATTACCATAGAAACTGGTAATTTTGCCTCGAATATTTGTAATTTTCACTACAAAATTTCTCTCCGTGTACGCTATATTATACTACACTTTCCTTCGGAGCGCTCCCGCCCTCCTTGGTAGGTATAGTCATTCGTTCACCGTCGTTATTCTTTACGGCGCTATAAGCATATAAATATATATGCCCTAATCACATAACCGCATACGATCGCGTACGTCTACGTACGACCACGTTCGACGTTAAGGAAGAATCTAGTGATTTTCGCTGTTGCCAACAGCGGCAATGTCAGTGCAATAACCAGTACTTACGAGGAACAGACCTACATATACGAAAGACCTATGCCCTAATCACATAACCGCGTACGATCGCGTACGTCTACGTACAACCGCGTCCGACGTTAAGGAAGAATCTAGTGATTTTCGCTGTTGCCAACAGCGGCAATGTCAGTGCAATAACTAGTACTTTCGAGGAACAGACCTACTCACACGAAGTGCAGTAGATCGGAGTAACGCTTGCTTGTTTATGTCTGTTGTCGTTGGTGTAGTAGCCGACTTTCGCATACGTAGGTCTGTTCCTCGAAAGTACTAGTTATTGCACTGACATTGCCGCTGTTGGCAACAGCGAAAATCACTAGATTCTTCCTTAACGTCGGACGCGGTTGTACGCAGACGTACGCGATCGTACGCGGTTATGTGATTAGGGCACTACTACACCAACGACAACAGACATAACCAAGCAAGCGTTACTCCGATCTACCGCGCTTCGTGCGCGTAGGTCTGTTCCTCGGTAGTACTAGTTATTGCACTGACATTGCCGCTGTTGGCAAGCAGCGAAAATCACTAGTTTCTTCCTTAACATCAGACGTGGTCGTACGCAGACGTACGCGATCGTATGCGATTATGTGATTAGGGCAATAAGGTCTGAAATGTTCGAAATGCGCATGCACAGAACCTAATATTTTTCGGAATGTTAATAGAATTGGTGTCGCTACATGAAAAGCAAATTAATTTGCCTAGGTTAAGTTTCTTTATCCATTAATGTTATCGATGATCTTTTATCTATCGATAAAATGGAGTGACATGAGAATATAAATCATAAATACACACCCATAATCTCCACAATGATCGATAATGATCATTTTTAAAATATGATCAATAATTAAATTTTATTATTAATATTTGTTTATTAGAGAAGCTACTAAGTTAGGGTTTAATGTTTATTGTAAAATATTTTTTAATTTATTTCTTAATATTTTATCAAAATTGTAATTATTTATTCGCGCTAAAGTTATTTATTTTATTTGATTACATTGAAATTAGAATAAAATATTTATTTCATTAAACTTATCAATTTTTTCATTTCCTGAATTACTATTTTACAAATAATCAAACAATATTTTATTTGAAAATATGAGAATATGTTTTGTTGTTTAATATTCCAAACAATTAATAAAATATAAAAATTATTTGTACATACCTTAATTCATAGCTTCATTCATATAATTGATTAGTAGTTTGACAGTAAAAATAAATTGAATTCATAAGAAACGTATTTTATAATATAAACTTTATATTGTAGCAAATTCGGTTTACAAACATTCTACAAAATTAAAAATATTTTTTTTAAATTAAAAATCTTTCTTTAATCGCATCATATTCTTACAAATTAGTTATAGATTAAGTAAGACATACCACATTGTTGAATCAATCAACAAAATGTCTTTAACAAAATAAAACGTTTTTCACATAGCGGTAAGCTAGAAAACTGAAATAGTCACAATATGACTACGCAGATTACATAAAAATGCAGGTCGAACATAAAATAAAACAAGTATTTTAATAAAATATTTTGTAAATGATGATGTGGCTAAATAACGTTCTTGTATAGCGTTCTTGTAATCATCATCTGAATTCAAGTGGCTTCTCTATTTACAAGCATGTGTTAGAATAAAATATTTGACAAGATTTTTGAATTAAATTATGTGTAATAGCGGTTAATTATGTTTTTGTATATGAATGAAGCTATGAATTAAGATATATACAAATAATTTTGACATTTTATTAATTGTTTAGAATATTAAACAGTAAAACATATTCTCATATTTTCAAATAAAATATTGTATGATTATTTGTAAAATAGTAATTCAGGAAATGAAAAAATTGATAAGTTTCATGAAATAAATATTTTCTTCTTATTTCAATGTAATCAAATAAAATAAATAGCTTTATTGCCAATAAATAATTACAATTTTGATAAAATATTAAGAAATAAATTAAAAAATATTTTACAATAAACATTAAACCCTAACTTAGTAGCTTCTCTATTATTATTTGTTTATACAAATATTAATAATAAAATTTAAATATTGATCATATTTTAAAAATGATCATCATCGATAATTATGGAGATTATGGGTGTGTATTTATTATTATCATATTATAATAATTAATTGTTATAATAATTATTATTACAATAATTATTATTATAATTATTACAATAATTATTATTATAATTATTACAATAATTATTATTATAATTATTATTATAATTATCATTATAATAATTAATGGTTATAATAATTATTTTATAATTATTATTATATAATTATTATATTAATTCATTAATTATTATTAATTCTATTAACATTCCGAAAAATATTCGGTTTTGAGCACGTGCATTTCGTACGTTTGAATTCCTTATGTGTTTATGTGCTTATATTCTTATAGCAGTTATAGCGCCGTAAAGTTAGAGAATCGGACCCCTGGGGCCTTTCTACATATGTGTGTTCTGTGTGTTCTGTGTGTTCCCGACAAAGACAGATAGATCTGTTCCGTTTATGTAAGACAGAGACAGACATAGAGAGAAGTTGCCTAGAACAGACAGAACACACATATGTAGAAAGGGCCCTGTGTGCTGCGCTTGCATTGTGTAGATGAGAGTACCAATTACCATAGACTTTGTGAGATAGCCAACTCTACAAGAAAATTCAACGGGGTAGGGATACGGGGTACGGATAGGGGGGATGGGTATAGTGAGGATTCTGCCTTACACTGATGACTCAGGGTGTGACTCCAATAGCGGACAATATACTGCTTCGCGTGCCATTGTCGTGGCAGCAGGCGCGATGGAACGTTTACAGTGAATCCACATTGCATATTTGCATGCCATATGCCGTATGCCGTAATGCCGAAATCTATAATATTTATAACTCTATGGTTACAATTTCTATAGGATTTATAACCATAGAGTTATAAATCCTATAGATTTCAGACAACAACTTTTTTTCTGACGGCATACGGCATACGGCATGCAATGTGGATTCACTGTCACTGTTACATTTAGAGAGAATGTACATAAGCGCTGCGCTACGCTGAGCTACGCTGTTGCATTGATTACTTGTAGATCTCGTCGCTGATTGGCTAATATTTAAATGTTAGCCAATCAGCGACGTTGGCTACAAGTAATCAATGCGACAGCGTAGCGCAGCTCAGCGTAGCGCTTATGTACATTCTCCCTTAAAAAATTTGAAATCCATTTTGGACGGTCCAAAAGACGGTCGCATGACCGGTTGAAAAAACCCGTCTTTTTACATCTCTATTCCCGCGGCTCCGCGTCATCGGAGATTCAAAATACCGAAATTCGAACTTTTGTTTACGTTGGGCAAGGTCGAGAAGGCGCCGTATAACAGAAACATTAGCCGATGTCAAACAGTAACGTTCAATCGTGTCTATATGTTTGAGTTTGTCTCTTTCGTTTTTCAATCTTAACTATATATTCCTGAATTCTTCGACGGTCACAGTCGCAGGTATAACATTTTTCCCTTTCGAAATACTTCCAACTTGAACTTCTCGCGCCTCCATTATTCATTTGTTTTTTACCGAAAACCCCTTTGCCGGCATATACATATAGATATCTCGGAAATTAGCGCGGGGCTTGAAAAAATAAAAACACACCGGAACATGGCATCTGCAGACTCGAGCTCGGACGATCAGGAGCATTTATCCGACCAAGAAGAGGACGAAGAAGCGTCCGAAACTGAAGAGACCGGGGATAGCGAATTGGAAGAAGTTGGCGAAAACGTTCCCGTGGAAAACCAGGAAGAGTCAGACGGTAGTAGCCAGGAAAGCGAGGAAGACGAGGATAAAGAGTCCGACGACGATAACACCGCGAGTGAGGCAGAGGAAAAAGTAGTGGCGAAGGTGCCGGTGGCAAAGAAACTCGCCGTCGCGAAGAAAACCACAAAAGCCGACGCGCCAAAAAAGAAACCAACGACAGGCGCCAGCAAAGCTGCGAGTTCGAACGCGACCAGCGCAAAGGCGAAGTCTACCACGGCAGCGCGCGCCACGAGCAAAGCTAAAAAAATGCTAGAGGTAAAGGTTTTTTTCTTCTAAAAAAAAAAAAATTAGTTCGTCAAAGAACTGCGATTTTTTTTTCTTTTATGAATATTTTCATTTTTATGGCATTAGTTCTAAAGATGGATTTCTCTTAGCTTCCTAGCTGTTGTTTTGATCTGACAGTATTAAACGAAGTTTGGCTTTATTTTTAGTTTTCCAAATTCAATTTCCTTTATCAATATTGTACATGAGACATGTTTCCTCTATGTAACAAACATCAATGTATAATTTTTGAGTGATCAATCCATTTAGACGAAAAGGCACGTATATAGAGACATGAAATTACAAGCAGCAGTTACGTTTTCCGCTTTTAGCTTTCATTAGTATTCTGAAACCAGAGATTTTTGTGAAAATAAAGTTCCGATTTTATTACTGCATTTTATAGAAAATTTTTTAATTAAAAAAAAAAATTTGTTTCTAGGCAACTAATAATAAGATACCCTCCACAAAGGAGATGATCATCGAGGCTGTTGGTGATCTTAAGGATAGGAAAGGGGCAAACATAATTGCTATTAAGAAATACTTAACTGATAAGTATGATGATGTCATGCAACATCGTATGCCAATGGTTACCAAATTGTTGAGGACTGCAGGAACAGAAGGATGGTTGGTGCAAATAGCAGGCACTGGAGCAAGTTCTGGAAGCCGCTTCAAAATTCCTCCCAAAAAGCCAAAGGTGGTAATGAAAGAAACAGTTGGTGGTGAAAAAGCACAGAAAGAGGCTAAAGCAAAAGAAAAAGAAGCCAAGACAAAAGAAAAGGAAACCAAGAAGAAAGAAAAGGATACCAAGGCAAAACAAGCTACAAAGAGGAAAGTGGAAAAGAAGGTAGCTGAAAAAGAGGTACCAGCCAAGAAAAAAAAGGTTGCTGCTGAAGTATCTAAGAAAAAAATTGCTACTGCTACTAAAAAAAAGGTGGCTTAATTTAAATGTTTATTATTTTTGATCCTATAATAATAGTTTTTAGAATTACATACATTCCTTTTTTTTGTTTTGTAATATTTATATATCATCTTATTGGTTTATAAGTGTCAAAGAGATTTGTTTTACATAATCGATCAGTTATCATAAAAATAATGAAATTCTACAATATTTCATATTTTATTTATTATAATGTTAAGTACTATGTATTAAATATTAGGACATTTGTAAAAGAAACTTAAAATACAAGACCTCTATTGAAAAACTTAATTTGAATTTTTTTTATTTCCTTTTGCATGAAAATTGTACAAAAATAAATTCGTACTTAATCGATTTTAAGAAAAGCAAAGTTTTCAGACGTTAATTATGGTAAAACTGCAATTTAATATCTACTTATTTAAAAGTTTTCTAATTAAAAAAAAAAAAAAAAAATTGATAGCTCATTGGTGCACGTGTTTGGTCGGTAAAATCAAATCCCGCCACGGCTACAACTACGTGATACATGTATGTTTTTAGGACGAATAATACAATTTAGGACAAAATTTTGATTTCATGTGACATATACTGTGGTAAAACGGTTATGCCGCATCGCAACGCATATCGCTATGGGTAATTTTATGTTACGCCATAGCGATAAATTTTGTTTGTACACTTTGAATGTGGAAACGTTGTGCAATAAAAAATTCTTCTCTCTGGGGCAATACAAGATTACCCTTAGCGATATGCATTGCCATGCAACATAATCGTTTCTCCACAGTATACTCTCTAAGGTTGAATTAGTGAAAATGCTCCTCCCATTAAATTAGTAGAAGAAACTACTAATTTATTAGTGAATATTCACTATTTCATTAGCAGTTTTTTAACCCATTAAATTAGTAGAAAAAAACTACTAATTTATTAGTGAATATTTACTATTCATTAGTAGTTTTTTTAAAGACTACTAATGAAATAGTGAATATTCACTAATAAATTACTATTTTTTTCTACTAATTTAATGGGTGGAGCAATTTTCACTAATTCAACTTTAGAGAATACACTGTGGTAAAACGATTATGTTGCATCGCAACGCATATCGCTAAGGGTAATTTTGTATTGCTCCATAACGAAGAATTTTCTTTGCATAACGTTTCGATATACAAAGTGTAAAAACAAACAAAACTTATCCCTATGTCGTAATACTTATAAAATTACCCTTAGCGATATGCGTTGCGATGCGACATAATTGTTTTACCACAGTATATGTCACATCAAATCGAAATCCTATAGGATTCGTATATCTATCTTTGTCTAGGGCACGCGGCTCGCGGTTCGCGGCACGTCGTGTAGAGGCAGCTTAAGGTAGAACCCTTAGGGAGAGTGTACATAAACGCTACGCGACGCAACGCAACGCTACGGTTACTTGTAAAATTTGTTGCTGATTGGCTAATAAGCTTTGTGGTGTACGAGATAAAAGTATATTAGCCAATTAGCAACAAATTCTACAAGTAACCGTAGCGTTGCGTTGCGTCGCGGAGCGTCGCGTAGCGTTTATGTACACTCTCCCTTAAGAAAATTGGAACGCAGTGAAACGCGCGAACTACAACGGTGGCGGTGGAGCGTGGCGTGGACGCTTGTGGACCGCCCGGGGAGTTGTTCTACCGATCCATCACAGTGAATCCACATTGCATTCCGTATCCCGTCAGAAAAATAGTTTTTGTCCGAAATCTATAATATTTATAACTCTATGGTTACAATTCCTATAGGATTTATAACCATAGAGTTAGATTTATAATCATAGAGTTATAAATCCTATAGATTTCAGACGACAACTTTTTTTCTGACGGCATACAGCATACGGCTGTTATGAACTGCGTTCACGTGAACGAGTAACAGAATATTTAGGATCGGTCTGCAATGATAATTTCGACTTTTAAAAGATTGATTTCAAAATAAATATTAAATAAATCAACCAGTTAAATACCAAACGTATTGAAATGTATTCCCATAAAATAAAAACCTATGGAAGATTTTAACAATACAATAATTAATTTGTTTAATTTTAATCAGATAATTTATATCAACCGTTCCGTAAATAAATAGTAAATAAACAATAAACGAATTTACGATAACGCAAATAGAAATAAATGACTAATGATAAATACTAATTCCGTATGTAATTGAATTTGATAATTAATAGCTTGCTATTCAAATAAACTAATAACAATGAATCTAGGCATTAATAATAATTAGGAGTCTAATAATATTAAGATTAAAGATACCATAAATCGCTCAGGGAAACGCTCTTCCCTTTTTTTTTAAGGAAATATTCATCATCTTTAATTCCAGGAATTGTTTACTGCATTTTTTCCAAGAAATCATCAACGGAAATTCAGGGAAACGCTCTTCTCTTTTCTAGGAAATATTTATCATCTTTAATTCTAGGAATTGTTTACTACATTTTTCCCGAGAAATCATCAACGGAAATTCGGGGAATATTCTATTTTTAGAACTCAAGGACGCAAGTAAAGGAAAACAAAGGAACCAGATAAATCCAGATATTCCCCACTCTCGAAGATAAAAGCAGTTAAGCCACACCTACACTCGAGAGAAAACCCAGAAAACTAGAATTCTCGAAGCGGAGTTCCTCCCACCTGAGAGGGGGAGACGGCTCTGATTGGTCTTTGCTCCCACTACTAGATTTTCTCGAGGACTATAAAAGGAAGAGGAATCAAGCTCAAAGCTCAGTCGCTACCGAGCGCATGAGAAGCTCCGTAGTTTAGTTGCACTAGTGCAAGCACCCTGATCACGTCGTAATATCAATTGTTACTTTTGATTATATCGAGTCGCTGTTGAAAGTTTATTTGTCAAAGTCTACAAGTATTTATTTAAATTGAATAAACTCCAAAGTTAAAGTTTATTTGTTCGAGTTCTCATTTAAAGTTCCCGCAATTCCTTGCGCTTTAGCGCTTCATCGAACAACGGATCCACACTCTAAGGGCCTTTGCACGCTAAAAGCATAACGTGAAGGAATAAGGAATAAGAGGGCATAAGGTGGACATAAGGTACTTATGCTCCGCTTATTCCTCTTATGCCCGTGTTGTGTACGCAACGAAACGTGCATAACCTCTTGATTTTTTTGGAGTAAAGTTTTCGAAATGAAATAGCTTACTGTAATTATTAATTGACTCTAATTGGTTACAATGTAAAAAGTTGACAAAATAATAAAACTTGAGGGGCTTTTGTATTTTATCATTTCAACGTGCAGAAGTGAGAAAAGTTTTCTTCTTAATCATTTAGTGATTATTTTTATAATAATTTATAGTATAGACATTTTTGAACAATGGATGAAGAGGTAAATGTTTACTTGCAATTTATTATTAAAAAACTTACTCCAAAACAAGCAATTTAGGGGTTATGCACGATCCGTTGCGTACACAACACGGGCATAAGAGGAATAAGCGGAGCAGAAGTACCTTATGTCCACCTTATGCCCTCTTATTCCTTATTCCTTTGCGTTATACTTTAAGCGTGCAAAGGCCCTAAGGGACTGTCCACATAAGAGGCACATGCGCCTTGCGCCTTGCGCCTCAGGGAGAATGTACAGCGCCGCGCTGCGCTGCGCCGCGCCGTGCTGCGCCGTGCTGCGCCTGCCGCTGCGCTGAAGCTTAGCTCTCCCGTTCCGTTCCATTCATATATTCTTACAAAAAACTGAGCAGTTGCATGTCTATGATATTTATAAATCACGGACGATGTGTATATGCTCCAAAATGAAAAGTTAAATAAATGAAGGGATAGTTTATATCACGGACAGTTTAAGAACAAAAGTATTTTAAACCGAGAAAGAAAACACAAGACCCAATTGATATGATATACTATGAATTATAAAATTGATTAGAACATTGGAAAATGAAGCTATTGATGAATAAGATGGAATTGGGCGATAATGAGATGTCCTTTAACCAGTTCAAATAAATGATGAAATTGATTAAAACTCATGTTAATAAATCTATAAAACTCTTCATGATCCTTTAATGCAAAATATTTAAATAAAGTGCTATAAGCACTATGAATATTTCTTTGAGGTATTGCTAAATGTGGTCGAACCCACCACCTTCTGCAAGATTGTTGTTTCTTTTTTCTTAATTTTTTTAACAATTTCAATAACTTTAATGAAATTATACATTTTTCTAATTTTTTTTATTTTGGCTTCAATCATGATCATGACCATGAAAATGATAGATGTATAACATAGATCTATAGAATTGTACCATTAGCAATGGAATATAGAAACGGAACTATGGACCAGCGCAAGCAGAGAACCGCGCAGCGCAGCGCGGCGCTTATGTACATTCTCCCTCAGGGAGAAGGTGAAGATGGAAAAGAGAAAGGCCTTGCCCTTTTTGCGAGGGAAAAGCCGCCGATATGGATTGAATCCATATCTGTAATCTGTAATAATACATTAAAACACGTTATCAATTATTGAAACTAACCTTAAATTTTAATTTTTATAAAAATGATTCACTTAACATTTATACTTGTTAGAATTAGATATAAACTGAAAACTGAACTTGAAAACTAAAAACTTGATTTTAGTAATTGTTAGAATTCGCTTTAGTAAATTTGTGAAACGCATTTAGCAATTCTCTTGAAGACGTTTCTCTTTTGCGGCTTTTCCCTCGCAAAAAGGGCAAGGCCTTTCTCTTTTTCAATCTTCATCTTATTATAACCTTAAATTCTAATATTTTTGATTTATATACAAAAACTTGTACTAAAACTTAATAACCCTACTGAAAAAAACCACATGGGATCCCACGTGGAATCCCACATGAGATCCCACGTGTGAATTTGATATGGGATCCCATGTGGCATCCCACGTTTAAACTCAAAGCATGAATTCCCACATGAGATCCCACAAGAGATCCCACATGGGATCTCATGTGGGATATCATGCGTTTAACTTGAGTACGGGATCTCATGCAGATATGGCGTAAAACTTTGAGTCCCCCATTGTAAGTAACGGAGTTATCAAAAACAAGGCAAGCCTTGTAATTAGGACGCTTCACAAAGAGTCATTTGAACGGTTGACTTACACGCCTTATATACTCTTGGCCGTCCAACTTATCCACAGATAGCACTACCGAAGCACCGCATAGCGGATAAATAGCCGAAGCTTACTTATGGAGAGCCGTCCATCACAAGTTCTGCTTTGTCACCGCAATGCGGCGTTCCGATAGCGCTTTCTGTGAATACACTGGATGGCCGAGAGTATATAAGCCGTGTCAGTCAGCCGTTCAAATAACTCTTTACGAAGAGTCCTAATTACAAGGCTTGCCTTATTTTTGATATCCCCGTTACTCACAATGGGGGACCCAAAGTTTTACGCCATATCTGCATGAGATCCCGTACTCAAGTTAAACGCATCATATCCCACATGAGATCCTATGTGGGATCTCTTGTGGGATCTCATGTGGGAATTCATGCTTCGAGTTCAAACGTGGGATGCCACATGGGATCCCATATCAAATTCACACGTGGGATCTCGTGTGGGATTCCACGTGGGATCCTATGTGGGATCCCATGTGTTTTTTTTCAGTAGGGAAGTTATCTTAAAAAGATGAAGTATATCCTCAAATTTGAGAGGTACACGCTAATTCATGTGAGAAAACTAATTTTAAGAAAAAAAATTAAACAATAGCACTGCAAAAAAGGCAAGGCCTTTCCCTTTTTTTTTTACAAATCACGCTTTGGCTTATTGTCTCAAGGTGGCGCGTAGGCGCTTCCGTACTGTCGCATTGATTACTTGTAGACAACGTCGCTGATTGGCTAACATTTAAATCAGCGTAGCGCAGCGCAGCGTAGCGTAGCGTAGCGTAGCTCAGCGTAGCGCAGTGCTTATGTACATTCTCCCTCATGAAAAAAAATCGTTGTCCGATATCTAGTATATTCATGACCCATTGCAGAAGTTCAATATGTTAATCTGTTGCCATGGGTCATGAATATACTAGATATCGGACAACGATTTTTTTTCATGAGGCGCAAGGCGCGTGTACCTCTTATGTGGACAGTCCCTTATTGGTCAACGCGGCGACCATTGCAGAAGCGCCTTTCTGGTCTCAGACCCCGACTTGGGCCGTACGGCATGCAAGATGCAATGTGGATTCGCTGTCAGTCTCGTAAGTCGCATGAGCATGCGGTCCGCACTGTCGGTATAATAGGATCGTATATTATCTTGAAAGGGTTTGAATTATAACGATAGAGCGGTCGAAACGTGTTCTTCTCTCACTCAAATTATAAATTGTTTATAAGAAATGTGAATATTCTAATTAACACCAATGATGTGTAAAAAAAGTGAGCCTCTTCACAGAAGAAATAAGATAAATTATCCAATACCTATAAAGGGCGTATAAAAGTTGAATTTTGTTTTCAACGAAAGTAAGGTTAGATATTGTCCTTAATTGATACATAGTTTATTTCGATTTATTAGGTATAACAATGCATTATTTTTCTAAATATAACTGAAAATGAATAAAACAGTATATCAATTTCTCTCTCACATACGAATTATTTGGTCATATAATTATTTTATGCATTATTTAATTTTAGGCTTTTTGGCATATAGAAATTTAAAAAATTATATGAATATAAATCATCTATCACAATGGATTCTGATTCTGAAGACTACTTTAAAAGTTGGATCAATGTGACGAATACAGTTAAAGATCGTCTAAAAGACAGATCATTAGTTCATTCCTTTTCATCAAAAAGAAGAGTTGCAGAGAGTACAAAAGAGTTCAATAAATATTCAAAAAAATTTACTAAAGTTCTGTCTTATAAACAATTTCTCGAATGTAAAAAGAGGATTTTAGAAAAAGTAAGTGAAGATAAAGTTGTGACAGATGAGTCTGACTTCAGCAATGATGATTACTTACAAGATTATAACAGTTTCCACAATTCGAATGTAAAATACACAGGAACGCTTAATCAGTTTTCTTGGAATGAAGTTTATAAGAACAGTGAATATCACAAAAGTATTCATTCTAGAGAAGATACTCAATGTCACAGTCTGGATGCTATTAACAATATTTCAATTCCTACAGAGCGTAAGAAAGTTTCAAATGTTAAAAAATTTGACAATAAACCAACATCATCTAAAAAAGTACAATATGATTCAAATAGTTTGGTTGAAAAGCTATCGAAAAATAAATCTTATCAATCACCTAAGCTTTTAAATAATAATGCTAGTCTCAATGACACAAGTTCTAGTAACAATGTGGATAGTAGTAAAACTAGTAATGAAAATAAGAAAGTTACGAGAGCTTCTTCAGTAAAAAAAGTTAAAGATTTCGAAATTTCTAGCTCTAAAAAAATTACTACTAAAAAAAGGTTAACCGATGTGAAGAGAAATTTAACATCTGTCATAAACAATGTTGAATCAAAAGTCATAAAACCTCTCGACGAAGACGATTGGAATGATGAATTTATTGCTTCTGATTTTCGAGCACAAAGTACACAAATTTGTTCTGACACTTTTTCAGAAATAAATCAAAGGGAGAATAAAAAGTCACTTAATAATTTTAAGTTAACACAAAATGAAAAAGTTGGGAGTCAGCCTAGAGATTCTGGAATAGAAGAAGATTCTAGGGAAGATAATTTAAACAATGATAGTCTTACTAATAATAAAAAGATAAGCAATGAAAAAAAGAAAAATTTTGAGGACAAAATTAGTGTTGATAAGGGGAGTAAAAGTAAGGAATGTAATTTAGAGCATAGAACACAAGAAAATAATTCAAATAGTAACGAATTACCTGGTAGTGACAGAGATAATTTAACTGAAAAAAATGAAACCTGTACTAATAAGAAACTACCACTAAAAGTTAAAGAAGAAAAAATAACAAAAAAATATACAATAATTAGTAAAGGAGATATGAAACTGAAGCCAGTGGAAGAAGAAACTTTTATTTCAAAATCTGATAATAAAGCAAAAAAAAATAATGAAAGTGAGAATGAGTATGTAGATGCTCAAATTATAGAAAACGATAAGAATAGAGAAACAAAAAAAGAAGAAGAAGAAAGTAATGATGATTATCAAGACTTACAAGATTATGGAAGGGAAGTAGATTCCAATGATGACAAAAATAATTCTGAGTCTGAAAATAATATATCTGTAGACAAGGCTGTCCCATTGAATAAAAATACTATAAGAAAATCGAAAAAGGAAAAGAAATACAAAAATGAATTGAAACATAAATTACAATGCTGTAAATCTCCATTTATGAAACAAAAAGTCAAAGAATTAAGTCAGTTAGGGTTAATGAGTGAAACTGAAGTAGAGTCAGATATGGAATCAATTATCATAAATAAAGAAAACAAAGAAACTGAGAAAAACAGTGCAAAACCATACTTTTCATTGACACCTATTGATATAGAGTCAATTACAAATGATACAACTTTTGGAGAAAATAGTAAAAATAAATCAGGGAAATTAAAAAACTATAAAGTATCAGATGAAGATGCAACAGTCTCAAAAGAATCTGATGAGAATGATACAAAAATGACTCGTAACAAACCAAATGAAAAATATGAAAAAGAAGATGATGAACAAGATTTATCAGAAAATGGTAAAAGATACCTTCAGAAAATGAAAAAACTTGATTTTTCTAATGATAGTGAAAGTTCTGATAGTGAAGATCAGAACATTAATAAAACATTAACAGAAAAAACTGAAGAAAATTCAATGATGCAAAACAGTAAAAAATATAATCAACAGATGAAAAGAATGGGTCTTGATAGTAGCAGTGAAGATTCAAATGATAGCAGCAACAGCAAAAAAATAAAGAATGAAGAAGAAATGAATAAAACAAATGATAAAAAAGGTAAAGATAAAAATAAAAAAAATATTAGTAAAAATGAAGACACGAGCCAAAGTGAAAATAACCATAAATATAATAACACAGCAAATGTTAAAAAATCTGCACAAAATTTTTTAACAAAAGAAGATGATGATGAACAAGATTTATCACAAAATGGTAAAAGACGACTTCAACATATGAAAAAACTTGATTTTTTTAATAATAGTGAAAGTTCTGATGATAGTAAAGATCAGAATATCAATAAAACATTAACAGAAAAAACTGAAAAAAATTCAATATTGCAAAATAGTAAAAAATATAATCAACAGATGAAAAGAATGGGTCTTGATAGTAGCAGTGAAGATTCAAATGATAGCAGCAACAGCAAAAAAATAAAGAATGAAGAAGAAATGAATAAAACAAATGATAAAAAAGATAAAAATGAAGACACAAGCCAAAGTGAAAATAATCATAAATATAATAACACAGAAAATGTTAAAAAATCTGCACAAAATTTTTTGACAAAAGATGATGATGAGGAAGATTTATCACAAAATGGTAAAAGATGCCTTCAGCAAATGAAAAAACTTGATTTTTTTAATAATAGTGAAAGTTCTGATGATAGTGAAGATCAGAACATCAATAAAACATTAACAGAAAAAACTGAAAAAAATTCAATGTTGCAAAATAGTAAAAAATATAATCAACAGATGAAGAGAATGGGTCTTGATAGTAGCAGTGAAGATTCAAATGATAGCAGCAACAGCAAAAAAATAAAGAATGAAGAAGAAATGAATAAAACAAATGATAAAAAAGGTAAAGATAAAAATAAAAAAAATATTAGTAAAACTGAAGACAATAGCCAAAGTGAAAATAACCATAAATATAATAATATAGAAAATGTTAAAAAATCTGCACAAAATTTTTTGACAAAAGAAGATGATGATGAACAAGATTTATCACAAAATGGTAAAAGACGCCTTCAGCAAATGAAAAAACTTGATTTTTTTAATAATAGTGAAAGTTCTGATGATAGTGAAGATCAGAACATCAATAAAAAATTAACAGAAAAAACTGAAAAAAATTCAATGTTGCAAAATAGTAAAAAATATAATCAACAGATGAAGAGAATGGGTCTTGATAGTAGCAGTGAAGATTCAAATGATAGCAGCAACAGCAAAAAAATAAAGAATGAAGAAGAAATTAATAAAACAAATGATAAAAAAGGTAAAGATAAAAATAAAAAAAATAATAGTAAAACTGAAGACAATAGCCAAAGTGAAAATAACCATAAATAT
The DNA here is from genome assembly GCA_036365515.1 of Torymus aiolomorphi. Taxonomy (NCBI): domain Eukaryota; kingdom Metazoa; phylum Arthropoda; class Insecta; order Hymenoptera; family Torymidae; genus Torymus; species Torymus aiolomorphi. The sequence goes on along the minus strand of CM070873.1, from coordinate 255,804,394 downwards.
AATAATATAGAAAATGTTAAAAAATCTGCACAAAATTTTTTGACAAAAGAAGATGATGATGAACAAGATTTATCACAAAATGGTATAAGACGCCTTCAGCAAATGAAAAAACTTGATTTTTTTAATTATAGTGAAAGTTCTGATGATAGTGAAGATCAGAACATTAATAAAACATTAACAGAAAAAACTGAAGAAAATTCAATGATGCAAAACAGTAAAAAATATAATCAACAGATGAAAAGAATGGGTCTTGATAGTAGCAGTGAAGATTCAAATGATAGCAGCAACAGCAAAAAAATAAAGAATGAAGAAGAAATGAATAAAACAAATGATAAAAAAGGTAAAGATAAAAATAAAAAAAATATTAGTAAAAATGAAGACACTAGCCAAAGTGAAAATAACCATAAATATAATAACACAGAACATGTTAAAAAATCTGGACAAAATTTCAATAATTCTAATGTAAAGTCAAAGAAATGTGAACAAGAAGATCGTCTTGTGTCCAATACCACTAGTCCTCAATCATCACAAAGTATATCAAAAAGTTCTAAGTTCAAAGATACAAAAAAAAACAACAATAGGTTAAAAAAAACTAAAAATGAAACAATATCAAGCAGTCCTGAACAGTCATATGAAATAGAAAAACAAGAAGAACTATCAAAGGTTGTTGAAAATTATAAACAGTCAATACTACAATCAAAAGATAATAGTGATTCCAGTGATGCAGAAAAAGAAACTTCATTAAACACTAAAAAGGATCATCAAGTAAAAAAATTAGATCATGATAATGATGAATCAGAAAGTAGTGAAGAAGGAAATCTCACAGCTCGTGATAAAAAGAAATTATCAAGAAATTACAAAGAATTATCATGTAGCACGTCTCAAAGTATAGATGTAGAACACTTTAGTAGTGAAGCTGAAACAATCAATAAACGAAAAAGAAAAAGAAATTATAATTCAGATTCAAGCGAAAAAAATAAAGAAATAGATGTTGTGACCTTATCACCAAAAGCATTGAACCATTTGAAAAAGATTAAACAATACAATTTCTCTAAAGAAAGTGAGGAAGATTCTGATAATGAAGAACTAGTTAAAAATTTAAATGAAGACAAACCTAAAAATAGTATTACTGACACAGGTTCATCAAATCTAAAAACTGTCATTAATTCATCAGATGATGAGAGTGATAATGAGGAAAGTGACAGAGAAATGTCACCATCAACAACACAAAAGCTGAAACAATACAAAAAAATGAACCTTGTATGTAACAGTAATAGTAGTTCAAGTGAAGAAGATATTACAGTAAAAAATAAGATTTCAACAGATAGTTTAGTTCAGAAAAATGATTCTGAAAAACAAAAATGGTTCAAAAAAACACCTCTAGTTGATTCTGCTTCTGAATCAAAGTCTGAAAAATCTAATCTATCACAAAAGAATAATAAATCTGATGTTTATGATGTGTTGAAAAAGAAATCTCCAAATAAATCCAATTCTGCAAAAGATCATATACATTTAAAGAAAGCTGATACAAAAATCAATGACACTATAGATGATATTAAAGGTGAAAAGACACATAATAATAGTAAAAATATCATTATATGTGAAACACAAGATAGTGAAGGTATACAAAAGGAATTAGAATCTCAAGTTTTGTTTTCATCATTGGAAGATTTAACAAAAGGAGTGCATCAAGACATCTCAAAGTTAGCTGTAGAGTCAGGATTAGATAGTAACACAGAAATTGCTAATCAGATTCCTCCAACTCTACAGTCTAAAAAGATATATACAGAAAGGATAAAGAAGGTAATCATTATCATTGCAATAAAAATAGTTTTGAATTCTATTCATTGATTAATCATGAAAAAATTTTATTCTTTTAGATACCAGAACTTGTTGAGAAAGAAGATTTATCAGAAGGGTCCTATGAATCAACCATGATTTTAAAGGATATTTCTGCTCATGAAGAAATATTTATTCTTGAAGTTCCAAAAAGTGTATGTGTTTTTATCGGAAATATTTAGGTTAATAAAATTTCGTTTGCACTAATCAACCACTATTTTATCGTTTTTATAGGTTTTCAGTGATGGAGATTTAATTGGTAAAAAAATGACTTTTTCAAAAACGACATTAATGTTTGGGGATAATAATATATATGAAGCTTTCCAAAGAAATGTTTCTCCTATATATTCGTGTGTTTTTAAATCAGGGAATAATACGAAAAATTCATTTGTAACACGTGAGTAAATTTTTCTGTTCAGACTTTGACACAAAATATCATTATAAATAATAAACGTTATAATTTTAGTAAATATAAGACCAACAACTGAAATTGTTGCACGGAGAAAAAAACATTTGGATGATTCAAATAAGCAAGGGGATTTAGAATGCGATGAAGAGAATGAACAATCTGAAATTTCATTAGGAGTTTCTGAAAAAAGTCATAAAGCTGTAAAAACTGAAGTCAATGCTTCGAAAAAATTACATAAGAAAAAAATTAATGCTGAAGACAAAAAGGAAATTAAATCAGAAAATGAAAAAAGAAGTGAAGTTTTACAAAAGAGTAAGAGGGGTATATTTCATTTAAGTAATTTCGTTGATAAAGAAAAAACAGCAATGCTGATGAAAGAACATAAACTATCAGAAGAGGAATCTGATTCAGAAATAAAACTATCCATAGATTCGGATAACGATTCGATAAAAGATGAAAAAGATGAGAAGGATGATAAAGTCTTTACTAATATTTCAAATAACATATGTCCCAAGCTAAAAAAGTTAAAGACTTTTGTAGAAAAAGTAGCCAATGTAGATTTGGATAAGGAAACAAGAGAAAAAAAGGCGAAAGTCGAGTCAAAATCAGCTATTGCCATAGTCAAAACGGTAAACAAAAAGTCTTGCAATACAAATGCACGAAACGATAATAAAGAATCAGATAAAAAATCGAAACCTTCAATTAATAAAGAGAAAAACTCTAAAAATAAAGATACAAACGAAATCAAAACGGAAGTAAAAAAAGAATCCAAACTGAAAAAACTAAAAACCGCTGTCACAGAAGATAAGCCAGAAACTTACGAACCAACCGCTGGACCATCTTCGGACACTCCAGCTAAAAGACCCAAAACACCAAAAAAGAAAGCTAACAATGAAACCAAACCCGCCAAGAGAAAAGCTGAAACAAAAGCTGGCAACGACGCTGTAGAAAACACGAAAAAGCGCAAGGTTGCCGCCGAGAAGAAACCGAAGGCCCCCGCTATCGGCAACAAAACTACCGTCGCGACGAAACCCACCAAAAAAACGACGGCGAAGAAGAAAAAGCAGCCGGTGGCGGACGCTGCGGCTAAAGAGATCCTGACCCTCATCCAGAAGACAATGAAGTTCAACAAGGAGAAGTTCGACAGCTCCAACTCGAGCCTCAACAATTCCAAGTACGGCGTCCTTGACATCGAGCGCGTACCTGCCAAGAACAAGCGCTACGACTCCACGACTAGCAGCAGCGACGAGAACGGAAAGTTCAGTCGGCACTCATTTAAGGTAAGGAGCAAAGCTGAGGTGGAGGATACGGAGAGTAGCAGCAGCGATGACGACAAAGATAAAATAGACGTGAAAGACGACGATAAAAAGAACAAAAAAAAGAGTTTCTTCTTCGACGAATAAAGGCAGAAAACTATAAATTTGCTAAACCCGATGGTGATTGATTATTTTTTTGTTGAGACAAGCAAACATATACATTTTGTACATATTATCGCTATGGGAAGTCCCGAAAGAGTCAGTTGTTCGCGACGATAGCGTTCCAGATGCACTCGGACGTCTCGCAGCGGTGCACATCGCGGTAGTTGTGCCCCGCGACGCCGCACTCGAAGCCCAGGAGGCTGCGGTGCCAGTCGAGGCTCTCCGCCGCCAGGCACTGGCCCGTCATCACGTGCTGCATCACCATCCTATATCAGATGCAGCAAGTTAGTCTTAATAATATTTAATAAGTCTTATGAAGAAGTTTAAGTTTATATATACTGCGTATACACTTTACTAGTTCACTGCTGTGAATTGTGATTTCGTGCAAAGTATAGGAATCACAGATTTTTTTTCACTATTTCCTTCGATTGTTTTTCATTTTTTGTTTGATAGTTTCTTTGCTATTGAAAATTGTGTTAAATATTTTGTCTTGTTAAACCCCAGGTATAGCTTTGAATTTTTATTGTTATAGTGTTTTGAGCAAGTATAAAAAGAAGATGCACGCCATATTGTAAGCGGGCATTGTATTTTTGACATTTACAACTACGACTAAGGAATCGTATAAGTAGTGTTGTTTTTCGATATATTACGATATTATTTTTTTAATTTGTAAATATAAGATAATATTTTAATGAAATGATAAATGAAACAAAAATAATTGATTTAATTGTACGATATGCAAGATTCAAAATTTAATAAAAACGTTTTACCTACTTCTATAACTTTGTGTTTCTCCTCTTGTTTTCAAACTTAATGTTCCTTATCACGTTTTAATTTACTTTTTTTTTGTGATTGCTGTTCTATCTTTTCCCGTTATAATTAATTTTTTAAGCATTTTCTTTGACCTCGTACACCTTCATTTGAATCAGAATATCATGTCATTTAACAATCGCTTATTTCAAAAATTTCTCTTACGAAAATTCCACCTACGCATTATTAACTATTTGAATTCATGAATACATCTTTTTAAAAGATTTTCCCGTTCTCTTGACACCTCACAAAATACCCTATGCTTCTACGAAGCCCGCAAAATTTGCAATGAACGAACCTCGCGCAGGGTTTGATCGGCGCGCCCTCGGTCTCGAAGCGCCGGTGCCGGTCCCAGTGCGCCGGTCGCCACTTGGCGTAGCAATCCCGGGTGACGCTCAGCCGGACCGGATTGTGGTCGCGCGGCCCGAACTGACCGTCCAAGAGCGGCGTCTCCGAGCGCAGGTACAGGGTGTCCTTGCCATGTAGAAGCTAGAGATCCGTATTATTGGGTTGAATAATTCTATATATAACTTGTTTTTCAGCGTTGCTCAAGAAATAATGAAAAAATATTACTATATTTACATTCTCAAGTATAATAAAAAGTCGCTGCGCATTCACATAAACGTTGTAAATCGTCGCGGATATGTATATATAACCGCGTGCGCTCACTGCGACTTTATCATATTACATAATAATTGCGACCGAGAAATTTTAAACATTCAAAAAAAAAAAAAAAATGAATTAACATATTAGTCATCAATGCGATTCATGAATTATTCAACGCGACTCGGGCATGTTTTTAGATCAACGTTTTTATAATTGCCTCTAAAATAACACATACCGCGCGGCATAATATATTGTATATTTGTACAATTCGTTTCGCTCTCGTTATCACACGTAGACTCAACCGCACCTTCAGTCCTAATTATATCCGCGAACAAACATCGCACCTCAATATAAATCACCATCACTACTTCCTTCTTCCAACAGAAGACTCGCGCTCACCTGCAGATACACATCTTCACCGTAGCCCACCGATTCGCCATCCCTCTCGCGTTCCTTCTTCTCGCAGCCCTCCGCGCTCCTGAATACAAACACGGACCGCGTCTCAGGTTTATCCTTCCTGGTAGCGCAGGCGAGAGGGCATCCATCCTCGATGCCAGTCACCTTGGTGAGCACGTCGTCGAAGGAGGCGGTGGCAGCTAGTACGAGGCCGTAGCGTGTCGGCGCGGGAGGATCCTGAAGGTCTTCAGGGCACTGAAGGCTGCGCTCGATGCTGTCGCTGAGGTCGAGAATCTCGGGGCAGTGCAGCTGGATCGGTTGCCCGTAGAGGAGGTAGTTGGAGGTACGGTGGGAAGGGAGAGGAGAGGGTGGAGGATGGCAGGTGAAGGCGCAGATGAGGCGTTGAAGACGTTGCTCGGGGAGCTCGCCGTTGGCGCGCTTTCGTTCGTATTCCTCGTGCTTTTCCTGTTGGTATGCGGGATGGAGGGTGATTGATAAAGCGTTCCCTACTGAAAAATCTCACGTGAGATCTCAGGTGAGATCTCACGTGAGATGTTTCAGTAGGGTTATAATGTTTTGGTTGTTTGGTGGCGATTTACAATGAGTATAGGTACTATCAGTGCGCCTGTTTTATTTTTACTTTATAGCGGTAATTTATCGGATTTATTCTCGATTTAGACATCCGTTATTACCAATATGTTTGTGATAAGTTTATATCACAAAAATACATAATAAGTAAACGTCCATTTTTAATTTGATACTTTGCAGTGATTTATTTCTGAATGTAATGGTGCGATCCCATGGCGTTCCGAAAAATTAGACGGAACCATTTAAGCTCGTCAGAGCGAGAGAGAGGTTCTTCCGTGAATGTCTCTCTCGCTCTCACGGGCTTAAATGGTTCCGTCTAATTTTTCGGAACGCCATGAGATCGCACCCTAACTCGCATGCAAGCTGCGCGTCTTTGTCATGGCGCACAAAGCGGACAATTCAAACTCGTCCGTCAAAATGCGCCTTATCATCAAAGATTCCTGCCTTATCGATATCCAACTCCTCTCCAAACCCAAACTGCAAATCTATATCTATCATACACTATCTCTATCATACATATCACATTTACGCATCCTAACGACAACTTACGCAATTCCTCCCCATCAAACCCTCACCACCCCATCAATTCAAAACCGGAATCACCCCTTACATATACTCATCCCCCATCCCGCTCAATTTCACCACATTGCGAATTCCTCTCTCTCTGCTCAGTTATTTTCCATTTCGCGCAGCAATCACCACGAGAGAGTCACAAAATGCGCATTATATTAAATCCCCCCGCGCCGCGCTGCTCCGTATAACATATATATGACGATAATCGATCGAGGGCGCGCTAACTGCGTCGAACAATAAAGGGCACTCACTACTACTTACTCCTGCGACGTACTACTACTCTGCTGATGTTCCGGTGTATAACGGCCCTTTGTGACGCGCGATCAGTCGCCCCTTAATACTTTGTTGTTCCCCCCTACCCAGCGCGCGCGTTGCGTTACGTTGTTCTTTCGTAACAAAGAACGAAATTTCGGGCTTTCTGGGCGACTGGATTAGGATTATTCACACGTATATGTTGCTGCAGAGACGCGCGTGTGAACATGAAATATGAATACTTTGTCCTGCCGTGGATGGAATTTTTTGTAAAAAAAAGATTCATCTATATTATGAAAAAAAGTCGAAAGTAGGTTTGATCTTTCGTTTTATAGACAATGATATCACGATTACGTAATCACCCAGCTGTATATATACACTATATAGGTATACATACCTACTATTTCCGCCGTTATATATAGGCGCGCGTATAAACGCGCTTTACGGCTAGACTCCCTTTCGCCTTTCACCCGCTGCTCCTGCGCCCGCGAGAGCGCCGCGGCTCGCGAAAAATTGCCGCAAGATGTGTATATACGATTGTGTAGGCACAACAGCCCCGCGCGCCATTCTAAAAATGTATAAGTTATATACCGATGCGATGGAACTTTATATTGTTTCGTCACTGTCCGTGCAGCGCATCGTAGACTTTCGGATGCGCGTCGAAAAGCTCGAGGCGCTTCTAGAACGTTCCCAGTCCAGAATAGCGGGTCATTCTAGAATTGCCTTAAACGGTTCTCCAACAACTCGAGGCAAATTTTTGTCAATTATACACGCTTGGTTACTATTATCATGCGCTAATCGCTTTTGTTGACTCGGTCTACGTGTATACGTTTATTAGGAATGAAAAGTATGAGGATTGGAGGAAGTTAAAATTCCGTCAATAAAGTCGCAAACGTATGTTATACGTATACATAGGTGTACAAGCTCCTACTCTCTGCGCTTTACATGAATGACATCAACGTTTTCTAACAATTCCATCTGAAAATAACGCTCCGATGGCCTTCTCGTCTCCTCCAACGTGAAAAACAACAACAGCATGACCGCACATTCTCCATCCGTACTAATATAAATCAAAGCTTCGATCCGTCGCCCATCCCAGTATACGAACTGCCCCGTGTCATATAGCGTCGGCCCATCAGCGTCCAACTGGGTCATACACTCTCCTTCCATCTCGCTCGCTGCGTCCTCCGATTAACGGTTACATCCCGTCTCTCTCTAGCTCGCGTATGGATGTAAAGGGGTTGCCAGAGCGAGCAAGTACATATAGTAGTAACGGCCCGCCAACTAGTAACAGCCGCCCACGCGCATACGTGGCACTACTACCTTTTCTTATACTAAAACTTGCGCTCGCAACTCCCGCAACGATATGCGCATGATTATGCGAGGTATAAACGTGTAGGTGCGGAAGATTTTGGAAGACACGTGTACGATATTACATGCGTATAGTATGGGAGAATGGTATGGGATGAGATTTGGGTTGGGTTCGGTGACGACGACGATGAACAACGACAAACGACGGTTGGACAATATGGCAGCGCGCGAGAGGCGCAGAGGCGTCATCGCCTTTGTTGTTGATTAAACATTTCGTTAGAGGCGCGGTGCACGAGATGGGATTCATGAATATTCGTTGGATTTGGGAAATTTCGGTGAAATTTACGAAATTACGGGTAGGGAAAGGTATTGCGACACGAAATATGCTGTTGAATAGTCGGAGCAATAATAATAATAATGGCAGTATAAGTAGCGGAGGAAGTGACCTATATCCAACGTCAATTCCGACAGATTCACCAAAATACATTCTCTTACCATCTGAGAAACACGTATAATAGACGGCCATAGTACGTCGACGCGCAGTTATAATCGCTACGGTTCTTTTTTCTCTCTCTCTCTCTCTCTCTCTCTCTCTCTACCTAAACGCTAAGCTAATTGTTCTCATTGCCAAGAGAGAATTTTTATCCGGGTATTATTAGGATACGCAGCTGCTTTATAACTCTCCCTCTCGCTCTCGCTCGCGCGCGGCATCATCATCGTGTCGCTTACTTAATCGTCATATCGCGTCGCAGCCATCATTAACGTATGTTCCTTTATAGGTGCAAGATTTTGCATAACGTCGCCTGTATCCGCGCAAGGTTACGCGAGCGAGCGAGAGAAGTTTGTCGTTTTTTGGTTGTATGCGCGCGATATATACAATTACGAAGAGGTCTTTTTTTTATTCGATCCGAGTGCCGTGGGGTCGTACGATGTAGGTATACATACGAGCGCGGGTATTGTTTGAGTGCAAGTACTTACCAGATCGAGCTGGAGTTTGTCCAACCAGAAGCCGACGAAGACTCGGCCGCTGTACATTTTTTGCTTTTAATTCTGGAGATTTTACATTTTATACAAATAAATTATACAAAAAGGTCATGTATTTTAATTAAGAGATTAGGTTATAAGGCAACGAAAAAAATCAGCACCAGGATTACTTCGAAAACAATTGAATTGTTCAAAATATTTCATTAAGAAAATTAAATTTTTTTTTAATTATTTAAAAACTATTTCATAAAATAAGAATGAATAATCGTTAAATTTAAAATAAATTGTAAATAAACCAAAGTAAAATAAATATTTGTTGAGAGGTCGGTTGAATAAATAATATTTTCAGGCGTATATATAGAGTACAAAAAACTGGTATTTTTATTTTATATATAAACATTTTCATCCTTACAAATAAAGGCTTATAATAATATTAATCATAATTAATAATAATAATCATATATACAACGCAACTCTTGCATCTCACATACAACTATATATATATATACTTTCTATATAAACTCAAACATACGCAGTCGAAATAATAAATACAAGACATATGTATCATCAGTGCGCTCTTCGGCTCTCGTCTCGTACTACATAATCAATAAATTATACAAAGAAAATGAAACTTTTTGGCCCTGACAAGGGCCGATTCCAACTCCACTCGGTGCGCTGCCTACTGCGTCTCTGTTTACTCCCCTTCCTTCCACGAAGGCTCGCGTGTCCACGTGTCTCTCCTCTCTCTCTCTCTCTCGTACATGATGTTTCCGCCGCATATGCGCGTGCGCCTGGCGTTGTGGCGCGCTTTACTTCTTCTTGGCGGCGGTCTTCTTGGGCGCGGGCTTTTTCGCCTTGGCCGCTGCCGCGGGCTTCTTCTTCGGCGCGGCCGCCGCCTTCTTCGCGGGCTTGGGTTTCGCGGCCACTGGTTTCTTAGCTGCGACGGGTTTGGGTTTTTTCGTCGTCAGGGCCTTCACGCTCTTCTTCTTCTCGACGGCGGGCTTTTTAGCCGCGACGGCAGCGGCGGGTTTCTTAGCTGCCGCTGGTTTCTTAGCCGCCGCTGGTTTCTTAGCTGCGGGTTTCTTAGCTGCCGGCTTCTTCTTAGGTGCTGCTGCCTTTTTAACAGCGACGGTCGCGGGCTTCTTCTTGGGCTTGCCCTCGGTTTTACCCGCCGATAGCTTGAACGAGCCGGACGCGCCTTTACCCTTCGTCTGCAGAAGCTCCTTCGAGGCGACGGCTGATTTCAGGAACTTCTTGATGAACGGCGACTGCTTCTCGGCGTCGACCTTGTACGTGGCAGCGATGTACTTCTTGATAGCCTGAAGGCTGGAGCCACCCTTCTCCTTCAGCGCGGCGATGGCAGCGATCACCATCTCCGAGGTGCGCGGATGGGTTGGCTTAGTCCTCGGCTTCTTTGCCTTCGACGCCGCTGACTTCTTAGCTGCAGGCGCAGCTGCCACGGTCTCGGCTACTGCTGCTATCTTGTCTGCCATTGCGAAGAGGATCTGTCTAGGTTGATCTGTTTGCCACGAGGTTGAACGAACGAATGACTGCGCGAACTGTGCTGTAGGCTTCGTTCTGTCGACGAGTCTGCGCTGTGTGCTAATAGCGGCACGGCCGCGTGCGCGGCTGGTAGTCATAGCGGAGCGCGGACCTCGGAGAGGGGCCACGCGGCACTTGCGCCTCGGCAGCGCGGCTTCCAGCTCTGTCGGCGGTACGCTTTGCGCACTTTCATCGGGATTTTTCGCGACTTTGAGATGATTTTTGGATGATTTTTTCGTTTGTACAGGTGGTTCAAACTATGAGGTTACTTCTGGAACAAAAATTGAGTGGGAAACAGGTTTAGACAAGCGAGGCCGCTGGTATTTCCGAGACGGCACTTTTCGTGGGTCGTCGCACCCCTCGTGGAAAATAGCCTGGTTTTCCACGACCACGCGTGCAAATTTGTTGAAGGCGAATGAAAAAGGTAGTGCAAAGACAAAGCTGTCAAAGGAACTTGGAAATTCGAGAATCTATCGAGCGGAAGTTGAGATATTCGAAAGCAAAGCGAGACGTCGAGTTTCGTTTGAGCGCTGGGCAGGCGCGAGCCCCCGCAAGACGATCACTGTTCTCTAGGATTTTGGTATTTTCGGGTTTTCCCAAAATCCACTGATTCCTCGCTAACCGAACGCTTATCTCTCGCATTATTATGACGTTTAATGAGGTTTGGCAGTGATTTTAGAGCCGCAAAGGCACGATACGTGGAGCTTATGCCGTTTTGGTATCGCTCGGGGCTGTCTTATGGGATACCACAGGAGGGGATAATTTTTGCCGAAAACCATGGTATTTTTGCAGATACGTGTAGGACATCATTACACTAGTAATTTTACAGCAATTTTTTGGTAGGTTTGCCACTGATTTGGCAACAAAAAGCGAGGCGTAGATGCGTCGAGGCTGCGAGGCGGTCGGCCGGGCAAGGAGTCGCAGGCGTAGCTGCAACTCGCGACTCGCGCAGTGTTTACATGTGTGCTTACACGCGCTTTTTCCTCGTATTTCGATGTTATAAATAATTTTGCTATGTAAACGTGGGAGGAGTTGATGTACGCGTGTGCGTGATTTTTAGGTGTCGAAGCAGCGCGGAGAGGCTGGAGGAATGCTTTTTCGCGCGATTCGGGGAAATTGATGCGGATGGAAGGGTCTGTCCGAGTTGCTGGTGATTTGGTAGGTAATATTGGGTGAAGGTTGTTTTAATAGTTTGTGTGAGTATGTCAAAGATTTACGGTGCTTTTTGTAAGATTTTTTTGCGATGTATAGTTACAGTGTCGCATATGGTAGCTCGCGGCGCGCTTGCGTGCCTTAACTCAGTGTTTTTATGTTCTTGGGTGAGAGACGATTATCGCGAGGTCTTTTCTTGAAATTGGCCGTGCTTGGTGCCATTTATATTAGTTACGTGGATGGAGTTAGGTGGTTGTTAAAATGTTGATGATTTTAAATAATTGAGACGAAAAAATTGGGATTTTGGTATTGCAGTTGCAATGCTTATCCGAGACGGTAGCGACGGCACGAAATTTTCTTATTTTTCACTTCTGGATTGAAATTTTTGACAATTTCTCGGTAAACGCTATTTTTGTTGGAAATCTGTTGTATATTCAAGATTTCCATCAAAACAATATAGAAAATTAAAAATTGTTACTCAAGGATAATACGAAAATATATGCCCCTAATACTTCAAATACAGCCATTAAACGATATAATAGGTCCTACACCCCAAGAAACACCGATTTTCTATATTTTCAGACGAAAACTTCAACATCCACAGATTCACGGCCATTCCCAACCATACAATCAACCTTAAACACAACACCACCACGTCATACACGGAAATTCCAAATACCGACGAATTACCAGGCAAAAGAGCGCCCGCGGCGCTTTCCCGACGTTCTCCGCGACGATTTCACCCCTAACCCCGCGCCCCAACTCCCCTGAAGCTCCAAAACTACCCGAAACCCATCATCGACGGTTCCCTCTAAACAAATCCCTATTTTTCATTAATAGAACGAGGAGGCGAACCGACGCGAGCGGCAAATTCCACTCTAAGAGCGCAACGCGCCTCCCGGTTCTCCGGTGATTTTTACCCCCTAACCAACCAATTTCCACCCGAAATTCAGTACAAATCGAAAGTTACGACTGTGAACCAGATTTCCAAACAGCCTCCGTCCCACTCCCCCACCTCGAACGCGGAAAAATGATAGATTTTCCGAACGGTGCGCACTCGCCTTATCAACGCAGGCTCTCGGACTTTTAACGATTTCCACGTCGCCGCGCATCTGAAAACACACCTCACCCTCGCCACTTCTACGCCAAAGATTCAAGTTTCTCTCGAACCTCCAATCCAACACCGAACCATCCGACAACCCTCATCAAACCCCTCGACATCCTCGGGTTGGAAAACCGCGCGTCCCGGGGAAAGCGCGTCCGCCGTGGCTCCGCTGTACCGCTCGGCGCTTCTCCGACGTCCGCGCTTCGTATATTTCGCTCACTCGCGCGCGCGCGCGACAATGCTTGCAACTTCCATCGGGCGCGAGCGCGCGACGAGGACGCATATACGCGGCTAACTCTACAAGCGCGACGAGGACAAACGTATATGTATATATATATATATATACTGATCGTGCATCCCGCGCGCGGCGGGCATTTTTCCTTTATCCGCAGCAGCATATAGTAGAGGAATTGATTACGACGCAGATTCGGCGGAGGATAAATCCCCGCGCGCAGGATTGAGAGCCTGCCCTATACCCGCGCGCACGTGTCTTCTTTGTGCGTCGTAGTATAGCTAGGATTTTAGGGTAGGGTGTGTGTATACCTGTTGGATTTGAGAAACACATGCGACACGAGGCGATGCGCTTTGTCGCACGCAACCGAGAGAGCGATGATATCGATCCGGCGGATTTTTTACGCGCGCGCGCGCGCACACACACACACACACACACACACACACACACACACACACACACACACACACACACACACACACACATGTATGCATATGCCCCCCCTCCTACTACATAGTTGGGCTTTGCGTGCTTCCGTTTTTTTGTTATGTTGTGTCGAAACGAATTGTATATAATGCGGGTTGTCGCCACTGATTGCCTGCAGGGGGTGGGTTTTAATTCGTTGCTGCGGCTGCAGCGTACATAAGGTGGCGAGAGGATGATGATGAGGGGTTCGAGTATGCGCGACGCGAGAGAGCGATATATTCAAGTGGTCTGGGGGTTTTCGCGCGGCGGTACACGGGATGCGGGAGTATTTTCGGAGGTTTTCACACGAGGTTGATAGCGATGTGTGTTGGGCAAGCGGGGCTATATTTCGATAGGAGAGTAGCTTTTTTGGTGGGTGGGTTGTAGGTGAAGGTTGAAGTTTCGGATTTGGAGCTGGGAATGGCGATGAAGTTTTGTGGAAAACTACGGTAGAGTAAATAAATAAACAAACTGGCGGAGAGCGGTAGGGGGAGTTGGGATTCGTGCATGAATATTAGTAAAGACGGAGTTGCAAAGTTATATTTTTCTAAACGGACTGTATATAACGATCGGTTGTACGGTGTTTTGTTTTGTTTTCATTAACAGGCAGCTTTTTGACGCTTGAAAAAAGAGCGAAAATAATTATGTAAATTATTGATTTAAATAAACAAATGATACGATTAGAATTATTAATGAAGACGCGATAGTAGAATGCATGTCAATTGATGGTAATAGCAATATTAAATCGTATTAAAGCATAATTCGAATTTAACTTGGGTCTAATTTTGACGTTTGTTTAACAATTGTTATATTTGTAGAATTCTGGTTTAAAACGAGTAAACGTTAGCTTTCGTTTGAATCAATAGTCGGTAAATAAAGAGCCGAGCCGGCAAAATAAAAAAAAAATAATTTAGGATAAAAATATGTTAACAAGAATTAGATAATTATTCATCTCATTAATCAATTTCTAAGTCCTTCTAACGTCGCGCGGCTGTATCTCAAAAGTCCATCACGCGCGCTATACCCGGATGATAATGCAACCACTTAATATTTTGCAATGCGCCGATTCGAATGCAGATTACATCCAGCCACGTTGCCGTACTAACGGAAAATTACTCGTAGTTGCAATTGTTATATATTTCTGTTCGACTTGCGAAAAGTGCCGAACATTTAGGATGGAATATAATAAGATAATCATACGCCGACGAGTAGCACTGACATCGGCTGTCAATTATAGGATCGTAAATACATATGCGCTGTATGAAGTGTCACTGAAGATGTAACCGCGTTACGAAGTCGGTTTAATCTCATTGAAATCAACACTACCACCTTAAAAAAATTCTAATACATCGAATACCACTAACAAAAATCGCCAAACACGACAATTTCGCCCTTTATGGTCTTGAAAAAATCCCAAGACGCCGTACGCGTACTTATATGCTACCAGTAATTAAAAAACCCTAAAACCCTTGGATTCCCCCACCAACCGCTATAGAAAAACCATAAAAAACCTACTCCCCAACCAAAAGAATCCTCTGCCAATAAAATCCGCATCTTTCAACCCGCATCCTTAGCGTCTCCGCAGCGTAGCCGCGTATCCGTTGGTAAAACGTCTCACGCGGCTGTACAACGCGCCTCGCAAGCTCGGAAAAGCCTACGAGATTTTCGACCAGCGGGACCGAGAGACCTAGTGGTCCCGAGAGCGTCGGAGAGCCCGGAAAAGTCGGGGTTCGCGATTTTTCACGAATCCTAGAAAAACCGCGATCGGCCCGCGGGGGCTCGCGAGCCCCGAGCGCTCAAACGAAACTCGACGTCTCAATTCGCGCTCGAATATCTCGATATCCGGCCGATGGATTCTCGAATTTTCAGATCCCGCAGACAGTTTTGCCTTTGCTCTACCTTTTGTACGAGCGATTTTTCAATTCCTACGAGGGGTCGTGGAAAACCAGGCTGTTTTTCACGAGGGGTGCGACGACCCGCGAAAAGCACCGCCTAGAAAAAGCCCGCGTCCTCCGTCGCCTAATCCACTTTTCCACGGAATTTTTCTTCCCTCGCTAACCTCATAGTTTGAACCACCTACTTGACGTAAAATAAAACGAAAAATCCCTGAAATAGTTTGGAAAAATCCCGATTGAAATGGGCAATGCGTACCGCGGACAGAGCTTGGGACGTGGCTGCGGAGGCGCAAGTGCCGCGTGGTCGCTCTCCAACGTCCGCGCTCTGCTATCACTACCGCTGCCTGCCGCGCAGCGCGGCTCATTGCAGCAGACTCTTTCGCCTGTTCATACGCATATTACATACACGTGCTCCGTGCTCTCCACGCGACCTACATTACACGCCACAGGAATCAAAACAACAACAAACCCGTCTCTTCTCTCATCTCTAAGAAAGGAAGAATAACAACAAGAAGACAACATGGTGGCTACGACAGGTTTACCCTCCGGTGCAGCGGTGGCTTCGGCCAAGAAAGCCGCAGCCGCGAGAGCCGCGGCCTTGAAGAAGCCGCGCGCGAAGCCCACCCACCCGCGCACCTCTGACATGGTAGACGCTGCCATTGCCGCGCTGAAGGAGAAGGGCGGCTCCAGTCTTCAGGCCATCAAGAAGTACATCACCGCCACGTACAAGATCGACGCCGAGAAGCTCTCGCCGTTCATCAAGAAGTACCTCAAGTCCGCCGTCGTCGGCAAGAAGCTCGTGCAGACCAAAGGTAAGGGCGCTTCGGGATCGTTCAAGCTGTCCCTTGGCGACGGTGCCGTGAAGAAGGTGAAGAAGGTGGCACCAGGTGCTGCCAAGAAGAAGCCCGCGGCTGCCGCAGCCAAGAAATCAGTGGCTGCTAAGAAGAAGCCGACGGTGACGGCGACGAAGAAGGCCGCCAGCCCCAAGAAGAAGGTGCTGAAGACACTCGCAGCCAAGCCGCCCAAGCCCAAGGTGAGCAAGGCCAAGCCCGCGGCGAAGAAGCCAGCCGCCAAGCCCGCGGCGAGGAAGCCGCCGGTGAACAGGTCCAAGAAGACCCCCGCCAGGAAGGCCATCGCCAAGAAGTAAGCTGGAGGACGAGCGAGGCGGAGGTGGAGATTGATATAAGGAGAGGGTGGGAAAAAAGGCCCTTTTAAGGGCCAACGCTATATCATTGTATTCTTTACGACTCATTTCTCATACGCGCCTATTATTCACTAATCGACACGGCTGTCATACATTATACATGTATCGCGTTCGATATTGGATATATTATAATTATTATTAATATTATTATTATGTCATGTAGTTGAGAATATTTATCTCTATATTATGCGTTTAATATTATATGCATGTTAGGCATGTATATGTGCACTTTCACATTCACTCACTCAAAAACACGTGTTATTATTATATAATATATAGACTTTCGGAGATTATCGATTACGGAGTACTTTGATGTTTTGTTTACGTGTGTGTCTCGAAGAAGGTGAATAAAAAAAAAAAAAAAAAAAAAAACCGTGATATAATGTTTTGAAGATGACGAAAACAAAAATTAACGACGCCTATATGTATTGTCGCGCGCTACGTGCAACACGATATAGCATCTATACACGCGTGTATAGCTTTATAGAAGGGATGTAATAATAATAATATTTCATTTTTTCATCAGTATTTATCATTTCTGAGTACAAATTATGAATATGTAACGTTAGGAAGTATATATTGTGACGATATATGTATCTTTTGTTATACCAAAAAAGGAGTATATTTATTTTTAATAAAAAATTGTGGATATAAGAGTTATCCAGAAAACAAAAGAAAAAAAACATATAACTGTTGTATTTATTTATGCATCACCCACCTTGCCATGAATCATTGAATTGATTATGAAATTTATTCGGTATAGAAGAGAAAGTTTTCTTTGCAATATTCATTTTCCTCGGTTGCAATGTAATTATTTATAATTCCGTTGAATTTTTAATTTTTTTTTTGCTTCTTTCTGTTGTTGAGAAATAGATAATTGCGCAAAAAGGATAATCATTATTTGGCGCGAGATAAGAACGGCCATTAATTATATGGTAATGGCAGTATCAAACTTTCTAATGGAAAATGCCCGCGGCAATAATGACTTACGATCTTATTCGCTGTTGAACGCACTCTTCCACCCTATTTATGAACAACGCACGTATAAATTATCTTATGTGCTGTTTTCCTTCCGAGAAAAAAAAGCTGCGGTGCTTCAAGCATTTTTTTTACAAGAGTCGAGTTTTTTTTATTTGCAAATTAATTTTCTTTCTATCATTTTTTATTAAAATGGCGCAAATAAGTTTAACTCGCATGATTTTCCTTCTCATTTATATCAAATTACTCATCTGAATTACTAATTGCTTCAAGTTTCATATACACCATTCAATTGCAACAATGGAGCTAATTAAATAAATAATTCATGAATCGAACATAAGTACCCTACTCCTATTTTTACATCAACTTACAGAAAATAATAAATAATTAATCAATGAAATCTACATATATTCATCCCTCATATATAATTACACACTTGCGCACAGCCGAACGCAAAACGACTCTGCGAGCTACTCCACTGAACGCCGCGTTTACCTTTACTACTTGACGCGCGCGAGGCGCACTCGCGCCGTTGGCAGCTCGACCGCGTCGAAACTACATCATGTAGGTACTTTCCCCTCGAAACAAAAGCCCGCGCACCTCGATTTTTCCTCCAAAACATAAGTACACGCGTACCTTACATACGCGCGCGCGCGTGTGTGTATTATGCACACGCAGATGCAATCGCGCGCTACGATGGGCAGGCACTATCTCTATGGGCATTCAGCTCTGATCTCGAACTTTCTATTATGGATAACGCGCGTCGCGCTACAGGGTAATCAAGTTTTTTTGGATGGTAACTTTTTGTTTTTTTTTCGGAGAGATTTGGAAATAATTACGTAGAGTTTTGTAGTTGGGAGGGAGAAATGGGGCGTAAGTAGATGTGGTTGAACCGCGCGAGCTTTGTAGAAAGTGATGTATCTGACTTCCAGATGTGCGTCCATTGTGAACACCGCGGTGTTCCCTATACTGCGCAGTAACAATGCGCGCGCGCGCTCTGTCTTTTATTGCGACGCGTCTACTTACACCATATACCTAATATAGTCGTTTAAGTCTGTTGTTTTTCCCTATACTTGAATTCTTGAATGCTTGATTGAATAGCCCGCAGGGTCTACGTGAACGAACGAAAAATTTGATTGAGAGAAGCGCGTAGATTGGTCGATGGAGTACGATTCGATATGATGGTAGCGTTATTTGGAGCGTGATGCAGACGTTTAGATGTTCGGTATATATATAGCTATGACGTTAAATGGAGGAATATCCTGGGAAAATTCTCGGGAACGATTGGATGCGGGAATTGAGGTTAGCGCAAAGTCGAGCGCGAAGTTAATATACAGAGATGTGGTTTCCGGAGATTTGATGAATTGGGCTTGGGTACCTATAAGTTGATAAAAATGAAAACTTATGGATGATAAACTGCGCGTCTTGCAGAATATTTTCAGAATTTTTGTGAATTATGTTGGTAGTTGTATTCTAAAAAACTGGAGCAGTAAAAATTTGCATAGTTGGATTTTAATATCTCTGTTTCTTTTATGTAACGTAATTATCAGTATAGTAACGATGCCAGTAAGCTTTATTATCCCAGACAAACAAAACCTCATGTCAAGATAAAGAAGTGGCGCTCCGCTTACTTTATTAGATACCTTGTAATCCCATCTAAATTCCACAACGCAAAAACATCGAACCCCATATAATACGCATGCTCAACGTTTCTTAAAACTTCGCGCGAGCGCTGCCTATCGTTCTGTTTACGTGTCTATACGCGTCCGCGCCGTTGTTTTTGTTTTGAAGAAGAGACGCCCACGCACGCGCAGAGACGCAATGCTCGCATCATCATCTCATCCGCGCGTTTGGACTTTCCCGAGCGCGAAGATGGCGTCGGGCGCTCGCGATCAGCTGATTGCCTACATGCAGGTGCTAGGGGAGACGTCAAGAGTCGCTTCCGTGCGTGCGGCGGTCTGCGAAAGAGAGGATTATTTCGGAGCAGATTTTTCGGATTTAGGTAAGAATAAAGACGCTGATGGTGGTTTGGTTGAGGAGGGAGGAGAGTACGCGGGTGTAGGTTGTTGATAAGTGGTTTTGCAAGGGAGAACGGTTTGCGGTCGTTGTAATAGTTGCGGATATTTGTGTCTATAAGTGATTTGGAGATTCGTGAAAGTTTTAGCAAGATTTTTAAAATACTCTAAAATGATTGGAAAGATATGTACTGTATACACATTTCAAACAATCAATTGTTTCTCCGTAAAATATTTAAAAAACCACCTACACCCGCGCACTTTCGGACTTCCACGTAGGTTACTTTCAAACCAGGATGTATACGAAACTTTCTCTTTTTGCCAGGTTGAGGACGACGAGGACGACGACATGGCCTGGCTGACGGGCCTGGCGGGCAAGGCCGAGGAGGTGCTGAACACCATCGATCGGAGCACAGCGGCGGTGCTGAAGAAGGACGAGTCGCGGCCCGACTTCGATGAGTCATCCGTTTTGCTGGAGGTGAGGTCGCTGCCGCCTCACGGCGACGGCCTCACTGTCGAGGAGTTTTTGCGGAATGAGGCAAAGTGAGGAGAATGTTTTTATGAGAACTTTTTTATGTATAGTGTTTTTCTTGTATTAATTTAAAAGTACTTATAATAAGTAAAGAGGATATCTCGGTTACTTTTTAATTTGGAGTAATCTAATAGCTATCTCCCAATGATTAAACATTCATATCGTCAGTTGTATTTTATATGTTAATGAAAAGCACTGTGTATGAACACCTAACAGATACTCAGATTCAAAGGCGCACGCAGAGAGGAAGTCACCCTTTTCAAATAAAATGGCAGTATCAGCACCGACTACGCCTGCACATGGAGACAGATCATTGAACTTGCAGTCGGAGTCTTTGGCTTGGCTTGATAAAGCATCCCTAAGTTCTGATACAAAGGAGAATTTATTAGAGGTTCCTAGTAGTAACCAATATAGTGATATGGAATTTATTGATTCCAATACTGTTTACAAAGTGATGGATGAAAGCACAAATGCATGTGAAGACTCATATCAACTTAAAAATTTAAATGGTAAGAATGATAATTTAGTTTGAAATATCTTGAAAAGAAAAGCTTTAAAAATTTGTTGTTTTTCATTTTATAAATATTTTTTTAGATAATTCTGAAATAGCAAATTCTACACTACCCAAAAAAGAAAGTATAAAAGCAGTGGATAAAGAGCAACAGCTTCGGGCAGAATACCAAAAAGAAATTGATACTCTTCGTGATAAAATAAGTAATTATAATTCTGAAAAAACACGTTTTATAAGAGAAATTTCTGATCTTCACTCAACATTAGAAAAAACTAGATCTGAATTAAATTCTGTTGAATCTGAACTGGAGCAACATCGGGCTAGAGCCTTGAAGACTTTGCAAGAAAGAGATAAACTTATTGCAGAATTAAGGAATAATTCTGGAACAGAATCAGATGACACAAGTGTTTTAGTTGAGCTGAATCAATTGAGGTAATTTTTTTTTTTTTCAGGTAGGACTAACTTTTAATTTTCAATTTTTCAATTATTTTTAAAATATATAAATCATAGGCAAGAACGTGAAGTGTTAAGAGAAGAAAATCGGCAAGTTAGAGAAAAGCTCCGCCTTGCTCGCCAAGAATCAATAGATGCAGATCTTAACGCTGAAAAAGTTCGACAAAGAACCATGGAGGCTAGCATACAAGCTCGAGAAACTGTTGCTAATGAGAGAAGAAGGAGATTGGATGTAGAAGAAGAAGCTAAACTTCGAAGTGAGGTATACCATTGCAAAATTAATAATTGCTTTAACAAACATTTTGAATAAAAAGGATTTCTTCAACAAATTACATTTATTTCCTTTGTAGGAGATAAGATCATTACGTGAGGAGTTATCTCTTCAACACAATACATTTTCAGCAAAACTTCAGAAACAAGAATCTGAAATTTCAAGACTAAGGTCACAACTTTCAGCAGCAGCAACACCTAACTCAGAAGTTGAAACACGTTTAGCTAGTTTAACCAGAACTTTAGTATTAAAACAACAAGAAGTTGAACATCTAACAACAGAAAGAAATGCATTGAGATTACAACTTGAAAAGTTAGAGGTAACAAATATACATTTTATAGTATAAAATTTAAAATACTACTTATATATCTTTTAGTAGTAAGAAATATTTTAAGTATTAATTTATTTATGGGATGCTTTAGCATGAATATCAAAATTGGAGAAAAAATATGCCATTAAATGGCAATGACACTGATGATGCCAAAGCATTACTGCCAAGTTTCCTAATGGAAAGTCCATTTGATACTGGTGTAGCAAGACGAGTGAAAAGAGCTTATTCATCATTAGACTCTGTGGGAGTAAGAATTGGAGTATTTTTAAGGCGGTATCCTCTAGCAAGAATTTTTATCCTAATTTATATAGTAAGTTAACATTTTTATTTAGTTTTAATAGAGAAAATACAACACTCACAAATGTTATTTTTTTTACAGGCCTTACTTCAATTTTGGGTTCTGATTGTACTCTTTTCACAGTCTCCAGAAGCGCGCTAAGTTAATACAAATATTAATATTACATTGTAATTAATTCGTTAAAACTTTTTTATTTGTTGTATATAAAAATTGTACATATATATAAGATATAAAAAGTTGATATTCTAAAGTTATTGGTTATTATATTCATATATAATAAAAAGTGTTTTTTAAAAAATCTTATGCAAATAATTACCTTTTCCTAAACGCTTTTTGCGTCTCATCCATTATTCAATAAGATGACGTTGCATGTTGCTTATGCGAAAATTACTGACTAAATTACGAAAAAAAAATTTCACCGGTATGCATAAGTGCTAACAGTTATGCACTGATGCACAGTGCACACCTATGTGTACCCTGTACAAATGAATATACATTACTTATTTGAGTTTGCGCGCGCACGGGGATGTCAAGGTTATGCCGCATTCGCAAAGCTTGTAGGTTATGTTAGTCTGTTTGACACACGAATGGTTGCCGTCTGATAGTTTGAACCTGTTATCTTTCGGCTTGATGAATCTTCAGTGGGTGATAACAAAATAAAAAGCAATTAATGCTTTTATTAATAACTTTTTGAGGTTAGTAGATAATCTTTTAAACTTTTTATGTAAAATATAGAAGTTTTTGTATAAATGCGTACTTATAATCGTTTATTGATTTTTTCAGATGTTTTATAGTAACGCGAACATTATTTATCACTAAAGCCACTTCTCGAAATCATAATGGAAAACTTAATACATAAAATTTAAAGTTATAAATTTTTCAGTATCATATCATGAATATTTGAATCATGTTTACACGAGTGAAAAACTTCTTTTACAACCACAGGCGTAAATTCCTTTTTGGTGGGGTATTCTTTGGTACTCTAATTATATTAGCTAGATATGCAAGGAGTAAACTTCGAGAATGGCAGGAGAAAGAAGTAAATGAACTACTGGAAAGAAGTCGAAGAAGACAGCATTTTGAAAGCACAGAAAGAACATGCGATCAGACTGCATTGATGCTCTCTGGAAATTTAAGGACTGCAGTTACTAAGTGTCTTGATTGTGAAAAGATAGTGAATGATCTTCGATATGGTACTGCAGAGAAAATTTCTTCATGGAATAAATTGAAAATTTTTGCTATTTCAAGAACAGCAACTATAGTGTATTCTTATACAATGCTTGTAATCACTTTAAGAATACAATTGAATGTTCTTGGTGGAAGTATGTTGAAAGACTCGAAAATTTCTGACAATTCTCCTCAGAGTACAGATAAGGTAGACGACAGGATGAAAGAAAAATATTTAGCAATGTGTGGCTATTTAATGACAGATGGAGTACAAAATCTTTCATTGTTGCTACAGAGAAAAGTTGAAGAAATCACAGCTAGCTATTCTCTTGGAGATAAACTACATCTTCGTGATGTACAACACATTTACTGGGCAATTACATCTATGGTATCATCTGCAGAAGAACATGATCCAGTCAAAAATTTGTCCACTTATATTATCGGTCCAGATTTTGTAAAAAGTAACCAAATAGATAAACCACTTGCAAAACTTCTAGATCAAACTCTTGAGCTTTTGGAAAGTCAGGAAGTTCAAGATTTAATGCAAACAAATTTAAGAAGTGGATTTGCCCTTCTGATTGATAGAATATCAGAGTATTTCAATGAAAATAGCAAGAGTGATGGTGAAACTTCACCGGATGACACATTTGTGAACTTGAATGCAGTGACAATGCCAATGGCTAAAATAATTCCTATATTAAATGGACAGGTGCCAGAGAATCCAACATCTGGTGATCTACCGTCTGATTGGTTGCAAAGACTATTACTGAGTGAAGAGCTTAAAGCTTTGGGAGCAAATATTTACGAAGCTTTTAGTTACTGAATTTTGTATATTTTTTTTTGTTTTGTTAATGAAGTCTATATTTCTGGAAACAGACGAAAAACGAATAATTTTTGTTACTTAATGGTAAGGGCATGGACATTTCATATACATACGGTGTGCATGTGCATTTCGTATACTGTTAAAAGTAATTTTTAATATAAAAAGTATACAATAAAAAAAGTTATAAAACTCTATCTAACTTTCTTTTTTTCAAGTAATTTCTAGTACCATTACACATATTTCCTATAATTCATTTTTTAATTTATTACAACAAAACTAAAAAAAAATATTTTGTTATTTAGGAATGACAAGATTTCAAAAGATTAATGGAAAGAAGGGAGAACTCTGATTTTAGATATTTTGTTTATTTACAAAACAATGATATAAAATATACATTATTAATATTATATAAAAGTAGAGTGAGTAACTGCTTATAATTACAACCTATTTATTGATAGAAATTCATGTCTTTTTAAGCTGTGCGCAGCCGTCGGCGCCAATTAAAAAGACATAATTTCGGTGTATCTTCTATTACGATATCCCCAAAAAGTCAGTCTAAACGAAAGAACTTGGACACTTGTTTTCCGCGAAATTTCCAAAAGTCACCCCAATCTTCAGTGTCGAAATTCTCCCGTTCGTGTGTATTACTTAAGATAATTTTTACAAAAAATACTTTGTCTTCATAACAAAAGTTTATCATAGAAATTCGTTCGCCGTTCTTCTCTCTGGATTTTTTATTGTTATTGCAACAAAATACGAATACTGAACCCTCGCTGGAACGTCACGTTCGATTCGCTCGAGCTCTATTCAATTTCGACGAAGAGATGTTGCGCGAGTCGAGAGCCGCGAATTTACAGTTCCGGGCTGGGATTGCTTCGGCGAACGTAGCGGTTGAAGTAGTCGGGGCGCCAGCATTTGCAGCTGCCCGGTACCAGGAACCAGTCGTAGTACAGTCGTACCTGGAAAAAGTATACAATTATCATAATGTCGACTCATTCAATTCCTTTTTTTGTTCAAACAGCTAAGTATTCAAATGTATATTTCTTTTTACTCATACCGTTGGTCGCACCTTAATTGTCAATAAGTTATCAAAAAGTTTAAAGTAATGAGAATATGTATATTATAAAATTAATAAGTGTGAAATATTATTTAAAATTTGAATAATAAAATGATCATCAAAACTTAAAAATTAAAAAATACAACAAATATTCGAGATTATTTTCTTAACCAAATAGATATTCTCAATAAATACATCATGACGTAAGCATATTTATGTAGTAAACAGCATATAATATTGGCTGATGGTAAATTATATATTCTAAAGGTGCTTCCGTCGATATAAAAATTTAAATTTCCCGCCTCGAAACTTACCGATTGAACAGAGTATACGAATATTATATAATGATTGAAATTTCAGACTAAATTACAGATTCCTGCAACCGCAATTTCGCAAAATTAAAAAAAATCTCATAAATTAAATTGCCACAGCAGCTGTATATTTTTGCGGTGCCCAACCTTTCGACTCATTTCAAATAAATCTTCCTTCCTGTCTCACCTGGAAGCAGCCCATGTCATCCACCCCGTCGCAATGATGACCCTGGGACGATCCTCCAGTGGGCGACACACCACCCAGATTATTACTGCTGCTGCCCCCACTGCTGCGCCCCTCGCTCTCACCGGCGCGCTTCTGCAGGTACTGCTGGTAGTTCTGGAAGTCGTGAACGGGCGGTGGCGAACCGGCGACGGGTTCACGTGGTCCGGGTAGACGGCTGTGCTGCGTCTCCTCAAGGAAGGTATCCGGGTAAAAGATCTCGGCGACGAGCAAACTCGTCCAACGAGGCGATGAGAGACAGCCGCCGTCCAGGTAGTGACAGCGCGATTGCCTGTGGAGGTGAGTGTATGTAATCAATCATTTAATTTTAATAATGAAATAATAAAACCATGTCAAATTATTTTAATTTTGAATTATTAAAATATATATGCTATAACGAACAAATGTTTAAGTACTCTTATGAAAAGTAGATAATCTTGTTAAGTTTCTGTTATGTCGGAATAGTATATTGTTATAACACAAACAATTTAACGGTTACGACGACTGTATAATCATTTGCATATCAATGCTCACAAAGGAGCACGCACCTCAAGTCCCTCATTTGCACATAATACCCAATAAACGTACCGTCCAAAAATATCTCTCAATTTATATATACACATAATATACTCACATGCATCGCGTCACCTCGATGGTCTGAGTGAAGTAGCCCTCGTACGGTATCTGCACGACGTAGCGCCAGACGCCCTGGTAGTTCTTGGCGAAGACCGGCGTCGCGTACTCGACTTTGGCGGGACAGGGCGTGGGCGGACCCGTGTACTCGCTCTTCTCGGCGGTGGCTGACGGCGTGCGCTGACGGTACTCCAGGTTCGTCGCTCCCGGTGGTGGATCGTCCCGACGTTCCGCCGCAGCGGTGGTTAGGGGTTCGCCCTGGATGGCTTTGTAGAGCATGCATACGCTGTGGAGGTTGAGAGGATTAATTTGTTAATTGTATTATTTTTTCTTTTTGTAATACAAGCACGATTTTCGCGTTTTTTTGACCTATAAAGCGGGACTAAAGTGACCGTTTTTAAACCGGCGGAAGATAAAAGTCGCCAGCGGGCGTTTTTGAGCTTTTACCGTCCGCTAATAAGTTTCGTAAATTTTTAGAAAAATCATCGATAATTGTTACAAAATATGTTGAGATTATTTAAATTCGATCGTCAAAAATAGGTTTTGTTGCAGCAAAATATTATAACTAAATAAAAATTCAAAATACTCTAATCAGCGCATGGTTGGCGTGTCTAAAAACGGTCACGTTAGCCCCGCTTATTAAAAAAAAAAAAAGCGAAAAAGAGTACATAAGTTACAAAACAATATGGTGTGCACCAAGGGCTAAGTGCATTTGAACTAATATACTATTTATTAAGTATAGAAATTTTTTAAATATTCTAATAAGGGTAATATGATCATGTAATGATCACTTTGTTTGTGAAGGAAGTTAACAAAAAGCATGTAACATTCCAAAAAGTATGGGTTTATTTACAAGATACTCATTTTTACAAATTGAACTCTTTAATATTTTAGGTAGTTCAGGAATCTAAGGTAATAGTAATAGAAGCTTAAATAATATAATTAATGAAGATTATAATATTTTTAAACAACTATAAAATAAATGAAAACTATTGTATTGATATAATCTTTATATATCTTCCTTCTAACAGAATCACCTTCATGAAATAAGTCAAGGACATGATTATGTTAGGTCGAATCATATCGATTATTCGATCTATGCAATACGGTATTACATTATTCCGATATTGCAGTATTAAGATATATGTACATTTTTCATATCAATTAATGTACATTTGGCAGTTATTTCTGTTATCGTATTGTGCAATGCCGCCTAGCGGTTGAAATATAAACTAATATTATAGATGTATGACAGAATAATTTCTGAATAATTCAGAATAATTCAAAAAAATAATTATTGAAAAATGAGGGTCGTTAAACGCAACTACCGATAAAAAAAACTCGTGACAACATTAGGCTTCGTATCTATTAAAAAAAATAAAATTATAAATATTTAGGTAATTGAACCAATAATATAATAATGTAGGTTGAAAGAAAGCTTTGTACTTACACACCACCTCCATTTTCACAGAACTTCCTGCCACTGCGCGACATATCGCCGACATCTTCCTCATCTTCCGTCGCCCTCTTCTTCCTCAGACTGCGCTTCTGGTCGGTGTCAACTCTAAAAATTCATTTTCAACCATTATCTCCTTACGAATTTCAATAAAATATCAGATTACATAAAATATCAGCGAAAGAACTCACGAATTTTGAGAGAACGGCTGAACCTTCGCGACCTTCGGCAACGAATCATCTGCCTTCAGAATCGGCAGCGCCTTGCTCAGGAACTTAAGCGTGTGATTTCTTATCAGCTCACTACAAACAACCACAATTAAATCATCAACCTTCCTAACAATTACACATACACACACTTATATAAATAACACACTCATCCTTACAATGGATACGACGACCCGCCAAAGTTCTGCTTCATCGGGTTCCTCGGTATGTACCCCTTGTTCAGATCCCCGCAGATGTTGTGTATCGACACGAACCCCTTGCCCTGCTTTCCCGTATCTGCAAAACAAAAGTCCAATCCGTTCAGCATTATCTCTGCTTTCTAACGTTTCTCTGTTATTCTTCACCACTATCATATCATATACTTCACTCACCATGACACTCCTTGTCGCTGTCAATGTAGGGCGGCGGCCGGACCTTGGGCGGTTCCGCGTTCGGCGACTCGACGAACGCGTAGTAGCCCTCGGGTGGCTCGTCCGGTAGCGTGTTCTTGTCCGGTCCATTGCCTTTGTCCTCTGCCAAACAGGACGTGCACAGCAGTATCATCTGGAACACGTCGTGCATTGTGGGCGGGTGTTATTTTTGGAATGATAGTCGTCATTTTGGGGCTTGGAATTTGGGTTATTGAGAAAATGAAATTTTGGCTTTGTGATTTTTGGAATTTATGATTGTTTAAGTGGGTTGGTGTGAGGATAAAAATAAGGTTTATTGGAAAGCTGTTTCCGTAAAAGTTCGTATCTCGGGGTTCTTAACAGATATCAGGTTTATTGTTATGTCGTTGGATGTGAGAATTTGGTCGTGGAGATACCCTGCTAAAACTATCTTATTAAAATAGATTCGATCCGATTGAAAAATCCAACATGAATTAATCGGAAATCTTAATACGAAAATACCAGATTTAAAACTATTGAAATTGATTCATTTAAATCAGTTTTTATCAGAATTAATTGATATTTTTCTCACCTTATTAAATCCGATTTAATTTATATTTAAGTTTTAAATTCAAATTTTAATATGAATCAAATCGGATTTAATAAGGTGAGAAAAATATCAATTAATTCTGATAAAAAATGATTTAAATGAATTTATACAGATTGTTTTACTTGCGTTAAGTTTTGAGAATTCTATTGACAATATTAAATGTTTAAGGTTTAAATATTTAATACTTAGTATATAAGCTTTAGTGTATAAGTATAGTCTTAAGTATTCATGTACCAGCCCTCGTACAGGTAGTTAATATCTATCTCTGAGGACTTTACTCTATGTAATTTTGTTCTGGTTTAATAAATAAATAAATAAATAAATAAAATCAATTTTAAAAGTTTTAAATCTGGTACTTTCGAATTAAGATTTCCGATTAATTCATGTTGGATTTTTTAATCGGATCAAATCTATTTTAATAAGATATAGTTTTTGCAGGGTAATCGTAAAGTGCAATGTTATTGCTGTTTTATCGAAGCTCCATTATATGTATACTGAAATTTAATGTACTGCGTACTAATAATATTTACATTATCGGCTATCCTATTCTTTTTAATATTGAAAAAGCTCGTATTTTTTTAAAAAGAGGTCTCCGAAAATTTCAAAACCAATTACCGGGGCTCGAACTCGCAAGCCGCTTTGTCTTGGGATAGGTAGTCCCAGCGTTAGCATACCGACATTTTCACCTAAACTTGCTCGCGCATAAAAACAGTATTGATGTTTAACGATTGATTTAAAAAAATTAGTAGGCCAGTAGACAAACAAAACCTCATAACTTTCATCAACGCTAAATATCTCGTTACTATTTAAGTGTCTCATTATACCGATTTACTATATTCTCCTCCTCAAACCCATCCTTTTTCCCGCACCCCTCCAATCCTCTCATCCCGTGATCCATTCATTCGCTAACCAACTGCACAAAAACCACCCATAATCTCGATTCCGCCTCTTTTTCCTCGCCACTTCCATCGGAAACGAAAACAGGCCGCCCCGTAAACAGCACGTACAAACCACCTCGCTCTTGCACTCTCGCGGACCCAATTCCTCATTACGCACGTGACGCACGTACGTACACACACACACCAAGGATCGATTGGCGCCGCCGCAAAGCCACATACACACACAGAGATCTCTCGCGGTGCGAGCGTG
This sequence comes from Torymus aiolomorphi, assembly GCA_036365515.1. Taxonomy (NCBI): domain Eukaryota; kingdom Metazoa; phylum Arthropoda; class Insecta; order Hymenoptera; family Torymidae; genus Torymus; species Torymus aiolomorphi. The sequence goes on along the minus strand of CM070873.1, from coordinate 255,774,200 downwards.
CGAGTCCCCGTTAGCGAGCGCGCGCATCACGCACCGGTACCGCGTTTGGCCTTAACGGTACCCGGTCCACACGCGCTGTGAGGAAGGAGAGCTGCTGCATCAACGAGCAGCGCTCGCGCCGTTCTTTTTCATATCGCTGTACTTTTAATTTCGTTTTTTTTAGGAGATGCGAGGACGCTGCGTTGGTCGTATTAATCTGGGAGGACTTCTAGCGGGCCTTTTACAGAGGGGAGGGAGGAGGTTATATGGGAGTGTGAAAAGGTTTTATTTTGGTACGGGCAATTGTGGCGCGAACGAGGGTACGTATGCGGCTGACCTGGACTGCCGCGAGGTGTAGTAGAATCTTAATCGAATCTTGTAGCTGTTTATTGGGTAAATTTATGACGCGGGCATATGTGTGTGGGTGTAATTAATTATTCACGAATTTCGTTTAAGGATAGTTTCCGGATATATTTAGTTGAGAATTTCTATTCTTACTGAGAAACACTTTCTTTCTGTTAAGATTAATTATAGTTATATGGTTTTTCCTGCTATGACACCTGGATATTACCCGCACGTACACGCATCACACCCAACTAGACAGCCAACTGGATTTGCCAGTCGGGGGTTTCCTGCAGACCTACTTCCAGCCGCGATTAATTCGGTTTACATAAAGTACCTTGTACTACCACCTCGTTTCTATTCTTGTTTCCTGCCGTGTGTATTATGGGCAAACGAAAGTTTCCTTCGCATATACCCCACCAGAAAGAATCGGAAGATTCCCCGAACGGTATAAAGAGAAAAATCCATTAGAGAAGTTTCTTCCGTCAAATTTAAAACCCATCAACGCTGAATCGGTCAAGCAAGTTATATATACATAAATATATAATAGGTGCGTGATTAAAAAAAGATTCGTTCGCTCATTTATTTATTATACGCTACGGCGCCATTCGTATCCCATTCACGATCCAATGAAGTCTTCAAAAGACATTGTTACGCGCTCGCGCTTATATTTATATGTACGAAACTCCGCATACTTCCGGATTCTCGCGGAGAGGAACAGATTAGGCGAACCCCCCCGTGTGTTCTCTCGTTCTTTCTCTCGCGGTGACTTTCTCTGATTTCCGTAACGTTTTACATAATAATCTCGATTGCGGTAATCGACTTCCTACATCTCTCTCCCCCTCGGCGTCTACGTCGCGCTCGTGTATTTTTTTTTCACCCATTCCGTCTTCCCGCGTCGGCGAAATCCCAATTTAATCGCTCGTTATAAATCGCTATACATGCCCATCATCGTGCAATCAAACAGTGAATCCATATACGAAATGGCGCAACAGTATAGAGGTTGACGTGTGTGTGTGTGTGTGCGTATGCTACTGTGGATGACACGTAATTAGGTGCACCTTTACGTAAGGTTATTCGATAATCTACTTTGTTGCGCGTCGCGCGGCTTGGTTATTGAGAGCGCGAGCGTGTGCTGGAAAGAAGAAAAAAAAAATTGCGCGCAATGATATGGGGGTTCCGCGTTGTAACGGTATAACGCGGTGCGCGCGTGCGCGCGTGTATATAATATAATGTCCGCGAGAAGTCGGGTGAAGTTGAAGGATATAGGCCGTTGCCGTGTGTGTATATATATTATCTGTAATGGATATCGAAAATGGTTTTTAATTTCAGATATATAAGTGATGTGTAAATGTATACCTTATGTGGGAATCAGGCTGGTACTGTGGGATGTGTAGCGTGTGTAATAACGTTTATAATACGGAAATGGGGGTAACGAGGATATAAGATTTTGAATTTTTGTATACTTCATGGCTGGAGTGGTTTTAATTTGTTAATTGTGGTAATATGAGAATTAGGAGTTACGCAAGGCGAATGCTTATGAATGAGTTGAATTTTCTTTCAAGTGGAAAGAGAAAACGGTTGTTATTGATGGTTCTGCGAGCGCTCAATTAAATTCTCAATTAGTATTATTTTCCATTCCACATTAAAGTAACTTCTTGCTGTCATGCATTTCAATGATAAATTTAGTGCCAAATACATAGCGCTTATTAACCGCAAGTCTAATTGTAAAATCATAGTATTACATGAACAAAACCTTTTTTCCTCTCATACATTATTATAATCCTTCTCACACATATAATACACACAAAAAATCAATCCTGCTATAAAATCCAAACACTTCACCACCCCAATTCCCTATATTTCCCAACCCAATATTAAGCGCACGCGTTCAAAAACTGCACATCGACATTCCTCGCGGCGCAAGATATCCGCTCACCTGAACCACGCGTACGCAAGCATCCGTCCGCGGACAGTTTTGCGGACGTGCGTTTAACCTACTTGCCGCGGCAACCACTCGATAATTCTAGCATTAGGAAAGCCGGGTAAAAGATCCTCGCGAGTGCGCGCACGCGTTACAGTTAGCGAGCGCGCGCGCGAGCGAGACGATGACCCGTGAAAAACCGGTTTCCCGAAGACGAGACGCGTGTAAAATAAAGTCGCCGAGTGTTGGTAGAGTCCCGTAAGTTACGCAGACCTGCGTGTGCGCGTGAGTTTTGGTTTGAGGTTGGGTGCGGAGAAATTTCGGATTGGAGTGGAGAGGAAAATTATAATATAATGTGGATCGTTTGGTGACAATCTTCACGTGATATGTGGTCCTAGATGTTATACAATGTTGTGTTTGATGGTTTTTTTCGTTTTTTAGAAAGCGGTGCAGTGTTACAAAATAGGTTGGTCATCTTTATATCTCAAGTTTTTGGAATGAAGAAAAATGTTTTTATGAATTTTTTTTTTTAATATACTTTATAGTAGCGTAATTTACTTGTAAGTAAAGTTGGTGCAGTAAATTCACAGAAAAGTGAAGATTTTATAATGATAGTTTTTATGGAAAAAAAAAACAAAAAAAAAAAAAACGTTCAAGTGTGAACAGGAGTTCAATGAATGATTAAAGGCTTTTTTTATACGCGCGTGTAGACAGCTAATTTAAGAAAGCCTTTTAGGTATAGTGTAAGTGCGATTTTTTGTTGGGTAAAAATAGAAATCGTTCATCTCCAGCCCATTAATTTATTTTTACGTCGATACTATAATTTACGAGTGCCATCAAATTTCACTTATATGAGCAATATTATAATTTGTGACAGTTTCACTTCTTTTCACGTTATTAAAATGATTTCACGCTAGCGTGCTTTGAGATACTGTCATCCTTCGAATGAAATTCTGGAAGAAAGTTTTCAGAACGACGTTTCAGTTGGTATAGTAATTACAAAGTTTGCATGTATTTTACTCCATAAGTTTTTTCATTTTTTTTTCAAATAATCTTAATTAAAGTTGCCTTTAAAATGTTTTAAAAATTGTGTATAGAAGACCAAAATAAAATTTATTATTCTTCACTTAATTGTGATTAACTGTAAATGAAGAACTAATGGAAGAACAAAGGGTTCTATTCGAATCCTTTCGTAATCGAACAGAGAATAAAATTTGAGTTTTTGCGGTTGACTTTCGAAAAACAAATTTGTTCAGAAACAGTTTGTATAATATACTAAAAAACCATTCACATTATAATTTTTACGTTTTGGAAGTTGAGAACCAAAATTTATCATAAGGCGTACCAAAAGCATGAACAAAAAGAACGAATCCAAATATACTTTTGACTATACAAATTCGAACGTTGCTTCCATAAAAAAAAATCTCTCACCGATCCTCGATTTTCACCACGAAAACATCCATCCTACAAAAAACCTTGACCTTCTCAAGTACTCGTAATACTCACAACAAACGTCCGAAACTCCATGACGACGGGCGCGTCTCAAAAGCCCAACAGTAGTCGACGAATTTCCTCTGCTGCTTCCTCGTGCGCCGCCTCCAGCTCAGCCTCCACATGCAGTAACGCGATCGCGTCAGGCGCGCGGTCGAACGAAAACTGAGCGCCGCTTTGCGCGCCCGCCTCGCTCTCGCGCCCCGCAGGATCCGCTCCTCCTCCTTAATACTTACATTTCTCTCTCTCTCTTTCTCTTTCTTTCTCTCTCGCGAGCCAGCGCGTAAGTATACCTAACGGCCCACATTCTTCCGAGGTGCTCGTATTCGTGACCTTGACCAACTCGGGGAGTGGATGGATGGACGGGGAAGGGAAAAATCGGTTGGAGTTCAATGGCGTCGATATTATGGGTGCGTGGGTGATTGGATCGTAGCGGGGGGCATTTCGATTCGTTGCAGAGGCGCAGCAGGGGTAAGGATTTTTTTTTTTCGGTTGAACTGGCCGGCTCTGTATAGATTGTTTATGAGTATATGGCATTGTAGCTGGGAAAATATAGCTGCGTACAGATGAAAGAAAGAAAGATCGTTAACACTCGGCTTTTTTTCGGGCGCGCGTTACCCTAGATTCGCGACTTCGCTTTTCACGGTTTCTCAGAACCAGTATTATTTGTACTTATAGTTCTGGAACACGGTCAATCGCAGGATCATAGAATTTAGATTGTGTATTTTCGTGTGTCAGCTGAGCCGTAAAATTCGCAATCGTCGTAACTCGTTTATGTAGGCCAGGCCCCGTACGCCACGGCTATATAGCTTTTGAAATTGCTTCCCGTATCGAGACGAGCATTTTTAGGATTCCGTATATATATAGTACCGAAAGGATGCTGGGCTCAGTTATGAAATCTTATATCATTCGATGGTATTTTAAATATTTAAGATCGGTAACAGATCGATGTTCTAGGAATCAAGATACGTGCGCATGCTATACTGAATAAATTAAAAGATGTGTTATTTGATACGGGGGAATTGCTGTTATTCGCTGACACTTTGTTATTCAGATAAAGTTAATTAAATCCTATTTATCACTAAGTTAAATGGGGTTTATCTGAAATTGTGTTTTATAAGCCTATAACAACTTACTGTCATTCACGATACATATATAACTTGTTTTACAATTTTTTAAAATTCTTATATTTAATTAACTACTTCAAGTGCGTTGAACTTGCTCCTTCATTCCGCAGCCTTACACGTACATCGAATCGATGTATAGTTTCTTCGATTCCTCACCATCGATATAATATTCCATTTGAATTCCATCACCCCGCCCGCCTCATACACAGTTACCATCGCGGTTTACAGTACACCAACCTCGCTCTCCTCATACTTCCACCCACATTTTTCACAACCCGCTTCTATATACTAACTATCGCAGCCGGCCGGAAATTTGCATCGGAATCGTACGCACACAAGTATAATACACACGTATGTCTACAGACACACACACACACAAAGCTCCCATCGTGTGCGCGCGTCGATGTGTTTGAAGCTGCTCCTTTCCTGGTATGTCTAACTGTACAGGCCTCTAGCATATAACAGTACATCAACACAATACCGAATACATTAAGCGCACAACTCGACGCCTCCTATATACACGTTGCGTCATGCCCTAGAAAGACGGCTTTTTTTTTCTCAAAAAATCGTCGATATATTACGCGGCCGTGTAGCGAGATTTGGGGAAAGTACCAGTAGTAGTAGTAGAAATGTGGTAAGGCGTGGGGGCTTTGGAAAGGGATATAAGTGATATATACGAATGAGCGGTGATTCAGTGAAGATGATGATGGTGTGCGTGCGAGCGCCGGCGCGCGTTTCGGAGATCGTTCGTTGAACTTTTACGAATGAGATCGCTGCTTTCGAATTACACGCTACTGGGGCTCGAGATAAGGAGGAATGGACGCGTACCGTGAGCACTTCATTCGTGGTTTATGTATACCAAAATAATGTGTATAATATGTTAAGCATTATTATGGTTAATGAAATGCGAGCGTAATATAACTTGCGATATTTAATGTTAAGCTGTTTCAGAATCAAAATGAAAGATAGCGATGAAAAAATATGCGATAGCTATAAGAATTAGCATAGTTTAGAATCATGCATTCAATGCGATGTCCCCTTCATTGCCTGCGCTTATTAATTTCCTGCTCTTATTAGGTCTGCGGAATTCGTACCGGTCGATCGGTCCATTAACCGGATGACCGAAAAAGTTTCCGTTGTTATTATTATTTTTATGGAGTACTGTGCGTTGCATTATGTATTTTTAAAAAATGTTATTCATAGAAATGCATCAATTAGAGTTTCCTTAAAAAAATGATAATAATTTAAATATTGTAAAAAAGCGTTAAAAAAATTTCTTTTTTATACATTACAAATTCAGCAGAACAAAAAATATAATTACACACAAAGCTCATTCAAAATTACCAGACAAAAAAAAACTGTATTTGCTCTTCATCGCTCATCTTTTAATGAGATACTAACGGGGGATAGACATAAGTGTGTTTCTAGTAAACGATCATTTTTTCCCCCGGCTAATTATCTCGAAAACCCCGCAGGTGACCTCACCGATGGACTTTGAATTATCATTCACGTAAGTACAAGTCACGGTGTTCAGTCGGACCCGCCGGTCGAACCGATCAGCAGGCCTTTTGTGTTTACAAAAAAAAACCAGGTCAAGCCTCTCGGAGACTGCTTAACATTCCGTCTGGCTGCGTTACACAGCTGTGAGATTCCATAGCTTGTTTTCGATGATATGTTTGGGGCTCGATGTAATAAACAAATTATATTTATTATTTTTGTATTTTAAAAGCTTGTTACGTTTTAAATAAAATTTTTCAATTCGCTTTTTTTACAAAACCCAAGACTTGATGTAAAACGATTGAACCATGGAAAAATCTGTTAATTCATATTTAGTTCATATTTATTTGGTTCATACGGCAGGATAGACTGTACATTTACAAATTTCTATCAACAAAAAATTAAATATTTATTATCTAACAGAGTATATTCAATAAAGAAAAATAAAGTAGGAAAAGGGCATTATTTGGGTTAAATATTGACAAAATTGAAGTAGAAAACAAGATATCAAATCATTTATTACGATCTCAAGGCATCAACACATATATAGAAATAACAAAAACATCAGACTCTCTTCCTCGTAGAAAACAAATAAAAATCTCCTCCTCATTACACAACACCTAAATTATAAAAAAAAAACCTTATCTGTCTACTCTTTCTCTCTCTCCCCCTCTCTCATTCTGTATTCTTCTTCTCAATACATGACAAACGGATCGCGCTCTTGCTTGTGGTAGATCAGCACGTCCTTGAAGAAGAAGTTGGGCCCGTGGAAGTCGAACTCGCGTATGGGCCTGTCGAGAGGATAGCCGTAGGGCCTGTTGTCCATCAACGAGTCACCAAAGATGCGCGACTGGAAGGCGACAGGCTCGCCCTGCAGCGGCGCCACGAAGATGAAGAACTGGAAGGGCATACCCTCGGGCTTACCCTTGGGTAGGAGCAGGCGCTCGGGGAAGGCCCAGATGCGCTTCTGGTGCTTGAACTCTTCGCCTGCGTCGATGGCCTTCAGGAGCTTCTTGTAGGAGGACTCGCTGGGCTCGGGCTCGTGGTCCACGAAGAAGAAGTCGTGGCAGTTGCGCTCGATCTTGTTCTGGCCGGCGGCGACTGTAAAGGGTGGATGAGTGGTTAGAGTTCAGTTTTGACGTTGTTGAAGAAAATGTGGGTTGTGGGATAATGAGATTTTAATGGTTTGTGTAATATTCTATTAGGATTGAAGTAGGAAAATTTACACTTAAGGAGGCGTTGAAGCGTGTATACGCTATCATACGCTAATTTACAATGACATTATCTTCGAAAGAGATCTTGAAATTTAAATTGAAAAGTCTAGGACATAGACGCTTTGCAAAAATAGGCAAGAATAAAAAGCAAATTAAAATAATTAAGTCTATAAAGTAGAGTCGTTGAGATGTAAACTAAATGTGATATTTTTTTAGTGACGTTTGAATGGAAAGTGTCTATAATCAAAAAACTCGTTCATTAAGAGGATGTAATAATAGTCCTACACTACCACTAACCCTGTTTTATCGGCGTAATATGTCAAAATAATTAATATAAATACAAGAATAACGATTTGCGTCTTAAACAAATTCAGTTGCCCTGCATGCGTAATCCTCTAATACATCGTTCTACAAAGTTTCGAGACAAAAAAACGATGATACTTATTCTTGGAACGAAATTTTGTTAATTTTCGTTAATTATCATTCCAAGAATAAAAAAAGGTGTCGTCATTTTTTTTCCCTCGGAACTTTGTAGAATGATGTGTTACAGGATTATGCAGGGTAACTGAATTTGTTCAAGGCGTAAATCATTATTCTTTTATTATATTAATTACTTTTACATATTCCCCCGATAAAACAGTATTAGTATAGTGCGACATCCCCCATAAATTTCCAATGAAAAAAAAAATTCCTTTCTTACCAAAAAAATATATATCCACAAAAATACATTAAGATACTTACGATCGTAGATGAAGTTGTCGAGTTCGTAGAACTCGTTGTAGTGTTCCTTGAAGTCAATCTCCTTCATGTGCACGTTGTACTTGGGTCCAAGGAAAATCCTGATGGTGGCCTTGGTTGCCTTCTCGGCGTTGATGTTGATCTGCATATTGAAGGATTTATGGTTCAGACGGTACGAGCGAGCCTGGATCAGGTAGGATTCAGCTTCCTGTTCGCTGGACATGGCCAGTCCGTTGCTGATGGTGGAGTCAAAATAGTCAAAGTACGTCATCAGTTTGTCGACATTAACGGACTCGATCTTCAGGTCGGGAAACTGGATCTCCTCGGGTTTGTAGGGTTTCATGTTCATTTTGTATCTGTTGAAATAGTTATGATGAAAAGTTGATTTGATTGATGTATGACAAAATTATGAAATATAAAGTGTTTCAGTGTTCTTCATTAGAAATTTACTCTGATGGAAATTGTTTTTTTTTTATAAATAAGATCGATAAGTTATTAAAAAAGAATAGTGTATTTTCTTTCGTATAGAAGTCAACGCTGGTAGTAAATCTTTAGACAACATCTTATCAAACTCACTTGTAGTAGAAGTGCAAGATCTTCTTGTACAGCCTCCAGAACGCGGGGTCCCTCAAGCTGGTAAATAAGTTCTCGAGTGCGCTGGGTTGTAGTTTGGAGGGTGTAACGGGGTTGAGGTTGAAGCCAAGAATGTTACGACCGAGCATGTCGATATTACCGTAGTACATTTCGTTGCACGAGTCGGCGTTACCCTCAATCATGTTGCCGAGAATGTTGAGACCGTCGGGAGTGTAGATCTTCTGGGGCTTGGCCTCCTTGGTGAACACGATGCCGGAGTCGACAGCCTGGCTGATCCTGGTCTCGTACTCCTCACTTTCCTGTGGCCAAAAATAAGTAAATTCGTGAGTTTAGATGTTTTGAAGTATTATATAGGATGTGGTGGAAGGCTAAAGGTAGTCAACTCACATGGATCTGGTGGTACTTGTTCTTGGGGAAGTAGCTGTCCCATGGCCTAGACGGGAAGTGCAGACCGTTGGGGTAGGACAGGGATGGCCAGTAGCCGGGGTAGAAGGGCCTGTCGTAGTCGTAATCCTCGACCTTGCCCAGGTCGTTGGACAGACGCTCCAGGTAGTATCTGTTGAAGAGTAGCTTGTGACCGTACAGGTACTCCTCACCACGGAAGTTCTTGGGCCAGCCGAATTCCTCGCTGCTCATGAACCATGGGTACTGGCAACGGAAGAAGAAGTAGTAGCTGTTGAGACCAATGTCCTCCGTGTAGTAGTTCAGGCGCTGCTCGTAGTCGTACTCGTCCGTCAGGTAAAAGTTCGAGTAGTTGTACGGGATGATGTACGTGTCGTAGCCAGCACTGTGCTTTTGCTCTGGAAATCATTATATTTTTGTGGTTGTTAAATACCTAAATGAATTTAGTCTTAGATTTGTTTAGTTTCTACTTATATCTCTATTTTGTACTTCAAATAACAGAAGAGTTCTACATTCTAAGTATCCTATCATTTGTTGGATATTATCAAACGCAAAATATGGAGCACAAAATAAATTCTTTAGTTTTATCCAAAAGAAATATTGATTGTGATTCCGAGAAGGCTGATATCTATGAATAATTCTAACAACAATTCTACATCGTTAACAATTCAAACTCACCAAGCTTGCCGAACTCCTTGACGTGGTGGGCCTTTTCGAACAGCTCGGTGTTAAAGAAGAAGTAAGGTGCCAGCTCGTACGGAGGCGGTAACCTGATGTACTTGGTATCGGGGCGTTGTATCACAGCCAAATAAAATGCGAAGGCGAAGAGGCCGTGGTTCAACTTGTTGCGGCAGTACAGAGCCGTCTTGTAGAAGGTGTCGAAGTCCTTCGCGTAGTACATGATACGGAAGACGACCATAAGCTCCTCGGTGTTCTTCGGATAGTAGATCGAGAAGATGGAATCATGAGGCATCATGCCGTGCTCCATGCGATGCAAGAACTCCTTGACGGCATCCTGTGGAAGTGGAATAAAAATAGGATGCAGTGAATTTTTTCGTTAGGCAAATGTTGATGATTGATATTGATGGATATGGAGTTTCAGAATATATATTATTTCGCCAAAATAATACTTTAAATTAAGAAAAGTAGTCAAGATGTCTTAAGGAGGTTCGGGGGTTTTGATTGACGTCAACTTAAAGAATTTTTTACAGGGATTTTTCACATACCATGATACAAGCAACGACATACATTGAAGGTAGTGGTGTTAAAATGACGAAAAAAATTTTTTCGAAGACATTTCATTACTATTCAAACTAGTTACCGTCACCTATAGAAGAAAATTCAACAAAATATGACAATTATTTTGACATTTTATCCAATTTAGATTTCAAAACGGTCATTTTGTTCTTTGTTCAATTTCAGGGGTAGTTACTACAGGAAAAATTGGAAAATTATCTAAACCTGCAAAGTTACAATCAATTGTTTATAAATATGTGAAAGTCTCTCACATATTTATAAACCTGCAAAGTTACAATCAATTGTTTATAAATATGTGAAAGTCTTTCATAAGCAATTGATTGTAACTTTGCAGGTTTAGATAATTTCCCAATTTTTCATGTGGTAACTGACCCTGCAACTGAACAAGGGACAACATGGCCGTTTTGAAATCTAAATAGGATAAAAAGTCAAAATGATTGTCATATTGTGTTGAATTTTCTTCTAGGTGACGGTAACTAATTTTAATAATAATGAAATGTCGTTAAAAAATTTGTTTCGTTATCTTAACACCACTACCTTCAATGTATGACGTTGCTTGTATCATGGTATGTGTAAAAATCATTGTAAAAAATTCTTTAAGGTGACGTCAATCAAAACCCCCGAATCTCCTTAAAAGATATGTAAACTCAAGACTATAGTTTCCAAAACATATTTTTGGCCATTTATGACAATCTTTCGATTATTTTAGTAAAATAAGTGATTTGTTTAAAGAAGGTAAACTTAGGAAAGTTAAGACTTTGAATAATGAAATAGTATATTTTACCTTGTTGGTGTAACCGTCCAAGTTAGCCTCGGGTTTGTACTCCTGGCCCTCCTTGTACAGTTCAGGCTTGAGCTCGGGCTGGGTGAGATGGTAGAGAATCTGGTAGACGCGCTTTTGCTTCAGCAGGAAGTCCTTGTCGGCGGGCACGTCATTCTGGTACTCGGGCTTGTACGCCTGGGCCGCGACCCAGCCGACGGCCAGCACGGACAACAGGGCTAGCCTACCGATCATCGTCGGCTCTTCTCGGGTCTAACTACTGTTCGGATGTAAAATAGGAAATAGCTTTAGCATTCGCAAAGGAAGGAGTGGTGTTATTATATAGTATCCAACATTCAAAATAATTTTTTCAAGAAGTTAGAAAACAAAATTATTATAATTATAAATAAATTGAAGAATGAATTTTCTACGGTATAAAATAATGATTTTAATTGAAACGTATTAATGAAAGTTGTTCAGTGAAATTTCTCGCAAAAAAAATACGATAAGATACTAAGAAAGCATTTATTAAATACCAAACCATCCAATGAAACTCTAAGAAAGGACTCTCGCGAAGCCACGTAAAATTATAAACAACCAATATACATATAGTAACCTTTTAATATCTTCGGTTCCTCGGATAGAAACGAGGCGACGTCGATCGATTCTACCTCGAGGACGCACTGCGGGCGCGGGATCGGCGGCCCTCGGGCTTTATATGAGCTGCGTTTAATCGCAAAAGCGGGGCACCGAAGACGGGGGCTAATCGGTCCGACGACGGAGACGCGCTCGCGCGCGGGTCAAATCACCGTGACCTAAGACGCAAGCGCGAGCGCGCTTGGTGTACACTTTCTTTTTTCTTACCGATCCGAGAGCTAATTTAACGTAGGGTGGAGCAAAAGAGCGAGAGTGTCAAAGGGGCTCGATAAAGCTTGCAAGCGCGCGATTTATCGGCTTCTAGAATGCATTGACGTGCGATGATTTGCTGGAGTGAGAGCAAGTGTCTAAGGATTTTTAACGCAAGGAGCAATCGGTCGTTAAGATTTTTTTGATAGTCGACGATTTGGTTTTTATTATATAAGTTTTGTTTTACTTTTGGCTATTATTTTTACGAAAGAATAGAAGAATCCTTCAATTTTTTTCTCGTTATTTATTTTATGCTAAATTTTCTTCCGTGCCATGCAAAATATATGTTTTTTAACAACAAATGCATATTCCAACTTGAATTTTGTAATCACGTGTAATAGTTCAGAAAAACTAACTTTTATTTGTTTATAATGCAAATTGGACAAGGAACACGTTGCCAATGAGTTTTCAGATCATAATTAAATGAAAATAATTTAAGATGATTTTTGTTAAAGGAAACTAAAGACTAATTATAAATATTAGATCATTTTTTGATGAAGAAAAGGTATGCTAATGCACATATACAACATAACACGAATGAATAGTATTAGTTTTTTCCATAATTTTCTTCTTTACATAAGAGTGATCAGAAACATTAAACATTGTGTAAAAAAAAAAAATAAAACTGATATATCTTGTTATTACAACGTTTGTAATAACGTTCTGATTACGTATATACGTATAAATTCATAACAATTTAAACATTTACAAAGTTATTTTACTGTTTCAAATTATTTAGTTAGGAATTTCATTGCTGGTAATACAGCCCTGCAAATCAATAGCTATGAAACGATATTATTTGAACCTCGGGACACAAAATTCCACTTTTGATGCCTGTTTAGCGGGTGCAAAGTGCCCGATTCACGCCCTAGGGCGCAAAAGTAAAATACTTCGCGCCCGCTGGCGTGAATCACTTCGCGCCCCGTGGTTCAAAAAATAGTATACACAACACGGGCGCAAGGTGATTCACGCCCTTGTTGCGTAATGTACTATTATCGTTGTAGTTGGATTCGTAATAAAGAAATATCTCCATCCGAGTCAATTAAGTTTCGATAGCCTTTTGTGCATATTCAATTTTATTTCTTAACTCGATGTAAATGTGATCATACTGCTAAAAATAATTTCCTCTTAAAAATAAGTTTTTATATTTCGAAATTTTCCTTTCAAAAGCTCTTGTAATAAAATCACGAGTGTTTTTAATTAGTTTAGTGTAATATAAAGAATAATTAAGAGTAAAATTAAAATAAAAATATTAAAATTTATATTCTATAATGGTTTCTTTAAATTTTAAATTAACACTTTTTAAATGAATAGAGTGTTATCATAATTTTTTTTTGTTTATTCTGGATAGTAGACTTATGATAAAGAATGCAGAAAATTATATTTCGTGGTCGTGCACTTTCAATGATTTTTTTTTAATCTGATCTTTCTGTTATGTGCAAAAAAAATGATATTTAGAGTATTTATCTTTCATCAATAACAAATGCGCTCATCTTTACATTTGTATATGAATAGTATTAAAAGCTTTGTCTGAATAAGTTATTATTACTTGCACTACTTCTATTATTATATTTATTAGCAAAATAACACGTTTTCTTATATCAATAGGTGATTGTACACCCTCTTTTGGCGTATATTTGTATAGTTAATTTAGGATTGACAGACCATCGTCAAACTGTAATGAAGGTGCTGGGCCTCCAGATTTTATAGCCTGAAGAGGTTGGCGATCCAAGCTAACGAAACGTCGAAAATTTATAACAAATTTCGTTTTTTTAATTCCTATTTTGACCTTAGCACTCCAAAGATCCTAAAACTATATAAATAACATGTTTTCTTGTTTCCCTTAGTGCAAAGCTCGACGGGGCGCTTCAGTTTATTAATCTTTGTTTTCTCTTGTTTTCTTCATTACCTCTGAATAACGCGAGAGATTAGAGGGATAGTTGCTCTGCTCGTTTTGCAAAAAGTCGGGTAAAACTGAAAACAGCGAAAAAACAGTGATACCACTAATCATCGTTTGTAAACTTTTGGACGAGTACAAAAATAAAATTATCGTTTGCTCTTAAGTGCACCGCCTCTACAAATGTTTTTGATAAATTGTTGCGTAAGTATTATTATTATAACAACTTTTTTAGCATACGTTTTGAAAATTAAAATTGTTTCACAAAATCAGGTATTTCAATTTATATTTGAATAATTTTATGAGATTTAAATAGTTCTTTTAATCAAAACCTTCTTATCTATTTTTTTTTAAATCTTTGATGTGTAAACTTTCGCTTTTCATCCCAAGCTAATTGATGGAAAGTAGTAAATTCTGATTAAAAACTAGATCATTTTTTTTTTAATTTCTACCATAAATTATACTGTCCACACTATTAACCATTTTTTAAACAACTTTATAACCAAGGTATTATACATTTACATAAGGAAAAAATCTTTTATCATAAAGTAAATTATCAAATTCAGATATAAAAGAAGTGCTTCCATTAAATGGAGCATACAATTTACGTAAATTCAATAATTGTCTAGCGCAAGAAAAGAAAGTTGTCTATGGTCAGTGCAAAACACTTCTATTATAGATTTAAATTTATCTATATAATATTGCATAATTTTGCAAAACATGCTAAACAATTTCTTTTTATGGAACGTGATAAATTGCTATCAAACGTTAAAGTTAAGATACGGTAGCGTAATTTCAACAGACCATACAGAGTCGGATGTAGGATAATAATCAAAGACATAAGCAAGAATCACGTCAATGTTTTATTTTTTATCAACGTTTATCATTATGTATATGTCGCATGCCATATCAATTCATTGGTACATGTATTGCATACAAAAATTAGAATTTTCTGAATTTGCTATCTGTCGTGCAATTAATGTTATCACCGGCTAGACTATATTTATTAGCTGCATTTTAATCTTTTATTTTGGTGACTTATCGTATATCAAATAGCATAAATTAGAATTATCGGTGACTTGAGAGGAAATGCTTAGAACATCTGCGCTTTGTAAAGTTTATTTATCTATAAGTATAAGTCTGAAGCTAGCGACTGATCAAACAAAGGGATCTCACAAATATTATTGAATTCATCACTACCCTGGTGGAAATCGATTCCATTATTTACCTAATAAATAGATAGTTTCCCCAATAATCGCCAAAAACTAGACACTTTTCTTGCCCATTTCGCCATTTAATAGACATAATAATTAAATAAGTTTTTTCACAAATTTACATTAGCTTATTTATGAGTATTTAATAGATATTAAAGTTGGCCAGTTTTTTTAGTTAGGAAATGGCTAATAAGAGGTTTATCATTATGGCGAGGAGTGAGAGAGACAGAATCAAACGGAAAAATCATTGTTTTCGTTTGCATCCCCTGAAACAGTACTATAAACAAATTAAATATCAATAATTTGTGTTTACGTTTTGGATAGCTATCTTTTTTTTAATATTTGGCTTTAAATACATGATTAGATTACAGAGAAAATTTGGTACAAATATTTTAAGGTTGTGCTATCTCCATTAAATAGAGAATATGACCGGAAAAATCGATTCATCACTACCCAGAAACTAGCTATTTCTACTAGCTATTTATTATTTTCCTGGCCATTTTCGATAGAGACAATTTCTACCAGGGTAATTTTATTTTTTTTTTTAAATTATTTAAGTCTAATTTAGGTAGAACTAAATGTTTTACTTTATACTATTATTTTAATAGTAAATAAATTTAATATTATTATACCATTACTACTTCTTTTTACCGGTATTTGAACAAATTTTTATTTAAATATGTTTACTAGAATTAATATCTTTGATTGTAAAAAGATTAATGACACATCTGTTAAACAGGGGCCTATATCTGATCTTCAAGAGCATAAGGGAAATTCATACCTACCGTAATAAAATTATGTAAACTTCACAAACGAACAATAACAGTTTCGTGTTGCTATATATTTGTAATCGAATGGTATTTACGTTTGAGACAATGCATTTATGCAATCCTTAATGCGTGATGTTATTGTACTTTTATCTTCGTGGAAGAAGTGTACTTCATTGATTGTCTTATTGTAGGCAGTATTTTAAACTGATTACTTATTGAGAGCTGCTGACTACGTTTACATGTACGTATGTACTTTACCCTACAAGATATAATAATTGAATAACAAGTAATAAGTCGTGTAATTTGATTGTATTGTGTTTCTTTGTGTTAATTCATTCATCTATAAGAGTATAAATTAATGAATTAAGATTAATAAATTTTTTTGTTAAGAAGACACTAAACGTGCATATTTTCTAATTAACTAAAACATTTATTTATAAAATAAATTTATATTTATAAAATATATAAAGTTATATGCAAAGAATCTTTATCATAACTTATCCTACACCACAAATTTTTATAAATTATTATTTATTGCAGCAAAATTAACGACTTTGTTTTGTTGTTGTTGAAATCCTCATTATATTCACTGACAAGTAGAAAGCATATCTATCACAGATTCTCATATTAGATATTATCTAATATGAGAATAGTATGTTCATTTAATACTTTGTATGATTTCTTTTCATAGAAATTAATTACATTTTGAAAAATTATTGATGTAATTTTATAAAGCCATTATTTTTTCGGTACTTAAATCAGAATGTGTATTTAATTTAAGAATGAACAATGTTATTCTTGTTGCAAAAATTTTGAATTTGCTGGCTATTACAATAATATATCGTAATGTTAATAGATAACATATCTCATTAATTAGGGTTTTTATGATGTATGAAATAAGAAGGGTTAAGTGTATTCAATAATTCATTTATTACTATACCTATAAAACAATATAAAACATTTTTTTATATTACAAAACAGTTTCCTTAAAGCGAATTTTTTAATTTAGTTTAGATGTGCATCATGTTGAAGTCCCGCATCATGCCCATCCTCTCTCCTCCTTTAGTCTTAATGCTGTCGAACTCTCCTCCTATCTCATCAAGGTCCTTGATGTTCTTCCACTTTCTCATAACGTCATCACGGTCCCTAACTCCGACCATGGTTCCATAGTCAATGTTCATGTTCGTGCTGCGGCCACCCATCACATCTTCCTCACCGATGTTGTAGATGTAGACGTCCTTGAAGTATATGTTGTCGAGCTTGAAGAACCAAGGGGACATGGGTCTGTCGAGTGGGAAGCCGAGGGGCTTGCCGTACCACATGTGCTTGCCGAAGATGGGCAACTCCAGCATCTTGCTCTCGCTGGAATCGCAAATGTAGACGAAGAGTTTGAACCTCATACCGTCGACGCTACCCTTGGGGAGGAGCAGGTGCTCGGGGAAGCCCCACATTTGGTCGGAGAAGGTGATGGGATCCTTGCCCTGGATAGCCTGGACGATCTTCTTGTAGAATTTGTCGCCGGTCAGGTATTCCCTCTTGCAAAGGATGCAGTCGGTGCTCAGACGTTCGATGTTGTTTGTTCCTTCGCGGACTGCAATCAGAGAATTCAGTAGTTAAGTTTATGAGAAAAATTATTTCATAAAACATTTTGAGAAATCGAACTTACTGTTGACTTCGAATTCGTCCATCATGAAGAAGTATTTGTAGTAGTGGAGGAGATACGAGTAATCATCGTATTTCTCGCCATCGACGGCTGGGCCGAGGAAGATGCGCACGACAGCTTTGGTGGACTTGTCACTGTTGACGTTGATCTTGTAGGTGAATGGTTTGTAGTTGAGGTTGTATTGCCAGGCCTTGATGTTGAAAGAGAGTCCGTCCTTCATGGTAGGTACATCGACCACGTTGTTGATGAGGAAGTCCTTATTGTCCCAGAATGTGACGAGTTTGTCCACGTCGACGCTCTCAATTCTCACTCCGGAGAAGTCCAATTCGTTCTTGGTGTAACGGGGCAAAAGAGACTTGAATCTAAAATTTTTAATAATGGTTAATGTAAAATTTTTTTGAAATAGGTAAACATTAGAAGTTGGAAAATTAATTACCTGAGGAAACATTGCACGATCTTGTTGTAAAGTCTGTAGAATGCAGGGTCTTTCATGCTGGAGCCCCACACTTGAAGAGAGCTTGGGATGTAGTCGTTCTTGTTCTTGGTCTGGTAGTTCATTCCAAGGATGTCGCGAGCCAGAGCATCGTAGGAACCGTAGTATTGAAGATTGATAGAGTCGTAGTTACCTTCAATGAGGTTACCCAAGATGTTAAGACCTTCAGCAGTCGTAAGGCTTACTTGTTTGCCCGTCTTGTCAATTACGAAGCCGGAGTCGATGGCTTCGGACAGACGGATTTCCAATTTCTTGAGGTACTGTAAGTAAATAATGAATGATTTAATGATTTTTTTTATTTTTTTATAAATTATGAAAATAAACTTATAGTCCAATGTAAAGAAGTTAATACCTCCAAGTATTTCATCTTGTACAAGGGGACCATGAACCATCGGTCACGTTTGGGCATGGCAATACCGTTGGGATACACGTAGTTGGAGTAGAATTCAGGCAGGTTCATCTTGTCCCAGGTCAAATCTTCAATTTCGCCAAGTCCGTTGGAGATTCTTTCGAGGGTGTATCTGGCGATGAGCTGCTGGTGGATGAAGTAGTACAAGTCACCACGGAAGCTTGAGGGCACATCGTAGTTCTTCGTGTCTATCCAGAAGGGGAACATCATGCGGTAGTAGTAATAGTAGGCGTTGAGGCCGACATCTTCCATGAAGTAGTTCAGCTTTTTCTCGTTGTGGCACATTGGGTTCATGCACATTTCCGTGAAGTTTGTGTACAGGTGGTAGGTCTCGACGGTCTCAGAAATGTCGGATTTGTGTATGTCGCGACCAAGGTGAGTCACACCTCGGGTCATTACAATGCGTTGAGCATCACGAATTGTCTAAACAAAGTATAATAGTTAAGTTTGCCATTTTACTCATTGAAAAATATTAAAAAAATCTCGGTCAAATTTAGTATTTACAAAGCTTTAGAAAAACTTGGACTCCTAATCAATATTTTTAAAACTATAAACAGTTATTTAGAGAAAATTAAAATCATGTATGAGTCCGAATAATTTTTCAACATTAGTTCGCACTTACTCTGCAAGAGCATATTGTTTTCTAATCTAATCATTTTCTAATGTTTTCAATTTTGTAGAATATTACCTTGGAGTCAAAGAAGACGTTGGGATAGATCTCGTAGATGGCTGGGAGACGGATGTACTTGGTATCGTCACGATAGATGACGGCCGTGGTGAAGGCGGTGGTGAAGAGACCTCCGTTCAGGTAGAGACGAGCCCAGCAGGCTGTCTTGTAGAACGTTGTGAAGTCCTTGGCGACGTAGAAGAGGTGGTACAACAGCATCATCTCCTCGCGCATCTCCTGGTTGTAGTACGTGAACAGACCATCCTTGTTGAGCATGCCCACCTTGAAGCGCATAAGGAAGTCGACCACTGCTTCCTAAGCATTCAGAAAAACAATTAATGTAAAATTTAATGCTTTTAGGAAAATTTTCTTATTTAATAACTGAGAAGCAAAAAAAAAGAAATATAATAAGTAAGTAGAAAGATCAACATAAGCTTTAATATTTATGCCCATCCGTGTTTAGTGAAACGTAGGTACTTTTTAAATTTCTGACAAATAGAAAATCGTTTGCTAATAAAACCTTATCCAAAGTCAAAAGAGGAAATTACTTTGTCGTTGTAACGATCGATGTTGCTCATGATATCGTAGTTACGGCCAATCTCGAAGTATTCAGCGTCGGTGAGCACATTCTTGTCAACGTACATTAACAAATCGAAGATCTTCTTCTGCTTCACCAGCAGGTCCATGTCGGCCGTTCTCAAGGAAGAAGCGGCCGCGAAGCCCACCGCCACGAGAGCGAGCACCAAACACTTCCTCAGCATTTTCGTCGTTGTCGACTGTCCCTCGCTACTGAAGCTACTGATGCACTCGGACTGCCAAACCTAACAGATCTCGTAATTCGCTCCGGTGCACCGGACGCTTATATACTCTAATTCGGCGCGATAATCCGTGAATCTTCTGACTCTTGACCCGGCATAGTGGGGTGACGAGGGGGCGAGAGGGGAGGCGCGCATTTGGCCGGCGAAAATTGAAGTTTGAAAACTTTGGTAAGATTTCGCTTAAGTGTTTACTGCGATTGATTGTTACGAAATTTATTTGTTCAAAAGTGATAATAGCCTTTTTTCATTTATTCGTTTTTTGCTATACGTGGGACGGCTATTGCAAAGTGCTATTGCGCTGACGCTGAGATTATGTAAAGCGGAATCTGGCTGTGTGATAGGTGCGATGAATTAAGTTTGTTATAACTTTAGACATTTTACGGAATGGTTTTAGCTAATCATTTTATATTCTTTAATCTATTTTGAGTCTTCTTTGAAGTCAAGTAAACAACATTGTTTTTCAGCGCAAATCTATATCAAAGAATAGTATAGTTGTTTTGGCGTAAGGAAAGTTCCTTTACAGCGATAAACAAAAATACTTCTATACACGAAATTACAAAATGCATTTGTCGGTGTAAAAATGAATTAATACATAATTAAAGAGTTCTATTAAATTTATTCTACGTGTTCGTAGATACACTGCACTGCCGACCTTTCGATTGATAAGCTGTTTAAAAATTATTTAATGATTATTTTATAAGGTCTGATTTCTATTAGCAATCGTCAATTAATCTAACGGAAAGGTAATAAAAATTTGCAGGCTGCAGAAACCGAAATAATTGTTAAACAAATTTACTTATTGTTTTTGCAACCTGCGTGGATATCGAACAGTGACGCATATTATATTCTGCAAAAATTTTATTTTAAGTCTATGTAGTGAAATTTCTAGTACGTTTATATTTGAAACAATTTCTCAATCATGTCATTTAAACAGAGTAGTTAACATGAAATTTTAACTAATTTTCCAAATGTTTAAAATTCATCAAGCAAGGCGTTTCTCACAGAGTGAAAATTATATATATGAGACAAAGTAAAAACAAAACATTTTATTTGGTCAAGATTTACTGTATTCTCTATCAATATATTCTGTTAGTCATGGTATAAAGTATTTAATTTAAACTTAAGCATGAAACAATAATTGAAAAATAAATTACATAAGTTCATTTTGGTGTCAATAATAAAATAAAAATATGATGCAAGTTTTTTCTGAATTTCTGCATATTATCTGGATTAAATATACCAATGTAAAAGCACACGTATTAATCATATTTATGTATTCGTAATTTACTAAAATATCATAATAGATCAAAATGTGGCTTTTCTATATAGTTTTTAGGACGTATCTTTTTTTACTTGAAATATGATAGTGTTGACTTTTATTTTTACACGATAAAAATGTCGAAAATAAATATAAGAAACAGTATATTCCCAATAAACACGTTATTCTCTTTCTGTAGGTATTACAATGTTGAAAGAGTATATTATTCAAATATAACCATGAAAATTTTAGATATTAAAATTATCGACAATTTATATTTTTTTAAATGTTATAATATTGTAACAATTAAATAGTAAATCGCACAAAAAATAATTAGATGAATAAGATAAGAGATACAAAGAACATTAGAATTCGTAAAAATGATTGTAGTAGTCAACTTCATTATCGAACGTAGTGTGATTTGTGCTTTGATCCGAAACACATAGACAATAAATTGTTCAGAACTGATAGGATGCCGTTTTGTAAGGAATTAAAATTAATACGTATTTTTATAACTTTTTACTCAGAATAAACTATTTTTATTTAGTAAGAAAATTTCATATCTTTTTTACAATAATTTTTTTATTTCGATATATGGGGGTAAACGTCACATATATGTGTGGGGAATATGCCATATGACATTTTACTTCTAAAAGCACGAAAAATAGTATACTTATTACGCACCTAGGGAGGAAAAAACTTGGACAGTCCATATCTCGTGTAAATTGCCACCCGAGCCAAAGGCGAGGGTGGCAAACACGAGATGTGGGCTGGCCAATTTTACTCCCGTGGAACGTATATACTAATTTTCACCATACCCGGGCCGAAAATACCACATTCGTGTTTTTGGGCCGGGAACGAAAGTTGCACTTTTGGCCAGGGTATGGTGAAAAATAATTTTTATTCATGAATTATTAATTATTATTTTAAAGATAAAAATTACACGGAAATACGAAAGAAAGACTAATTGTTCCTGTTTTTAGGGAAAAACTACAGAGTTACATCGATACCCAATTTTCATTCAATTAAACCAGTACCACAGTTAGCTAAAGCTAGAACATCGACTCGTAAAAAACATCATGTTAATCGCATTTATGTTATTTCACTTTAATATTATTTATGAAAATGTTATTTATTAGGTCTATATGGCATCTTGCCCGCGCTGCGGGAAAGATGCCACTTATCTACTATTTTAAAAAAGTGATTTTTCTATCTTTTTGGTAAAATTATCTTATTAATAGTTGTTTAAAAAAATTGATGATGCGATGAATAATTTTTTTTTTTAATCCTGTTATCTTGCATAAGTTTTACGAAAAATTTTAACCAGCTATATTGTTGTATGCCATACTACAAGGTGATGTAGTAATTATTAAGAAAATAATATTCTGTGATATCAATAATTAATATATTAGAACAATCAATTAATTTTAAGAAAGCTAAGTGTCATCGTACCTAAGAGGTCGCGAATGTTATTATACGTACTTATTTCTCGTTATTTAAATTAACTTATCAATTTTTGCCATTAATTTTAATTGTATATTATCCAACATAAGTTGCGTAGGGTAAAAATATTTAATTTGAAGATGTGATTTTGGAGCTTTATTAAAAGTAATAGTCAATTGAATTACAAGATTCATATTTATATTAAATAAATAAATATTTTTTTTAATTAAAATGGTGTAATTAATCTCTTCCCGACTACTCTGTACCACTACAATGGTACACAGTAATTACAACAATGTGCACTAAGTGACACACAAGATTAAATACAGGATCCAGAATCTAAGGCATAGTAATTAAAACCGCAAATGAAAAATATAAATGATGCAGATTTGAAAATGAAAAGGGCATAAGAAAAACCATAAAATGTCAATAAATATGTATAGTTAAATAATAGCTCCAACATCCCTATTTAAACATAAACTTTTGATACATATGATATAATTACATACTATAATTTACATATATCTTGATAAGAAATGTTAGATAAATTAAAGATAATTTTTTTTTAGAAATGAAGCATTCGTAAAATACAAAATGACTACGTTTACGCAGTCACGGGGTATCGCATTTCAACGAGGGCATCTCATCTCCGAAAAGCGGATTTTGATAAAGTTCTGAAAGCATTTGCAATACTTACGATATAACTTTATTCTAAAGTTCTAAGAAAGAATGTTTTACATATCCCATTATTATAATAATACTATGTAATTTCTATAATAGACAGTGATATCTAATTTCATATTTTTCTGTGTTCAGTATGAACCAAATGATATAAATTTATTTAAAATGTAATACAGTTGATTTTATTGTAAATATATTTTTTAATAAAAACTCTTAGATTCTAATGTAAATAGCTATCAATTTATTTTAAAGTTATATTATTTCGCTATCTCTACGATATAATTTTAAAAATCTTAAATATTTGAAATACTTCTTTTATTTTATTCATAATAATTGAGTTTCATGCTTTGCATGAAACTAAAATGTTATAACTTTTCTCATAAAGAAGTTGAATTATAAACGTATAGGTATATAATAGTTAAATGGAAAAAACTTTTCTTAGATATTTTAACAGATTTAACTTATTTATCTGTAAAAGTTGTAATTAAGTAAGAAATTCTATAAAACCAATTGCACTTACAGAGAATATTTTTATTAATATCTTAGCTTATCAAAATCTTTGTTTTCTACTATTAGAAAATCGTGAAAACTATAGCAAGTATAACATTATTTGATGGATATATTTTTTCTAAATTCTATGTAGATATTTTCAATTGTAAAAAATATTATAGTGTTTTTACAAAATTAAGATTTATAATTTATGTAATATACTCTATTATTTATATTGAGTTTATTATTACATTCTCATGTATCACAAAAGTGATATGTAAGCTAGGACACATTTTTAACAATAAACTTTTGAAAATCAACGTTGTAAAAGGTGTCATCATCACAGGAAAAGGATAATCATGGAGGGTATATGATAAATCACAAAAGTATTGTTTAGATTAAAATCATTGGTTTATTTTTAAATTATTTTAGTATTAACGAGAATCCCTTTAAACAAGAGACTCTCGATAATAGTTTATCGTTAGAGTTATAAAAAAATCTTAAGTCTTATCGATTGGTCAGTACTCTTGCTCTCTTGTAAAGTCGCAGCGCTGATCGCGTTCACGTTCCAATCAACTAGTTAATCGAAATTGCAACAATTGCCGTCCCTTCAACAGTAGTGTACTAATATTGACTGCTGTACTTCGTCTCGAAGTCCTTAACATTGTAGATGAAGACATCCTTGAAGTACAGATTGTCGACCTTGAAGAACCAGGGGTACATGGGTCGGTCGAGTGGGAAACCGAAGGACTTGCCGTAGTATTTGCAAGTGCCAAAGAAGGGCATCTCGAAGACCTTGGCATCCTCAAAGGGTCCGATGTAGAAGAACATCTTAAATCTCATACCGTCAGCCGTACCCTTGGGCAGCATCAAGTGAGCGGGGAAGTCCCACATGCGGTTACTATAGGTGAAGGGCTCGTTGCCTTCGATGGCCTTCACGACCTTCTTGTAGTACATGTCACCGGTAACGTAGTCGCCTTTGAAGAAGTAGGACTCCATGCTGTGGCGGTCGAAGTTGTTGATTCCGGATTTCACTGCAAAGGATCAAACAATTAGTTAATTCTGTTAATTTGATATTGTTACCAAACAATCATTGTCGATTAATTAATGGTGTAACTTACGGCTGACTTCGAACTCGTCTAGCATGAAGAAGTATTTGTAGTAGTGGAGGAGATACGAGTAGTCGTCGTATTTCTCGCCATCGACGGCTGGGCCGAGGAAGATGCGCACGACGGCCTTGGTGTCCTTATCGCTGTTGACGTTGAATTTGTAGGTGAATGGTTTGCAGTTGAGCTGCTGTTGCCAGGCCTTGATGCTGAAAGCACGGCCCTCCTTGAAGCTCTCGACGTTCACGGCATTGTTGATGAAGTACTCCTTGCTGTCATAGTAGGTTACGAGTTTATCGACATCGACGTTCTCTATCCTGACTCCCGGGAAGTCCAGTTCGCTCTTGGTGTAACGGGGCAGGAGAGACTTGTATCTATTGATCAAAGAGCAAACGTGACAAACGATTCGAAAAGATGTGATCGAAAGAAATTGTAAGGAGTGTTGGCAGAGTGACTTACTTCTGGAAGAAGAAGAGAATCCTGTCGTACAGTCTGTAGAAGGCTGGATCCCTCATGCTGGTGGAGAAGAACTGGAGGGAGCTTGGGATGTAGTGGTTTTTGTTCTTGGTGTCGTAGTTCTGGCCCAAGACGTCACGGGCGAGGACATCGTAGGAACCGTAGTACTTCATGTTGTAGGAGTCGTAGTTACCCTCGATGAGATTACCCAAGTAGTTCAGACCTTCAGGAGTGTACAGGCTGATCTGTTTGCCCATCTCGTCGTAGAAGAATCCAGAGTCAATAGCCTCCAGGATCCTGGTCTCCAATTTCTTGAGGTACTCGAGGTAACGGTACTTGTAGTAGGGAACAACGTTCCACCAGTCACGTTTGGGTAGAGCCACACCGTTGAAATAGTTCAGTTCAGAGTAGAAGCCAGGCAGGTCCATCTTGTCATAGCTGAAGTCCTCGATTACACCAAGACCATTGGAGAATCTCTCAAGGTAGTATCTGGACATGAGCTGCTTGTGGAAGAAGTAGTAGAAGTCACCACGGAAGTTCTTGGGTAGGTTGTAGTCCTTCAGGTCCATCCAGAAGGGATAGGCCATACGGAAGTAGTAGTAGAAGGCGTTGATGTCGACATCTTCCATGAAGTAGTTCAGTTTGTATTCGTATTCGTAGGCAGGGTTCACGCAGAACTCGGTGTAGTTGGAGTAGATGTAGTAAGACTCGATGCTGTCCATGCTCGAGCCGCGCTTCAGGCCCATGTCGTAGCCACGGTAGCCGTGGCCGCGGGTCATCTTCACACGGTGAGCGTCACGGATGACCTGCAAGTAAAGAGTGAGGTAAGTACTTTGAGTTCATTTTAAAAAATTGAGTATTTTAAAAAGAAATATACTTTGGAGTCGAAGAACATGTTGGGGTAGATCTCGTAAATGGCTGGCAGACGGATGTACTTGGTGTCGTCACGGTAGATGACGGCGGTCGTGAAGGCGGTGGTGAATGTGCCAGGGTTCAGGTGGATGCGCGCCCAGCAGGCCGTCTTGTAGAAAGTGGTGAAGTCCTTGGCGAAGTAGAAGAGACGGTACAACAGCATCATCTCCTCACGCATCTCCTGGTTGTAGTACGTGAAGAGGGCGTCCTTTCTGAGCATGCCGTTTTTGTACAAGGTGCAGAAGTCGATGACTACATCCTGGAATCGTGATGAAAAAGTTTGTTATTGGATTGAGAAATGAGATTTTCTTGAATTCATGCATTGCAGAAATTTTGAAGAAAAAAAAGTTATTTACTTTTCATCAACATTTTGTCACAGAAAAATTAGTGCAGTTTGATAATTTTTACTTTTAGAAATAAATTAACAACTATCAGAAATATTAAACCAATGAAACCTTTGCCTGGAAATTCTAAAGAACTTTTTATTCAAATTATGTACGTTTAAAAATAATTCTTTAAATAAGCATAGTTCAGATAATACTAAAACAAATTCTCAATAACTTTTAACATACTTTGTTGTTGTAGTGGTCGATGTTGCTCATGATGTCATAGTTACGGCCAATCTCGAAGTATTCGGCGTCGGTCAGGACATTCTGGTCGATGTACATAAGCAGATCGAAGACCTTCTTCTGCTTGTGCAGGTAGTCGATGTCGGCGGTCTTGCTGTAGTAGTACGAGCCCGAACTTTCGACGGCCGCCATGGCCACGGACAGCAGCCCGAAAACGATGCAGCTGCGCATCATCTTCGTCGGTTAATGATTACTTATACCTCTTGAGAAAAAAAGAGATGATCAAAGTCTCTTCCGTCTTCTGCCAGTCGTGGGCAGAGATCGATGATGCTGTGGAGGCTGGAGCGCGGGCTTTTATACCCGCGCCGAAATCGCGCTCGTCTCATTAGCACGCAACTGGCGATCCTCTGATAATGGCTATTATAGAGGCGGAGGGGGTTGGAGAGAGAGAGAGAGAGATAGAGATAGAGAGAGGTTTGAAAACTTGCGTAAATAGGATGTAAGTATGTGTATTGCGATTTTCGAGGGACAGAGTTGAGATAGTTTGGGATGGTTTGTTTTATAGGGGTGATGGGGGTGTAGAAGCAGGTTAGTGGATAGGGATCAATTAAAGTTTATCTGGAGTTGTTGTAATTGTAAGGGATGAGCAGAAATTCGTGTATTTCGTGAGTTTTGTAAGTAAATCTGTAATTTTATACATGTGATTATTTATTTTTTATTTTAGTACAAAACTAGAATCAATAAGTCAATTCTCATATAAGACTGTCGAATACGATAAAAATTCATGTATTATATCGTAATCGTTTTTATACGTTGCACATTTCCCATTGAAAATTATAATGAAATTTCATATTATAAATAATAATGTTGGCATTATACGATCATAATACTTGGTTACTGCAATATCATTTAGAAAATTGACTTATATTCGTACTTTGACTCTTGTTTTTACGGTGTGTCATTTTTTTAAGGCATAAATGGTCATCCAAGGATAAAAGATATGCTAAATATTAAATGATTTTAACAAAATCTTAAGTATTATATTTTAATAACATGTTTTTGTTAATCAAACGTTTAATAATTATTCATATAATTAAGAGTCAATAAGATAAATTTTAAATACAAAAATCTTTAATAGTTTTCATATAATTAGTTGTTACACTGTAAAAAGTATCAATGTAAAATTACTAGGCTCAGACTAGGTAAAAATACGACCTTTGCTGAATCTAGTTAATTTGCTGGTTTTCTTTATAAAATTACAATTGACTAAAACTAAAAAAGGTAAGATATGTCTAAATATAATTTGGTCGCAAAGTATTAAAATTGGAATATATTTTACGCGATGAGCTGCACAATTCATAGTTACTTTCGCCATTCGTGAGAGCGGGAGAAGAGGACTATATATTGCGTTTGCAATTTCACCGTAAATATTAAAATTACTACTTTGGTATGATATTTCTTTTGAAAATTACTAACTCGGTAGTATTCATATTATTTGTTTGCTAATCTAATAACGGATATTAATTATACACTGGTTAGTAAAATAACTGTGCTGAGCATAGGTCGGGTTATTACCCAGTTTTAATCTAGCAATTTTGTTTTTTAGCTAGTAAATTGACGTGCAAAATGTACATTTACATATAATAGGCATTAAATTTAATATTTTCAGTATGGTCACTTTCATCTAGTGAATTGTAGTTTTCCTATAACTGTAATTATGATATTTTTTGTTTTTATTTTATGATTTATATTTTATTTTTGATTATTTAAAACAATAATATTGTAAATAATTAAAGTTGCAAATGAATTCATATCATAAAAATGGTGAATAAATTAGGCAATTAAAAAATGATAAGGAACGTTTTTTGTCAGTAATCAAATTTTTTATTCTTTTATGAACGGTAATAAGGTCGAGATATCTTAATGTGCTTCTGACATTAAATAAAATAAATGAAAACGCAATTTTTAAACTAATTTATTTATTACAAATTATTTAAAAATGACTGATAATACTATTCCTTCTCACATCATAGCGATCGATAATTTTGTTAACTTTCAATGAATTATTAAATCATGAATATATGTTGAATTCTACAGAAAATTACCCCTAACTGTGGTCGAAAAATCGTAAAAATTCAAAGTTGAAGCACACCTCCAACAACTGGTTTTTCCTATTCTGTAGCAAAAATAATGCACGAAAAGTGTGTCGAACCAAGAAAATCGGAATAGTGTTTTTCAGGAAGCTACATTAAAGTTTTCTTATGGAAATTTAACATGGAAAAAATTGACGAAAAGTGGTCATTGATGATTAACCAATAGCAAGCTATTGAAGCGGCAAAAACAAATTTCAAAAGAAGCGATTCAAGTAGAAGAAAAGAGCTTTAATTTGAGACTAGAATCGTTAAAATCGGTCGATTCTATGCAAAGCTGCGTGAATTTGAAAATTGCGAAAAATTATCAAAAATGGGCGACTTTTCCCAAATCCACGTAATTCATAAAATTTTGGTCATTTTTCGTCATATTTCGCCATTTTCAAATTCACGTAGCTTTGCACAGAATCGACCGATTTTAACGATTCTAATCTCAAATTAAAGCTCTTTCCTTCTACTTTAATCGTTTTTTCGTGAAATTTTTTTTGTCGCTTCAATAGTTTGGTATTGGTTAATCATCAATGACCACTTTTCGTCAAATTTCCATAAGAAAACTTTAATGTAGCTTCCTGAAAAACGCTATGACGATTTCCTTGGTTCAACACGCTTTTCGTGCATTATTTTTGCTACAGAATAGAAAAAACCAGTTGTTGAAGGTGTGTTTCAACTTTGAATTTTTACGATTTTTCGACCACAGTTATGGGTAATTTTCTGTAGAATTCGACACACACACACACATACACACACATATATATCAGCCTTTTAAGATATCCATTTTATCTTTTTATCTTCTAGAACTGTACAAAAGGGCTTTTATAGGTAGTCTGTTTAATGAATAAAATAAAAAATAAAATAAAAATAAAAATAATACAATCCTTTAGAAAGAATTCGTTGTGTAAAATATTTACTATGAATTCCTATCGTACGACTTATCATAGATAATTAGAGAATTCTATATTTGAAACATTTTTATATTTGTCTTTTTTTAAATGTTTCGTTGTACATGTAAATTGAACCTCGCATTATCAGATGCATATTTTTTAAATCAGCCCCCATTTACAAGAAATAAATTAATTTATTTATCTCACATTACAGACTTTATCCAAAAATACCGATAACATTTTTTCCCTCCCAAATGAGTAAAGCGGAGATCGGTCTGCGAGCTTATCACGATCGCGCGTATCGGAAGGTGGCAGAATTTTGAGCGTCCGCGACGATGATCCAAAAGGCAAGGTCAACCCCTAATCTAATCCCTCAACACAAACTATATACGCGCCGTCTCGTTTTGGCAACAAAATCGAGTAAAAAATGTTCGCATCAGGCGCGCGCAAAGGGGCGGAGAGAACCGCAGAATAAACAGGGTGGAGAGAAAACAAGATAGAGCCGTGTGTGTGCGTCCGTATGCGCACGTATCACCTTCGGTTGATTGCCTAATTCTGCAGTAATAAACCGCGGCTATCGTCAACGGGCCATGGCATGTTTAATTATGCCGTAATCGGTTGCTCACGCGCTTTGTTAATCAATTTTTTCAGCCTCGTCGCCATCGCGAGCCTCGATTGTGCAAGTTTTTTCCTTCCCTAATGAACGATAAATAGCCAATAATTATACGGAGATACCTTCTCTCCGCGGCGATTTCAGATAGTTCATTGTTTAACAAATAAGAGCGTTAATTAAGCCGCTCTCAGTCGAGTAAAAAGTTTCGTAGCTTTCGGGAGCGCATTCGAGCGCGCGGCTGCTGCAGCTGCTCGTTTTTAGCAGTTTTGTAAAATTATTTTGGAATACATGTATGCCTAGCAAAATGTTTGCTTCGCGGCTGCCTTTGCTATTGTTATAATCTTAACGATTGTCATGGAAAAATACAATATTAAAGGCGAATTTGGTGACACAATATTAGCTCTAATTTTTTAATTTATTTGTACATTTTTGGGAATTTTTGGTAATTTTGTTCATTTTATGTATTTATTGAGTATTGGCAAAAAATATTTTTGGAATTGTTTGTAAATTCGAGTTGTTTATTCATAAATACGAAAAATTATAAACAACTAGATTTTAAGCTTTACGAATTTATTTATTTATTTATTTATTTATTTATTAACTCCAGAGTTAAATACATAGTATTACACTACAAATATCTTAACAAAGAATATTTTAATCCTGCTAAGGAAAACAGACTTTTCTGTGCGCAGGTCAGGAGACATTCATTCCTGCATACCCGATTGAAAATATCCAGCTGGAATACCAGCTGTACCTCCTGTTTTTGGACAAACTCCAGATAGACTACTAGCTAAAATTCCAGCTGGATATCCACCTGAAATTCCAGGTAGATCGGGGATCCCAGCTGCCTCTATTCAAAATATTTTGGTGAATATATATAACTAAATTCTGTTAATATTTATTAAAAGTTATATTATTACTTTTTCAAGTAGAATGACTTTATCCAAAGACAAGACAAGCCAAGCCTTGCAATTATGTACACATACCGAAAACCTGGCACTCCAGTGTTAACTATCTCGAAATCACTTTTATTTTCTCCTATCCTAACTTTTTGCTTTCTATTGCCGAGGTAGCTTGTAAGTAAGCGATGAGCTTTTCCTCTGATTTCATATGAATATAGCTTATCAAGTAGAATATTATGATTAACAGTATCAAAAGCTTTCGCTAGGTCGAGAAAAGTAATTGCAATAGGCTTACTGCGATCTAGATTTTCATATATAGTTTTTGAGATGTAACTAAGGGCGTCTTTATGTACTGAAATTTTTTATGAAGCCAAATTGCTTGTACATCAAAGTCGAATAAAAAATAAATAAGCTGTGCATGAGATTATGACTTTTTATTAGTAAGCAATATTTGCTTTTTCATAAAAATTTGAATTTTCTATTTTTTTCAAATTCGAGAACATGTTCATTTTTAATACAAATGTTGTTATTCAAATAAGGAGATCTTAATAAATTATTGCAATAAAAATTTTTTTCAAAGGGATCTATAAAAATACAACGGAGCCACCTTAAACTTTTATAGTCATTCACAGTTATAAGACCAATTTTACGCGAATTTATAATTAAAAAAAAATGAGAAAAGACATTTTAAGCTCATTTAAGGGGGTGCCATAGCCGTGCCATTACCGACTGAGCAATTGACACAGTTTGAAATATATTAAAAACAAAATACGTAGAATCACAAAAAATCAAGAGCACACTGCTCGGTGGTTTTGAACGTTCTATCATCCAGTAAAAGTTTGAAGTCGAAATATCAAGTGGTTTTTGCAAAAACTTTGAATGAAACTGAATTTTGTTTTGTTCAAAGTTTTTGCAAAAACCACTTGATATTTCGACTTCAAACTTTTACTGGATGATAGAACCCTCAAAACCACAGAGCAGTGTGCTCTTGATTTTTTATGATTCTACGTATTTTATTTTTAATAAGCTTTAGACTGTGTCAATTGCTCTGTCGGTAATGGTAGGACTATGCCACCCCGTTAACTTTTTATAATAACTTGCAAAATAAGTATGGGATGAAAATTTTAGCTTTTAAAAAATAGTATTTTTACACAATGCATATATCTCGAAAATAAAGAAAAATCAATTCAAAGTCTATAAAAAGAATGCTCTTAATTTCTAAAATTTTGACATACTCTTCTATACTATCGAACAATTTTCAAAAAGCGTTACAATTTTCTTCAAACCTAAATTTAAAAGTAATTTTTTAATTAATTATTATTATATGAATTGATGATTGAAAACATTGCTCACCATTAGATCCTGAATTTCTTTTTTAAATTGGGAAATTAAAAAAAATTCGTAAATATTCCATTTCCAAGCTAATATTTTAATAAGTACTTATGCCTCAACATTTTTTTAAAATAATAAGTGCATTTTTTAAATCAGATCTACGAATTATTAACGACTATAAAAATTATAAATTCAGAAAAGAAAATTAATTTTAATTAAATACCAAATTCAGTCATAATAATTACGTCAACATAAATTAAGATTTGTAAGTTTTAATTTTTTTGTGTTGAAATTTTATCATTTATCACGTTTGATTGCTATTCGACTTTTCGGATGTTTACCGAGACATCAAATTGCGTAACATAGGGTATATAGGTATACATTTGTGAACATATATATTAATCATATTTATACATATTATTAGTGTTATCATTCATATGTTATTTTTTCGTGCATTTCTCAAAAGAAATTTAGAATTTTATAATTTATATTTTATATGTCATCATCCAATTTACCTTAAATTAAAGACCAACCATTTAATATTTGTTTCATGGGTATAGATAATTTAGAATAAATATTTGTCATGTTATTTTAGTTCGCAGCAAATATATTAGTGAAATAATTATTTTTTACGAAAAAGAAAGTAGAGGTGTCGTACTGTTCGAAATTCGAACTATACTCGGTCAGAATTCTCGACTCGACGAACTCGAGTCGAGTCGGACCCATTACTCGAAAATACCGAACTACTCGAACTTCAATCGAATAGTTCAAAATGATCGAACTGTTCGACATAATCGAACGGTCCGAAGTGATCGAATTGTTCAAAGTCCGATTGAATAGTTCGAAAAATCTAACTGTTCGAAAAAATCGAACTGTTCGATATAATTGAACTATTATTGAAGCCCGGCTTGTAGCTTGTTTCTCTATCATTTTCATTTTTTTTTTCATCAGTTTTATTCTATTATTATACTTCCTACGCACATTTTTTTACTTTAAATTTCGTCCTCTATACAGTAGAATTAAAATTCTACTTATAACTGAGATATTTATTTCAGAATAAATAGCAAAATACTATTTTTTCAGTTTTCAGAATTATTTCATTGAATGACAATTTCAAAACCTGGTTCGAACGGTTCGCCAAAATCGAATAGTCCGACTTCAGTCGAACAGTTCGATTAAATCGAACAGTCCGATCTGGTTCGAACAGTTCGAAGAAATTGAATAGTTCGATTAAATCGAGTAGTTCGATCACCTCCGAGTAGTTCATTTGGTCCGAACAGTTCGATTGTATACGAGTAGTTCGTATGATATTGAACAGTTCAAAGTATCGAGTATTCGACTCGAGTTCGAAAAAATAGTTCGATACTGTTCAAACGCGTCAAGTCGAGTATTCGTACATCCCTAAAAGAAAGCACTATACAAACATTTTGAATTAGAAATATAGTTTATACCGGGAATATTCTGGTCTTTAATAAATTTAAACAACTTTTGACGACAGACACTAAACAAAATTTAATGATTTAGTAAAACTCTAAATTTATATTTATATTTATAGCGTCGGCTCAGCGGAAAAAGGTGCTATCTCGGCGCGAGTTCGAAGATGGTGCCAACTCGGCGCATGCTCGAAGGTGCTAACTATAGGACGCGATTTTTTTTCAAATTTCGTAGTGGCAGTCCAGCACGCTTCACGATTAAAATACCATTTCTACAAAATCCGCGTCTCTAAGAAAAAGTGACACATGATTGATAATAGCTGTAATGAAAATTGTATGTTTGCAAAGAAATTTATTTTAAATATACCAACACATGCGTCATCCACTCAGGTGAAAAAATCAGGTGATTAAACGCCTCAATTTCCACCTGAATATTCACCTGATTTTTTGAAGTGATTAGTCAGTTGACTTTCCACCTGAGTTTTTCACCTGATTAATCACCCAATTTTGATGTAAATTTTATTTTTATTGTTTACACGAAGATTTACATAGAAATTAGGGATTAGTCGAGTGAAAACTCGATCAGGGGGAGACAAAAAAGTCAGGTGAATATTCAGGTGGGAAGTCAAGTGATTAATCACTAATTTTTCACCTTATGTTTTTAGATGGAAAGTTTTATTTTCTGATTATTTGAAAGTTCCTTAAAAAACTTTTTTCAACACGTGCATGAAACGGGCCTTTTTTCATCCCTAAAAGTCGGGTAGAAAATTGCGCATTCCGAGCGTGATTTGGGAAAGAATGAAAAAACCTCTGCTCACTGCTTTAGCAGAATGCTTTCTCAAAAAGAATTGATAAATTACATCAAATCATTTTTTTAAATGTACATTTTAATATAAAATTTCACTCTGCTTATTTGATTTTCCATAAATACAATTATTCAAAATGATCAAGAAAATTATATTTAAAATAGTTATGTAGTAATTATTAAATTGCAATTTAAAAAGTTTAAGGTATTATCACATGCTATTTATTGAATTTATAAATTAATTGCACTTCTTCCAAATTTCTTCGGCGTTTTCTTCGAAAACGTGCTAACTTGGTGACTTCAAAACCCCGCCAACTCAGCGAAGACTTCGAAAATCCACCAACTCATAGAGTGGTTTCAAAAACCATATAACTCGGCGAAGGTTTCAAATATCCTCTAACTCAGGCATTTCTTTTTTCTTTAATTTTGTAGTGGTAGCTCTAGGATATCAAAGCACAATTTCTGTATAAGCGATGAAAAAAAATTATTTAAGAATTTTCCACATTTTTATTTATTTTTTTACCGACTTAATATTATCCGTTTCGACGGACAAAAATATGGATTGATAGGTAATTTCAAGACTTTTAAGAAAATGTGACTACTTCCAACGGATATCCAAACCCAACCCAACGCCGTAAAAAAATATTTTCGATTTTTCCATATTTTTCTTTATTTTTTTTTACCGACTTAATATTACCCGATCGGGCCGACAAAAATATGGATAGATAGAAAATGTCAAGACCTTTCAGAAAATGAGCCCACTTCCGACCGATATCCAAACACCAGAGGAACAAAATTATTTTCGATTTTTCCATATTTTTCTTTTTTTCTTAAGCGATGTAATATTCTCCGATTGGACTGACAAAAATATGGATCGCTGGGGATTTCAAGACCTTTCAGAAAATGGGCCTACTTTCAATCGATATCCAAATCCAGAGTAAAAAAAAAATTATTTTCGATTTTTCCATATTTTTCTTTATTTCTTTTAATCAACTTAATGATCCGACCGATCCGAAAAAAATACGGGTAGATAGGAAATTTTAAGACCTTTCAGAAAAGGGGAAAAAAATTATTTCGATTTTTCCATATTTTTCTTTATTTTTTTTAATCGACTTAATAATATCAGATCGGGTCGAAAAAAATATGGGTAGATAGGAAATTTCAAGACCTTTCAGAAAATGAGCCT
Organism: Torymus aiolomorphi; assembly: GCA_036365515.1. NCBI lineage: Eukaryota > Metazoa > Arthropoda > Insecta > Hymenoptera > Torymidae > Torymus > Torymus aiolomorphi. The sequence goes on along the minus strand of CM070873.1, from coordinate 255,737,822 downwards.
ACTTCCGACCGATATCTAAACTCAGAACAAAAAAAAAATTATTTTCGATTTTTCCATATTCTTCTTTATTTTTTTCAACCGACTTAATAATATCCGATTGGACCGAAAAAAATATGGATTGATAGGTAATTTCAAACCCTTTCAGAAAATGGGCCTAATTTCCACCGATATCCAAACCCAGAGCAGAAAAAAATTATTTTCGATTTTTCGATATTTTTCTTTATTTTTTTAACCGACTTAAGGGGGTGTGGTACTCATGCACTCTGTTTTACCGACAGAACTCGGCAAATTCTATATTATTAAAATATATTGAATTACGTCTTATAAAGAGATAGTTGCCCTGCGCAATGTAATAATCTACCAGCCTACGCAGTTTTGAGCTCAAATGTCAACGACACCCTAAAAAATTTTGCGAACAAAAATAACCGAAATTTCTTTCTTAAAATTTTTTAGGGTGCCGTTGACATTTGAGCTCAAAACTGCGTAGGCTGGTAGATTATTACATTACGCAGGGCAACTATCTCTTTATAAGACGTAATTTAATATATTTATTTTAATAATATAGAATTTACCGTGTTCTGCCGGTAAAATAGAGTACATGAGTACCACACCCTCTTAATATTATCCGATCAACTATATAATTGAACTTGCACAACTTCAAAATAAGCTTTAAATACCTGCCAAAGATAAACTTGATATCTCTCTCCAGTTTCGAGTTATGCTGCGGACAAATTTGTAACACACATACACACACACACAACACACACACACACACATACACATACACACACACACACACACACACACACACACACACACACACACACACACACACACACACACACACATTTTCTAGAAAATGCATATCTCGACTCAGGGAGCTCAGAAATATCGAAAATCATCGAAATCTCGAGGTCGAAAAATTTAACCGTTACCAAGCTTTCTCTTTGAGAAAGCAAAAATCCATTTTTACACAGTTAAGAGAGAAAAAACTTTTATTCCCCGCTTGAGTGAAAAATTTCATTTTCTTACAGTTTACATTATTACATAATTATGCAACATGGGAGTAAAGTCACAAATTATTCCCGCGGATATGGATTTACTGTCCGAGCGAAGCGGGAACTTTATATAGAACTTTATTCCCGACTCAGCTGTGGACACTTTGTTGACTTGGAAAAGTGGAACTACATGAGGCAACGTTTTTAAATATGCCGCGGTGTTATATAACGCTGTGTTATAATTTATATAACAATTATATAAATAAAATCTTTTGTATAAAATGTTAAATAGTCAAGAAATAAATATAAACTGTATGTAAGTCTTATAATTTTATGAGTTGCATTCAACTTCATTATAAATGTGACAATACAAAAAACCGCTGCCAATTCATTGGCACGTAGCTTCCTCAAACTAATTTATCAATTCCTTTTCGCTTCCTCCTAGAGGAAGCTTTGTAATAGTAAAATTTTAAGTTTCTTTAAATCGCTCTGAAAACACGAATAGAGGTGATAGAAGTTCGAATCACATGATTTTAGAAAATGTCTGTATGGATGTGCGTGCGTGCGTGTGTGTGTGTGTGTGTGTGCGTATGTGTGCCGTTTTATCTCAGGATCTATTCAAGTGCTCACATGTGAGAATATAAGATCGAGATGACAGGAAAATAGTACTGTTAGTAAAAACCTATGATATTATTTAAGTATAAGCCTTATGAGTGCAGATCATTTTGTTGGCTTTAAGCATGGATTGTTTTATTAAAAGTAAAATGCGAGGGTTTTTGGATGCTAAGGTTGATAGTGATCTTATCTTATTGATTTTTTGAAGGTTTAACGGACCATCATAAGGTTTAAAGTTTCCTTTATTACTTAAAGAGTCATGTGTTAACCTCGAATTTATGATAAATTTGAAGATTGTAGAGAGATACGGTCGTAGTTCTCATGGAAGTTTAATCCTTTGCAAAATTTTAATGGGAAACTGAATGTTAGCGATCAGATTTTATTTACATTTATACTTTATTTCCATTTCATCATTTATGAGGCACTAGTTATTAATATTAATTAAACACTAATTAAACATTAATTCTCGGGCGTATTCAATTTTGAAAATACTGGTAATTAATGTCTTATTATACCACTAAGGTTTATATAACTATAAATTTTATGATGCTCAAATAATAATTATATGGTGATAACAGCTCGAGAAGCGAGCTGAGGAATCAAGCTCAGGGTCGAGGTTTTTTCTTTATTTTAAGGATTATGAAAGGCGATTGGAAGGAGAGGGAAAAAAACAAGTAAGCAGAATACCTTTAGTGTAAACGCGTGCGCGATGGAGTACTTACTAAGTAGGTTACTAGGATAATAAAACGCGGGGGGGGGGGGGGGGTCGCGAAGACGCGTGTTCGTTCGCGCCAGAGTGCAGCAGGCGAGCAAACCTCTCTCCGCCTACGGACATCGGCTGCAGGGAGTGCGAGCGCGCAGTCCGCACCCTTTCTGCACGAGCAAGACGTCCGTCTTGCTCTGAGCGAGGGGAAGCAGATTTTCTCCTTGTGCCAGAGCGAGAGTGTCGCACTCGGCGGGAGATGAGGAGAGCCGGGCCTCGTTGCGTCACGGCGGACGAGCGGACGAAAAAGCTCCCGCGCCGGCGAAGCACGCGAGTTTTATACCCGAGGCAGGAGCTGTAACGCAGCGCCCTCATTGGCTGCCGCACACGCCACCTCGGAAGAGTGGGAATAACGGCCGCGGCGTTCGGGAAATATTTCGGAGCAAGCAAAATTCTCGGAGTTGTTGCCGCACGAGAAAAAGTCGGCTTATAAGTAAAAATTTCGTGTAGCACGCGGACGTCAACAACCACCGGGGTCGGGCGCCTTTTTCTCCGGATCACGAGAAAAACCGAGAATTGACGCTAAAATTTTTTTTTTTTTTTTTTTTTTTTTAACGTGAAAGTTTGTTTCTTTAATTCGCGAACCGCATTGCCGAGTACTCCACCTTAACACCAGATTTATTGAAATAAAAAAATTGTTAAATTGTACATTTTTTTTTTTGACAAGGTTTGATTTCTGTTTGAGTGTGTGTGTTAACAATATTGGAATGATTGTGGTGATTTTTTTTGTTTGCGTATGATAGTGTGTATGAACATTTTTTCATAGTTATAAAACAGGTATTATTAAAAAGAAGGTAATTTCTTCACTTACATAGAAGTTTTTAAAATAAAAGGAAATAAAAGAAATAATAATTTGTAATATTACAAATTGAAACAACGCAACTCATATAAAAGAATAATTAAAGAAAAAAAAAATCGCACATAGTATATACTAAAAAAAAGTCCTTAACTTCACTCTTATAAAATAAAGTCCATCACTCATTCACAAGTGTATACACGAAAAGTCCATTTCGGTATCACATATTAACACTTAGAGTCTCTATTGATCCCCGTCTAGGAATCGGTCGATGTCGTCGATCACCTTTTCAAGCGATTTCGCATCCTGCGCGTCATCGAGTGTGTCATGATTGGTATGAGTTGTCGTCTGGGGATGCTCTGGTGGCAGCGGCGTCAGGGGTGGAGTGGCCATTTCCACCTCGTCGCCGTCGTCTCTGGCTTGTCTCGTTCGGGATTTACCCCCTCGGGCCCCAAGGCCTTGTCGAGTGAGTTTAGTTGGATCTATTTGGTATATAGAGATAACACACTGTCTCGAGAGTGCGTTTTTGGGTCTCTGTGTCACCACGTCGTTGTGCCACTTTGCACATATCCAATGCGAGTCGTACCTTTGTGTCACGTCCACCTCGGGGTCGTTTACGCTCAGACATATTAGCAAGATTGTCACTACGCGGCACTTAAGCGTTTGCACACACGTAATAATGTCACTCACTGTTCACTGGTTGACTTACGTGAACGTAGAAAGTAGCGGCTGTTAGCTGGGCGGGGGACGTCTGCAGTTCGCCGCCTGTTCAGCCTTGGTTGGTCGTCCACGCCTGCGTGGAAGTGGTGCAACAGCCCTTAGGTCTTCTCGATCGACTGTTGAGGGTTGATATGTTCCGTGTTCAGACTCGACGGATTGTACCTCTTATGGCGCAGCTATCTGCACAGCTTCGGCGCTCGGATCGGAGTGTGTGGAGCGCGTCCCTGCGCTCGCTGATCCGGCACTCTTTTCAGAGCACTAACGTGTAATTTGATGTTCTCTTGGCCTGGTCGTTCCAAGAGATAAATGTCATCGTTATATTTTTGTAGAACTACATAAGGTCCAGTGTAACGAGGTGCAAGGCCTGCACTGAAGCCTTCTGCAGCTTTGGATAAGGCAAAATTCTTCGCTAGTACGAGCTGTCCAACTCGTAATGACGCGTCTTTTTCGCGCGGTAAAACGGGAGCAACGGCGGCTTGCTCTTGACGCGCGCGATCAATTCGCTCTTGAGTTTCTTCAGCGTAGGTAAATAGCCATTCTCCGGGGCGAGGTAATGTACGACCGAGCAGCATATAGCTAGGTGTTTGCCCTGTGCTGCTGTTTACGCGACGTCTTAGCGAAAAAAGAATGGATGGTATATGTTGGTCCTAATCGCGCTGTTTCCGACCCGCGAGTTTAATGCGGAGTCCTTTCTTTAATTCTTGATTCCAACGCTCAGTAGGGTTTGCGCGAGGATGATAAGCCGGTGTCGTATAAACTTGCGCCCCCCATGATTCGCAGCGTTTTTGCCAAGACGGTCCGCGGAATTGAGGCGCGTTATCGCTTAAGATGACACGAGGGTATCCCCAACGCATAAAAACTTCATGCTCCAAAATAGGCGCGGACGTAGCAATTTCAGAGTTAGAAACGGAAAATGCTTCCACCCAGCGAGACATGGTATCCGTCACGACTAAAATGAATCGTTTACCCCGTGATGAACGCGGATAAGGGCCCATAAAATCGATCGCCACCGTATCCCAAGGCGCGTATGGCTCGCGGGGGCGCATCTCTCCCTGCGCGACAGGTTTGGAGGCTTTGGTTAATAGACATACGGCACAGCGGCTAACCGCATGGCGTATATCTTCGCGCATTCTCGGCCAGAAGTGATGTTCGCGCACCGCGCGTAGCGTTTCATCGGTTCCGGGGTGTCCAGCAAGCGGATCATCGTGATAGTAGGAAACGATTTCATTGCGACACGGATAAGGCACAAGGATCCGCGGCGGGTGTTGATTTTCAAAAACGTAATACGCATCTCTATCGAACCTTAACGCTTGGCTCGGTTGTAAGAAACGCTCAGTATCTTTTAGATCGATTGGTTCGTCAGTTTGCGCTTGTATTATACGTGCGCGTAAATCTTGTGCAATAGTCGATGCAAAATGCGCTTCTTGCGTAGGCGCGCGACGCTCAGGAGGTAAAAGTGCTTCGAACACGTCACAATTATCGACGAAAATTTCATCTCCGGGTTCGCGAGAAAGCGCGTCGGGCAACTCGTTGTCTTTCCCGGCGACATGTTCCACTTCGAAATTAAAACTGCGCAGATACATAGCCCATCGATGTAATTTTCCCCTTCCGTCTTTTGTCTTATCAAGCCAAGTGAGGGCGCGATTATCCGTTCGGAGCGTCAATTTACCATCTTCCAAATAATGGCAGAACCGACGCAAAGCCCAAATAACCGCGAGGCACTCTTGTTCGTTTGAGTGATAACGTTTCTCAACTTTCGTGAATTTCGCGGACGCGTGTGCAATAATGCAACGTTCGCCATTATCTCCCAATTGATATAATGCCGCGCCCATTCCAGTAGCGCAAGCATCCGTTTGCAAAAAAAAACGTTTTCCGGGCTCGAGGCGGCACAGCACGAGCGGCTTGTTAAAAGCCAGCTTAACGGCGTCAAACGCTTGCTGTTCCTCCTCCGTCCAGCGCCAAGGGCGACTAGAGGATAGGAGCGCCGTGAGCGGTAAAGCGATTTGCGCGTAATTGGCTATGTACTCGCGTAACCACCCACAAGTACCGAAAAACTTACGCAAATCACGGCGATTTTTAGGAATAGGAGCATTTAATATAGCGCGTACATGCTCTGGCTTGGTTTCATTCCCCGAGCTAGTAATTTGATATCCGAGAAATTCTAGACTTTGGAGTCCGAAAGAGCACTTTCCGATGGAACAGGTGAGTCCATACACGCGCAGTCGTTCGAAAATTAAACTCAGATGAGTGAGATGTTTATCCCACGAGTCTGAATATATTATAAAATCATCAAGGTATGATTTTACAAATTGATCGACAAATCCCGACAAAACTTCTTGCGTTATGAAGTCGTTGAAACAACCCGGCGCGTTTTTAAACCGAATGACATGACACGCCATTGATAAAGGCCGCCATCGGGGGTTGAAAAGGCCGTGTATGGCATGGCACGATCGGTGAGACGAATTTGCCAATAGCCGCTTTTTAAATCCAACGTCGAGAATATCTTTGCACTTCCGATATCTTTCACGACTTCTGCTATTATCGGTAAATTTTGCGCGCGGCTTTTTGTAATCGCATTAAGGCGGCGATAATCATTACAAAACCGATACCGACCGTCTTTCTTCCCGTGCATAACTATATATAGGCGAACTGTAGGGGGACGACGAGGGCTCAATCAGCCCGTCAGCCAGCATCTCTCTCACTTGCTCCTGTATGGCTCGCTTCTTGTCTGCGGAGCAGTGATATGGCGCGAGGCGAAACGGTTTGTCGTCCGTAAGTTCGATATCATGCACGACATACGGCGTCTGTCGCAGAGGGCCCGCTCCAAATAACACATCCGCGTATTCGCTAAGTAAAACTTTTAAATTGGGCACGAGTTCCTCTGGAAAGCCGTGCTTTACATTACTAAAGAAGTTAAATGGTGGCTCTATGTGCTCAGGAGGCGCGCTGTTGTTGTGTGTTAAGTATACGCGGTGGCGCGAACTTTTACCGATATAGAGGCAATTAAGGGCATGATCATGCACGACATTCTGTGATTGTAACCACGTTTTCCCAAGTGTTACGTCCGACGTCAGTTCATCGCATATTAAAAAACGTATTTTGTCCGTTTGACCATTGATTGTTACGGGTAATTCGCACGCGTTATTTACCTTCATTATTTTATCTCTACTCGCGGTATGTACAATGATTTCACACTTTTTACGCAAAATATCCGGCGTGATATACTTCTCCCGCACAAAACAATCACTTGCGGCTGAGTCAACTAGAGAGCGCTTGTCTCGATTCCATTAACAATCACGCTCAAGTGATTAATCGGAGCGTTTGAAGTCTGAACGGAAGCGGCTACTGCGCGGCTCCTCGCGGGGCGGCAGGCGCCGCGCTGTCCGTTACCCCGCGCTGGTTTTCCGTCGTTTGACTGCGAGGATTAAGGGGGCAGTCTCGGTTCCAGTGTCGCTCCGGACAAAAATGACAGCGAGGTAACGGGCGCGTTGTGTTTGCCTGGGCGGGGGTTGCGTTTCCACCGGAAATTGACGCGGGAGTAGGTGCGGACGTTTTTGATTTTTGTGTCTGCGCGGAGCTTGGTGCTGCGGGTGGCGCGTAACGTTTACTGGCATTGCGTTCCTCGAATTCATCCTGTTCGATTTGTACGGCTCTAGAAATTAAATCTTCTACGGTATTAAAATTTGACGAGCGTAAAAGTTTTTTTTATAGAGCCACGCAACGCTTCAAGTAAAACCGCGACAATTTTTTCCTCGGGCGCGTCCGGTAGAAGCCGTCGCGCTAGAAGGTGTCGCTGTTCCAAGAACAGACCCGTGCCTTCTTTTTCACTTTGTGGTTGTCCGTACAACTTCGCAGAGAGCCTCATTAAGACATTCTGCGACGCGTAGCGATTTCGTAAAAGCTCAAAAAATTTATCCCAATTAATGTTCAGATTTTTATACGCGGCCCACCAATGCGCTGCATTTTCTTTTAACCCGCGTGACGCGAGTCGGACGCGCGCATGCGCCTCGGTATGATTCACGTTGAACGAGGTGATACATTCGCGTATAAAAACCTCTGGATCTTCGTGATCCCTGCCTGCGAATTCGGGTAACTCTAAATTTGTGCCGACGAGCGCGCGAAGAAGATATCTCCAATCGTCTAAATTTGGCTGGGGCGCGGGTTGAATAGGGGCATTCTGCGGCGGTAACCCGTCCTGCGCGTTCTAATTCGCGGCTCCGTTCGCGACTGCGTTCGCGTTCACACCGTTTGGTTCACCGTCTGCCATTTTCACTTCACTCGCGTTCTTACCTTTTTTTCTTAAATTAACACTTTTTACACGACGCGGAGAATTCTCAGTAGCCCGTCGCGCGTTGTTCTCAGGAAGCGTCCGGGTATTTGCCGTTGGAAAGTGAGAGAGTTTGGCTGGTGGCTGACTGCGCCTTACTTTGGAGGTTGGCACGAAACTTTTGCTTAAGGTCGCTTTTTGACTTCGTGTAGCTGGACGATTCTCAGTTGATAATTTATGGGCGCCACTGGCTCTTTCACGACTGCCAGAAGTCGAGTTTTTCTGTGTTTTATCCACTGAACAAGATGTTTTTAGCATCGCTCATCCGAGTGAATAGTTAGAGCTAATCCGAGCTCATCTTTTTCGCGTTTCGAGGTCACGATAACGCGTAGGAGCACCACGTTGGGCCGCCAATTGATAACAGCTCGAGAAGCGAGCTGAGGGATCAAGCTCAGGGTCGAGGTTTTTTCTTTATTTTAAGGGTTATGAAAGGCGATTGGAAGGAGAGGGAAAAAAAACAAGTAAGCAGAATACCTTTAGTGTAAACGCGTGCGCGGTGGAGTACTTACTAAGTAGGTTACTAGGATAATAAAACGCGGGGGGGGGGGTCGCGAAGACGCGTATTCGTTCGCGCCAGAGTGCAGCAGGCAAGCAAACCTCTCTCCGCCTACGGACATCGGCTGCAGGGAGTGCGAGCGCGCAGTCCGCACCCTTTCTGCACGAGCAAGACGTCCGTCTTGCTCTGAGCGAGGGGAAGCAGATTTTCTCCTTGTGCCAGAGCGAGAGTGTCGCACTCGGCGGGAGATGAGGAGAGCCGGGCCTCATTGCGTCACGGCGGACGAGCGGACGAAAAAGCTCCCGCGTCGGCGAAGCACGCGAGTTTTATACCCGAGGCAGGAGCTGTAACGCAGCGCCCTCATTGGCTGCCGCGCACGCCACCTCGGAAGAGTGGGAATAACGGCCGCGGCGTTCGGGAAATATTTCGGAGCAAGCAAAATTCTCGGAGTTGTTGCCGCACGAGAAAGTCGGCTTATAAGTAAAAATTTCGTGTAGCACGCGGACGTCAATGGTTTACATATAATATAATAATTTAAAATTGTTAATATTATCTCTAAAGATCTACATGTATATATAATCTCGAGAACGAAGCACGAAGTATAATTGAAGATCAAACGAACTTACCTGTAAGTGAAGTTCGATCGTAATTATACGAGTGCTTCGTTCGAAGAGATTATATCCCACCTCTTATATTTGAGACCCACCAAATTTGTATTTCATATTAACAATTTTACTTAATACTCTAAATAATGAAGTAACAGAGAGCGAGCGTCAAGGAGCGCCGCGGGCCCGCGGGTTTCGCGCCCCACTTTTTCTCTCTCTCTCTAAAGACCGTTGTGCCATCTGGCGGGCAGGGGGGTTGTTCTTAAATGAGATACGATAAAATGTTTATCACCGCGTAATACAGTTTTTAGGATGAATAGTACCATTTTGGACAAAATTTTGATTTGATGTGACATATACTGTGGTAAAACGATTATGTCGCATTGCAACGCATATCGCTAAGGGTAATTTTATATTACGCCATAGCGATAAGTTTTGTTTGTTTGTACACTTTGTATATCGAAACGTTATGCAATAAAAAATTCTTCGCTATGGGGCAATACAAAATTACCCTTAGCGATATGCATTGCCATGCAACATAATCGTTTCACCACAGTATACTCTCTAAAGTTGAATTAGTGAAAATTGCCCCTCCCATTAAATTAGTAGAAAAAAATAGTAATTTATTAGTGAATATTTACTATTTCATTAGTAGTCTTTAAAAAAACTACTAATGAAATAGTGAATATTCACTAATAAATTAGTAGTTTTTTCTACTAATTTAATGGGTTAAAAAACTACTAATGAAATAGTGAATATTCACTAATAAATTAGTAGTTTCTTCTACTAATTTAATGAGAGGAGAAATTTTCACTAATTCAACTTTAGAGAGTATACTGTGGTGAAATGATTATGTTGCATGGCAATGCATATCGCTAAGGGTAATTTTGTATTGCCCCATAGCGAAGAATTTTTTATTGCACAACGTTTCCAGATACAAAGTGTACAAACAAACAAAACTTATCGCTATGGCGTAATATAAAATTACCCTTACCCCCTTTCTACAACCTCACGCAAAAACTGTGCGTGCACGCAAAACTGACTAGTTTCCGATGTAACTTCAAACGTGATTGGTTGATACAGCGAAAACTAGTCAGTTTTGCGTGCACGCTCAGTTTTTGCGTGAGGTTGTAGAAAGGGCATTAGCGATATGCGTTGCGATGCAACATAATTGTTTTACCACAGTATATGTCACATAAAATCAAAATTTTGTCCTAAATTGTACTATTCGTCCTAAAAACATACCTGTATTACGCGGTGATAAGGGACTGTCTACATAGTGGGTTTTGAACTTTGGGCTTTGGGCAATGTGTAAAAAAAATCGTTGTCGGTTATCTTGTAAATTCACAATCCGTGGTCAATTATAAGGTTATGTCAGTATTCAGTTGTATAGAAGTTCTGTTCGTCTTCAACCACGGGTTGTGAATTTACAAGATAACCGACAACGATTTTTTTACACATTGCCCAAAGCCCAAAGCTCAAAGCCCAAAACTCACTATGTAGACAGTCTCTAAACATTTTATCGTATATCATTGAAGAACAACCCCCAGCTGGGGAATACTACGTGTATATATATTCTCTTCGAACGAAGCATTCGTATAATTACGACCGAACTTCACTTACAGGTAAGTTCATTTGATCTTCAATTGTCCTGCAATCTGCTGAAATGCAGCTCGCTCTCGTCCACGCGCCTGAGTTCTGGGAGTTTGTACATCGTGTGCTGCTGACTCGCAGCTATAACTTGAAGTTCGATGTCCTGCGAGCTGCCGACGTGCAGCTCGTCTTTGGCCACATGCCTAAGCTCCCGAAGTTTCCACTGCACGCGCTGCTGACTTGCAGCTATACGAGTCGAAGCTCGGTGTCCTGCGAGCTGCTGACATCCAGCTCGCTTCCGGCCACGTGCCTAGGCTCTAGGAGCCTCTCCTCGTAAAAACATGATATTATTATTATTTCTTTTTTGTTTTTTTTTTCAGTTTTAATCATGTAGGTATTTTTTGGAGCTGGTAAAGTTAATTTTTCAAACTGTATATAAACACTGTCGCCGCGATTTTGTTGCTTCATGAAAAAGCAGAGAGGGATTTTTCAGCGACGAGTGATGACCACGTGATTACACGTGGCGGTGATTTCATCGCTGCATGAATTTTCTCCTTGACGCGTCAGCATAGTGGTAAGAAGCAAGTTTCGCAACATTATAGGAGCTCTGACCACTGAGCTAATGTCGCGAAGCTTGCTCGAAAGTCTCGCGCGCATCTTCTTCCTATCACTGTCCTAACGCGTCAGGGCTCGGGTGTACAGTCAACCGTCGCCCGTGACACTATCATACTATCAATACTTTTCCTTGATACAATCTGTCAAAGGTATACTTTTTTCCCCACTGACTTTTTACTGCTGATCAGGACAGGTTGTAATTTTCCGACATATTCATCATTTATTACAATATTTACCTCATTTGGAGATACTGTAATTTGTTTCAAATTTATTAACCCGAAGACATTGCGCATTTTATGTAGTGTATATAGTTTTAATTAACTTCTATACTTATTGTCTGATTTCATTATATATACCTTTATATTATATATTGTTTGTCATGTCATGACTGTTTTCCCGTCATATAAAAAAAAAAAAATTTTTTTCTCTTATTTTTCAATAGTTATCTGACTTTTAATGTATAAGGATTTAATATAATCCGAAAAGTATTTTATATTTTAACTACTCCCCCCCCCCCATATATACAACCCAACACACTAGGTTGTACCATCGGTTGCACTCTTTAAACCTTGAATAATTTCATAAGAGAAAGCACTATGATCAACATTCATATTTAGATCCAAAATAACTTTCAATTTTAGTTTTCTAATGAAATGAATAATAATTCAAATTTAATTAAAATTATTCATATAATGTTAAATTTTATGAATTATAGTATCTGCATAATAAAATACAATATTGCACTTATACTATTTTTGTAGATATATAATTTCAAAATAAAATTTTAATATTTTAAAATATAAATGGTATGCGATACGAATATTTGAACTAAACCTTTTTTACAATTAAAATTAGTTTTATAATATAACTTTTTCATTATATTTTTATAAATACTCTAAAACATTTTTGTTCCCAGTCTTCGTTTAAATTAATTTTTCCTTTAGCTTTTTTTATGTTTATACATCTTTATTGTTTAAATTATTTTCGTATCACAATATTTCCACATCCTTTATTAAACTATAACTAAATAAAATAAATCAGTAGTATTTTGTCTTACCGTCAATAAAGTAATTGTAAAATGATTTTGACAATTCAATATTAATAAATTCTTCAGATGCGAAAACTGCATTTTGACGTTTTAATACCAAACGTTTCTTTTGAAAATTTTTCATTCAAGCCTTTGATTGCAAATTTTAAAGCACAGACGACATTACAGCCATTATTTTATTTATTTATTTTGACTTGCACAGAAAATTATTTTTACATATATTGCAGTTTTGTATAAATAAAAGTTGTATTTTGTAGAGAAAAATTGCATCCTGTCTGCAGGTCATAGCGGCGCTGCGATCGGGGTAGAGAGCACTCTTAATAATAATTTTTATAAGACGCTTGAATTAAAACTTTGATTTCTTTTATTTTTCAATCTTATAGGTAAATGATAATCATACTATACAAATATTGTTTCGTATGAAACTCATAGTTGCCATGTTAGTAAAAAGATAATTTTGGCTATGGAAATTCTTATATATTTAAAAAAAAAGTATAACAAAATCATTTTATACATTTATTTTTTTAACAAACGTGTAAATATACAAGCGGAAAATATCTAGACTTAACAATTCTCTATCAATACTCTTTTACTGAATGCAATGTAAAATCATTGCTATTGATAGGATTTTCTGAATATATTTTCTTTTCTTATTTTATATCTGTTTTATAAACAACTAAATAAGTCTGTATAATTTTATTTCGTCGTGTAAAATTTATGTAAAAAGTAATGGTCTATCGGTTTTATGCTTAATACGTGCTTTATAAACACAGTGAAAATATGATGAAAATTAAAAACACAGAATAAAAACTTTGATATTTTACAAAGTTTCTGTACATCGGAACATTGAGCTCTCATTGAGGAAGAAATATACAATTCACAGTTTGGTTTTTAGTCGGAACTGCAAACCGAAGCGTCATCATCGTTTCCGTTTTCTACATCTTCTTGCATTGGTTCTTGATCCGACGTTTCTTCCCAGTTATCGTCGAATTCACTGTCAAGCTCAAATTTGCTCATGTCAACATCTTCTTCAGATGAATCTATAATAGTAAAATAAAATAATGAAGTTAAATAAACGTAAAACTGTTTTTTTTTCATTGTATAATTACTTATAAATCTCTACCTTGATCTTCATAAACTAATAAACATTCTTCCCTAACATCTTTTTCTTGTTTCTCACGTTGTGCTATTTGTCCTGTCATGAGTTCTGCCCTTCCCCTTAACATACTAAATTCCATTGCAAGCTTTTGTTTGGCGTTGATTAAACTTAAAATTGGACTCAACGCTTCTCCAATATTTGGAAGCGAAATTAGCTGAGCTGCGTGAGTAGAAACAAGTGCTTTCAGCCACACAACAGCTATTTTACTCCTGAAATGTAAAACGCGTTATTTTTTTATAAATAATTCACAAACTAGCTAACATATTGACAATATTTTAATTCTAAATAATAATGGAAAGTAAATTATTATTACGGATAAGTTTTTTCTTGAAGCATCGGCGTAATTTCCTTCAGTAGAGGAAGGATTGCTTGCACAGGCAGTTTAGCAACGGTATTTTTAATAATGCTTTCCCTTTTGACATACAAAACCTTTGCTAATAAACTTTTATCTTCGCTATGTAATCCTTGAATCAATAACTGGGTCATATTATCACCTTTGAATGCTGTCTTATCAGGTGTACTAGTTTCTGCATTTAAGCTTAGGTTTTCTAATCTACATTTGAAAAGAAGTTGGGAACCTGTACCGGATTTAGTCCTTTTTAACATCGACGGTCCTGCTTCCTCAGAACCTAAATAAAATATTTGTAAGTAAAGACGATGATTTGTGAAGAAGTTTTTATAGACGAAATATTAATTGTAAATAATTAATTATATAAGTATTATTTACCTGGAGCAAGATATTCCACTTTTTCATCAGTATCTGCTAACTTTACTTTTGTAATTGCTTCTTCTTTTTTTTCTTTTGTTTTTCTTAAATCTGTCCTTGCTAGGCATTGTACTTTATCAGAAAAATCTGGCACAACTTTTTCAATTGTCAAACCCAAAAATGAACCATAAGCTAACATCATTTTAGCATCTTCTGTTAATTCTCCTATTATAATTGGAATTTGTTGCACTGTTTCTTTTTGGGCAGTGTCAGCTGCTACCAATATATTTAATGCAGGTTTTATTGGTTTTGAAAATGTACCATTTGCATGATATTTAAAAAGTTGTGCATGCCCTGATCTTGTAACTGATAAAATTTGAATTTGAGCATCTTTCATGGCTTTGACAGAAAAAGAAAGAGCTTCATCTGGCAAGGTTAAAGCAGCCACTGGTGTTTTGTCTTTTTTAGCCTGAAAAAGAAACACTATTTAGTGCTCTCAATCTACAAATAAATGTTTTTATAATCTTAAAATTTACAGTTTTTGTCAATTTTATACAAATAAATTTCATTTTAATTTTTAAAAAGCTTGTAGCATAAATTATCTTATTCAAAAACTAAATAATTCTTTTAAAGCTTCCAAAACTTATTATAAATAAAATGTATTTACATTTATTCACGGTTTAAGGGGATGCCATATATCGGCAGAGTTCTCTGCCGTATCGACTACAAGGTTTTTAATTAAATATTAAGTATTATAAGCTTTTCCTTGAATTCTGAGAGTTTACGCACATAGTCAAACTTATTATCTACTTCCCGGTCAAATTTCAGATAAATCTGTTGGAAAATAAAGACGAAATTTAAGAACTCGCAATGTCGCATAATATCATATTAACCCCAAAATACGAGATCTTGCGAGTTCTCAAATTTCGTCTTTATTTTCCAATAGATTACCTGAAATTTGACCTGGAAGTAGATAATAAACAATTAATATTTAATTAAAAACATTGTGGTCGGTACGGCAGAGAACTCTGCCGGTATAAGGCACTCCCTTAAAGATTAAACATTATATATATCTTACTTCATTTAAAGACCAAACACTAAGGTAATCGTCTCCACTTGCACTACTGAATAAATAACTAGTTTCGCTTGTTATTTTTGCACAACTTAATGCATTCACTTGATTGGCATGTCCTGTAAATGAGCCAATTATTTGTTTAGTTTCTAAATCCCACCATTTTATTGTTCGTTCTCCAGATAAAAGTGATTTGCCTCCAGGTAAAACTGTGAGTGCAGTTACTTTTCCTTTTCCAGATTTCCATTTACATTTAACTGACTTCTGTTTGAAATTCCATTCTACGATGTGTCTGTCATCGGCCGCTGTAAACAGGCCGGCTTCAGCTAACCATGTTATTGCTGTCACTGCAGAACTGTGTCCATTTTGAAATTCCTCATGAATGGATGACGTGGATACGTCATATAAAGTTATGGTCCCATTTGTGGACCCCAGGGCTATAATTTCTTTTGATTCTGTATCCTCGCTGACTGACTTCTTTCGACGCTTTTTCCATGGTGATGTCTACAAAATTTTAAGTTTTAATTAAAAATCTTTCAAAGTGAAAAACAATTATATTAAAGAATTTATACTGTTAATTGATAATACATTTTTATAAATATTTAAAAATTATTTTGATAAATATGATAAATAAATGATTATTTCTTCTGTCCATAATATTGATTTGATTTTGGTTTAACTTTTGGTATTATTAGAAAAGAGGATTTCTCAATTTGTATAATGAAAAAACGTGTCAATTGCATCAAAATGATAATAAATTTTAAAATTTACGAAATCATGCTATTATTTAAACTTGTAACCTCGTGAATAACCTAGTAAAAATGATTTCACTGATGTTTATTATCTATTTCAGACTAAGGATGAAATCCTTAGCGACCCTAACACGAAAAAGACGAATTTTCCGTGTTTGCCTTACGAAAATCCGAGAAAATCGTTCCCCAAGCTGACCGACAATTTAAAATTCTAACCTTGAAAAAGACACGTGAAGACACCGCGGCACAAACCGGAGCAAAGTGTCAACAAGTACCGATTGTCAACTACACCCAATACTTCAATTCCGCACGAAAATTTCTCACGAATCCGGAAAAAAATTCACCTCTAGCCCCCGTACTTTCCACAAAAAAGCCGAAAAAGAAGAGCGGTCGAAACGGAGACAGAAACACATGGTCTTACCGAACTAGCTTGAGCGCCGACGACGATCCAGCCGAGGACGCTGCAGGGCGAGGCGAGATGAAGATTCGGCACGAATTCCTGCTTCAACCTACTCGTTGCCGTCTCCCAGATCTTCAATTTGCCATCGATGCCGCAAAGTGCGAGGAATTGTCCGTCGTGCGAGAACGCGCAGTGATTCGAGCTCGCCATTTTTGTTGTCTGTGTTGTTTTTTTCTATTCTATTTTCTGGCGATAATACTCTCGCCGCGCACGATCACGGCACGCTCATTCGCTCTGAGGGAGAGTCCAGACTACCGCTGCGCGTACGATCCGCGGATGCGCGCTGCGCATCCAACCAATAGCACAGTTTGGCTCGAGAGGACTAGATCATTTTTCTTTCCACTCGATTCCGCTCGACCCAAGCTGCCATTGGTTGGACGCGCAGCGCGTATCCGCGGATCGTACGCGCAGCGCCAATCTGGATCCTCCCTGGGGCCTTTCTATATATGTGTGTTCTGTGTGTTCCCGACAAAGACAGATAGATCTGTTCCGTTTATGTAAGACAGAGACAGACATAGAGAGAAGTTGTCTAGAACAGACAGAACACACATATGTAGAAAGGGCCCTGGGTCCGTATTCTCTAAGCCTTGTGAAGTTTGTCGTTTGTGGGTGTCGACGACAAGCTTGTCGGGTCGCTGTGTGTCGATCTCGTCAACTACAAAGTTTGTGGTTATCGGCGTTGTCGGTTATTTGACTGTCAATGCACCGCGAACTCTGACGGTCATGGAATTTACGCCTACAAACTGCTTTTTAAAAAGAAAAGTCATTAGTTATACCTAATAAACAATAGTTGTAGAAAATCATTAGTTATACTTAATAAACAATATTATATTATATATAAATAATGTCAGTTCATAATATTCGCTGTTGTCAACTACAAGTTAATTTATTATTAAAATAAAATATAAGATTATAATAAATTTAATAATTAAGTGAACAGAAAGTTTATAATTTTTTTTTATTTAAACTCATTTATTGATTTTTTTTTAATAATTGTGTAATATATATTAATTATACATAGGTATTAAATAATAATTTTGTTCAATAACAAAATTATTTATATATAATATAATATTGTTTATTAAGTATAACTAATGATTTTCTACAACTATTGTTTATTAGGTATAACTAATGCCCTAATCACATAACCGCGTACGATCGCGTACGTCTACGTACAACCGCGTCCGACGTTAAGGAAGAATCTAGTGATTTTCGCTGTTGCCAACAGCGGCAATGTCAGTGCAATAACTAGTACTTTCGAGGAACAGACCTACTCACACGAAGTGCAGTAGATCGGAGTAACGCTTGCTTGTTTATGTCTGTTGTCGTTGGTGTAGTAGCCGACTTTCGTATACGTAGGTCTGTTCCTCGAAAGTACTAGTATTGCACTGACATTGCCGCTGTTGGCAACAGCGAAAATCACTAGATTCTTCCTTAACGTTGTACGCAGACGTACGCGATCGTACGCGGTTATGTGATTAGGGCATAATGACTTTTCTTTTTAAAAAGCAGTTTGTAGGCGTAAATTCCATGACCGTCAGAGTTCGCGGTGCATTGACAGTCAAATAACCGACAACGCCGATAACCACAAACTTTGTAGTTGACGAGATCGACACACAGCGATACGACAAGCTTGTCGTCGACAACCACAAACGACAAACTTCACAAGGCTTAGAGAATACGGACACTGAGGGACCAATGTACATAAGGGTCTGTCTACACACCACCACACACCACACGCATAGTCCGGATGTTCCACTCCGTTCCCCCTCGTATACCAAGTTACCGATTGAGTACAGAATAACAAACGCGACTGCCTCTCTTTTCTATTACGCTGTCAACGCTGTATTCTTTATTGCAAATCCCCGAAGAAAGGTGTATAAGTATAAAAAAGTGCATGTAAATTTATTGTTTTGGAGAAGATGAATCAAAATAGGCCTAGTGGAAAAGAGGCAGTCGCGTTTGTATGCAATTGACATAAGGAATAATTAAATTTTCATAGCTCCTGATATGATTACAGTGCACAATAAATGATGATTATATTTTGATTCATCTTCTCCAAAACAATAAATTTACATGCACCTTTTTATACTTATACACCTTTCTTTGGGGATTTGCAATAAAGAATACAGCGTTGACAGCGTAATAGAAAAGAGAGGCAGTCGCGTTTGTTATTCTTCTGTACTCAATCGGTAACTTGGTATACGAGGGGGAACGGAGTGGAACATCCGGACTATGCATGTGGTGGGGTGTATTGTAGTGGTGTGTGGTGGTGTGTAGACAGACCCACACACATAGACTGCGCGCTCTTGGGTCTGTTTACACGCCACCACACACCACTACAATACACCCCACCACACGCATAGTCCGGATGTTCGACTCCGTTCCCCCTCGTATACCAAGTTACCGATTGAGTACAGAAGAATAACAAACACGACTGCCTCTCTTTTCTATTACGCTGTCAACGCTGTATTCTTTATTGCAAATCCCCGAAGAAAGGTGTACAAGTATAAAAAGGTGCATGTAAATTTATTGTTTTGGAGAAGATGAATCAAAATATAATCATCATTTATTGTGCACTTTCGGTGTACTATACTTATGGTGTACTATTTGTATGCAAGTGGCACAAGCAAGGGTAGTTCATAATTAAATTTTCATAGCTCCTGACATGATTACAGTGCACAATAAATGATGATATTTTTATTCATCTTCGCCAAAACAATAAATAAGTACACCTTTCTTCGGGGATTTGCAATAAAGAATACAGCGTTGAGAGCGTAATAGAAAAGAAAGGCAGTCGCGTTTGTTATTCTTCTGTACTCAATCGGTAACTTGGTATACGAGGGGGAACGGAGTGGAACATCCGGACTATGTGTCTGGTGGGGTGTATTGTAGTGGTGTGTGGTGGCGTGTAGACAGACCCCTTAGGGACTCGCCACAAATGGGACCGTGCCGTCGCCGCCCGGGTGCCGGTGCCATAGCGTGCCGAGCGCTTTTCGAATCGGAGTGCGCCGTCTAAGAGTATTGCTTCCGTGTTCCAAGCCCATTTGGACATGTGAGTTTGCCATCTCCAATCTTTGTTTATGACGAAAAAAATCAAGCATAGCCTGGATTGCTCCGAAATATTCTGCAGGTAAAATTATTGTTAAATTATCGTAAATTTTGTTAATGTCAACATTATGTTAGTTTTACGGTGTTATAACACCTTTTTTTTGTTTAATACTGTTTAATAATATGCTTGATTTTTTCGTCATAAACAAAGATTGCAGATGGCAAACTCACATGTCCAAAAGGGCTTGGAGCACGGAAGCAATACTCTTAGACGGCGCACTCCGATTCGAAAAGCGCTCGGCACGCTATGGCACCGGCACCCGGGCGGCGACGGCACGGTCCCATTTGTGGCGAGTCCCTTAGGGAGAGTGTACATAAACACTACGCGACGCGACGCTACTGTACTTGTGGAATTTGTTGCTGAGTGGCTAATAAGCCGAGTAACTCTACGGTTATATATAGTTAACTCGTACACCACAAAGCTTATTAGCCAATCAGCAACAAATTCTACAAGTAACAGTATCGTCGCGTTGCGTCGCGTCGCTCGCGTAGCGTTTATGTACACTCTCGCTTAGGGGCGGTCCACAAGCTTCCACGCCACGCTCCACCGCCACCGTTGTAGTTCGCGCGTTTCACTATGTTCCAATTTTCTTAAGGGTTCTACCTTACCGATCCAGCATGATATACTATGATACTGGATCGGTAAGGTAGAACCCTTAAGAAAATTGGAACGTAGTGAAACGCGCGGATTACATCGGTGGCGGTGGAGCGTGGCGTGGAAGCTTGTGACCACCCCTTACGGACGGCGTGAAGCCCAAGATGGCGCCGCGTGGTCATGCTATCTCTCTCGCACACCTAAAGTACTGGGGGCAGAGGGGAAATGGTGATGGCAGAGGAGGAGAGGGTGTTGAGGGGAACACGTGTGTTGGTGTGTGTAGAAAAATGAACCATTAGATTTTTTGTCTTTCTGTTTCGCATCAACATGATATTTAAAACAAATTTAATTTATAATTAATTGACGCGTCACTTTTATATCAACTTAATAAATGTATCTTGTTAGATATAATTAAATACTAATACTTATGGCTACTAAATACTAATACTTATGGCTACTAAATACTAATAAATACTAATAGTTTTTCACAATATCTTATATACAATGTAAAAAAAATTAAAAAGGGTAGGTATGTACATAAATAAAAAGAAATAAAAATACATTTTTTATTTTTTTTTTGTTTAGTACAAACAGGAATTACATTCCTCAAAGTAAAACATTTAAAGAGTGTTTGAATAACACTTAATGCTTACAATTAGTTTTGGACATTTTTATAATTTTGGTGTTAATATAATCAATAAAAAACACTTAAATAGGGTAATAATAACACTTAACAATTATTTTTTGCTATTTTGATCATTTTCATGTTTATATAACACTGAACACTTACTTTTTACCATTTGGTTAATTTTCGAGTCTATGTAATAAAAAATTACAGAATCTTATAGCTGAAATAAATTCTATAATATAATTTATTATCACAATCATTTGTCTCTTAATATCAGCCTTACTGATTTTTTAACATAATTCTGTTATGAAAACTACGTATGCGCTGTACTGAATCTCGCAAACACGTTGCTTCATGATATAGACGAATATTAAAGTAATTTTAAAATGAAATTAATTAAATCTAATTTGTGATTCGTTTCTACATTTCTCAAAGTAAAATATTTAAACATTAAGTATGCACATCTTCCATAAATATGAGTATAGCTATAGCAGAAGCAGAATCTGTTGCTCCGCCTTTCTCCCCCCACCAAGCGCCCATAAGGGAGAATGTACATAAGCGCTGCGCTACGCTGAGCTGCGCTACGCTGTCGCATTGATTACTTACAGACCTCGTCGCTGATTGGCTAATATTTAAATGTTAGCCAATCAGGGACGTGGTCTACAAGTAATCAATGCGACAGCATAGCGCAGCGCTTATGTACATTCTCCCTAAGAAAGAGAGAGTATGACCACAGCTATTACCCTCTCTCTCTTGCCTGGCTTCAGCGCTTTACACGGGAGTGCGCAGTCTGTGAGCAGGGCCGTATTACCGCCTACGCCACCAACGCATGGCGTAGGGGCGGCAGCATCTGGGGGGAGGCAAAACCTCAAAAATCCCAAACCCATGAGGCACAAACTTAAAAATATTTGCAAAAAGTTATGCATTAGAATTTTATTTTCTACATACTTTTTATGGCCTTTAACTAAAAAATGGTTGTTTTTTAAATAATTATCTCAGTTAAACGATAGAAAAATTTAGTAGGCGGGGGATATAAGGTCCATGCTTATAAGGGAGTCATGTAGACATGAAAAAATAAGCAACACGATTATTTGAATAATTTTTAAACCCAAGTAGCCGGGGGACGCGAGGTCCACGCATATTAGGGAATTACGTAGACGTGCAAAAATAAGCAAGACAATTATTTAAACAACTTTTAAATCCAAGTAGGCGGGGGATATGAGGTCCACGCATATAAGGAAGTCATGTAGACATGAAAAAATAAGACAAACGATTATTTAAATAATATTTAAACCCAAGTAGGCAGGGGAAATGAGGTCCACGCATATAAGGAAGTCATGTAGACATGAAAAAAATAAACAAAACGATTATTTAAATAATTATTAAAACCAGGTTGTCGTGGGACGTGAGCTCCACGCATATAAGAGGCTTGAATTATAGAGGTTAAGAATTTTTGAAATAAAAGTGTTGCTTACGTCGCACGTATACGTAACTCCCTTATATGCGTGGATCTCATATCCCCCGGCTACTTGGGTTTAAAAATTATTTAAATAACCGTTTTGCTTATTTCTTTATGTCTACAATACTCCCTAATATGCGTGGACCTCATATCCCCCGGGTACTTGGGTTTAAAAATTATTTAAATAACCGTTTTGCTTATTTTTTATGTCTATATGACTCCCTTCTATGCGTGGACCTCATATCCCCCCGGTGAAAATTTTTTTATCGATTTTTTATAATTTTACTAGAGAGATTTTAGTAGAGGCGGCAAATCCCGTAGTCCGGCCCTGTCTATGAGTATAAGTCTATGATAAAAACCGACCACGATTTTCTCATTTTACTACCTCCAGGAGTATATGCTCTAAGGGGCGGTCCACAAGCTTCTACGCTCCACCACGTTCCGCCACAAAAATGGAGAAGCCCATCTGAGTTTATACTCTGTGGTCTTGATTTCAACCAGCAAAAGTAATCTAGATAGAAGATAACCCATGTAATTGCTCCGTTTTTGACGTTGCAATTTTGGATTTTTGTAGCACCTTAGAAACATAATATTATTTTTAATTATTATTAATTAATATTATTAATAATTAAATTAATATTAGTAATTTAATATTTTAATATTATAATAAATTACTTCATCTGTAATCATTATTAAAAATGGATATTGATAGAGAAAAACAATATTTACAAATATTTCAAATATTAATAAATTTACTAATAAGAATACGTTTAATTAAAAAGAAAAGAAAGACACTTCGCAGATGGTGGACAAAACCTCATTTGTATCCACACATAAGAAATGCAGTGGGAGCATATGATACAATTTTCATTTATTTTCAATTAAATGCTAACGAGGAGTTCAAATCATTTGTTCGAATGGACATTAAAAATAATATTATGTTTCTAAGGTGCTACAAAAATCCAAAATTGCAACGTCAAAAACGGTGCAATTACATGGGTTATGTTCTATCTAGATTACTTTTGCTGGTTGAAATCAAGACCATAGAGTATAAACTCAGATGGGCTTCTCCGTTTTCGTGGCGGAACGGACAGCACAACGTAGCACAACGCAGCACAATGCAAGCGCAGCACACAGCAGCACACCGTAATTCATTTGTGGAAAATCCCTTATATAAATTGAGCATTCGAGATAATCTATTTTGCCCTCGAACGATCTCGAAATCTCGAATAATCGAATCCGTCTCGAATCTCGAAAGGAAAGAAACAAAAGACGAAACAATGGCGCGCGTAGCGCGCTGATTAACGCTAGTTCCCTCAAAAATGCATCCTTGACATGGTTGATGCCATGTTGCGACGCCATGACTTCTAATGATAAGGTTGGTATCTTTGGCTGTAGCCAACCTTGCAAATTTTAAAGGAACTAGCGTTAATCAGCGCGCTACGCGCGCCACTGTTTCGTCTCTTGTTTCTCTCCTTTCGAGATTCGAGACGGATTCGATTATTCGAGATTTCGAGATCGTTCGAGGGCAAAATAGATTATCTCGAATGCTCAATTTATATAAGGGAAAGAATAAACTGACCTGCTCCAAAATGTGAGAAAACTTAACCTATCAATTAGACCCACATAGCATGTAAACTTGCTTACTTGCTCCGAAAAAATTATCTATAAGAGTTAACAGTTGAGTTAAGAAATGAGTTAAAAAATAAAATGAGAAAATAAAAAAAAATAAATAAAATTTAATAAAATTAAATGAGTTTTGTACTTTTTTTTCGTCAATAATTATTGAATAATTATGGATAGATTAACTATTGAAGTTGTTACTGTGTGTATAAATTATTTAAGATACGCAAGGCAAGTGTATAAAAGGAACAATTGTTATCCGGAGCGAGTACATGCTATATGCGGGTCTAATTGATAGGTTAAGTTTTCTTATATTTTGGAGCAAGTCATCAGTTCATTCTTTTCCTTTGAAATTTGCAAGGTTGGCTACAGTCAAAGATACCAGCCTTAGGGTGAATGTACATAAGCGCCGCGCTGCGCTGCGCGGTTCTCTGCTTGCGCTGGTCCATAGTTCCGTTTCTATATTCCATTGCTAATGGTACAATTTTATAGATCTATGTCATACATCTATCATTTTCATGGTCATGATCATGATTGAAGCCAAAATAAAAAAAAATTAGAAAAATGTATAATTTCATTAAAGTTATTGAAATTGTTAAAAAATTAAGAAAAAAGAAACAACAATCTTGCAGAAGGTGGTGGGTTCGACCACATTTAGCAATACCTCAAAGAAATATTCATAGTGCTTATAGCACTTTATTTAAATATTTTGCATTAAAGGATCACGAAGAGTTTTATAAATTTATTAACATGAGTTTTAATCAATTTCATCATTTATTTGAACTGGTTAAAGGACATCTCATTATCGCCTAATTCCATCTTATTCATTAATAGCTTCATTTTCCAATGTTTTAATCAATTTTATAATTCATAGTATATCATATCAATTGGATCTTGTGTTTCCTTTCTCGGCTTAAAATACTTTTGTTCTTGAACTGTCCGTCATCTAAACTATCCCTTCATTTATTTAACTTTTCATTTGGAGCATATACACATCGTCCGTGATTTATAAATATCATAGACATGCAACTGCTCATTTTTTTGTAAGAATATACGAATGGAACGGAACGGCAGAGCTATGCTTCAGCGCAGCGGCAGCACAGGGCCCTTTCTACATATGTGTGTTCTGTCCGTTCTAGACAACTTCTCTCTATGTCTGTCTCTGTCTTACATAAACGGAACAGATCTATCTGTCTTTGTCGGGAACACACAGAACACACAGAACACACATATGTAGAAAGGCCCCAGCGCAGCACGGCGCGGCGCAGCGCAGCGCGGCGCTTATGTACATTCACCCTTAGGGTAAGTCCAGAATAGATGCGTACGTGCGTTTGCGTTTATGCGTTTACGCTCACGCAGCTGCTTCGAGCAGAAGTCAGGAGGGTGTACTCTAGCTAATGCCAACTGCGGAAAAAAACTACAAAAATCAAATGGTATCTTGTTATAGCGTACTTTGCGCACGGGAACGTGTTTTTATGAATCGTGATTTTAATAAACAGCTGAAGATTAAAAATGAATTTGGTCCTGAGGAAAGCAGTAAAAAAACACGTTCCCGTGCGCAAAGTACGTTATAACAAGATACCATTTGATTTTTGTAGTTTTTTTCCGCAGTTGGCATTAGCTATAGAGTACACCCTCCTGATTTCTGCTCGAAGCAACTGCGTGAGCGTATGCCCTAATCACATAACCGCATACAATCGCGTACGTCTAATACGTACGACCACGTCCGACGTTAAGGAAGAATCTAGTGATTTTCGCTGTTGCCAACAGCGGCGATGTCAGTGCAATAACCCGTACTTACGAGGAACAGACCTACATTTACGAAAGACCTACTACACCAACGACAACAGACATAACCAAACAAGCGTTACTCCGATCTACCGCGCTTCGTGTGCGTAGGTCTGTTCCTCGGTAGGACTAGTTATTGCACTGACATTGCCGCTGTTGGCAACAGCGAAAATCACTAGTTTCTTCCTTAACATCAGATGTGGTCGTACGCAGACGTACGCGATCGTATGCGGTTATGTGATTAGGGCATAAACGCATAAACGCAAACGCACGTACGCATCTATTCTGGACTTAGGGAGTTTCTACATCGATGTGGCTGCATGTGCGCACGCCGTGTATAAGGTATACCTATATAGATGTACGCGCTACATATAGGTATACCTTATACACGGCGTGCGCACAAGCAGCCGCATTGATATAGAAGCTCCCTCTACGGGCTGCCTACAACCACCGATTTTTTTTTGGCGCATGCGTAAAAATCACCAGAGGGGGTTAGGGATGTATGAAGAGCCAACTGTAAAAAATTAACCCTAAATATTGTTTTCGCTGAACACACCTAAAAAGATCAAAACATGACTACATGAGTTTCTGCTTTCTAACATTAACAAAGAGTCAAGTGTTGGAAGAAGATTAGTGATTTAGAGATTTTATTATAAGAAGATTTTTCAATTAATGTAAAATGGATGATCATAATCTGGTTGTTGAAGTACTGGAAATAAGCATTAATTACCTTCGATTAATACAATTACTAAGAAATCGAAAAAAAAATTTAAAAGATGGTGATGCAAACCATTAATTAGAAATAATTACTTAACAGGATATGGTGCTTATGAGAGAGTTTTTACGTATTTTAAGATGAATGACGAAGAAGAGTTCATGAATTTTACTAGAATGAATGTACAAGCATTTATGTATTTATGTAATTTAGTTAAAGATAGAATAACAAAATATAGTCGGAGAGTACCAATACCTCTCCAGAGTTAAGACTGTGTATAACGCTAAAGTAAGTAAATATAATAAATGCAAGTTTAGATTGAATGTTAATTTACATACATTTTTACAGCTATTTAGCACATGGCGATTGTGTACAAAAAAATGCATTGTTTTATGCAATTGATGTTTCAACTATTCACCAAATCATTCCAGACTAGGTTTCAGTTTAGAAAGCAGAAACTCGTATTCTTTGATTTTTAGGTGTGTTCAACGCAAACTCAATATTTAGGGTTAATTTTTTTACGATTGGCTCTTCTTACATCACTAACCCTCTCTGGTGATTTTTGCGCATGCGCAAAAAAAAATCGGTGGTTGTAGACAGGGCATTAGGCCGCGGCCACATAAGCGCGGACGGACGCGGACGCGCGCGCGCATACGCGCTGACTTCTAATGATATGGTTGGTATCTTTGGCTGTAGCCAACCTTGCAAATTTTAAAGGAAAAGAATGAACTGACCTGCTCCAAAATGTAAGAAAACTTAACCTATCAATTAGTCCCGCATAGTATGTACTTGCTCCGGATAACAATTGTTCCTTTATACACTTGCCTTGCTTATCTTAAATAATTTATACACACAGTAACAACTTCAATAGTTAATCTATCCATAATTATTCCATAATTATTCGACGAAAAAAAAGTATAAAACTCATTTAATTTTATTAAATTTTATTTATTTTTTTTATTTTCTCATTTTATTTTTTAACTCACTTCTTAACTCAACTGTTAACTCTTATAGATAATTTTTTCGGAGCAAGTAAGCAAGTTTACATGCTATGTGAGTCTAATTGATAGGTTAAGTTTTCTCACATTTTGGAGCAGGTTAGTTCATTCTTTTCCTTTAAAATTTGCAAGGTTGGCTACAGCCAAAGATACCAACCTTATCATTAAAAGTCAGCCCTTGTTAGCGCGTACCCGCGCGCGCGTCTGCGTCCGTCCGCGTCCGTCCGCGCTTATGTGGCCGCGGTCTTATGCCCTGTCTACAACCACCGATTTTTTTTTTGCGCATGCGCAAAAATCACCAGAGAGGGTTAGTGATGTAAGAAGAGCCAATCGTAAAAAAATTAACCCTAAATATTGAGTTTGCGTTGAACACACCTAAAAATCAAAGAATACGAGTTTCTGCTTTCTAAACTGAAACCTAGTCTGGAATGATTTGGTGAATAGTTGAAACATCAATTGCATAAAACAATGCATTTTTTTGTACACAATCGCCATGTGCTAAATAGCTGTAAAAATATATGTAAATTAACATTCAATCTAAACTTGCATTTATTATATTTACTTACTTTAGCGTTATACACAGTCTTAACTCTGGAGAGGTATTGGTACTCTCCGACTATATTTTGTTATTCTATCTTTAACTAAATTACATAAATACATAAATGCTTGTACATTCATTCTAGTAAAATTCATGAACTCTTCTTCGACATTCATCTTAAAATACGTAAAAACTCTCTCATAAGCACCATATCCTGTTAAGTAATTATTTCTAATTAATGGTTTGCACCACCATCTTCTGAATTTTTTTTTCGATTTCTTAGTAATTGTATTAATCGAAGGTAATTAATGCTTATTTCCAGTACTTTAACAACCAGATTATGATCATCCATTTTACATTAATTGAAAAATCTTCTTATAATAAAATCTCTAAATCACTAATCTTCTTCCAACACTTGACTCTTTGTTAATGTTAGAAAGCAGAAACTCATGTAGTCATGTTTTGATCTTTTTAGGTGTGTTCAGCGAAAACAATATTTAGGGTTAATTTTTTACAGTTGGCTCTTCATACATCCCTAACCCCCTCTGGTGATTTTTACGCATGCGCCAAAAAAAAATCGGTGGTTGTAGACAGGGCATTAGAGTTATGGTGGAATGATATAGAGATAGCGCATGTGTTGTGAGAGGGAAAATATGATATATATTAATTGATAGAAAGATATATATTAATTGATAGATAAAATTTAATTGATAAATCGATGAAAAATTTTTATTTAAAAAAAATATTTATTCATTACTTGATCAGAAAAGTAATAATGGTAAATTTTGAATTAATTTTCTACGTTATATTTGTACATATATATTTTTTATATAGGGAATGTTTTTCTTTTAAATAGTTGTAGAGGGACTTTAATTTTAAACTACAATATCTCGAAAACTAGCTCGCAAATCATATTCAAATTTGGCAGAGACGTTTATAATGATATTATTGACCTACTGACGAAACTTTATTGATCTGACATTATTTTTTACATATAGCCCATACAACCTTAAATAATGAATTGAATAATAACATTTCTCTCGTAAATAAAAAAGAAACCGTTCATTAATTATACAGCTTCTTTTGTAACTTAAAAAAAAAACAATCAGAGCGCGTGTCGAACTCTAGTTATTTTAATTAAAGTATGACGCAGACAACTATGCATGTGACCGAAGATCAATAACATTGAGAAATCTTTGGATTTTTATAAGAATTAATCTTTATATTAATTAAATTAAATTCACGTATCACGCGCGCGTTTCGACGTGTTTCGAAAATTATGTATACATACTTATAATATGTAAGTATATGTTTTATAAGGGGTACTTTACGAAAATGAACTTTTTAATTCAAAAATATATCTACGATGTATGAATGTTAATGTATGTTGTATTTGCGCAGTTTTTGATGAAAGTGTAGGATGGAATGATGAATTTGAACAATAAAATGAGAAATAAAATAAATTTAGATAGAAAAGTGACATTTATTAACTATTAAAAAGTCTTAAGGTACAAAAGTATAAAAGTATTATATTCTTTGAAATTACCATTTGCTCTTTAGTTTTAGATAAAAGTATTTCATCCACAATTACTCGCAAGGAAATTGTAATAGTCATTTTCAATTCAGCTAAATCACGGTCCTTAATTAATTTATTAACATTAAATTAGTAACTAATTTACTCATTTAACAACTACTGTAACCTTGAATTAAAGGCTTGAACCTAATTAATTTAAAACTTTTGACAAGTGGCTTTGTAGGATCTTCAGTTGGTGTTTTGTCTCATCATCCAGATGAAGATTATCTGAGAGTGATGTCTCGTTAAATGGCAATAATGATACAATATTTCCATTCCTTAATGGAACATTGATATTAGCTGTTCTGTCGTTCACTGTGGTTGACACCAGCAGAGGACTTCCCTGAGTACTGAAGACCATTTCTCCATCTTTTGGCTTCCTCAATACATTTACGGCTGAATTCAATCTTATTTTTGGAGTTATGACAAAAGTATTTTGTGTCTTAGTGGTTGGTGTTTTCATTAACTCCTTGTTTCCTTTGTTCTGGGCTTGCGCAGCTGTTAATCTCGAATTCCTGTCACGAGAGATACTTTGTGTCCTCTCTTTGGGTTTATCCTGAGATGAACTTCTTGAACGACGTTTTACTCCTGTAGTAACTTTGGATGCCTGGCTTGTCGTTGACTCACTCTGATAGCCATCGTCAGAAGCTGCTGTTACTCTCTTTGGATTTGTGCTTCTCGGTGGCTTCATTGAACTCTTCTTAACAGTCCTTGGAACCCGTGGGGTTTTTGGGGGAAGATTTTCCTTCTTGGGACTCTCCTCGACTGTCATGAGTTCACGTAACGTCATATTCTGAATTTCCGTGGGATAACGCGAGAAAGCAACTTGCATGGTTGTGTCAAACTTCTCTTCCAGTCCTTTGCAGTCCAGTTCTATCTTACTGATCCTTAGTTGCACTAATCTATTGAAGTCGCGAATAAACTGTTCGTAACCAGTGCTGTTTCGCTTTACTCTCCTCTGTTTTGTGCGTGGCATTTTAATCGGTTTATTTCCCGCCTAGATGTTCCGCCAATTTCACCAGATCAGATTCGTAGGTTCTGCCTGAAAATAAACGTCAATTTAGCGGGAGGTTAGAAGAATAGCTGGATTTATTCATATTCTGAATGTAGAACTATGAATTGATGCTTTGAGAATGATTTTTTGATTAATTGCAAACACAACTCGATTATTTAAGTGCAAGTAAACAAAATGTTTTACCTTGAAAAGCACATGAAACTGCGAAAGGAAAGTTGGCGGTACACAGTCCAAACACAACCGACTTTTGACTGTTCAAAAGCGTACAGCGTTGACAATGTTGCCAGTTTGCCGCGATCTTTTCTTCTCTCCCTCTCCACATCAACTGCTCATATACTACTGCAGACGCATGTTATATCTGGGTTTTAAATGCCCAGCGTACGTTTACAACGCGCTACGTCGCGTGTTTTCAGATCGTGTCGTTTTCATGCGAACGGTTTGATATCTCTCGTGTTTTTTTCAAAAATGTTGCAGTAATTTCGCGAAAAACAAAATGATTTTATTGCTCAATCATGTAGCACGCGTGTGACGTTATAAATATTTGAAGATTTTTTTATTTTCTACGCTTATTTATAAATATAGATGTATTTTGTCAGGAGAATACAGCAGAGATAACCTCAATAACTTTATGACACAATATAAAATAAATGCAAAATGGTAAGTTCATAAATATATATGTAGTGCAGTATATGTATTTTGTTATTTAAAACCTTGCAAATTGTCCTATGATAAGAGCTATTTTGTCCTTCAAATTTATTTGTGAAAATTTGAATAATATATTTTAATCATTATCATTGTAAGTATTTAATAATAACGAAATTTATATGAAACTAAATGAAATAATTTTATTTCTGTTAGGCCATTCCGATGAATGATGTGCAATTACCAGAAAAAATTCCAGAATTGTTACTGGAAAAACATGCCAATTACCTTGTTTCCTATGGAACAAATAAAGATGATTATGTGAGTTGAATATTTAATGTCAAGATTTTACTAATTTTGTAGTTTTAAAAATTACAACAATTCATACCTTTATTTTTAGACGTTCTGCATGACAGAACATCTTCGTCTTTCTGGAATGTATTGGGGTCTAACTGCACTCGATATAATGGGTCAGTTAGATCGTACTGATAAAGATGAGGTTTTAGATTTTATTAAGAAGTGCCAACATGATTGTGGTGGAATTAGCGCAAGTATTGATCATGATCCTCACATGCTTCATACACTGAGCGCAATACAAATTTTGTGCATGTATGATGCTCTTGAAGTTATTGACGTTGAAAAAGTTGTAAAATACATAAAAGAAAGACAACAATCTGATGGAAGTTTCACTGGTGATATATGGGGTGAAGTGGACACAAGGTTCTCTTTTTGTGGGGTAGCTTCTTTAGCTCTACTTGTAAGTATTATTATTATTTTGTAATACTCTTACTGTCATAACTCATAATGCTATATATATATATATAATAATAATAATATTTTAGGGGCGCCTTGATGTAATAGACGTTAAAAAAGCTGTTGAATTTGTTACAAGTTGCATGAATTTTGATGGTGGTTTTGGCTCTAAACCTAATTCTGAGAGTCATGCTGGTTTAATTTATTGTTGTGTTGGAACTTTGTCTGTAACTGGTAAATATTCTCATTCAGTAGATGTATATGTGATTCAAGTACTAAAACAAATAATTTTATATTTTATTTTATCTATATCTCTTATAATAATACTCTAAATTAAGCTTTTCATTAGTTTTGATTTTGTTATAAATTTGTAAATTAAAATGGATTTAAGATCTTTCAAACATTAATAATTTATATAAAATCTATGCTGCAACTCTTTTCTTGCATCATCTTTTTTAACAACTGTTTGTTTAAAAGTAAATGGATATTTTAACTACTAAAAACAAACTTATACTTGATTACTAGTATTGTGAATATAAGTACATTCAGAACTTATATCATATTATTTAAAATATTATTTATTGCCAGGAATTGTTACCTGAGATAGAATCACATTAGTAATATGTCAAGACTACGGAGTTATTTTGTTTTGTCTTAAATGTTTTTTTTTTAAAAGCAAGTATACCCATACAATAAAAATAAATATATGTATATGAAAAATATTAATAATATATATTAAAAATAGTCTTATTTCACTAATATTAGAATTGATATACTCATTGAACTTATATTTTTTAATTGCCATATTGTATTAGTGTTTATAAACTGAACAGAAATAACTTTTGATTGGTCACAAATGATCACTATAAAAAAATAAAAATAAATATACATAATTATCTGTTCATTTCTAAAAAAAATATATATATAGTTGATTTTCATAGATTATTTTATTTTTTATGATTTTAAATAGTAGCAAAATTTATTTATCTTGTTCTGTAATTCTCTATTAATTTTTTGAACAGGTCATTTGCATCTAGTGGATGCAGACAGATTAGGCTGGTGGCTGTGTGAAAGACAATTACCTTCTGGAGGCTTAAATGGTAGACCAGAGAAACTGCCGGATGTGTGCTATTCATGGTGGGTTCTATCCTCGTTGACAATTTTAGGTCGACTTCATTGGATTGACAAGGAAAAATTGGTAAATTCAACAGTTAATTCTATCTACATTTACTTAAATCTGCATATTTAATGATCCAAAAATGTTTATGAAAATTTTCAGATGAACTTTATTCTTTCTTGTCAAGACTCAGAGACAGGTGGATTCAGCGATCGACCAGGTGACATGGTTGATCCCTTCCACACATTGTTTGGTCTTACAGCGATTTCTATGCTGGGTGCTGACAAGTCATTAAAAGTAGTTAATCCTACGTTCTGCATGCCAGAGTATGTGATACAACGATTGGGTTTAAAACCAAATCGTTTAGATAGGTGATCCAAAATCGCAACAAAAGAGATAAGATAATATATTGTAATTTTTAAAATAATACTGCGGTAACGGAAATAATTGTAATAATAAATCATTTAATACGGATTTTTGAGAGTACTTTTGTTATTTCTGATTTTCGGCGACATTGCAATGAAAGAAGACGACACTTAAGTAATTAACTAATTTATTATTTATTATTATAATAATAATGACGTATGTGCTATCAGTAATCATCGTCAATGATTGATGACTGACCGACGTTTGACAATGATCGTTACCAAATATTTAATACTAAAGTTATTAACAATTACACGTTAATCGCTGCTTTTTATGCGCTACCGTCGTTATAATATATTTTTTATGCGTCTATCAGCCTCGCTCGTACATACGATTAGAAATAGAAACGCGGCGTATAGAAACCCTTTGACTTATACAATAATCGACATAATTTTTTTATCTAAAGAGTTTCACTTTTGTTACGGGGACACATCACTAAGTTTCTAGAAAATGCTGAATGATGTTGAACGACTCAAAAACATAGGATTATTTTTAATATAGAAGATAAATAATCAACATGTAAAGTAACTCTGCTTATTATTTTATTTATTATTGTAACACACTGTCATAAATTAATATATCCTTAAAACTAAACAACACTCGCAACTTCAGCACTTTATAAGAACTTAGAGAATACGATTATATTGTTACCTAATTGTGATTAATGCCCTAATTAATCATCTTAATTAACCGTTCCATTAATCACTCTTATAAGTTTTATAAGTTAATACTCTCATGTTATCCCAGACATACGTGTTTTCTCGTCAGACAATGAAAAAGCATTTTTTTCTGTTTTCATAAGTTTTTCTTTCATTATATATTATAATTTACTTTATTATATTTTATTTGTTCACGGATGTCGCGTTATCGATTACTCACATTGCTTCCTTACGTCGTCGTCTTACAAAGTAATTTCAGCACTGCCCTTCACTATCGAAAAATCTTTTGACTCTTCCGTTAAAAACTTTTTTTTTAATTGTCAGCTCGATTATAAATTGTATTTATTATCATTAACCGACATTACTTGTGTATTTAATTTCTTACATATTATATAAGTTCCATTTGGGTCTAAATAAAATAACGTCGCGTTAGAATGTATTCTTTAGTTGGAAAAATGTACTAAATAGCTTATTTTACTTGTTATCGTTTAATATTGTTATAAATTGTGTCATAAAGTTATAGTGTTAACATTGTTACAAATAGTTACACGAAGCAAACTTCGTAAAAAGGTTTTTGGTCAATTATTTACTTTAAGTTTTGTGTGTGACGACATCAGTGTTCATCGCGATCATGTGCGGTGAAGAAAATCTCTCGCATAACGCACAATTACAAAAATACGAAACAAATCATTAAATCCAAAAATTATTTCTCAAAAGTAGTTGGCAGTTATATGTACACACGGAAATACGTGTAATTAAGAAAAAAGGAGGTAGTCATGAACGAAAAAACGCGAACCCAAAAGACAAACGCAAAACACAAGTTATATTCTCATTATTTCTCGAGCAACGGATTTCAAAAAATTTAGCTTCGCAGTCTCCATAAAAAAATAAATGCGATCAGGCTTCTATGCGTGAAAGTATTTTGTAAGACCACTTTTTTTATTTCGTATTATTTTTTTTTTAACAAAGTGGCGGTACTAAACTAGTTATTGTATTTCTTTGCATACATCGCTTTTTTTTTAAGGGAAGACACGTGACGTCTCATGAAATTCGAAATTCTCTCTCTCGTGGCGAGTGAGCGACCGCGATTCTTTCTGAGGAATATGCAAGACACGACGGGACGTTACATATATGTTACGTACATAACAAACGATATTATCGGTTATCGAGAGAAAGGAATAAACAATTAAAAAATCTTGTGCATGAACACTTTCGTTGTTCCGACTTGTAGCGAGATTCGGCAAAATCAACCTCTTTTTACCCTCGATACCCCCATTTTTTGTTTCAACTGGTTTATTTTATCTACTTATGTATTTTTTTTTCTTTCGTCTCTTTTCCTTATGTTTGAAACATAGCACGCGGTCAAAGTCAAGTTAGTTATGTATAGTATACGCTTGTCGACAAAAAGGATATACTTATAATCGCGTTATCGTCCTTCTGCTTTCTTCTTCTCCTCTCTCTTCTTCGCCATCTTTTATCAAACTCTTTCATTTCGTCCACGAAATAACGAACTTCTTTAATACACTATTTTATTCATTTTATTATTTTTTTTTTATTCTTAAATCGCGTTCGGCACGTTATCACTCGAACATATATATATATATATATACTTATATATATACATACTATGTGTCTGCGTACGTTTAAAGTTCTTTTTTTTATTAACTATATAAAATAAAAAACGGACTGTCACCGAAAACTCATTTTCACCTATATAGAAGCTCGGAGAAAGTATTTTACGGACTCGCCTATACATATTCGGTACGTGTATCATATAGTGCTTTGATTACGGTCAATAAAATACTCCTCTGGTACAATAAAAAACATTCATAGATATATATTTCTCTCAGTATACGCAATAAATAGTTATACAATAAAATTTCGTTTTTCCCCAAGTACAAAACGCTAAAAAGTAATTCCTCTCACGCACTCGCTATTTCTCTCACTCTTCGTTCTCTCTTGCTTTTATACTCGCACGCTTTCATCCGCTCTTGCTTTCTTTCGTTCTCTCTCTCTCTCTCCGCACACATCTTGATAAAAGCAATATCATAATATATATATATATATATAGAAAAAAGGGAAGATTTCGGTTCTCTCTCTCTCTATATATATATATATGCACTAATGATGCATTTGCATAATATTATCTGGCAATTATATAACAAAATCGGATACATAAGCATTCATTTTTTTTCGTCTACTTACTTCGTGTGTGAGTGTGAGTATTCTCCTTCTGCAAAATTAGAGCGAAACCGCGGCCTTCTCTCATCAACGCTAAATTTTTCTCATAAATCACTGAATTGCCAATTTTCCCTCTCGAAAAATTCGTTTTCATGTGTGTGTGTGTGTGTGTGTATGTGTGTGTATCCGTACCAAGTATATATGTTAAAAATCAAACGGAGTTCTCGAGAACCGATCGGTATCACAATCCAATCATTTTAGCGTTAAACATTCCCCGTCGATCCTCTTCCTCCTCCGCAAGTATACGTATATACTCGCGGCTCCGCTCGCATTTGCTAATCTCATTCAACAACACTCGCGGCCACCTTTTTACTTATTCGCGCGTTCGATCGGCGCCTTTATATTATCATCATTGAGCCAAGCGGCGGCTCCCGACGTTCGGCAGGCGCAATAATGGTATTATCATCCGTCTCGTTGTCCCTCCCGCGAAAGAGACGTGATTGCCTTTGGACCGCTCACTTGCCCCGGTAGATCTCGATGATGCGGTCCTGGTCGACGTACTCGAAGATGTGGGGCGCGTCCATGAGGATGCCGATTGTCCCTGCCGTCGTTACCAGGAAGAAGATGTAGAGCTGCAGCCGATCTATCACCATCGCCACATACTTCCAGTCCTCCCGCGTCTGCCGAAGAAAAGACAGAGAGAATGTGAGAAGAAGAATTGCATGATTTGTTATAGCGCTTGTTTATTAGTTATATGCAGTTAGGGTATGGACGTGATATAGTTGGTAGAAAGTTTGGTGTACTATTATGTTTTGTTCCTATACGTCAGTTAATTTTTTTTTTTCGTTCAGAAAAGTGGAACAAATATATAGTATTAACTTTTAGTTTTTAAATGATATAAAATTTGGGGAATTGAAGTTGTTCATTTGTGATTTAGTATTATATAGATATTAATATTAACGCTTTCGATCATGGGATTCAAATGAATGTGGAAGGCTGACTTTTAGATTATAGCTTATAGACACGCCACATAAAATATTTTAATAGATTTCGGTGTGCCACGGCAGTATCTGATATATATCGATGGTCTGGACGAATAAGGCACTACTTCAAATTGCCATTCAAGAAGGCGCTACGTCGTTATCGCGTTCAAGAAGGCGCTTATGCTTACCTCGTTTTGGCTTTCAAAAGCGCGCTACGTCGATTTCTGGTTCAAAACGCTGCTACGTCGTTTTCGGATTCAAAAAGGCGCTATGTCGGCCGCTGTTCATTTCGACCGTATAATTTAAGTTGGCAACATCACTGACTGAGCCGAAATAAAATAAACGATTACCTACTACATTTATCATGAACAATGAACAGTTTATTTATTTATTGGACTATTCAGTGATTATTTATTGATTTATCACACATTCATCTTTAAATAATTATCTCAATTTTTATAAATTATTATGATTAATATTTTAATAAATATTATAACTTTTTAATGTAATATTTCGTTTTTATCACATTATTCCAACATCAATTATTTGTAAACATTTAACAAACATTGTTAACCAAATTCAAAACATATTTAATTTAAGTAAATACAACACATATTTAACAATACATTAATTATAATTATAATATATAATAAACGATAATACAGGATACAGGATATTATATATAATTATATATAACTAGTGTATTGTTAAATATGTTTTGAATTTGGTTAAAAATGTTTGTTGAATGTTTGAAAGTAATCGATGTTGGAATAATGTGATAAAAATGAAATATTTTATTAAAAAGTTATAATGTTTATTAAAATATTAATCATAATAATTTATAAAAATTGAGATAATTATTTAAAGATGAATGTGTAATAAATCAATAAATAGCTACTGAATAGTCCAATAAATAAACTGTTCATTGTTCATAAGAAATGTTGTAGGTAATCGTTTATTTTATTTCGGCTCAGTGATGTCAACGTGGCCGACATAGCGCCTTTTTGAATCCGAAAATGACGTAGCGCAGTTTTGAATAAAAAATTGACGTAGCTCGCTTTTGAAAGCCAAAACGAAGTAACGCCTTCTTGAACGCGAAAACAACGTAACGCCTTCTTGAATGGCAATTTAAGGTAGCGTCTTATTCGTCCAGACCATCGATATATATATGCGTTACTGAACGTTGTTAATTAAAGACGGTTTTTGATTTATTGCTTTAATTTCCCGTGTCAC
This sequence comes from Torymus aiolomorphi, assembly GCA_036365515.1. NCBI lineage: Eukaryota > Metazoa > Arthropoda > Insecta > Hymenoptera > Torymidae > Torymus > Torymus aiolomorphi. The sequence goes on along the minus strand of CM070873.1, from coordinate 255,699,060 downwards.
ATTCACCAACAATAAGTTTAATTACGGCAATATAGCCTTATTATAATGCGAAAATGTAATGTCGCTTATTGACAATATTAAAAATTACTTATTATTTATGTAACATTTTATCGAATAATAATAATGCTGTTCATTACTTATATACCTTACGAAATTGATAAGTATTTTAAACGGAAAGTAACTTTTCTTTATAGCTTTCAGTTGACCTCCCACGGTTCAGGGGCTAAAGGTTACACTATATATATGTATAATGTTATATATATATATATATATATATAGAGAGAGAGAGAGAGAGAGAGAGAGAGAGAGAGGGGGTCACACCCACTGGAAAAACCAGAAAATTGGGGCGCGTAAGATTAGAAAAACACTGAATATATTTGAATGCAGATTTTCACTGTCCACTATAAGCACGAACAAATATGTTCAATTGTACGTATGACGATCAGTGCGATTATTCAAATTAATTTTTAAATGGAATTTAACATGGCTATGGTTTGGGTGAGTCATCCTTTGTTGAAAATTGAATGCTAAGTTTTAAACGAATTTTACATGCGGTTTGATTTTTTTTTTAACACAGTTCATTATACGCATTTCGTTAATCACCTAGACGCGAAGATGTTAATATTAACATGATCGCGTTAAAAATAAATTTTAGTCTTTTTGCAGAGCTATATTGAAATATTACTATTATTTTAATAATAATCTTGAGAATTTACTGCATCTTGCAAGTAAATAAATTGCCAAACTTTTACTAAAATTTAAATAACGTTTTTTCAATCACCATTCTTGTATTATGAACCAAGATCACGACAAATGTTTTTTAAGTACAATATACTCGCGTGTATTTGGTGAATGTACATTCATCTTCTTTATAAGTAAATATTAGGATTTTTTATCTACCTCGATTATTTTAATTTTTCGAGTAAACAAAGAAACGGATTAAAAAGACAACAGTTTTCTCAACCCAGCAATCAACGTTCATCGGTTAACAAAACTAATTACTTTTAATTACATCAACCATTATTATCAATCCCCCACTACACTCACCTGAATATAAAGATCCTCGTTCCTCAGATGCTCGGCGATGAATTCTACGGCCTCGGTGGCCTTGGTCGCCTCTGGACTCAGCAGCACGGAATCCGAGCTCTCCGATCCCCGTCTGTCCGCCAGCGCCTCGCTTCCCGGTCCCGCGGCACTCGAGCCGCCCGTGTGATGATTCTTCCGGTTGATCTTGCAATTCGGATGATGAAGATCCGAGAGCTCCATCACCTCCATCTTGGGCTTGGCGAGCGACGGCGGTAGATGCTTGGGCAGCTCGGTCGGGCTGCCTGAGTACGTCGAGGTGGGCAGCGTCACGTTCGGGATCTCCATCATCCAGCGCAGACGCGTCTTCTTCGGCCGGCGCATCAGCAAGATCGTCGGCAGGATTTTCAGGAAGATCCTGTGGATGACGGCCGCGTGAAGCAGAAATTTTCGAAGGGTGGTTGATTAGTGCGAGTTTAGTATAAATGTGTAATATGGTACGTTGGTTGGAGAAAGAAATGGTAAACATTTGGGACGATTCGAAATAAAATGAAATAAATACCGCTGTTACACGAATGATTGTGAGAAAAGAGAGCGATGTAATGCCCCTCTAATTAAAATTCAATATTGATTTACAATAAGGAAGAGACTAAGAATGTAAAATTTGTTATCTTACATCATCTACATAGCGACAAATGCTTTGGTGAATTATAATTTCATAACAAAATATTGCATCAATTCTTTCATTATATTAAATTACTTTTATCCGTATGTATTTTATCATTGTACCACAATTAACATTAAAAAGTGTCGAGGCTGCAACGAACAAAACCAGACCGGCGAAACTGCCGCACGAAATGCGACATCCCGCCGCGCGCGCGCTTTCGCAAACTTATCTGCGTCGAGTTATCTGGGTCAACGAAAATATTTTCACGCATGCTGATAATCGCATCAAATCGTCTACAAAAAACCACGCCGAATTCAATCAAAGCACAAAAGCTCTATTCATCATACGCGTAGTATATATACGATGTTCTCCCAACGCCATTTGTCATGTTTCTGAAAGAGCGACGTCATAAGAAGTTGGACGAAATCACGGGGGGACATTAAAACCGAGCGCAGCTGATTAAAATTGATTCGTGGCAATCTGCGCGCGGCACCAATATAAATTCGTGCAAGTAGAGAGAGGAGATAGATGGATAGACGGAGGTGGGGACAAAGAGAAAGAGAGAGAAAGAGACCTTCGGGTCATTTGGGGCATCCGGTGAGTGCGGGGCCCTCGGAAGTTCCAATTGATGATGACGACCGTCACCAAAATACTGACGGTGTTCATGATGAAGGTGAAGAGCAGATACTTGGCGATCAGCGGCAGCACGAGGGACGTCGGCGGCAATATTTTACTTACGAGCAACAGGAACACAACCAGTGACAGAAGAATACTGATTCCTGCGGGGAGCAGAAGAGAGAGAAAGGCAGTTTTTTATTATAGCTGTATATTTTATACAGATATTACGTATTAATGGTAATTTTCATTAATTTGTAAGTTTACTGGTAACAGTTGAAAGAGTCTTTCAAGACAAACTGTGGATAAAATAGTTTCCCTTATAAGTTACAGAACCAAGTCATAAATATCTGATGTAGGAATCGATTAAAACTTTTAATCAAATGTAAAAGTTCCGGAAGCCTCGTAAATATTTCATTGCACTTCATTACGAAACTTCTCCGAAAAATCTTACGCAAACCTCAACCATCTGAATTCCCCAAAAAATAATTCCTATATTTTATTCTTATTTATTCCGATTACCTCTTACACTTAATTAATTCCCATTACGCACGGCGTCCCTTTGTGTGCCCTCTCCTTATGTAAACTAATTGCTTGTTAAGGAGGCAACGTAAATTACTTTCCCCTCATCCCCTCGTTCACTTTTAATCCAAAATTAATAAAACTACAAAACAAACGCACCGAGAGTGACTTTCTCGCCGGCCTCGGCCGGCAGGTAGAACACGAGAACGCAGAGGAACGAGATGAGCACGGTCGGCAGGATCAAGTTGACGGTGTAGAATAGTGTTTTGCGCCTGATGATGATGTAGAACGTGATGTCCGTCTCCGTTGGTACCTCCTCGTAGACGTTCAGGAACGCCGGGACGTTGATGATGTCCCAGGTGCCGCTCTTCCAGTAATCCGACAGATCGACGAAATTCTTGTCGTTGTAGAGGGCCAGGGACACCTGGTCCCCGTTGAACGTCCACGAGCCGAATTTCATGATGCAGGTCTGCTGATCGAACGGGAAGTACGTGACGTCGATCGTGCAGGAGCTCTGGTAGATGGCTGGTGGAACCCAAAGCACCTCGCCGTTCGGGTAGATTAGGACGTTAGATTTGTAGCGCACCTCGTAGTTACCATCGGCACTGGTGGAGAAAAATTCTAGTTAATTCTCTTCGTTTTATTTTTTTAGTGGTAGAATGTGTGTGTGGTTAAGTGATGTGTTTCATTTTTTCTTCAATGATAAGATTAACTTACATATAGACGACAATGAAAAGAGTCGCGTGAAATGTAATTTTACCCTTGTTATGTGAATTCATTTTTTAGTTTTACTTATGAGCAACGTTTTGTAAGATCGAATTTTATTTTATCGGTAATTTCGCGTCGTGAGCTTTTATTGGTATACCAATGGAGCGTGAAAATCCTTCACTCTGCGATAATAATATTTATAGTGTTTTACACTTTTCTCAAGAAAATCAGAAAAAGATGCTCCACTTAAAAAAAAAAATCTACACGTAAAAAGAAAAATTACATTTCAGCAGAAATCTAAGGAATTCAAGACTTAGCGAATCCCGACCGTATTCTTCAAGTGCGATTGTACCCACCTTACAATGCTACATTAAGCATCGGATTAAAACTACTTAGTGGGTGTCAAAACAAGGTTAATCGCGTTTTTAGGTCGTGCCATTAAAATTTCAATTTACCTCGTGTTCGCACCCAGCCCCGCGCCTTTTGTAGTGTCGTACAGTTTAAATAAATCATAAATTTTCTCCCGCGGGCGCTTGAACAAGGCGCCTCGGCAACTTTTCCGCATTTAATCAATAGTAATGGGACCTCTGTGAATTTTGCAATAGCACCATGAAACTTTAAGAGTCTCTTAAAATCCTTATCGATTTTTCAATTTAAAACGACGTTTTCCAAAGTGTTTCCTTCAACATACGATTACATTTACAAATCTCTCAGTTAACAGTATACCATTATCACCTTGCATCTATTTCCTTGCACTTGCATCAAACAAAACGCGTAATCAACGTCAATGAAAAAAATCACCGCCAAATTACCAAAATTGAACACCTCATTACGTAAACCCAAATCCAGCCCAATAAAATCCCAATAAACCTCGTCATCGATCCTGCAACATTAATCGCTCATCATCCAGCACACTGCGAACCTCAAAACTATTAATAAAACTGTTCACAACCGCACCGCGACCATACCTCCGTCCCGCGCGCTTTGACAACAGAGTTCTCTCTCTCTCTCTCTCTCTCATCTTACCCCCCGTATCCGCGACGATTCGCCCCACTCTCTCCACCCATCTCTCGCGAACTTCCCGCGCGGCGTCCACACCCCGATGCGTGCTCGATGGACCTGCAAGCACACACCCACACGTATATACATTATATATATACACTCACTTATTGAAGAGCACGATGTCGGGTTTCCAGACTTTGTCTGGCGGCAGCCGTAGCACCGAGATACCGCCGTAGTCCGCCTCGTCCCACTGCAGCTGATAGTCCGTCCAGACGAAGCGCAGCCAGACGTTCGACTTCATGATCTGGTTCTTCTCGTTCTACAACAAACATGTAGGTATGTATAATGTATGTCATCTCTGCAGCGCGATTGTCGTGTCGACGTGTCACACCCAAAAATCGGCGGGGCGCACCCTGCACACATATATACGCGGGTAAATAAATAACACGGTAGTAGGGTATGCTGCGTGTCCTCGACGCGCGCGCGCGCACGTAGCACCAGCACCGCCCTCCGCGCGCGCGGGTAAACAAAAAAGAGGCTGTGTGGGTGGGGTGGTGTGTTTTTCTCGTCCCTCTTTCTCTATCTTCTTGTCTCTATCACGTATGATTGTGTGCTTAAAAAAAGGAAAGAGATATGTATACAGTGTACTCACGACGTTGATGAGCTGGACGAAGGCGAGGCCGAACTTGACGTTGACCGTGTCGGTCATGTTCTGCACGGGCCTGATGAGCTTGTTGTAGCCGCGGAAGAGATCGCGCACGAGCCGCTCCTCGTCCTCCGAGCACAGTCCTGCAAGCAACCAACCGCATAATCGTCGTCGTCGTCACACGCCCTTTTGCCCTCACAACTCCCCACAACAACAACTCCTTCTTCTTCTTCCTCCTCATCTTGCTCCTCCTCTCCTTCTCAATATACTCACCGACGCAGAAGACGGCTGAGACGAGGAGGAACCTCGCGAGCCTCGCCGCGAGCCGCATCTTGACGAACGTGCAGCAGCCAGGGCCAGGGGCGTGTGTGTGTCTCTCGCGCGCGAGAGATGACTCCTCTCTGGCTCTCTCTCCACAGCAGCAGCAGCAGCAGCCACCCCTAAATCAATATCCCCGCAAGAGAGCGACGACTGCACTCTCTGCAACACACAGGCGCCCTGTGCGCGAAGCGGCCGAGAGAGAGAGGGTGGCAAAGAGAGAGAGAGAGAGATGGACGCAGGGGCGGATTCTCGCGAATTCCTTACTTGCCGACGAGAGCGCGTCGCGCGAACGCCCTTCGCAACGCGCAAGCGCGAGAGTGCATGTGTATGAGTGGTTATGTGTAAGGGTGGAGGAATTTGCATTGCGAGGGTTGATTGAATGAGTAGGGGGTGGAAAGAGAGAGAGAGTTGGTGGAATTGGAATTGGTTTTCGAGGAATGAATCTCGACGATCGATCGATCAGAGGGACAGCGAGAAGAGAGGTTTAATTAAGAGGGGAGCGTATAGGGGATGATGATTGTGTGATGGCAGTTTTCGTTTTTTTTTGCTTTTTTGAAGGGGTGGGGTTTTGGAGCCGAGATGAGGTTTAGAGTGGACGGTGTCGTGTGAGCGCGGTGCGGTAACGGTAGAGGTACTATTTTTTTTTTTCTTTTTTTGGAGCTGATGGTGATTGGTACGATGTGGCTGATGTTTTTCCGATCGCGATGTGTTTTTCTGTCGGTATTACGTCGGCGCGCCGGGGCGAATAGATGCTATACGAGAGCGATTTATTGGCACGCACGCGCACACAGGCGTGTTGGGACGCGAGAGGCGGAATTAATTAAAAGTTTTCATTGTGCGAGCAGAGTTAATAATTGCGCTAGGGATATTCTCCGTCGTGAGCTGATGATTATTGATGCGAGAAGCATACATTTTAAAAACAAATTTTCTGTTTTTCTTTTCTGTTGTGGGGGAGAGTTTGAGCAAAGTGCCTTTGTGCAAGCGAGAAAAATGCGTATGCAGCTAGGTAATGTAACATTAAAGTTTTGCTTCCTCCTAGAGGAAGCTTTGTGATAGTAAAAAAAAAGTTTAGGAGATAATGTGTTAGAAATGTTATTTAGCAAATTTGGAATCGAAATACACTATTTTTAGAAAATGTCCGTATGGATGTGTGTGTGGGTGTGTGTGTGTGTGTGTGTGTGTGTGTGTGTGTGTGTGTGTGTGTGTGTGTGTGTGTGTGTGTATGTCCGTCCGTATACGCTGATATCTCATGATCTACTCGACCGATTTTAACGGGAGAGTGATCATTTTTTTAGATTTTGCTTCCACAATTGGGGTCAATATTCTATTTTTGTAAAATTTAATTTTTTTTTTTATAGCCATATTTTAATTTTCAAAATTTTTTTTTTCGATTTTTTTAATATTTAGTACAAATATTGTTTATATATCATGAATTCTCTGTATGTAGGATAAAATTATCTACAATTTAAAAAAAAAAAAAAAGTCGGTAGCTATATTTCGTCATAAGTTATTGATGAAAACGTAATTTTTTGTAAATAGGTTATATTTCGAAATTAAAAAAAGATATTAACATGAATATTTTTTTGGTTATAAAGGATATTAAGTACTATAACTTACTAAATTTTTTGGTTTTTTTATTCATTATTTTTTGAGAAAAAAAATAATTTATAAAAAAAAGTGATTTTTTTTTGTCGTTCAATAACTATAGTAAAATTAGCTTAATCACTTTGAAATTCTTTATAGGGGTAGATTTTGTATACCAATCGAGTGAGTTCTTTGGGCAAAAAGATTGATCCATAAATTTCGAAGATATTTGAGGTTAAAATTTTTTTCAATTTTTTTTAAATCGTAATTTCTCGAGAACGGCTCTATGTATCTAAATGGGGTGGGTGGCATTCGAACGAGAATTAAATTACCTATATTTTCTAAAAAAATGAATTCTCTAGATATCACGGTTCTTTTGTTATTAACAAAAACGTAAAAATTGAAAAATGAAAAAAAAATGAGTTTTATATGTTCAACTATTACAAGAGTAAAATTGTCTTATTCGCTTCAAAATTCATTGTAGAGGTATATTATTGATAGTTCTCGGATGAGTTCTTTTGGCAAAGTGATTGGTTCATAAATTTCAGAGATATTTGAGGTTAAATTTTTCTAGACATTTAGCTCTAAATATCAGTTGCAAATTTATAGGCAATTGTGATATATATTTTATGTATGTGAAATTTTGTGGAAATGTATAATCTATAAAAATTTGAATAAATAATGTTGGAGTTTTGTTATTTCTGTCTTTCTGAAGTATTAAATTTTAAATATTGGAATTAAAATTTAATTAAAGGAATCAGTAAATTAAGTTTGAGGAAGCTACGTGCCAATGAATTGGCAGCGGTTTTTTTATTTTGATACTTCTTGAAATTTGAAGTGATACTTTTATACCATTTTCCAATTATGGTTTTAATCATTTTTTAATACAAAAAAATAACAAATATATGTTAGAGATTTTTTTATAAAAAGAAATTATTTTTATAGCACTGCCTTCCCTAAGCCCGCTGTCATATCCGTGACCTAAGTAGTACTTTTTTGCACCGTGTTTATCGCACTCGCTACGCTCGTGCGATAACCTCACAGAGCAAAAAAGGACTACTTATAGGGTACGGATAGGAGTAACAGCGGGCTTAGGGCAGGCAGTGCTATAATAGTACGTATAGTACTTTATTCCCATCGCCACTGTGGCCACTTCATAGATTTAAAAAGTTATTTTGCATTTATGTGTTATAATTTTTTTAGTTTTAACCCAATTCACGATAAACGTAAAAAATTAGACATGTTACTTTATTCGCGCTAATTTACTCTATTCCCGCATTATGCGGGAATAAACTAAAAGAGGGAATCAGACGTCACTTTTTCCCCGCTTTTCAGGCTATAAAATGGCAGTTATAGTAAAGATGGGAATAAAATTCTATATAGCACTTGTGACCTAAGTTATAGCACTCTGCTACTTAGCACTGTGCAAAACAGTGCTACTTAGGTCCCACGTATCGTAATGTACTATTATGAAAAATAATTAAAGTGACATGTTTTGTTACAGAAGATTAGGAAAAGGTGGGGTTGCAAGAAAATAAAGAATCAAAAAATCTTTATGATTCATGGAATAATTGACTTTATTTTATAGAAAAAAGACGTAATGGTAACGATATATTCTATGGCATACGTTATCCATAAATACAGGCTATTTTTAAAAACCACAGGCGCGCTCTTATCAAAATACACATCGCTCGCACGCATCCCTCTCGTCACATGCACACACACACACGACACCCAACACTGACACGCGCGTCAGCGTTATCATCATCATGAGACAATTCACGCAAACTAATTATATAGTGTGTATATATATATATATAAACCATTCCGCGGTAAATTGATCTGAGTATTCTTAACGCTTATATATCTACCATAATAATAATAATAATAATAGTAGTAGCAGTAATAGTATATTTTATACAATTTTTGTACGTATAGACAAAAGGAAAGACAATTTACAAATGATATAGATATTAATCGCCATAAACGGCTAAAAAACTACATTATCTCTCGCACGGAAAGTTACGTTCACATTCAGTCTTATTTAACAACCTTACCCGGCCGTTCCGGAAAAGGAAAGGCCTCACTATAATCGTGTGTATAATACATAATACGTATAGTCGTAATCAATTCTCTTCGTCGGAATTCTCTCGTATATATATAAAAAAAAAGTAAAAGCATCGCTGTCAACGTAAAGTAATAGTAGAGTATCCTTATATAAATCGGCTACTCCAGCTTTGGTCCCATTGTCCTCTTACACCTCCAACGTGTATACACGTCAGAGGAGTAACCCCCTAAGAAATCCCACCATCTCGTCATATATAATACGCATATATATATATAACAACGAAAAGGTGGATCAAAAAGAGACAGTTCGCACATTAAGTAAATCACGCGCGTCAGACAGTCGTGCACTGTGGTATCAGGTTCCTGTTCACGGTCTCGACGATCTTCTGCTGCTGCCGCTCGTCCATGAACGTGACCCTCGCCTCGCCCGCTTTCTTATCGGCGGCAATCTGGTTACTAACGATCGCGAGGTTCTGATTCTTGCGCTGATCGACTATGGGCTCGGACACGGAATGCGGCATCGCGTAGCGGAGCTTCTGCCAGAACCAGGGGTCGCCCCACTTGACGTACGTGTTCATCTGCAAGTAGCCCTTGAGGTCGGGGTCGAGGTTATCGGTGGGTCCAAGATCGCCGTACAGTACAACGATGACGCGAGCGCGTTTCTCGCTGAGGGCTTGTTTGTGGGCAGTTTGGAACTCTAATCTGCCCCAGATGCTCTCGATGAAGTTGGGCGAGAGGACGATTATGGTGCGACGGGATTCCTCGACGCTGCGGGCGATCTGCATGGGGATCCACTCGCCAGCCAGCCAGTCACGTATGTGGACGCAGAGCTTGTAGGGTTTGGAGCCTTGCTCCAGCTTAGCCACGAGCTCCTTCATCACGAACTCCTCGTCCTGGTGGGAGTAGCTGATGAACGCGTCGTACAGCTTGTCGCGGTCGAGTTCGTACTCGGTCACCAGGCACAGACACAGGCTCTTCGAGTACAGCCAGATCTTGATCTGCTTCTGGAACCGGAAGAACAGCGCGGCCGCGCAGCCCAGCAACACGCCGAACAGCCCAACCATCGAGCAAAGAATCACCACTAGTCTGTTCGACGACGGGCATAATTCGTCCACCGTTAAATTCGATAAGGACACGTTAGTTCCGGCGCAGTTGATGCGCAGCAGGTCTGGAATCTCGAAGGAGTTCGATTTCACGAAGGAGAGCAGATCACGGGATCCGCAGTCGCAACGCCACGGATTATCGTGGAGCGCGAGCCTCGTGATGTGAGTCGAGTTGGAGAGACGGTCCAGTATCTTCGAGTTGATGTCCGTCAGATTGTTGCCGTCTAGCAGGAGAGTCTGTAATGCAAGCACGAGCAAGAGGATTGAGATTAAGCGCGGGTTCGAATTAACAGAGTGTACGTGAGAGAGAGAGAGAGAGAGAGAGGGAGAGCGGGAGAGAGAGATCAAAGGGAGAGAGTGAGTGAGTGATGAGGTAATTTGAACCGTTAACGAGGGTAACGAAATCGAGCCCCGTATTGTTGGAAGTGATTAGAATTGGTAGAGAGAGCTGTGTATGTGTGTGTGTGTGTGAGAGAGAGAGAGAGAGAGAGAGAGAAAGATTTTCTTTTTTAGTTTAATTAGGAAGGGGAGCTGTTCGAATTGAAAAAACCAAGTTGATGGCGGTTTCGGTGATAAATCGTAGTTTTAGAGTCGATAATTCAACGTTAATATGATAAATGAAAATGTGTTATAAGTTAACGTAACCGAGAATTCTCGGTCGTTAAGCTACCCGTTTAAAAAATGTAATTTTCATTTGGTATGGTTACTTTGAAAAACTAAAAAATCTTTCTCCCTCGCTTTAAGAAACATTAAATTAATATTCACACAACTCACCTTAAGATTCGGCGACAGCAGCCTCTCGTCGACGAACGCGATCCTGTTCCTCGACAGCACGAGGCTCTCCACCTTCTCGTATCCCTTCTTGTACATAGACGGCGGTTCCACGAGGAAGTTCATCTTGAGATCGAGCTCGATCTTGTCCACGCCTTTGGCGTCGATCCACTCGGGCGCGCGGGTCAGGTTGCGCGCCGCGCAGTCGAGTAGAAGGGCGCGATCCACCGGACGGAGCCAGCAGGTGCAGGCGCCACCGGCGGGTGAGCAAGGGTCGCCCGGACGAGGCTGCTCGCTCTCGACGAGGCACTTCAAGGATTTGGCCTTGAGGTCGGGTACCTGAGGAGAAGAAGGGAAGAATAATGGGGTTATTGAAGGGGTTTGGATTGTCGTTTTTTGTTGTTAAGAGGGTGGATGGGAGCACGTTTTACGAATAATAACACGCGATTGTTCTATGGTTACGAATTTAGTTGTTAAAATTAATAATATTGATTAGGTTCTTTGTAGGGTAAGACAAGTGCTTCATTAGATACGTGTTTTAAAATCTCCGATTGATATTATATGCTGCCGAAAACATTATTTTCTAATGAGTCATTATATGATTGTGAGGAAAATATTGTTTGTTTTTACTTTAGTTGTCAAGAAAAGGTTCTATTCGTTTGCGTGTTCGAGAGTATTTTTGTAATAGCAATTACTAAACTACGCACTCGCAGCTATTCCGGACTTTTCTTCCGTCAGCGTTTGTGGTGTAGATAGTGAAAATACTAATGACACCTGTCAGCCCACTCAACTGAATTGTCTTTTATGGACGTAGAGAAACATGTTTTGTCTCTGAGAGATAGATATTTTCTCGTAGTTTACACAAATCATTCTTTTAATGTTACATTATTGATTCATACATCCATCTACACTATTAAAAATTTTCTGAAATTAAAGATAATTTCTGTAATAAAACTTCAAAATTGTTATTACAGAATTTATCTTAAATTTCAGAAAATGTTTAATAGTGTATATTAAATTTAAAATAAACTTCAACATTCTCTAATCAAAATGAATAATTATAAATTTATAGTACATTGAATTTTTAATTTAGTATTTCTTTTTTAAACTACAGTTTTTACATTCAATGCCCATTTTATTTTTCCTCGAAAACACGAAAAGCTACTCCGAGAAATCGAAAAATCGATAAATCAATACGCTTTACGAGCAATTTTCTAGCCTTCCACTAAACCCTTCCGCACACGTGCTCGCATACACACATCCATCTCGCCACCTCTTCATTTACCTGATTATACACGGCAATGTGCACATACACACGCACACAAACACAAAAGCAACTCTTACCTGTCGTCCTCGCATATACTCCGGGCTCTCGCAGCTGAGGTTCTCCATCCTCAGGTGCACGTAGTTCTGCACGTAGGGATGCATGTCGCCGTTGAGGTAGCGAAGAAGATCGTAGACCTCGCAGTCGCAGCGTACCGGATTGTCGGCGATGTCGACAAAGACGTTGCGCTGGGTCGTCTGGTTTGATGCGATGAGCTCGAGCCCCGCGAGGATCACGCGCGAGATGTTGTTGTGGCGCAGGTCGACCTCGATGTTGTTCGAGATGAATTGCAAGTCATCGGTCTGTAGATTATACGAGAACGGGGAATGGTTTTTTAAAATTCTTCGTTTATTTTATTTGAAAAGTAAATTTAATTTTTTATTTGATGCGAATTTGAGATGATCATGAGGTTCTCGGATGCTTTATTAGACATTAGGCTAAATCAACCTCAACCATTTGAATTGCATTCTGAGAACTACGAGGCGTTGCTAATAGCGCGTGAAACGGCCTTAAAAAGCGTTGAATCATCCGGCTCGCTGCAAACCGCATCACATGTGGGTATACGTATGTACACGCGGTCTCTCGCCAGCATCTTTTTCAATACTCTATCATTCGTACATGCGTCTTCTCATATTTTCCAGTTACTTATCTTTTAATTATACTAACTAATGACGGTACTTCCGAAGCAATATTGAAAATAGCGAAATTTAATTTTTTAATCATCTTTTCCTCGAGCTTTGAGAAGTATTGCGTTTTAGTGAAATAATATATTTTTGAATACACTTCTGCGGCTAGTCAACACGTGGTTTTTTTTTCTCATTTCATAACATTAAAACATCTGTGAATTTGAAAAAATATTTGCTTTTCTGATAAAACGAGCGGAAAACTAATGCGCGCTAATGATTCGCAAGCGGTCTGATAAGGCGACCTTGAACTTGTATAAAGTGCGCAATAGAGGTCTCTAATGTAAAAGGGGTGTAGTGAGCAAGCATATTTTTATCGTCCCATCCGTGATTGTTTACTATGTTACCTAACGTTTTCTAAAAGCATTATAAATTTCGCGAAATTTCGGTAGGTATTTGTTAAACGTCGTGGAAAAAAGTAGAGGCATTATTGGGGTCTGAATCACGCGGCAGGAATATATATCGAACTTCCACGTTTAAGACACAAAAGCGGATTGCGAGTCGGTGCGAATGTTCGCTACCAAGATAAATATTTGCAATTTTCAGAATCAAGTTAAATCGCGCTTTAATACCAGTAGATCGTAGTAAAAAATTTAAAAGCAAATAAAGTCATCGATTCGAAATTATTTTAGTCACTGGAAATCTAGAGTGTATGGAGCAAATAAATGTTAAACTTTTCTAATAACGTACTTGCATGTAAGGTAAAAATATATGATTTCTTTTATGTTTAAAATATCTAAAAAACTGATTTTTTTCTCAGAAATTAATAAAAAAAATCTGTTTTTACATTCAGTAAAGCTAAAATATTCATATTATAGTGGTGTGCTTTAAAAGTCATTTTTTTTGTATTTTAAGTCGAGAGCTAATCTTGGAAGTGAATGTAAGGTAAAAATACCAATACTTCAAGCCATCAAAAATCATGTACCAATAAGTGGCCGCATGCACTTAATATTTTTGAAGTTACATATTAATACAAATACATTGTTTTCTTTTTCAAATCTAATTTAGATATATAGATTCTAGTAACCAACAACGAATTGCGTTGTCTGGTTATATTTCATGAAGATATAGATTAAAATTTGTGATGATATACATGTGCTTCAGCGGCCACCTACTGGTACTTTCACATATAATTAAAGATAATTTTAGCCGAAAAAGTGGCCACATACATGAAAAGATAGGTCAGCAACTATTTATTCAAGTAATATGTACTTTTGCATATTTTAAGTAAACATTGTTGCATTGTATGTTTAAATAGATATTACCAACAACAGTTTATGTAAGTTGAGAATTGAAAATTTGTCACATATTTTAGATCAAGAAAAATCGTGTACTGTTGTATTGCAAGTAGGGGGACCAAGTATTGGAGCGAAATTTTGAGACTCTAGGACAACTATATAGGATCAGTTTTTTCCTATAATGGCCAATTACTGGTGCATTGATACTCGTCGTTATTTGATTAATTTATTATGATACAATTATACGACATGCCTTTCAAAAATTTGTTTGATAATTGTAAAAACGATTTACCATTACATAGTCATATTCTTTAAGATTTAGTAGTATTTTTATACATCTAATTCTTATACTATCTAACTCTAAGCTCTTAAGATGGTCTAAGGCCAATGATTCGTACATTTACCTTATTTGTCACGCAACCAAAAACACTCAAGACTCGTAATTTACTCAAAACAAGAGATTTCTTTCCAAACTCTGATAATTCTGCTTATCAAATACATAAGGAAAAAATTCATGATTTTGCATGAAATAAAAAAAATTTTTAATTTTGAGTTTTACCATATAAATTACAAAAATTTAATCTTTTTTCTTAAAACCAGACCCATCCGATTTTGTAAAAGAAAATTATCAAACAATCTAACCAAAATGAACAACGACTCACCTGGAGGTAATTAAACGAATTGTACTTGAGATCCAGCACCCTGAGATTCGTATCCATAATGACCCAGTCGCTGTGCATCTCAGTGACGTTGTTGTGGGCGAGATAAAGTTCCTCGAGCGAGTTGCAATGATGGAACGGCGAGATGTGCCCGAAGACGTCGTACAAGCCGGTGCGCAGTACCAGCCGGTTGTTCGAGAACTTCGCGACGCGGAGGTTGCTGAGCGTCCGAAACGCATCCACATGGATGAAGGTCAGGTCGTTGTTCTCCATGTTAAGCGTGCGCAGAGATTTCAGGCCCACCAGCATGCGGCTGTGAAGCAGAAAAAGAAGAAGGTTGGGGGTTTCGTTAGTTTTTTTGTGGATAATGGCTTTTTTTGTAACCGGTTTTGGGTTTCTTTTGTCATGCAGATTTTTATGCCGCTATTGTGAAGATTCGATTTTAGTTTATAACGATTTATTTTTTTGTTTTGTAGGTTTGATATAATAATAGGTGGTGTTCGAAGAATTTCGTTTTCTTTTGTGTTGATTCGGATCAATAAGCAATTTTTGATCGTTTCAATATAATTTTACTCCGTGCTTATCTTATTTCAATATTATTCCTACCATCCAAACAATTTTTATATTATGCTACTCCCGATCACTACTTTTTCGAATTAAGAAATTCATTTTTGATATAGGAAATAAAAAATAACGTCTACTCACTCATTGATGGAGGTCAGGTGATTTTTCGACAGATCGAGCGTCATCAGCTCCGGCGTGTTCTCGAACAGTCCATCTGGCAGATACTGCAGATCGTTAAACGACAAGCTCAGACTGTACAGCTCCGTCGTGTTCTGGAAGATCCTCTGCGGCAGAGTCGTCAGGTAATTCCTGTCCATGCTGAGATTGCGCAGACTCGTCGCGCCCCAGAACAGGTCCTCGGGTACCCGCTGGAAACCGTTGCGCATGATCACCAAGGATTTCAGTTCTGTAAGGTTGGCGAACAGTCCACGCGGCAGGTCAGTGAGGTTCTGCTTGTTGTAGATGAGCTTGACCATGCGCAGTTTGGGGTTCTGGCGGAAAAGGCCCTCGGGTAAGGTGGTGAAGTTGTTGTTGCTGAGGTTGATTTTGATGAGGTTCCCTAGGTCCTGGGGGATAAAGAGATGCGTCGGTCGAGTTATAGTTATTGTCAAGAATAAATGTTTTATTATTCTTACAGATCAATAGAAATTTGAAATAAATAAGTAAGTGATTTTTATAGGCTTTTTTAGGTCTGAACAAAAAAAATACGATAAAATCTTTACTTGTGTATATATGCACGGAGAAAAATTTCGTGGTAAAAATTATAAATATAAATTTCTTCTCCGTGTATACAAGGCATATATAATATGCTTAAAAATTTATAGTAACGCATATGAACAAGTATTGCTTCTTATTTTTATTAACAACGCTATTTCTTTCAAATCTACAAAAATATAATCGTTAAAAAAAACAAACATCCTCACCTTAAAGATATCCGCCGGCAGCGTTCTAAGCTGATTCTGATTCAGATCCAGGGAAATCAAACTCTTCAATCCTCTGAACACCTCAGCCTCCAGCTTCTTAAAATCATTCTTCCACAGATTCAGCAACTGGATGCTCTTCAACCCATCGAACGTGCCCACGGGTATACTCCTCAGCTGATTGCTCCCTAGCTCCAAGGTCTCCAGCGCGGTGGCATTGTCGAGGAAGCCGGCCGGCAGCCGGATATTCGTATTGCGCAGCTCCAGCACTTTCAGCTGCGGCAGATCTACACAGAGAGAACCCAACCGCGAAAGGGAGGGGGGCGGCGTTTAGAAGCGGCGACGATATCTCTCGAGTGTATCGAACTGGGAAAGTGCATGCTGCACGCGCCAGGCTACTTCCGGCTTTGCGGCGCAGGAGGGACACGGTTGTATTGATAGCGAGCGAGCAAGCGAGCGATAAAAACGGTCTTTTTTGCGCTGCGACGTCGGTAGGCGAGATTAGAGACAGAGAGAGAGAGAGAGAGAGAGAGAGAGAGGAGAGCGTCGGCGGGTAGTAGGGAGTTTTGTACAAGGAAGTCTCGGTGAATGGAAAAAAGGGGAGGTGCGCTTGATGTAATGGTGGTGCAGGAGAGAGAGAGAGAGAGACAGAGAGAGAGAGAGAGAGAGAGAGAGAGAGAGAGAGAGGGAGAGAGAGAGAGAGAGAGATGGGGGAGTAAGAGTAATTATTATGATGGGTGGAATATATGGATGTCGATGACCGGAGGAATTTTTATGAAATTATAGAGATTATTCAGTCGATTGGAAGGTAATGATGATGGTGACGTGGTAGTTGCTAATTTTGCAAACATGTTGGTGGGATGGGTGAAATATAGCTTTGACATTTCATAGGTAGGAAAGTCTGTAAGAAGATGTTGAAGTACTGATTGAATATTTCACGAAATTTGTTAGGTAATGAAGTGGATCCAAAATCGGTCCACGAGATCAATTTCACTATATGTCGCGATTCATGATGTTACGTGAAAAATATTAGAATACAACTTTCAAATTCTTATCAGAACGTTAAATCTGCATCTCAAATAAATGACTTTTCTCAATACAAGACACAACTGCTGCAGCAATGTTTCGCGACAACCAAATCCCTCCTCAACCGCAACTTTCTCTCAAACAAAAACCAAAATAATCACTCACCTTTCAGCAAATCCGCAGTGACGTTCGGCAGATCGTTATCCGACAACAACAGCTTCTTCAGGTTCGGGTACGCCGCCAGGTCCTCCCTGGTCAGGGATCCGTTCAGCACGGCGTACTTCAGTTGCTCCACCCCGGTCACGCCCAGCAGATTCACCACCTTCTGGCTGTACTCAGGCCCGGGCGGCGCGCAGGTGGTGAAGACCAAAGTCCTGGCGACTCCGACGTCGATCGGCGAGTCGAAGAGGAAATCCGGCCACTCGGGCGAATTCGTGCAGGCCACCACGAGGCGATCGTGTCGCTGTACGGTGAGCTCGAAGGCGGATATGTTACCGGTGATGCACTGGACCTGGTACTCGTCGGGCGCCTCCTCGTAGCAGTGGCACTGACGGCTTCTAGGACAGTTGAACGCGTCCGTCAGCGTGAAGATGAAGACGGCCAGCAGTGGCAGGATGAGAGAGACGTGCGCTCGTCTGTCCATTGTGATGATGCGATGTCAGCTCGGAGATCTGTGGGAGAGCAAAGGGCGGATGTTGCTTAGTACTTATAATGCGAGCGAAAGATCGATGAGGGGGATCGTGCGCAGCTTTGTGCGGGGATATGCCGCTGGGGCGCCTTTTGTCAAGGGACAAGGGGTGTGTCTCTCTGTTGGTCTGTGTGTGTGTGTATATATAGTAGTCGTCGAGATTTTTACCGGGAAGAGATCGATATATATTTCTGTATCCTCTCGTCTAACGAGTATCCTATTGCCATTGTATATATAAGTCGAATCCCGCGCATATATTTTTTATCGCGGAGGCGATCGGTAATTCTCTTGAGCGCGCGCGTGAGTTCGTAAAACGATTACACGCGTCCCGCGCATGATAATAAGAGGAAAAATCCGTGCGGCTCTGCGGTCTGAGGTTGCAGCCGCTTCCACGATGTTTTAAAGCCTTCTCCGTCCTCTCATCCGATTTTTTCGGCCCGCCTCGGGAGACGAGGGATTGAGGTTCGTTTTTTGTTGTCGCCGGAGATGGCTGCGAAGCGTATAGGTATATATACTACAGTGCTATAAACGTGACAGTTTTACTGTTTTTTTAAATAACCGGATATGGGCTCGGGACCGGTTTCTCGACGCGCGCAAGTGCATTGCCTTTGGGGGCAGTGCTTTTATATCGGGGGTCAGTAATTCTTTAATAAGAGAAACGTTAACTGATTTTTATAGAGTTAATTGTTATTTTATCGAGGGGACTGCTGCGCGTAACGCGACGGTACGATACCCGATTGAGCTTTAAGTACGTAACTTTGTACGTGCAATGTACGATCTAATTTTAGAGGCGATAAAACTATTACATTGTATTATGTTAAAGATAGGAGGGTTATTAAATACATTGCACTGAAAATGTAAACATTGAAATAAACTTATATATAAACGAACCCGGTACTATGCGTCACCAAAATGCAATCTTTCCGCAACAAATAAAGCCGTCTTCGTTCTTTTGTTATCAACTGCTTTTCCTTATACTCGGTCAATGCAACAAAAGCATCATTTTCATAACACTCACCGCGTACCCACACGCGCAATTAAAATCTCAACACAATGTCATTCTAAAACATTCTTCTTCCCCGTCACAATCGTCCAACCCACGTTCACCACCATTCTTCATCACTCTCACTCTCCTTCGTCCCATTCACGCCCTACAGACATCAATTGAATTCCCGGCCAATTTCCATGCATTCCATCCAAACCCACCAGCATCAGCGTATATATATAACCATATACACCGCTCGCCCACTTCTCATCGCCTCGAGGCCATAAATCTTTAGATCCGCCTCGGCGGTGGCGTTTAACCAGGTGATTTTTTGCGCCGCTTTGCTACTTACGTCGGCACGGGTG
The DNA here is from genome assembly GCA_036365515.1 of Torymus aiolomorphi. Classification (NCBI taxonomy): domain Eukaryota; kingdom Metazoa; phylum Arthropoda; class Insecta; order Hymenoptera; family Torymidae; genus Torymus; species Torymus aiolomorphi. The sequence continues at coordinate 255,679,579 of CM070873.1, read as the reverse complement.
CAATGACACCGTTTCATTCTCTCTCACTCACTAGCACTGCGCGCATAACACTCCCCGCTAGGCTATATACTCGCGTTGCGCGTTGGTTGATACCAGTGAAAGTTCCGGCGAGTAACCGCACGCGCGCCCAGAGTAAGTATTGTACACCGACAAAAACAATTTAGAGAGGATGGAATATTGCGCGTCGAGATGTCGCGACGATATTGTATGTACAGACGCGGAGAGAAAATAGCGTAGTGGCTTATACTGCGCGTAGGTGGATGATGGGTGGGTGCGCGCGCATAATAGAAAATTCATAAGCACGTGCGGCGGGCGAGCGCGTTTCCTCATCGATTCCATTCATGAGCTACATGCACTGTGCACAGCGCGCGTGGGCTGGCGCGGGGGGCTATAACGTGCGTTCGTGGAACTGAGAAAAACACTGTGTGTGCATGCACGCGCGCGCGCAAGCGTTTATGTAATGATAATCGCGAGCAGCGTATCCGCGTTGGTGCGAGTGTTGTATGGAAAGAAATCGGCACTTTGCGCAATCGACCGGGCGAGGGAAATGCTATGTAATATGTATGTAATGGATGGTAGTTCGATGATCTCGGTATATGAGACGCGGCCGCTGTATAAGGAAGTCTGGGTATAGCTTTGGAAATGATTGGTATAGACTCCGAAAATAGAATGTAATTATACGGTTATAGGTTTATGCTATATGCGCGCTGTGTGGGCAATTGTTGTGGAGTCCGAGTGCACGCAGTGTCGTAACAACAATCTGTTATTCCGGGATACCGAAGCGCATCAATATAACGAAACGCGCGAAGTAAGTCGGAGTTTAATAATAACGCGTATAATCGGCGGTGTAGCCTCGAAAAGTGAAATTCGATCGTTCGTATACCATCAAGATAAGTTACGTAAAACGAGACAAAACATTCGTGCATGACACCGAAGCACCGATCCGTAAACATCGCCGACTTCTCGACTCTTCTCCAAAACCCTCCCTTGACAAATCCCCGACTCGAACCCTTTCAATCTCTCGACACAAAAGAACGCACTCCGAAAAAAAAATCCCCTCGCTCCGACATGAAAAAAAAAAACCCGATCCTCGTGCGCATAATCCGGCTCCGATCGGTATTATATACACGCGAGCGAGCGCGCGCAAGCTATACAAGCGCGACTGAATGCCAAGCAAAAAATGTTGTTACAAAAGCCGAACCAAAAACTCGTTCCTTTTTTTCCTCTCTCATGCTCGCATACACACACACACATGATCTTACGCATGTACCTATATAGGCATCTGAACCTACGTGCGTGCCATTACAATATACAAACGCGCGCTCGCAATCACGTGATCGTCGGCACAACTACTTACCACAGGCAGGCGTAGACACACATACACACACAGGCAGGATGATGATGATGACGACGATCGACTGGGCTCGGCCTTTCGAACGCGCTCTCCGCGTTGCGAGCAAGCAACACTCGCTCGCCTCGACCCAGCGCCTCTCGCTGAATGTTTATTAAGCCTCCGCTGCTGCTGTTGTTGCACTGCATGCACAATTATTCTTTCTTCTCTGCGTATATATATATATATATACTACACACACATACACTGAGTGCACTTTATGTATATTGGTGTTTATAACGCGCGCCGGCGGGCCATCGCGTACGTGTCAAGGAATCGGCAACACTCTGACGTACGTCTATGTGTGTACGTATCTATATACACTTGGATAGTCTATAATATAGCGGAGCGAAGGTCGTCGCGCGTGCGCGTTCTGGCCGTTCGCCAGTTACGCTGTAGAGAGACTGATACTGAGAAAGAGAGATGTGCGTCGGTTGCCTCGGAGGATTGCCGAGCGACTGACGATTGAATGGTCGGTTCTTCGCCGCCTGAGGCACTGCCGAGTAAGTAGTATAGTTACCGCAGGGAGAGAGGGAGAAACTATCGTGGCGGGGGGACCGGCACCGACAACAGTGAGGGAGTAAGAGAAAGAGAGAGAGAGAGAGAGGTTTAGCGTCACACAGGCAAGAGCAGCAGACTCCTTGGCGGTGTCGTCGTCCCCACCACCAATCACCAGGCTGTGTGCGTGTGCATAAGTACGTGCGTATAGTAGTGGACACGAAGCGTAGAGATAGAGTACAGAGACTTATAGGAGATAGAATCTCAGGTTGGAGTTTTGTAGGATGAAGCAGGATGGAGCAAAAACTGGATTCCTGCTGTCTGTGCACGTGTATATAGCAGATTGTAGGAGATTTTCTTCGGGAAAGGTCTTTTCTAAGCTGGAACAGATTTATAGATATAGATATAGATATAGAAACACATTTATTTGGAAAGTAGTTACAAAAAGCACCAATGCATGTGTACATCTTATAATACATCTCTGCATAATCGGTATAGGCGGTTGGATACGAATTTTTGGTAACGAATGGGGGTAATAAATAAGTAGTGGTAATTGTAGGTGGCGCGGATATTGACAGAGGCTGATCTGGTGTGTCGGCAGTGTAAAGAAAAAAGAAAAGGGTAGAATAATCGATAGGGAAAAAATTTTTACTTTCGTGTACTGCAGTTATAGTTAGTTTCGTAATGGGTCAGTTTAAAAAGCAATTTCTTCTCGCATCTCTCACGCTGCGCGGAGTATTATATTTTTCTTTACGAGGAAAGCCTCGTGTCGATTTGTGTCGCGCGTCAATTTTACTTTTCCAGTTAAAAATGACGAAACTGGAGGTTTTAAACTCTCTTGAGGAAACTTCGTAACTCAGGTATATATAATAACTACGTATGTAAAGTAACGATTTTTAAAACGTCGCTCGGTTACGGCGCCGAAAAAATATTGACTTTGGCTCCGCGCGGATTCGAGGAACATATATAAACTCCATGCCCCGCGCACGTGGCTCGAATCTGCGACTACAAAGTTTCCCCAAAATTTGAAACATTATACGTACGTCCAAACAATCCAGATGGAAACCCATCCGGTTACCGCACTACTTAACTATACACCCTTTTTACATTAGAGAGCGCGCCGCCGCGGCGGCAAGTTCAGGGTCGCCCCTTATCGCGCGAATGATCCGCGCACACTCGAGCGATCAAAGCCCCCCGCGCGCGCGCGCGTTAGTTTTCCGCTCGTTTAAACGCGCGGATAACGGCGCTTACGCGCATCTTTTAATCGGCACGGCAAACAGTCGAGCTTCGCCTAATGTTTCGCGGTAAAAAGCGCGAGGATGATGAGCTAAAAATATATCAAGCCGGCCGGGTATGTACAACTGCGCGCCGCTCTTATCTCCGCCGAGAGGAGGAGAAGTAAAAAATAATATAGCCGCCGTTGTGGCCCTTTACGGTGCGCTGAAAATTTGAAAGTTAAATCCCAGCGAAAATCGATGCATTATACATGGCTGTCTTCTTGGGTAGGCAGAGAATAGAGGGAGAACGAGTGAAGTAGACACAAAAGATTATATAGACTCAGCCTCTCTCTCTCTAGGCAATCACGAGCGCGTAATTAGCGTCGGGGCGACGGGGATCACGGACGATCGAGCGGCTTGAGAGTGCAGCTGCATATAGGCAGTGCTTGTTGCAGCGCACGGAAAGTTTTCTGCGACGAGCGAGCGTGAAGTTTGAAAGCGTGTGTTGAGAGGGTCAAGGTCGGCAGTGTACGCGAGCGATTTATGAACCGATGTGGTTTTGGGATGTTGGCGATGATGCAAAAATTATGCGAGGTAGTTTTTTTAAAATAACGTTTTGCTGCAAAGACTGAGCAGTGCTGTAAATTATTATAAAAATGATTTTTTTTTATGAGATTTTATTATTTATTTTATATATAGAGTTGTTTCGATCGAAGAAAATGCAAAAACTAAAATGTATTACAGTTTTCGAAACTGTTATATTTACTCTAGAAAATGACTGTCCTAATAATAAATAAGTAAATGCCTATGCTATATCCAGCATCCAAATACAAATATTTGTTTTTCATTAAGGTAGTCTTCTACCTAATGGCTCCTGAGGCCAAAATTACCTGAAATATAAGTATATTACTCCCCTAGGGAGCAAAAGTAAAGAATGTCCCAGATCGCATCTTAATTGTCACCCGAGCCGAAGGCGAGGGTGACAATTTACATGCGATCTGAGGCATTCTTTATTTGCTCCCGTGGTGTGTATACGATTTTTTTGCCTGGCGAGGCCGAAAATACAACCTTCGCGATCGGGCGCCGGGAGCAAAAGTGGCACTTTCGGCCCGCTAAGCAAAAAAAGTAAATTAAAATATAATTTTTCACACTCCGTGCGCAAAGCGTCCACTTTGCGCACGCTCGGCCAAAACCGTGCTCGCAAAATCGAGCTTTGCACACGTCGTATAAAAAATAGTGTTCGATACACGAGTGAGAAAGTGATTTTATCCTCGTGTGGCCTTTTCACCCTCGCTTCGCTCGGGCGCAAACGTCCACACGAGGATAAAATCACTTTTTCGCACTTGTATCGAAAATAACTATACTATAAAACAAAATATATGTATTACTAGTATAACTTATTTCTGATACAAAATCCCAGAAGATAGGTTTCTAAACTCACAATATGCAGAATTATATGATTAAAAAAAAAAATTGGTGTACAAGTTTTGTTGACAGCTAGTTGATGGATTTTGATGAGACAAGTTGCAAAGTACTTGTAGAACGTGTGCATATGGCATGAAGCTCTGGAATGAAAAAGTTTTGCGAGTAAGAATTTTTTTAATTGAAAAAAATACTTTTTTCCTCTTATTTGACGAATTTTTATGAATTTTTATCGTTTTTAGCATCAACAAGGTACTTACTAACAAAACTTTATAATTTCAAAGCTTCGTGCCGTAGGTGCATGTTTTACAAGCACTTCATCAACTAACTGCCAACAAAACATACACAACAGTCTTTTTTTTTTAATAACATAATCCTGCATAAAGTGGGTTTAGAGACAATTAGAGATCTATCTCCTGGGATTTTGTATGAGAAATAAGTGATATTAGTAATACATATATACTTTGCGTTATGGTAATTATATTTTAATTTACCTTTTCAGGTAATCTTCGCATCAGAAGCCACTAGGTAGAAGACCACCTTAATACCAGTTAAGACTCAACTATATACATTTGCACATGATATTTCTCTCGTTTCAAGACAGGATAACTATAATCTCAAACCAGTATCGATATTTCCCAACAGTCCAACTCCACCGTGCGCTTCTTCCTCCTCTCGCAATGTCCCGCCGATCAGAACCTGATTTTCCCCGTTTTCTCGGAATCCAATAATCGTAACTCATCGCGCTCGGGTATATATACTACTCAATACGCGTATTACAAGCAACAAGTAAACAGCTCGCTTGCTTGCGCGCGCATAAAAAATGACCGATGCGCCGCAATCAACCTTCGTGCGCAATCCACGCGAGCTGAAAACACATTTTTCTCACAGACACGTCGAGCACACGCGATTTCAGTGCCGACCGCAGAACTTTATTATAGGAAAACATACCGACGTCACACGTACACACGTGTGTGCGTGTGTGTCGGACAACTCGTTTTCCGCGGATGCCACGCAGACCCAATAAAAATGCCGAAAGATTATAGACAAGCTATAGAGAACTGGTATATACATGTACGATACAAAAATAAAACTCCCGGCGCGCCTAGTTTAGATATTTAAAATTCCGGCAAGAGATAGAAAGAGGATAGCGAGCGATTTGCATGAATATACTTACCCGACGGAGCGAAAGAATTAGCGGGAGTGTCGCTCGTGCGCTATAGTGAGAGAGGAGAGTTAATTAATTCATCGGTATATACGCGTGTATATAGATACAAGCAAGCGCGAACGGACGGCGACGACGACGGCACTGTCTTGCGTAATCCTTGAACTCTATAAGCAATAGTGTGTGTGTGGGTATTGTTATGCATATATAGGTATGCGCGTTTGTGGGAGGGAAGCGAGACGTCGTGTTAGAATGAATTTACGGCCACCCACCGCGCCCGTTTGTGTACGTGTGTTTATGGGGACATTAATGCCCTCGGATGTTGGTGCGCGCGGACTTTGGCACATGGAAATTGTGATGTATATAGAGGCTTTCGTGAAATATACATCGTAGATGGATATTTGTGAAGTTTATGACGACGGTGCTCGAAGACGGGTTCCCGACGGTGTAGATTTATGCTTACGATTTTTACCGGACGGGTGTAAAAAATATGTTACTTCTTCAATTGTGTTTTTTGGTTGCGTGTTCTGTAAAAACAAACAAGCAAACAAACAAACAAACAAACAAAAACGTTCTTTTCGTCTCCTGTTAGCACTCTAATTATACATTCAAATGCCCCGCTATACTAAATAATTAATTTTAATTCAATTACCATGCAGTCGCTCTATAGACCCCGGCGATTAATCAAAAATATCTATTCTCACACACCCTCATAATCATCGCACTTTATATTATACTTACCTCTTTTCGCATCTACACAAAGGTAAATATTCATGCGCCGCTCGAGCACTTAAATATTTATACACTCTTTCTCTCTCACTCGACGTCCGACCCGCTCTCCAATATCCCGGGAGAAAAAATCGATCCTCATTTTCCCGACAATGAAAATTGACACACAGTCGCGGCATATCCGCCCATATATATATACACACACACACACACACACACACACACACACACACCCTTTCCCTCGTCTACCTATCGATCCGCTCCGTACCCGCGCGCTTCAAAAATTCACACCGCGCAAACTTAGCCGTCGATTGATAAGCCACATTTCGCGCGATGATCTCCGCCGCCTCATGAATATGCATTATACATAGACAGACCCACACATCTGCCAGGCGAGTAGTTCCCACGGATCGATCGGGTTTTCCCGATCCCGCGCGCGAAGAAAAGCCCGAATACCTACCTACCTCGGAAAATCTTCAGGTGTGCGAGGCTGACGCTGTGTGTATACCTGTGCTGATTAAATCGCAGACACTCTGCAGCGGCTACGGTTTATTGTCGCGAGATTCTCTCTCTGGCTTCTTGTATTATGCGAGCTCCGCACTCGCGGATTAGCGTCTGTATAACAATGAACAGCTACTCTCTCATCTGACTTGAATGGGTTTCGGAGAGGAGATGAGTTTCTCGCTGTAGGTGCACGAAGCAGTACACGGAGAGAAAATTTTCAGTAAAAATTACAAAAAGTTCGATAATTTTGACCGAACTTCACGGTACTATGGTAACAGACTGACATTTTTGTAAATTTTACAGAACAGTTCGGTAATTTTTCTAAGCACTTACTTTTTACTGAACCGTTCCGTAATTTTTACTCTTTTTTGAGTTATAAATTTTATAGAATATGGTGAATATGGTAATTAAAAAAAATTTATCTATTTATGGGAATAATTTATATTAATCGCACTTATCGCCATTTTAATAGTTGGGAATCCAGTGTTGCTTTCCTTGTGGTGTAAGATAAGATGTAAATATGCACGCCGCTTTTACATAAGAAATTTTTATATCTAAAGTCCTAAACATATCTAACTACTATACTACACATAACCTAAGTAATGCCTTACATTTCGCAATACGCAAACGCTTACATATGAACTTTAGAAACTCAGCGGACTTATATACTAACTGAGGAAAGTCGTGGTCACTTGCGAGTTTCAATATTCGCCATCTACCGGTTGTGCACGATAATTCTCGCTGAAATTCAAGAACGCGCATGCGCACAACAGTCAACAGCGGCCACCGCGCGTTACGCCAACGAAAACTTCCAAACCTTCTCTTAAAAGTTACTGAACAGTTCGGTAATTTTTACTGAAAATTCTATAAAAAGTATAGAAAGTCAAGTAAATCCGCTCATTTTGGCAGTCTGTTACCACAGTACCGAAAAGTTCAGTAAAAATTGCGGAACTTTTTGTAATTTTTACTGAAATTTTTCTCTCCGTGTAGCATTGTTCTACGGGTGTGTGTGTGTGTGTGGGGGAGGGGGGGTCTTGCGAAGACGCGCGTTTGCGGGAATTTTAATTGGAATTAAGTGGCTTGATGCGCGCTGAGAGAGGGGGGGGGCACAGGTATAAGCTTCTAACGTAATTTCCGATGGTGAGGGGGTTCGTCTCGTGTGTAGCATATAGTTCGAACAGCGGTGTATATAGAGATGGTTAGTGGTTTTATATATAGCGTGGGTGTAATGGAATGAGTGGATGGGTTTACAATGGGGGTTTTGATCGATGGCAAAGGGTGCAGAGGGAGGAAAAATTACTTGTAGTTAAGAAACTTAATTAAGACGGAAATTGAAAATTATTAAAAATGTGGTGACGTTATTGATACATGCATGAAATATTCAAATAATTATTATGGATAGTTGACAAATTTTGGAATTTTTTACAAATTTTTTCATTGCTTGGTAATCTTTTTTCCAACTATGATTCTCATACCTAACTAAACGTTATTATATCATATTAACCAATTTAACACATAGTATAAAACGTACTACATATCAATCAATTTTTATCAGATTTAAGAAAGTCTAAAAAAGTCTTTAAAATGTTTCGAAACGTTCATTTGAAGTAGACAAATCTGGTTCGTAGTTTTAGGAAACGTTTGAATAACGGTTTTATAACGTAACACAAACTTGCAAAAATAATGCTGGACCTTTGCAGTCACGATCAAATAAACAGTTCAAAAACGTTTTTAAGCCACTATAAACTACTTGAAACGAGTTTTCCAATAAAAAAGAGTTTTAATTAAAAAAAGAACTTGAAAATAAGAGTATCAAATCCCGATCCCCGCCGCCCTTGTCCACCCACCCTTATTCCCTGACTTTGACTTATAACTTGAACCAAACATTTTTACTCATGTATTGTCGCGCGCGACATATCGATCATAGTTGTATTACGAAATATGTTTTGAATAATCTTACCAAGTTTTTAAAACGTTACAAAGTATTTCAAAGCTCGTTTTAAAAACGTTTTTAAATAGTTAGGTGCTATTAGGGGTATTATTTAAATAACCTGACCCGCCAGCTCGCAAAATAACCATCACGATATGAAATTATTGTATTACATTATTTTAAAATAGACAATAGTATTTGGAAACAGAATATTAAGTAAAAAAGAAATGTATTTAAGTTTGGGTTCGATGTTTGTGATCAATAGGCCAACGATATGGACCAGTACAATAAGGGCTGAAATCGACTTACCGGATCATCTGCATTTTTGATATTTGGAAAAACATACAGTCTAAAAACGATGGTTAAAAAATACAGCTTCCAAAAACCCCAGGCTCATCCCCACTTTAGCAAGATCCGAAAGCAGTTTTTCGCTTATAATTGGAGAACAGCAAGAGGTAAAGAAATTCTAAATAAAAGTTGTAGCACGCCTCCGACGCGCTAGCTGTTTGCAACTTCTTCACGCTTTTCTGAAGTTTAATTTCATGGAAAATAAATAGATTTTTATACAATAACGTTTGGAAATGATCCGACCTTTCTAATGATGAATAATTATTAATTAAAGGGGAAAAACCTTTTATTTAGAGTGTAAAAATGTTTAACGATTGGCTATGTTAATCACATCTAAGCTTATCAAATCATAATTCCAATATAAAGGAATATTTATTGGTTCATATCCAACCGTCCGTTAGTTTACTATTAACGACGATTCTTAATAATAAAGATTTCTTTTTGTCTGTGATATAACTAACAATGTAATTCTACATGCGGATAAGTAAATTTCATTATTATAAGGTAAAGTTAATTTTTAGCGCTAGTTTGATTTTAAGCACAAAACACCTTTAAAAAAAAAATAAATTAAAAAAGCTAGTTTAGTAATATCTTTAGAGAAAATTTTACAGAAATTTCATACGACTTTAAGGCGCTTAAAATTGGTCCAAACACAACGGAAGCAGCAGCAGCGCCCGAAACTTTTTACTGCGCCTAGATCATAAATCAATATAATCCCCGTACGACAATAAATATCTATTTCTTCGACGAAACGTAGACCGTGAACAACGACGGAACTACGACAAACATACTCAAACAAAAATTACCGGCCTTCCCTCTATTCTCTTCTTCTTTTTTTTTCACCAAAGTCACTGAGAAATAACAATATTGTGCATCCGCTTGCACAGAACCGCCTCCTCCATACAACCGCGCGTACACTCGACGCCCCAATCGCGCATTCTTCTAAATACTTTTACATTATTATTAAAGTGCCATTCAACAATTCCCTGTACATATACATTCCCTCTCGCAACTCAATTCCCCCGCACAAAGAATTCCAGCAGCGACATCTCGAAAAACTCCCTCGCGCGCGCGCGCGCGCACAAAGTAAAAGGAAAACTGTCCACTATACCCCGCGACAAAACATTTCGACAGAGACAGAGAAAAAAAAAGAACCGTCCTCCTCCGATAAATCAAGCCCACTGTGTATATATCCGTATATAGAAAGCCATCGAACTACGCGATGGAAACACATCCAGCCTCTCTTCCATTCATTTCATTCATTCATTCGTCTCTCTGCCAGCTCTCAGACTCATATCCTCTCATATCCACCTCCAGCTCCTCCGTATTTACGTCTTTCCATTTCCATTTCCTCTCTCTCGCACAATGTCTCTCGATCATCTCTCTCCCTCTCATTCGGCATCTGCGCGCGCTGAGCGACAATGGGCGCGAGAGCTCGCTCGCCTCCTCTCGTCGTCCTAATCCTGGCGCGTTTAACGACTGGCTTCTCGCGTTTCCCATCACGCCCCGAATTGATTTACAAGGCGCTCCTGCCGCTGCCGCTGCTTAGCGTCTTTTCTTACATATGTGCGTGGATACCTGCAGCCTGCGCGCATGAGAGGACCATGCTACCATGGCACTACTACTACCTGCTGAGGGGCGCGGCGCCTCATGTCCGTGTGTGTAACGCGCGCGGCCATTATTCCCCAGCAGCGGGTCGATGCGCTCTTCCGGTCTCGCTAGCTCTCCTGCGAGAAGGAGGAAAATTCGGCGCGGGAAAATCTGGCCGGCACGTGTGGGTGTGCGCAAGCGACGACGGCGCCATATGGCCGCTGCTATAGCTGTGTTTTTCCTCTCTCTTGCGTCTTCGAGGAGCCGCGCGGTTTTTCCGGGGACCGAGGAGTGTCGAGTTTCGCGCATGTAGGATACACGAGAACAGGGTGGGGCCAGGGTGCGCGCTTTTACGAGAGGGAGAGAACAGCCGGCGGGAGTAATTGGATTTCAACGGCGGCGCATGCGGCTCTTTGGTGATAGATAGTAGAAGGACCGGCTGCTGCTGCTGTTATAGGGTTGGTATATAGTTTCGTGAATATTATCGCGGCGCTCTGTAATGCGGCTTTTGGGTTTAGCGGGAAGCAGTTTGTTAGTGCGCTAAGGAGACGGTTTTCATCGGTTATCGCGCGTTTCGTGTGCTTTTGAGAAATGTCTTTGGTGGTATATATACAGGGAAATGGTGAGAGGGCGATGATGAGTACGGTGAATAGGAGCTTTTTGGAGTTCCGATGAAATCTCTGTAGTTATTTTTCAAACTTTCGTATATACAGTCTTGATGATTTATATTTTTGTATTAGTACTTGTTTAGGGGTTACGGATTTCACGAGTAATAATAAAGTAAAGAAAATATAATAAAAAGGATATTGGAAGAAATCTTAGTATTTACTGACGGACGAGAATTCTTTTCAAAATTAGAATCCAGTGCAAAAAAAGTTTTTTCTTACATTATCTTGCGTTTAAGATGAATAGATTTATGAGCCGTCTTGGGCATATAATTATTTTTTTAACACACCCCATCATAAAGTTCGTACTTTATTCCCGCCGAAGTGGGAAAAAAGAGCTACGTTCATTCCCTACCCCCACTCTAGTCCCCAGCGCCACGCACATGTGCCCTCGCCTTCGGCTCGGGCACAAACAGTGCGTTGCGCTGGAAACGAGAGTGAGATTAGGGAATCAATATGCAGCATTTTTTCCCTTTTCAGCGGGAAACGAGTACGAACTTTATGATAGTTGTGTTAAAAAGTCGTATATTGCACTCGTGAATACAGTGGGTTGTGCGAACCTGCGCGTTTGTCGCCCTCGCTTCGCTCAGGCGACAACTCTCGCGCAGGGAGCACACAGCCCACTTTATTCCCTTGGTGCATAATATACTATTAAATTGCCGAACTTTGATAAATATAAACTGTCATTTATCTTTACTAATATATTATGATTGAATATTATGCATGCATACACTGAGAAAAATGATCTAATAAAAATAACTATAGGGAGACCGGGGCTAGTTGGCATACGAGGTAGGTTGACCAAAGGTTAATAACTCGTATAGTTGGAGTAACCGAGGTCAAAACTGTTGATTTCAGTAACGTAGAATGGAATAAGGAATATTTGTTTTAATTTTCAGTTGGAAAGCATCATGCGTTTTGGAAATACGCAAGTTTTTAAATTTTTTGAGATGTTGGTGAAAATTTTACATTTTGAAAAATGTCGTGTAATTCTTTGAAACATTTTGTTAATCTATTTTTTCTTAATGTAGGGTAAAATGATTGCTTTTTTACAATTTTACCACTTAGTATTTTTTTTTATCTTTCAATTTTTAATATTATTTGGAGAATTTTTAAATTAGTGTTCGCTTGGGGCATGTTGGCTAACCTACTGAGAACAGACAGATTGTTTAACTAATCATTTTACTATTTTAATACCTAATTAACAAAATTATTTTTTTTATATATAAAAGTTCTTGAATGTTGATACAGAAAATCTAAGGAAGTCTAATAAAACCTCCATTTATACATTTTGGGTAATTTATAGATTTTAGCTGATTATAGCTTATTTTCTGTTCAATGTCACATTTTCATATGTGATTCTTTTATATAATATAATAATATCGTTATTTACTCAATGATTTATTATCAGTGAACTTACCACAGGCACGTGGCCAACTTACCCCGCTTATGGGTCAGATTGACCAAAAATCGTGCAATTAGAAACTTGTTTCTACCTTTTTTTGATCAATTTACAAATTTGAAAAAAATGATGAAGATGCTCTATATGAAGTACTTTCATGTACTAAAATAGTTTTGTTAATTAACTAATACTGTTTTGCAGAAAAAAATAAAATGTGGGAAGTCGGCCAATTAGCCCCGATCTCCCCTAATACATAGTAACGTCGGCATATACTTGCAATATCAAAATAATTACTATGTTTTATAGTAAAAATGCCTATGTGTTTAGTAACTTTTACTATAAAACATAGTAATTATTTTAATACTGCAAAAGTATGTCCCGACGTTACTATGTATTATAGTAATTTTTATTAGATAATTTTTCTATTTTCTTTATTCCGTGAGAGGCTATAGTCACTTAATCTCCACAATTTGGCATGGTGTGGTTTGTGCACATAAGAATTATGCACATATTTATTGTGCACACTTTAGCATTGGAGTATACACATAGATATAGATATACACCAATGCTAAAGTGTGCACAATAAATATGTGCATAATTCTTATGTGCACAAACCACACCATGCCCACAATTTTAGGGTGTTATATCAGAGCACCCATATTCATCAAACATAAGTTTTAATTCAACTATTAACGACTTCGGCGTTCATGGAATAGTTTTCCCCATTCATTGAATTACTATACTACTCAGAAAAAAGTTTAGTGAAATTATTGATAGTTTTATAAAAGTACCATACTATCTCATAAAGCTGCCATAGACTGTAGAAGTCCAAACATTACCATACTTTATAAGAAATTTTACTACAAATATAGGAACATTTACTATACTGTATTGTAAAATTTATTTTAAAGTATATAGTTATTTTGTTGGGTCTTTACTGTTTGTGGTAGCTTTACGAGACAGTATAGCAATTTTCCAAAACCTTTTTCTCAGTGATACTTTCATGTATTATTTGTAAATCAAGCTCATGTCAAGGGCATTTATGTCCACTTAAATTGTTAAGTAAACAAAAATAAAATAAATAAATTTTTAAGTTTTTTTTCACCGCCTTTTCAAGATGACATGACCCATATAACTGAATGACAGTTTTTTTTTATTTTCTTATTCTTCTCTTCTTATTCTTATTTATTACTGCTTATATATTTAAATTCTGTAATTTTATGTTTCCAAAAGTTTTTGACAGTCGCTGCAATATTTACAAGAAAAGAGATAAGATTAAAATTTAAGGTGGCTTTTTGTATTTAATTATTTTTGAAAATACAATGTAAAATGGAAAATTTTCTTTTTCTTATAATGAGAAGTTATTACTTCAATTACATGTATAAAGTAGTGCATTTCTGTCATCACTTTCTTATACAAAATTTAAAAAGAATTCTACCTGTGCGAAGGGTAAAACGGAGAATCACCTATACAGATTCTGCTTGATTGCAAAAAATATTTTTTGTTGTAAAATTTACCGGATGGCTATTCTTTTTTAAAAAAATATCACTGCTGCAGTCAAATAATACCAGCGTTTTAGTTTCAAAATATTTTCTTTTATTTCATTCTCTCTCTCTCTCTCTCTCTCTCTCACACTCTCTCGGACAGTCGTTTTTCATCTTTATACAAGGGCAAATTGCGAATCGCGCTTAAACCGAGCGCAATTACCCGATGTAATTATTGTGTACATCCTGAACGCCGCACTATTGTGGAAGATTGCGTCCATTCGTTTATTTTTTCTGTTGGGAGTATGTCGCGTTATATAATAAAGCGCCCGATACGTTTGTTGAATACAGGATGAAACAAAAAACATGGAAGAGGAATTCAATTAAAAAAAAATATGAGAGTTAGAAAAATACAAAAGTGCTTCCATAGCGCAAGGTCAATTACGATAAGAGTTTGCTCTATATATAGAATTTGAAATGTCACGGCGCACAGCAACGTGACTCACGAGTTTTCAAAAATCTTGGTTTTGTCGCATTTCTCACAGTGAATCATCACGCAAAAAAGTTCATAATTCATTTTGTATGTAAATGAAATTACCACGCGCGTCGTATCTATTTTAATAACGTACTAATTTATGCTAATTGCGAATCCATGCATTTCGCCGTTTAAAATTTTCAAAGTCACGGTTTCATTACTACACCCAAAGCTCGGCCAAAGTGAATTTATATCTTTTTCTACACCGAAAAAAAAATGCCGAATCCACAGTTTCCCTGATTTACAACCACATCAAACATCCTCCTTATCCAGCTCCGTCGACATCACACTGTAATTTCCAGCCATCCGACAAATGCAAATTCCTTTTTTTTTCAATTCCGCAGTCACATATACTCGCCTCGCTAAAAGCCGCGATAAAATCTCACTCATACCGTCATCATCGTCTTCTTCGTTTCCTCTCCCTCCGCGAAAACTCTTTCCAAAAAGGGAACCCTTAATTAAAATAATCCCGCCAGCGCACTTCCCCTCAACCCACGCATCCACATAAGCCCCGAGAAAATCGCCTACAGCAGCAGCAGCCGGCGGAAAAGAAAGGTTTATTAGGCACTCGAGCTTCTTCTTCTTCTCCCACTGGTGCGACCCGACATCTGGCAGGAAACGAGATCCTGCGCGCGTCTGCTCTTTCTCCCACGCCCCATTCGCGCCGGCGATTTTCCGGCCACGCCGCGCGCGCGCTGTTTACTCTCTCTCTCTCTCTCTCTCTCTCTCTCTTTCGGGGAGGAAAAAAGAAGTTCGCAGGAGAGAGAATTTCCTACGACGAGGTGGAGTAGAGGTTTTGTTATTATGCGCTTGAGAGGGGAGAGCGAGGGAACAGAGTGTTTTACAAGTTCGCGAAGGGAGGAAGTTCGCTGATTGCGACGCCGATGGCTCGTAATTGGCGAGCGTAATGGCTTTTCAGCAGCGATTTTCTTTTCTCTGCGCTCCGCGCGCCCCGCTGACTGCTAGTGCTCCGGCTGCTGCTATACTGCGGGAAAATCAACGGCATTGTCGGAGGGCTGGTGATTGTGGATTATGTATGGGCTGATTGAATTTGCGGGGAGAAAGTTTTCAGTTTATGTATATACTTAGAGGTCGGGTAAGTAGTTGGCCTGACTAGTGCGTGAAAAATTGAGTGCTGTTCGTCAGAGCCGATCGGCAGATGTATGGCTTTTCCTTATCTGAATTTTAAAGTAGTGTAGTTTGAGATAAGCAAATGGAAAAGCTTAAAAATAGCTTTAAATTAGTATACATATTTTAGTGGCATTTCAGATAACACAAATACACTTGTATACCAAACCTGGTTAATTACAGCGCAGTTTACGAGACTGATGTTGAGAAGACTCGTGCGTTTTCTCAATCCCGTGCATCCAAACTAAGGGCGCGAATATAGTTCGAAAATTTATTATTTTTTTTTATTATAAAATGGATATAGGCGAAAATAATCTTTTTAAGTATATATACAATTGCAATGTTTTATTTTATTTTAAAGTTATTAACAATAACTTTTGACTCGTGTATGTTTTCGAGTAGAAGTTCGAAAAAAAATTCGATCTTATTTGCCTGAAACTCGTTAGCATATTAATGTTTCTTTTGAGCCTTGAACCTTTTTAATTTATTAAACTATAATGCAATAGTTAGAAAATGTGGGTGTCTTCAATAGGCTATTTTGACATCTACACTATTATATATTTAAGTTAATCGAAAAATAAAAGATGAAATCTTCTCACCCCAAATCCTAACTCTCTGTTGCATCGAAAAATATATTACGAAATTTTAGCTTATACACTGTCAGAAAACTTCCATGTGTACAGATATAAGTACAACGTGTTCATTTGGAAATGCAAAATGTAAACACAATAAGTTTTCCAGCAGTATAGCTATAATTCATACTACACTTTAAATATCTGATTTTTATCAATATGCTATACCTATTAGTTTTATATATTCTCAAAGTAAGTTGCACTTGTAAATACCATTTAAGGCCGAAATCCCGGACACGTAGAAAGATTAGTGAGCCCGAAAATCGGGAAGTACTGGGGGAAAACCCAAACATTAACCAAGAGCGGAGCAATATAACCACCATAAAAGACCGACGCTAAGGGTTGGGGACACAGGTGTGCGGGGAAACACTGTAATTTTCTCAATCTTGTTGGATTATCTTCCTCAAAGTGTGAAAACAAAGAATTGTTATAGTATAAGTACCTGTCGAGATAGACTTAAGGTGTCCTCAAAAGGTGACGCCACGCAGGTAGCTCCAGACTCATTAGGGTAATGGTCACCATGGTTACCAGTTGGCAACCTTTTATCCGCTTTACTTCCGCCACAACACCTTTCTCGAAAATGTCCACTCATAATATTTTGAATAATGAATGCTGCAAACGTAGTTCAAGGGGCCAGTTGACCTAAGAACCGATGAAAATTTCTCAGCTTCGACATTCGGCACTGAAAATTAATACTGCTGTCCGTTTTTATTTACATATACACATCTCTATCTTAAAACAATCACTTGTGTTAAATTAATTTTCACTAAACATGCTTAGTGCAATTTTCACTCTCAAAATAGCAGAACTCCCTTCTTCTCCCGCCAAAAAACCTGTACTCCCGCTTAAAGCTGTGCTCCTTCAACTTTAACGCAAGCGAATAATCCGGCAACAACCCTCTAAACGCTCGCGTAAATACCAGACGTGGTAAGAACAAATCACGTCGGCCGCACTATACACACTAAATTTTCTCCCTCCCGCCTATTTGTTTTATCAGAGGCCGATATTTGGATTAGCCCCTGGATTCTCTCGCCTGCTCTCCAGGGACCGCTTCTACACTCCCCGGAAGCTTGCTGCGCACGGTACACTTACGTATATATAGCTGACGTCGCACATAAACCACGGCCGCCGTCTATATTCCTCTCGGTGCGCTCGTTGCTTTCTATATATCCCCCGCTATCCGACGAATTGTCTTCTAATTTCCCTCGGTTTATACACTGACGCGATAAGTGAGGCATCTGCGGAGTTTTTATATGCGTGACGTCGGTGGGGGGGGGGGGGGGGGTTGAAGGTCTATTTCGAGGAGATTTAGGAAAGACGGATGGTGATTTTTTAAGGAACGAGGGGGATGATGGAATTGAGTTGCGGGTTTGAGGTATTGCTATATGGTTTTCCGATGAGTAAGGGGCGAATCAATTTTTCCGGGTTATAAAAGATTTGACGATGGGTATGGTGGTTTGGGCGTGATAAGTGAGCCATATAGGAATCGTGGGTGGATGCGGGTCCAACTTACGATAAAACAAAACTCAGACAAATTAAAAATAGAATATTCGAAAATATAGTTTACTAATTATATTTAAAGGAAAAATAAAAGTATAGACTGACTTATGAACGAAAATTAATTTAACGAATTACATATTACAGAAAATTTAATACTCTGGAAACTTAAGGATGTTATGGCTATATCGTCCCTGCAAAAAGTTAGTTTTTAACGTTAGAAGTGCGATAAATAATTATATCGAATAATTAACGATTTTTCCGTCCAGGACGTCTATACGGAAATGAAATCTGAATATGATAAGCTTTAAAAATCAGAAATCGAAGCAAAATTGACAATGTTTCATTACTTTTTATTATCATGCAAAAAAGCATAGTACACAATATTTTAAAGATTTTAATAAAATAATGTAACTTCGTTAATTTTGCTTCAATTTTTGATTTTTAAAACTTACAATATTCGGATTGCATTTCCGCACAGTCATACTGGACGGAAGAATCGTTAACTATTCCATATAATTATTTATCACAGTTTTAACGCTAAAAACTAACTTTTGACAAGGACGATATAGCCATAACAAACGAGAATATTATATACGAATGGTCGATACATAGAATATTAAAGTTACCGAAAAAATAATTAAGAATCTCACGTTTTAAGTCATAATTTATTTAGAATTTTTCAGTTCCGATAAATATATTATGACAATTACTAGAAAGAAAAATTATAAAATATAAAATTATATTTTAGAAAATAAAATTAAAATAATTTGTTTTATAGAGAGACAGAATTAAAAATTTGTTATTAGAGATAAATAGGCTACGAATAGTAATAAACATAAAAAGA
The DNA here is from genome assembly GCA_036365515.1 of Torymus aiolomorphi. Taxonomy (NCBI): domain Eukaryota; kingdom Metazoa; phylum Arthropoda; class Insecta; order Hymenoptera; family Torymidae; genus Torymus; species Torymus aiolomorphi. The sequence continues at coordinate 255,660,596 of CM070873.1, read as the reverse complement.
AAATTTCGAAAATTCAAAATTTTATAAATATAAGATTATGAACATGTACATATGGAAAAGTATATATATTCAAAAGTGCAGATATTGGAAAGCACAATATTTCAAAGTAACAGATTCCGAAAGTACGAATTTTACAAAGTAAAAAACTTCGAAAGTTCTAATCTTTGAAAGTATATACTAATCTTCGAAAGTACAAATCTCTAAAATTATAAACCTTCGAAAATATAAGTCTCCGAAAGTCAAAATCTCTAAAAGTACAAATTTCCGAAAAGTACAAATTTCCGAAAGTACGAATTTTCGAAAGTACAAATCTCCGAAAATTTAAACTGACGAAACAACATATTGTCTAAAAACCAATTTACGACAATATGAATTTTTCTAGAACGTTTTGCTGAATAACATTTTTTAGTTAATATCATTAGGAAAAGAAATTTTTTAAAAATAAATAAATAAATGCATAATGTTATGAAGTTCGTGGTAGTAGAAAATTGTATTATTCTTTGGTGAATTAGTAGCTACAGACAGTTTATGTACATGGATTATTACTAATTAATGATTTTACTTGTCTCTCCGTCAACTAATTGGTGAAAGGGTGATCATTTCGATTATTTTATTATAATTATGTTCAGTGAAAAACTTTAATATAATTTCGGTGTATAAGTAGAGTATTCCATCAATAAATTAACTTCCTCTCTTCTCCCGTCCTCGGTCTCTCTCTCTCTCTCTCTCTCTTTCTTCTCGCATTACAACACAAAGCAATGCTCATAAAAACAGCGCGAGATAACCACTTTAACCAACTCTCTCTCTCTCTCTCTCTCTCTCTCTCTCTCTCTCTCTCTCTCTCTCTCTCTCTCTCTCTCTCTCTCTCTCGCGAGATTTGCGACAGTGCACGCTTGCTTCGGCTATCGACCGCCACTACCGCGCGGCCTCCCTCCTCATTCATCTCTCCTTTTATATGCGGGCAGGCATTTTGCTAGGGGAATTACCGCGTAAGTATAGGCTTATAAAGAAATATCTCGCACCCTTTGTCCGAGGCTTTAACGGGGAAAGAATATTTACGGCGTCATGCGCTGAGGAGAAAGAGATAGAGGGAGGGATGAAGCAGTAAGTATACTTTCGTATTTTGTTTTCCTTTTTTTGTGCGACGTGGGTGTATGATGAATGGCCGTATGGGAATGCATATTGATAATTTGGAGTGTATACGATGTGAGTGTATGTATATTATATAGGTGAGTTGTGATAGAGGGGGTAATTATTTTATTAAAGGCCTATGAATTTGTATAAGTCTGTAGAAATTATGGGTGCTCGTTAAAGACGGTTGAGAAGTGTGGGGGGGGGGGATATATGTATAATTAGGGAGCGTTTGATAACGATCGTTTAATAGTGAAATCGATGATAAAATTACGGTATAGCGACTGCTGGCTGATCTCTATGCACTTTCTAATTTGGCGTGAATAATGGACGTTCGATGATGCGCGGCATAATGTAGAGGTATTCGATTGTTATATACGAGTGCGCGAGTCGAGGAATGAAAATTTCATCGCGAAATTTATTATAGTGCTAATCGCCCATAGGTTTCCTCGATTTCTGAAATATTTTATTTTGTATGTTCCGAAAATATATGTTGTAGTAATGGATTTTTTTATAAGGATGTTCTTAAAATGTACATAATAAAAATTTATTTTTTACAGGCCAATTTCATGTAGTTTACTTTAACTGAGCTTATTTGACATTATGAGTTCACTTACGCCCACTAGGGCATATAAGTTACAAAAAATATTCATTTTTCACAATGTCACTGCATGAAAGTTTACTAACTAGATAAAGTTAAAATTACGGAAAGGGTGCAAGGCAAAAATGTCATTATAGTACATTTCGACACGGGTGGGGAAGTCGATTATTTAGCTGGTGTGACACGAGCGAAGCGAGTGCAAAAAAGTCACACCACCTAAATAATCGACTTACGCACTAGTTTCGAACGGTATTTTATACCACGAGCGCCGAAAAATCATATCAACGTTGTGATTTTGAGGTTAGAGTTGTATAAAATTTAATTTACAATCACCAAATTAAATTTATTGCAAAAACTTTTTACAGCGTAGATCGTTTTAACGTATTTTTTAATTTATTTATTTTTAATTAATTAATGATCGTGCAGAAAGAAATAAAAATTTAAACACTTTTGCGGAAATACCATTAAAAAGTCGTTTATAACGACAGCATAATTTATATGTTAATCTGATGTATATGTGCGAATCCGCGGACTACAACAAACAACTGGGGTACAAAAACAGGAAAACATTTTTTTTGGGCACACCTACCAGACAAGGTTTTTCTGGTTCCTTAGGTGTCCCCCAACATGAAAATACTCGTGAACACGGTTTATCTTTTGCCAAAATTTATTGCCGACCAAATCGATGACAAAATTTTCATGCGATTTTTCGCTTTTTTAAAGAATATATATCGTATTATTGATATAGTCGAAATTCCTTTCATTTCGACGCTTTCTTAGGCTCGTGTGCTCAAATTGTTACTAAAAAAGACAGTTTTACAATAAAATAATGAAGTTTAGAAAAGAAGCTTGCTAATTTTAATAGCGTTGAAGCATAAAAAATGTAAATTTGATAAAAAATTAAAAATCACGATACTTAAAAATTCCTTTTGACTTTTATAGTCAGAAATGGATTCGTATGTGCATTATTTTATCTGTTAAGGTAGTTCACCCGGTTGAAACAACAGTTTTAGTTTTTGTATTTTTTAAATAATGTTTTATTAAGTTGATAATCCAAGAGAAAGTACATGTAACAAATACACTGAGAGAAATGTTGTAGGAAAATTTACTATAAATGTAAGAAAAATTACTATGTTCGATAGGAACTTTGGGACAGACTCGAATTATCATAAAATTTACTACAATTTATAGTAAAAATTGCTATATACATAGTAAAAAATACTCAAAACATAGGAATTTTTATTATAAATTGTAGTAAATTTTATGATAATTTAAGTTTGTCCCACGGTTACTATAAATATAGTAATTTTTCCTACACCATTTTTCTCCGTGTATATACTAGAAGGAACATAACACAATTTTTTCAGACAAATTCAGGCAATAATCACTATGCTATTGTTACAATTAAGACAAAAACTTGAATAAGTTTCTTTAATTTTTGCTTCCTCCTAGAGGAAGCTTTGTGATAATAAAAAAAAAAGTTTGTGAGATAATGTCTTAGGAATGTTGTATAGAAAATTTGGAATCGAAATACACCATTTTTAGAAAATGTCCGTATGGATGTGTGTGTGTGTGTGTGTGTGTGTGTGTGTGTGTGTGTGTATGTATGTCCGTATACTCTGATATCTCATGATCTACTCAACCGATTTTAACGAGAGAGTGATCATTTTTTCAGATTTTGCTTCAACAATTGGGGTCAATATTTTATTTTTGTCAAAATCGATTTTTTTGTTTTTTATCGCCATTTTTAAATTTTCAAAATTTTTATTTTCAATTTTTTTTATATTTAGAAGAAATATTATTTATATATGATAAATTCTCTGTATGCAGAATAAAATTTTCTACAATTTAAAAAAAAAAAAAAAGCCGTTAGCTATATTTCGTCATAAGTTATTCATGAAAACGTCATTTTTAGTAAATAGGTTATATTTCAAAATTAAAAAAAGATATTAACATGAATATTTTTTTGGTTATAAAGAATACTGAGTACTATAACTTACTAAATTTTTAGGTTTTTTTATTCATTATTTTTGGAGAAAAAAAATAATTTATAAAAAAAGTGTTTTTTTTTGTCGTTCAATAACTAGAGTAAAATTGGCTTAATCAGTTTGAAATTTTTTTTAGTGGTACATTTTGTATCACAATCGATTGAGTTCTTTGGGCAAAAGGATTGATCCATAAATTTCGGAGATATTTGAGGTTAAAATTTTTTTCACTTTTTTTTTAAATCGTAATTTCTCGAGAACAGCTTTATGTATTTGAATCGGGTGGGCGGCGTTCGAAAGAGAATTTCAAGACCTATATTTTCTAAAAAAAATTATTTGTCTAGCTATTACGGTTCTTTTGTTATTAATAAAAACGTAAACATTGAAAAATGAAAAAAATGAGTTTGGTATATCCAACTATTGCGGGAGTAAAAATTGACTTAAGCGCTTCAAAATTCCTCGTAGAGGTGGATTTTGGATAGTTTTCGGTCGAGTTATTCGGGCAAAATGATTGGTCCTTAAATTTCAAAGATATTTAAAAAAATTTCAAGTTAATATTTTCCATAAAATTTTCCCAATTTTTTTTAAATGTATTGAGGATGGCTCTATGTATCTGAATGTGATGGTTTTATGTCAATATTATCGACAACTTTTATATTTAAAATATTTGAGGAGTTATAAATAAAATGGGCGATTTTTGGCTATAACTTGATTGGATTTGATTTTACACGAAAATGTTAAATACAAAAGTTGTGGATAATATTAAAACAAAAAATTTTACTATTTAATATTCTCGTGTAAAATCAACTCCTGACGAGTTGTTAGACTTATAAAAACGATTTTAAGCCGTTTACATCGTACAAAATAAAGTATGAAATTTTAAATATTGGAAGTAAAAATTAATTAAAGGAATCAGTAAATCAAGTTTGAGGAAGCTACGTGCCAATGAATTGGCAGCGGTTTTTATTTTCAAATAGTTTGGGATTTTAACATGGGAAGCCTGTGCTAAGCATTGAGATACTTTTAATGAATTGCAAAGAAAATTTCCCTATGATTTTTCTAAAAACGGCGGTATAATATTAGAATTAAAAAGAAGATATAGCAATTTTTATATAGGCATATTATTTTTTCGGTAGTGTATACAGACTATTGAAGGGTTCCCACCATAAACAATATTTTTTTATCCTAATTTTTGCAATATTGATAAAGTTGAGCATTACTGCTCTTGGAATAAGTACGGCCTAACAAAGCTTCGTAAATTTAAAACCACTAAAATTTCAAAAAATGTTTTTACGAAAATAAAGAAGAATTACAGCAACTTTTTCCTAAAGTTGCTAAAGTAGAAATCATGCCTCAATAAAAATAAAAAAAAAGCAAAATACCGACCTAATTTTCGTAAGCTTTAGTAAAAGTAAATAAACTAATGTACAAACACAATTTTGAATCTTCAGTAGATTACTAAATTAATTTTATCCTACATCGATAACTTTCCCACCCTCTTGCATCCAATCGCACCCATTCCCCGCCTCCCTGCCTTACCGACTCACTACACCCACTCCTTCCTCTTCTTTCTCTAAGATGTCACCACCGTCCTCTCTACTCACCGCTTTCTCTCGGTCGACAATTCGTGACCTGGCACACGTAAAAAAAATCAGTCATATTTACCGCACAGTTTGGTTATTGTACTGACGTCAGTCCGGTAATTGATTTATGCAAAGCAATATAAAAAAGCAAATCAAATCTCTCGATAAAATTATCCAATTTCCAAGGTATCGTTCATGAATGAGTCCATATTTTTTCATTTATCCGTACACTTATTTATATGGGTATATTTCCAGAACTTTTGACTATAGGAAAGATCATTTTTTCAAGTAATTTATTGCTGCTATTAAAATATTAAAATACCGTGCTAAGCATATAAACGAGACAGGGTGGAAAATCTTCATTTTCAACCTAGAAAACCAGTCCTATAACCCATATTGGTGTGCAAGGCACGTTACCGTCTGGGGATGAACAACAATTTCCAAAATAGTCCACAATCTGGTTTCAGACCTTTTTTAGAAAATTTTGTTCATCCCCAGGTAACAGCCTTGCACAGCAATATGGATTACAGAACTGGTTTTCTAGATTGAAAATAAAAATTTTTCACCCTGTCTCGTTTATGTGCTTAGCACGGTATTTTAATAGCAGCAATGACGGAGCAGGAAAAGGATGGGGGGCGGATTAGGAGGACTCGGCTCTTAACAATAATACTAGAGTGCGCGTGCGCGCATAAAATTCGCGTTTTACACGAGCAACGCTCTGTTTTTATGTGACGTGCAATCTGCCACGTCACAAGATCTATATAATTAGCATATCGCGCCTTGAATCTTCGATAAAATCCGCAAACGCCTAGGAAGGATTGTAGTGGCTTCCTAGCCACTGGGGCCAGAAAATTTTCAATGATCTCTAGTTTATTCAGATCTGGTTTAATTCCTTCGCGCGAAATAACTACTTCTAAGAACGGAACCAAGCTAAGAGTCATATGAGCACTTATGAGTTTTTTGAACAGACATTGCAAGATATCGAGGTGCTCTTCGAACATTTTCGCCGCGATTATCACATCGTCAATATAGTGTTGCTACCTCTAATAATTCTTGACCACAAGGGCCAGGCTCAGCGTGCGAATGAGACCCGCCCGGCGCTCTTAAGGTTACATCCCACACAGCATGTATTAATTCTGAAAGGATTCTGAAAGAATGCATGAAATAATTTTATTCTTTCAGAAATCATTCAGTGAAAGGATTCTGTAATAATGCTATGTCCGGGGTATTTTCCTTTCAGAATTAATTCAATGGAATAATTCAAAAATAATTTATAATATCATTGCAAAATTTATTCAATAGAAGATTTCTGAAAGGATTCATGGATTATTACCAAAAGGTTACTAAAAGATATTTCAAAATTATTTCCTGAAATAATTCTGAAAGGAAAATACCCCGGACATAACATCATTACAGAATCCTTTCACTGAATGATTTCTGAAAGAATCTTTCAGAATCCTTTCAGAATTAATATCACATATTATTGCAGAATCCTTTCAATGAAAGATGTCTGAAAGGATTCAGGAATTAATTTTGTGAATTAATTCGAAAATATTATGAAAATATTACTAACAAGAAATTTGGAAGACGGATAAATCCCGTATTATTACAGAATCCTTCCAATGAAAGATGTCTCAAAGGATTCAGGAATTAATTTGTGAATTAATTCCTGAATCCTTTCAGACATCTTTCATTGAAAGGATTCTGTAATAATACGTGATTTATACTGTTCGAAATTTCTTTTTAGTAATATTTCCATAATATTTTCGAATTAATTCACAAAATTAATTCCTGAATCCTTTCAGACATCTTTCATTGGAAGGATTCTGCAATAATACGTTATTTATACTCTTTGAAATTTCTTTTTAGTAATATTTCCATAATATTTTCGAATTAATTCACAAAATTAATTCCTGAATCCTTTCAATGAAAGATGTATGAAAGGATTCAGGAATTAATATTGTGAATTAATTAGAAAATATTATGGAAATATTACTAACAAGAAATTTGAAGAGGATAAATCCCGTATTATTACAGAATCCTTCCAATGAAGGATGTCTGAAAGGATTCAGGAATTAATTTTGTGAATTAATTCGAAAATATAATGGAAATATTACTAACAAAAAATTTCGAAGGTTATAAAATCATGTATTATTGCAGAATCCTTTCAATGAAAGATTTTTGGAAGGATTCAGGAATAAATATTGTGAATTAATTAGAAAATATTTAGTAAATATTACTAACAATAAATTTCGAAGGGTATATATAATCCCGTATTTGAAGGTACATTTTTATAATTTAGAATATTATTTAAATAATATTCTAACTATTTTTACATATATTTACATTGTTAATAATTTTACACTATTTTATCGCAGAAAAAAAGGCAGAAACATTTTTTACATGATGGAGATTCGAACCCGGGTCGCTTGGGTACTACGCAAATACGCTATCCATTACGCTATCGCTCGCTTGTTAGATCATTTCATTTTTTTCATTATATACTGCAATATGAGTGATACGATACATTAGAAAATTTATTCTTAATATTACTTTATTTTTTAATATTAACTTTGATCAATTAATTCATAGTTATTTAATACTTTTAGTTTATTAAATATTGTATTAAGTCGATGTGAAATGTGTGTGTATAAAGGGAGCTCTTCCTTACCGACGTTATGAGTTTTTACATTTTTTTGATCTTAGATTCAACTTTTGATGAATGAAGCTCTTCACTGCACTCCGTAATTGCATAAATAATACACCTATAAATTTTTCAGAAATTCTGTTCATTATTTTTCATAAAAAACTGGTAGAAAATTTTTCAACCCGTTTCCTGTAAAATCTATAACGAGCAATAACTTGAAAATTTACACATAGTGTATTTTTGTCATTACGAAGGGCAATATATCGAGGGAAAAAGAGCTCTTTTCCCGAAATTCGATAAAAATAAAAAAATGATAAATGCATATAATGCAGAGATGAATAGAATGAGCTCTACCTTACCGACGTTATTATTATTTGTAGTGTTTTCAATTTAGAATCAACTTTTAGAGTCAAAGGCTCTTTACTCTTGGCAGACGTATAAATAATATTTCTGTCGATTTTGAGGGGACTTCTAAACATTGTCATACTGAAAGAATACTATTATGAATAATAATAAAAAATATTGCTTATTTTAAGTACCTATATTATTCATCTTTAAATGTTTTTTTTTCCTTTTATTTTAAGTTTTTATATTCTTACATTAACTTTTCAAATTAATATTTTTCGCAATTAGTAAATGTTTCAATCTATCTTAGTTCACAAAAACGAAAAATTATATACCCCCACACATTTTAATACGTTCTTTAATAGGATCATACGAATGTAGAAAACAATGGACGACTAAATCCGATCATTATCCAATCATTTCATTTTTTTCATTATATAGTGCAAAATGACTGACAAAATAAATTAGAATATTTATTTCTAATATTTCTTTATTTTTTAATATTAACTTTGTTTAATTAGTATATACTTATTTAGTAAGTTTTGTTTATTAAATATTGTATTAATTAGGACTTATTTGATTGAAACAAATTCGAATTAAAAACAAAATAAATACATTATACGATGCCTCTTATATACGGACGCTGCCCTTTTCGTGTTGAATACTTGCAATAATTTCTGAACTATTTTATGTTTTCTTTCAAAAAATCTTTTCAAGGTTCTTTCAGGAAGAATTCGTGTAAATATCTTTTTTGCTATTGTGTTTTAAAAAATTTTATTGTAACAATCTTTTTCAAACGAATTCTAAATTATTTCTTGTATTAATTCACGTGAGTTTCCCGCAACATTTCATGAAATAATTCATGAAATTATTTTCAATAGATATTGAATTATCTTTGTGAATGATTAATTTTTATCATTCTGAAATTATTTCTGAATTATTTCGTGATATAATTTTTGACATGATTGCTGAATTGTTATGTTTTCTTTAAAAAAATCTATTAATTCACACGAGTTTCCCGGAAGATTTCATGAAATAATTCATGTAAGATTTTTGAATAGATATTTAATTATTTTTGTGAATGATTAATTTGTATCTTTCTGAAATTATTTCTGAATTATTGCATGAAAGAATACTTGCAATAATTTCGAAATTATTTTATGTATTCTTTCATAAAATCTTTTCAAAGTCCTTTCAGTATTAATTCGTGTAATTATTTTTTTTGCTTTTTTGTTTTAAACAATTTTATTTTAAAAATCTTTTTCAAAAGAATTCAAAATTATTTCTTGTATTAATTCACACGAGTTTCCCAGAAGATTTCATGAAATAATTCATGTAAGATTTTTGAATAGATATTGAATTATTTTTGTGAATGATTAATTTGTATCTTTCTGAAATTATTTCTGAATTATTGCATGAAAGAATACTTGCAATAATTTCGAAATTATTTTATGTATTCTTTCAAAAAATCTTTTCAAAGTCCTTTCAGAATTAATTCGTGTAATTATTTTTTTTGCTATTTTGTTTTAAAAAATTTTATTTTAAAAATCTTTTTCAAAAGAATTCAAAATTATTTCTTGTATTAATTCACACGAGTTTCCCAGAAGATTTCATCAAATAATTCATGTAAGATTTTTGAATAGATACTGAATTATTTTTGTGAATGATTAATTTGTATCTTTCTAAAATTATTTCTGAATTATTGCATGAAAGAATACTTGCAATAATTTCGAAATTATTTTATGTATTCTTTCAAAAAATCTTTTCAAAGTTCTTTCAGAATTAATTCGTGTAATTATTTTTTTTGCTATTTTGTTTTAAAAAATTTTATTCTAAAAATCTTTTTCAAAAGAATTCAAAATTATTTCTTGTATTAATTCACACGAGTTTCCCAGAAGATTTCATGAAATAATTCATGTAAGATTTTTGAATAGATATTGAATTATTTTTGTGAATGATTAATTTGTATCTTTCTGAAATTATTTCTGAATTATTGCATGAAAGAATACTTGCAATAATTTCGAAATTATTTTATGTATTCTTTCAAAAAATCTTTTCAAAGTCCTTTCAGAATTAATTCGTGTAATTATTTTTTGGTAACACTTTTTTTATTTTTTTGGAAGATTTTTGAAAGTATTTTGTAAGGATTCCATATATTATTTTAAAAATTAATTTAAAATTAATTTTTTTTTCTTTTAAAATTCTTTCTAAATCATTTCAATGTATTAATTCATGAATTATTTCATGTAATTATTTCAGTTTTCTTTCATGCTGTATGGGATTGGCCGTAAGGTCTCATTAAAAAATTTAAGACAAATATTTTGGTCGTATAATTCATCGAAAAAAGTAATGTTCTACAATACTAAGAGTAAACAAATATGTAAAATATTTTTTAGAACTATGAAGAAAACTTTACATCGGTCTTAGATCATTTTAATGCTCATTTTTTCACTTTTTGGTATGATTGTACGCCTTATTACACAGTTTTTATGCTATAACTTTAATACTAGCTTGCAAAAGCAATTCATTTCAATTGTAATTGATTACAAAAGTTTTCTTTTACGTATACACAAATTTACAAGAACTAAACACTATTTTTTCAACTTAATTTTTTCAATAACTAGAACGAATCTAGCCATATCCAGAGAATCTCCATAAGAACCCACGTTAATTTTAAACAACAATACCTCGAAAACTAGCTCGCAAATCATATTCAAATTTGGCAGAGACGTTTATAATGATATTATTGACCTACTGACGAAATTTTATCGATCTGACATTATTTTTTACATGTAGCCCATGCAACCTTAAGGTGGTTCTCTTCGGGCACTACAGTTTGTGCGCTTAGCCAGGGCACAAACTATACCATGGGCTTCGTTCTGTCTCTCTCGCTCTTGTGCACGTCGTCTGCTATTTGTGTTTATAATCATTAATACCTTTTTAAAAAGATTGGCTTGTCACAAATTTGATAAACTTAACAGAAAAAGGCGAATTTCATCTTTCTTAAGCTATGTTTTTCATTTTAAAGTCCAGTTTTTTTTATGAGTAATACTATTACTTTATGTCACAGTTGATATAGCATTCATTTACTCTCATGTCAAAATAACCATTTTCAAGAATTTTTTTCTCAAAAATTTGTTCCGCAATATAAACAAACATATGGTATCATTTCTGTGACTTTGAAGAATATTTGTATATATTTTTTAGAAGTTTTTTCAGTTTTTCTAATATGAAGAGAAATACCTTAAGTCCGAATGGAATTCTTGTGAATTGGTACAGCGTACTGTTGTGTAGAAATGCAACTTACTTTCGCGATTCTTACGATAATGGTACTTGCCAGTACCCACTGACCAGATCTGTAGTGGATAGCTGCGTTACACCCTCGAATCTTGCAATATCTCTTCATACGCGGAGGGGATTCATTGTTCGACGCGATGACTCTATTAATAAAATGCGCGTCCAAACAAAGACGCACGAAACCATTCTTTTTTGTTACTACCCGCAACGGATTGTAAAAATCGTTCGTAAATCTTTTAATTATTCCCAAGGCCACCATTCGATTTATTTCACGGGAAACTGCTATTCTTTGGTGAATCGGAATTGGATAGGTTTTCCTCGCGTATGGCTTGGCCACCATTAGCGTATAACAACGTCATACACATGTGTGCAACCCACACTATCCGAGAAAACCTCCGAATTTTCCAAGAAAATTTTTAAAACCTTTTTTCGTGGCTCTATCGTTAACGTTTCTAATTTATCTACATATTCCCTGACGCGTTCCTTCATATTTATATTTTGCTCGTCGCTATTCTCCGAAATATTATCTTCACAACGCATATGTCTAATTACACCCCCTCCATTTTCAGCCAAATCTCGCAAGTTATTATTCTCTGTACTTTCCGGTACTACGTTTGCTATTTTTAAATGAGCGGTCGAAATATCACTACTCGCTTCTTTCGAATTTATCAGTGTTTGCATCTCTTTATCATACCATTTGACGTTATTAATTTGGATCATACTACAAGGATGAATTTCAATCTCTTTTTGCGCGCTTCTAAATTATACCATTTCAGTAGATAATCGTTCTCCACATATGTGAATAGCTTCCTGATCCATTCAAATTCGAACTTCCGCGACTTTAAGCCAATCAACACCCACCAAAATCTCCGTCGATAAACCCGGTATAACTAAAAATGGATACGTAATCTCGTGTTCCTCAATAGTTAAATCGATCATCCTTCTCCCTTTTAGCGTGTCAGGGACTATCCACATGACACTTCGACCGCATCTACGTAGATGCTTGTAACGCACATTTATGCACGTGCGTTTGTACACGCGTATGTGTCTTGACGAAATACAGGTGAACTCGAGCGGTATTGGGGGAAATAGGAAAAGATCAAGTCCGCTTAAATCGAGCCGCCATAGGTCACCGTATAGACACGCGTGCACAAACGCGCGTTACAAGCGCCTACTTGTGCAGACGCAGCCCATTCCATGCTTTCCGTGCTGCGCATGCAGTTGATACCGGCTATTTGCCCATTCCATGGTCCGATCTATTTTCTTTGTTTAGCATGCGTTCAGCACATTATGGTTCACACGTTATGGTGTTCTTGTAACCATAAACATCAGTTGTAAAATAAATTTCATTCATCTCGTTAAAAAAATTCAAATTTGTACGACATCTTTATATTTTGAATAACCATTTAAATATCTATTATTTGTATAGGTATTATTTCGTCAAATATTGAAATAGTATTAAGATGCCAATAAATCGAAACATTTTGTTAAATAGAAAAAAATCACATACTTATTTCGAGAGTAAGATGTTTAAGGACTCCTACATTTAGCGTAAAAGCAGCGAACAATTTAAAATTTTTATGTTATTCCTTAACATAAAAGAAGATTACATGAATTTTTTCAGTATTTTTCATCGCACATTTTTTTGGAGAAAATAATTCTTGAAAAACGAGTTTTTAACATAGGCTCTAACGGAAGATTGAGGTTATGTGGTTTTTAAACATAAAAATCCCTTACAAAAAAAGCAGAAATAAAGTTAAAAAAGCTTTATTTGAATAGAAAAATAATCAAAGAATAAAAACGCAGACGGATCTTAGTCGCTTGTCAGGCATTTGGAAAAGAAGTAAGCGAAAACGTAAATAAAACACCGAGTTTATAGGCTGCGCTAGGCTAAAATACGAAAGAAGCAACGTACATAATCAGCCAGAAAAGCAAAAAATGTTGTCAAAAATAAATAATCGCTAATTTTATGAGTTAAATCACGTTTAAATTAGTATAATTGTGCATTAATAAAACATATAGTTAATCGATAAATACTATGATTTTTGGACATTAAAATATTTATTCAAGGTTCAAAGATGAAATATCAGTTTGAATTTTTGAAAAAGATTCATTTGTATTGATTTTACAACTGGCTAAAGTTGTTAAGAAATGGTCAAATTGCAATTTCAAAAAATCATAACTTTTTCAATTTACATTTTTCAAAGGTGGACCAAAGGACCTATTCTTTTCAAAATAGCGTAAATTTTCAGAAAAAAAAACTTGAATGGCAAAAAACAATTATTTCATTATTTGTTTAAACAATCGTTGTTTAAACAATGTTGTACTGTTTTTACCGAAATAAGACCTGCAGATTCGGATTCTTCGGTCAAAATATTTAAGTGACAACAATTTTTACCCGCGGAATGTTTATTGCATACGGGACGGTACCCAGCGCCCGCAGTACGGATTCAGGTAGTCAGAATACATAAGAAAAATCTTGGTGGAACCTTGGACATCGATGGCCCACGGCCACTTATGGGCTGTGCCAGGAATAAAAAGGAATGGAGCCGAATAGGCGGTCAGAAGCACACCGAAACAGACGAGAATAGGAATCACAATAGAAAAACTGCAAAATAAAGGTGATCTGAGAAAAACATCGAATAAATAACATAACAGTACATTATGCAACTAGTGCGTAAAGCGAATCATTTTTTCACGGGTATTGTTTGTCGAAATTTTCGAAAAAAAAATGTTCAAAAAGATCTTTTAAGGCGATATATGTGTATATTAGTTGATTTTGATCATTTTTGTTTTGTGGGTGTATGTGTGTGTGTGTATATGTATTTGAATTCTTCATATCTCCGAAACGAATCGACCGATTTTCGTCGGGTAAAGCTTATTCTCTTTGTCTCGCGGGAAAAGAAAGGTACACTGATGGATTTGAGTTTTTATTGATTTTCTTTTGTTTTATAACCAAAAAACGATTTTGAATTTTTATTTTTTTTTATTTTTTCATATCTTACAGTCATTATTACATAATATAATAAACTTTTCTTGAAAGGTATTTAAATTACCTATATTTTCCTTTTTTAAAATTTAAAATATCTTCACTTTGTCATTTGTTATTAAGGAAAACTTTTTTATATTTCATAAATTAATTTCTCAAAAAATATTTTATTTATAGACTTGAAATTTTAACCAGTTATTACACTAATTGAAGACTATATGTGGTTAAAATTTCAAGAGATTATCTTCATTTATTTTTTAGAAAAAAATTATTTTAGAAAAAATTTGCGTTTTCATTGTCGCACGATAACTAGAGCAAAAATTATCCAATCGTCCTGAAATTTGGCACAGATGTAGCTTTTATATACCTTCAGATCGAGTTCGTTGCCCTAAAAAATCGGTCCATTACGAAAAAAGATATTTGAGGTTAAAAATTTTTTTAAAAAATTTTTGACTCACATTTTCTCAGAGATTACTTGATTTATCGACTTAAAATTTTCACCACTTATTAAACTTATAGAAGACTATATTTGGTTAAAATTTCAAGAGATGATCTTCATTTGTTTTTTAGAAAAGAATTATTTTAGAAAAAATTTGCGTTTTCGTTGTCGCACGATAACAAGTGCAAAAATTACCCAATCGTCCTGAAATTTGGCACAGATGTAGCTTTTATATATCTTCAGATCAAGTTCGTTGCCCAAAAAAATCGGTTCATTACGAAAAAAGAAATAACGCACAGTTTAAGCTGAATCCGGACCCATGACCCTCTCCTAGTTAGTGTAACCGTACAAGATAAAGTATTAAATTTTAAATATTAGAAGTAAAAGTTAATTAAAGGGATCAATAAATTAAGTTTGAAGAAGCTACGTGCCAATGAATTGGCAGCGGTTTTTATAACTGAGCGCGCGAAACTCTACGTTAAATGCCTGTTCAGCGTGCGTAAAGTATCCGGATTTCTTTCACGAGTGCGTAAAGTGAGTACTTTACGCACTGAGTGCGTGAAGAACTCACCTTACGCAGTACTTCACGCACCGAGTGCGTAAAGTAAACACTTTACGCACTAGTGAAAAAAGGGGGTACTTTACGCACGCTAAACAGGCATCTAAAGTCGAGTTTTACGCACTCAGTTATAAAAACTAATAAATAACACTGAGAACTAAAAGATGTGCATTCCAACATATTTATTTCTTTTTTGTTCTGTACTTATTTCCAATAAAAAGTTATTTTAATTAATTTTTATTTGTATTTGTGTACGATTTTGATATGATTAGAAAAAAACCCATGTTGCCCTACGCACGGGGTGAAATGGATGTTTTGAAGTAGGGTACAATGTAAATTTTTTTAAAAATCAATGATTTTTTCAGGTATAATCCAATGGAATTTTATTCTTGAATAATATTGCCACACATTTAGAACTGCTAGGACCTAGTCGCCTCCATGCACATTATCAAATTCTTTAAAATTACGTTGAGCTTTTCGAAGAAGTTTCCTGCTCGTGGATAGCTCAGTTGGGTGTCGGTGTAGCAGGAGCAGCCATGCGGAATCTGGACCATCAGATTCTCGATCACACCCTCATCGGAAACCGCAACCACTGGATGGTCAATGTAGTTTTGCTTGCACCAAGACTTGGGTAATGACTTGTGGAAATCGTCGATCTCGTTGCAAGATTTGTTCCGTTCTCTGTGAGAAGAGAATAAAACTTACGATCAATTGATGTCTTAAAATGTTGAAAAACCTAAATTGTAATATTACTACTAAAACAATAATATTATTTCCTTCATTGGCAATACAAACTATATTATTTTCGAGTAAATAAAAATAGCAGTATGTAATCTGTTAAAATGCAATCACAGTAGATCTTATTTTTAAATTTTGAGCGAAAATTATTGTCGCAATTCTGTTTGAAACATTTTTTTTAATCTTTTGACAATTTCATAGATTATGTGCATTTTTAGTACTTATTGATTTTAATTATAAGAAGATGAATTCTCGATTCTAAAGTTGGTACGTAATTATTCTGCTGAAACATACATTTATATATCTATTTTAGTAATTTAAAGCATTATTTATAAATTATAGTTCAGAAGATTAGACCAAATATGGATAAATCATAAAAAATGACCATTAATAAGTGTTTCAAAACAAATTTTGATATATAGAAATTATTGCTTCGGTAGTAAAACGTTAATTAGTAAAGAAAACGAAAAAAGTGTTGAAATATTTTAGAAGAAAAAATTTGACGAAATAACAGTATAATAATAATTGCGCAACTTAAGATTTTTATTATCTAACTATTTTACTATACAATGACTACTTTTAATATTTTCAAGAGTTAATATTTGGAAAATATAAATAGGTCGATAATAAATGCAAGAATATATTTCATACTTATTCAGTTAATAAAGGAAACGTACGCGATGATTAAAAAAAATTATAACGCCATAATGACTATGGTTCATAATATAGTTCACTTTCGATTAATTTGCATCTAATCGTAACTGATATTTCTCATTTGTAATCAATAGGATGGCAATCAAAGCCAAAATTGACTATAACCATTTGCTATGTGACGCCATAACATAATAAGCTAATCAGGCAAAGTGAAAAACTATAGCCCTTATCTATAATAGTCACAGGGTGACATATGTATTGGCCGGTCATAAATTAATTGTGACTTTCAGAACTAGGAAGCAAATCAAAACCTTCGTCGAATATAATATATAAATAGGTAATATGGTAAATCATCGGCTTGGAGGAAAAAGGTTCTAACTCGTTATTTCGCTAAGAAAAGTTCTAACTCAGCGAAGCGCTAACTCGACCGAGCGCTAAGAAAGGTTACAACTAGCGGGCTTTTTTACATAGACGTTTCAGTTGAGAATAGTTGTAGACTTTGGAAAATCCGTTTCTGATTTCTTTTGCTTGAAAATATATATACGAGAAATGGTCAAAAAATTTTTTTGAAAGAACGCCTTTTGGACACGTTTTCTTCTTCCCGATATTACGAAGTACAACTACAAATAACAAAGAGCGTGTACAATTAAAAGCGTGTTTAAGGGGGTGCCATAACCGTATCATTACCGACTGAGCAATTGGCACAGTTTCAGGCTTATTAAAAATAAAATACGTAAAATCACAAAAATCAACAGAGAATACTTCGCTGTGGTTTTGAACGTTCTATCACCCAGTAAAAGATTGAAGTCGAAATATTAAGTGGTTTTTGCAAAAACTTTGAACAAAACAAAATTTGGTTTCGTTCAAAGGTTTTGCAAAAACAACTTGATATTTCGACTCCAAACTTTTACTGGGTGATAGAACGTTTAAAACTCCAGCGAAGTGTTCTCTTGATTTTTTGTGATTTTACGTATTTTTTTTTATAAGCTTGAAACTGTGTCAATTGCTCGATCGGTAATGGTAGGACTATGTCACCCCGATAATTAAAAGCGTGTTTGTGACACATTTTTTTTTCATGAAATTTGTAATTATTTTATGTATAAAACTAATTTATCTGTTTGTTACATGTAACCCTGTTTTGTAGAGAACAAGCTCCCCATTGAAGTTGTAAATTGTATGACTGAATTAGAAAAATATTATGTGTAAACGCAGACAGTATTTTGTTTTTTAAGTTAAATTATTGTACAATCTTATATTTCTACTAATTTTGGATGCATTATCTGAGACTATTTATGCACCTTAAAGTACACACACACACACACACACACACACACACACACACACACACACACACCCACGTCGAGTTGCTAGTCTCGCATCAGGCGCCTCCCCTGGTGGCGGATAGGGGAAAGTTCGTCAGATATGAAGGGCACCGGGGAAATAAAATACCCGGGGTGGACCAAAACTAGCTAGGGGAAGGCACCCCAAATAACAAACCAACCATGGACGTAGTGAATGAGAGATATGCATTACCCCAAGTGGGTGCCCTCAATGGAGGGGTTAATCCCACCACCGATTCCAATCGGGTGAAAGCCCCGGTGGTCGGTGCAGGCTCTACGGATTTTGGGGGGAGCCGCATACACTGTACCAGGAATGAGATGGAAGAAGAAGACGAAGTGAGCCAGGATAGCGCAGACGCAGCTGCCTTCCCAACTCTAAAAACAAAGGTAGAGGCTTTGTTGGAGTTTATTCTAGATAAAAAGAACATTCACAACGAGCTCAAGTCAATGGCGAAGACTACTCAAAGAGCCTTAAAAGAATTCGTCAAAAGTCGAAAAAGTCATGAGTCTGGACAAGCTACCAGACCTACCAAGGACGGAACAAGCCACACATCACCGCTCTTTCGGAATGGGAAGGCGTCGGTAGTACACACCGAAGGTAACCGCCAGAGCCAAACGAAAAGAAGGCGAAGATCCGGGCTTCCTCACAGATGCCTGCAAAACCGGAAGCTCAGATAGGACAGACCGACTGGGCAACCGTCGTAAGTAAAGGAATACGCAGAAAATATGAGAGACTCAAGACTGACGGCAAGGAGAAAGTAGTGCAGGCACATACCACGCTTAGGCGCAGGCCTGCTCGATCTGATGCCTTCAAAATAAGAAAGTGCGGTGAGACCACCTACGCCGACATCCTAGGAACTCTCAAAGGGGCACCTGAGTTGAAGGCACTGCAAGAAAGGGTCACGCGCATCAGGCGCACCAAGGCGGGAGAGTTGCTTTTGGAACTAGACAAACCAAACATCGTGTCGCATGAACTGCAAACACTGGTCTCGTCCACCCTTGCAGGGTCAGCGATAGTACAAACGTTGTCCCATAAGGAGATAATCGAAATCAAAGATTTGGACGAGACAACAACAGCAGAAGAGGTAACACAGGCGATCACTTCAATTATCGGCCCCGAAATGATGACCACTGGGGATGTTAGACTCCAGGCGTCTTACAGTGGCACTCAAGAAGCCAGCGTCCTGCTACCTGTAGCAATGACAGAAAAGCTGCTGGAAACTAGAAAACTCAGAATAGGACGGGTCAATTCCCGGGTCCGGCTACGTGAAACATTGACGCGTTGCTTCAAATGCCATGAAATAGGACACCTGGCACGGAATTGTAAGAGTGCAATTGACCGGTCGTCCCTGTGCTTCAAGTGTAAAACCGAGGGTCACAAGGCAGTGAACTGCCCGAGCACCAACGAGCAGGTAACAATGGAGGTCGTAACAACAAACAACGATGGCTAAAGTGCTTCAAATCAACCTGAACCACTGTGCTGTAGCCCATGACTTGCTGCCCCAATTGATCCAAGAGGAGAAGACGGACATAGTAATCATCAGTGAGCAGTACCGGGACCAAAATGAACCAAACTGGGTAAGGGATCGTGCCAGCACGGCGGCCATCTGGGTATGCGGAGAACTCCACATATCCAAACAAATGGACGTCCTTCAGCCCAAATTCACCTGGGTTGAAGTATCCGGTATAAGATTATACAGCTGCTACCTACCACCCAGCGACTCAATAGAAGAGTTCGAAAGATCCCTAGATGCTATCGTCGCCAGCGTTAGAACCTCCACGCTGCCAGTCATAATCGGGGGGACTTTAACGCTTGAGCAATTGAATGGGGAAGCAAGAAAACGAACAACCGCGGACACGCACTGCTTGAGGCCTTCGCGATACTAGAGCTAGAGATTGCTAACATAGGGACAAAACCGACCTACACTAAAGGATGAAAGTCGTCCATAGTAGATCTGACCTTTGTCGACCCCAGATTAAGTCGGGAAGGCTCATACTGGCAAGTCAGTGATCGGTACACTGGCAGCGATCACCGAGCTCTCACGTACCAGCTCCACCAGACAGGCAAAACAGCGAATATGACCCGGATGCCGAAGAGAGAGAAATGGACACCAGCTACTTTCGACAGGGAAGCTTTTCTCTGCTTTCTGGAAGGAGCATCTGTCGAAGGAACAGCTGAGGTTAGGGCCCAAAGCCTCTCGGAGACCATCACAGCGGCATGCGATGCCTCGATATCCACAAGGACGAACCACCGGGGACGCTTACCAGTCTACTGGTGGAACAAGGAGATTGCGGTAATACGTAAAGAGTGTCTTCGTGCTAGGAGACTGCACCAAAGAGCAGTCCGTGGACCATTGTATGATCAATTAACAACTAGATATGAGCAAAAGAGGAAAGAGCTGAAAATTGCCATCAAGACAGCCAAAAGAAAGTGTTGGCAGGACTTCTGCGAGGAAGTGGACAGTGACCCGTGGGGACGGCCGTACAAAACGGTCATAAATAAAATCAATCCCAGAGGCACCAGTGCTCCCTCCTGTCCAACCTTTTTTGATAGAGTAGTCCAAAATTTATTCCCACAACACCAGGAACGGCAACATGGCACTGGTCTAACGGAAAGAATCGGTACAGCCGAGCCAACAGCAGTCACCGAATCAGAAGTGAAGATAGCGGCCAAAAAGATTGCCATAAGAAAGGCCCCAGGACTGGACGGCGTTCCTGGTTTAGCTATAAAGACTGCAGCTCTGGAAGTTCCTTGCATATTCAAGGACACTTTCAATGCATGCCTAAGTGAAGGAATATTCCCGGCACAGTGGAAGATACAGAAGTTGGTACTCCTTCCTAAGGGAAATAAACCTTCGGATGAACCATCCGCGTACCGACCACTGTGCACGTTGGATATAGCCGGAAAATTGTTTGAACGTATCATATCCGTCAGACTGGAGGCAGCTATACAACAGATCGGCGGCTTGTCTGATAACCAATTCGGCTTTAGGAAGGGCCGATCAACGATCGATGCTATCGATAGGGTGGTGTCAGTAGCTGAGAACGCCGTTAGTGGTAGTCGGTGCACAAAACGCATGTGTGCTATAATTGGTTTAGATGTACGGAACGCGTTTAACACGGCCAGGTGGGATAAAATCATGTTCGCATTGGAAGACCTAAGCGTGCCACTGTACCTTCGAAGAGTAATCTCGAGTTACCTAACTGACCGCACGCTTCTCTATGATACCGACGACGGTACGCATTCTTATAAGATCACAGGAGGCGTGCCGCAGGGCTCTGTACTAGGATCCCCAATCTGGAACATCCTGTACGACGGATTGCTTAGGCAACTGCTCCCACATGGGGTGTCGATAGTAGCTTACGCAGATGATATTGCTCTCATTATCGTTGGGAAAACCATCGAAGATGTGCAATACCTCGAAGATACGACAATCGAGGTAGTAGGAGATTGGCTGAGCGACCATGGACTCAGTCTTGCTGCCGAAAAGACCGAGGCAGTGCTCATTGTCAGAACAAAAAAGAGAGTCTACACCACTTTCACGGTCAATGACGAGAAGATTAAGACAAGGGACATCATGAAGTACCTAGGAGTCACAATAGATGCGCGGATGTCGTTTAAAGACCACCTTAGGAACGCAGGATTAAAGGCATCAAAAGTGGCTCGAGCACTCGCAGGCATCATGCCAAACATAAGAGGGCCGAGCAGCCACGACGGTTGCTTCTTTCATCGGTGGTTTATTCCATGATTCTGTATGGAGCCCCCATCTGGGCTAATGCTATAAGGCCTATCAAGTTTGCACCCAAAATCTTAATTCATTAAAACAACAATAATAAATCGATTGCGCATTAAAAAATAAATTAATTTTGTTAATAACATTTTTTTGCGCGAGCTTTTATTTACGAGATATTGACCAATATGTATTGGGCGCAGCCCCCAAAATAAAATTTTATTTTTTATAAAATGGAAAATAGCTAGAATTTTTCGACAAAGCTTATTCGATTGCGCGTCGTGTGCGCGAAGCGCACCCGAATCGTAAATTCGGAAATTCGCATTATTATAATTAATAATAATTAATTTTCCATTCAGCCCCAACGAAATATTATATAGTACTGTGCGCATACGCGCACCCATTATTTCGTCGTGATGTTTCGCGCAATCCGTAGATGACTCCCTTTGCAACTACCAACGACGGCAACGACCATAAGTAGACGCGCGGATTGCGCGAAACATCACGACGAAATAATGGGTGCGCGCATGCGCACAGTACTATATAATATTTCGTTGGGGCTGAATGGAAAATTAATTATTATTAATTATAATAATGCGAATTTCCGAATTTACGATTCGGGTGCGCTTCGCGCACACGACGCGCAATCGAATAAGCTTTGTCGAAAAATTCTAGCTATTTTCCATTTTATAAAAAATACGATTTTATTTTGGGGGCTGCGCCCAATACATATTGGTCAATATCTCGTAAATAAAAGCTCGCGCAAAAAAATGTTATTAACAAAATTAATTTATTTTTTAATGCGCAATCGATTTATTATTGTTGTTTTAATGAATTAAGATTTTGGGTGCAAACTTGATAGACCTAATGCTATACGTAGTAACCCAAGCTATGGTGTAGCTTGCCGAAGGGCCTGCAGGACAATCGCACTGAGAGTGGCCTGCGCCTACCGTACCGTGTCAGACATCGGTCTCTCGGTAGTCGCCGGACTGCCACCCTTGGACCTAATGGCATGTGAGAGAGCTGAGGTATATCGCGAAGGAGTGATAAGAGAAGAGGGCGAACTTAATCAGGGACCACGTCAAAACCGATGGTCCAGGAAGACTGTGGAAGAGTGGCAGCGCCGATGGGATATAGCAGACAAAGGTCGGTGGACCCATCGCATTATCCCATGTGTCGTGGAGCGGACGGAGAGGGGACACGGACTCGTGACCTTTCATCTCAACCAGGTACTAACGGGGCATGGCTGCTTTCGCAGCTACCTGAAGAGAATTGGAGTGTACGAAAGCGCGGAGTGCCCAACATGTCCTGAAAGTGATGAGGACGTTGGACACGCTTTGTTCGTATGCCCCAGGTTTCGGGAAGAGAGGGAAAGATTTCAAGCCTTATGGGAAGGCCCCTTAACTCCCGAGGGCAGCTGGAGATGCTTACTCTCTTCGCAGAGAGGATGGGATGCTGTGATTGGTCTCATCACCGAGGTGGTGGACAGATTGAACTCCATAAGGCGAGAAGAAGAAAGAAGAGGAAACCGTCTCACAGAGGACCAGGCGGGGTAGAGGGCCGTAAAGGCTGCGACTGCCCTCCGCGAAGTAATGCCTAACGGCGGTTTCCGCGGGGGAATTACAGTCGGGGGGAGGCCCTGCTATAGAACAACAGCAGGGGGTTTTAGTAGGTATTGCCAGAAATGGTGGAGTCCTACATAACATCTCGTATGCGTAAATGCATTTTTCCTAACCTCTTCTAAAACACACACACACACACACACCCACACACACACACACACACACACACACACTAGGGGGTACCCCCTACTCGCTCCGCTCGTCAACCCCCATTTTAAGTAACAAGCCATTTGTTCTATTTGTTCCACATAACGCAAGAGGTAAATAAATGAATGCGTTTTTTTAGTGGTACCTCGAGTAGGCCTAATCCACATTTAAATAAATATCATATATAATTTTTATTTTGATATTGAATAAGATATTTTATAACATCATTTAAATACTTCTATTATATATATTTTTTATTATGTAATTTTTTTTAATATATAAGAGTATTATTCACGATAAAAATTTTGATTTGATCCATACTTAAATAAATTTCATATACAATTTTCATTTAGTCGTTGATTAAGATCTTATAACATCATTTGAACAATTTCTACTTTATTTTATACTGATATTGCGTATCAACTGATGAGAATGTTTCCATCGGTTTTACAGTCTTATAAATTAAATTAAAATAAGTAATATTTATGGCAGTCAGATTGCCCTTGTTTATAATCACCACCATTTTTTTAACTTAAAAGTTTTTATTTCAGATTCTGCGGGGGTGATTATAAACAAGGGCAATCTGACTACCATAAATATTAATTATTTTAATTTAATTTATAAGACTGTAAGACCCATGGAAAAATTCTCATCAGTTGATAGTAAGTTGCAGTTGACATAAGTAATATTTTTAATGCTATTGCGCATATTTTATATTGGGAAATTTATTTTTTGAATATATAAGAGTATATCTACGTTATCAAGTTGGATTTAAAAATCTTTTGTTCTATTTTATTTTTATTATTTTATGTATTAAACTGAAACTTAAATAAATTTCGTACACCGATTACATTTAGCTATTGATTTAGATCTCTTATAACATCGTTTAAACAATTTCTCATTTATTTTGTACTATTATATTCACGTTAAAAATTTTGATTTAAAAATCGTTTCTTTGATTTTATTTGAATTTTATATGGATCAAATCGTCACTTAATTAAATTTTATATACAATTTTCATTTAGCTAATCATTAAAATCTCTTAACATCATTAAAATAATTTCTCCTTTATTTTATACTGTTATTGCGTATATTTTATATTGAGAAATTTGGTTTTTGAATATATATGAACATATTTAATAAATATATGCAATGTATACACATATTTACTTATATAACTAAATTTTTTTATAATTATCAAGAATTTCTTCCCAAACTATATTTTCAATTTCTAATGAATTTTCTAAATTATTTTGTATATATATGTTATCTGGATTTCCACACCTTGATAAAGCAACATATAATTGACCGTGTGAGAATAATTGCCTTTTGATGTATAACCCTGCATAATCAAAACTTTGTCCCTGAGATTTATTAATGGTCATACAAAATACTAATGTTAATGGAAACTGTTTTCTACAAAGAATAAAAGGTAATGAAGAAGATTCTCCTGTATTTAATGTTATTCTAGAAATAAAAACTCTATTACCTACTTTTTCTCCTGTTAATATTTCCGCTTCAATATTATATTTAAATAATTTGGTTATTTTAATTTTATTACCGTTACACAAACCTTCATGTATACTCAAATTTCTAATTAACATAACATTGGCATTAACTTTTAAATCTAATTTATGAGGTGGCAAACCTTCATAAATATTGTTTAATGTTTCTATTGGAAAAAGTATACGAATGTTGTCATCACTTTGATCAACACCTTTATGAGTCGTATAATCTGTACAATAATAAGTCTTTATCACCATTTAATAACATTAAAATTTTTTCATTCAAAAATTTAATTTTTTCATTATGAGGTGTTAAAATAACACGATCATAATCATTTATTTTATTAATATTTTTATAAATTTGTAAGTAAACATCGTTTGTTCTCCAATTATTAGGTATTATAAAAGGATTTATATTACCGTCTCCAATTTGTTATAATAATTTCGAGAATTCTTTATTCTGAGAACGAATATTGTGTTTTAGTTTGAAAATTTTAAATAAAGGCCAAAGTTCAGAATATTTAATAGTGTCTTCAATTATAGCGTTTCTAAATCCGTGTTTCATTACTGGGAGTATTTATAAAAATCACCTCCTAAAATTATTAATTTTCTCCCAAAAGGTAAATCATTTGTACATAAATCGCTTAAAGATCTGTCAATAATTTCTAAAGCATTTTTGGGTATCATAGATGCTTCATCCCAGATTATGACTTCCGTTTCTCTTAATTTCTTTTTATCTGATTCTAATTTAAAAATAATATTTTCCATACTATTTAAATCTAATGGCAATCTAAAGCTTCTATGAGTAGTCATTCCTTTGGGTAAGAGAATAGATGCTATACCAGTCCAAGCCATTGATATAATATTTTTTCCTTTTGATAGAAAATAATAAATTAAAGTTTTATATGGCCGAATCCATCTCAAATCAGACAGCCCGCGTATGCCTATTTCACCTATCATGTTGAAATAAAAATATTTATGTTCTACTCGAAAAAATATTTTACACGTGTTTTTTTATTTTTTTGTTTCATCAAAATTTCATGCGTTCAGCGATACCGAAAAATTCCGAGAAAATTCTTTCATTGAGAAAAAAAATTTTCAATGTGATTTTCAGACTGCTATTGTTTCAGCAGTTTTTCAAGCTTTTAAACGTGTAACACATAATTTCACTCAGTTTTGAGCCCTCTTTAACGGCCTTAATGTCATTTTCAAAAAAAAATAAAAAATCCACGAGCTATGCACTTTTTACTGAAAAATTCATTTTTAAGAAAAGTGCCTTTTTCTCGAAAACCCCATGTTTTTTTTGCACAATTTTTGTTGTCGTGATAGAGGACGGTAATGCCTAGCTAGACGTATTTGTGAGATTCGGTACTTTTTTCCTGGGATAGCGATCACTAATGAGATAACACACAAACAAATTTTTCACGCTTAACGCTTATATATAGTCAATGATATTAGAGTCAATGTAAAGGTATTTATCTTTGTGCGTATGTAATATACATGTATGTGCGCCTACTTATAGGAGTATATGTACTAGTACATTTGTCCGCTAGATGGATATGGTTTGACTTAACATTTACAAAGAAAAGTTCGGTTTCTGCTATATATCACACATCTCGTCTTATTTAAAACCATCATCTTTTGGAAAATTATTACATATTTACACCTTATCAACTCAACTACGATGTCTCAATATTACTCAACAGAGAGAATCAAATGTGCAGACTTTTAGACAAACACAAACAAATTATTTACAAATCTAGTTCCGTACGTTTAAAACAACTTGAGAATCTTGCTCATCCATTGAAGCACCTCTATCCTCATTTACCTTTGACACCTTCTACATATCTGTGTCAACATTGTTACAATCGTGCTTTAGAATTGGTGAGTAGTACTGACAATGAATTTATAACGGATAATGAAGTTACCGATAACGTAGTTGATAGAGATGAAGATTTTTTACCAAGTACTCCAGAACGCATTGAAGAATTTAATAATGAAATAAGTACATCTTTCTTAGGTTCTGTATCGCCTCTTAAAAGAAAAAATCTTATACATGAAAAATCAATTGAAAATTACGTAACAAAGAAGAAAAAAAAAATACTTTCAACATTGTCTAATACCCTTGATGTGAAGTTGAACAATGTTTATGACGTTTCTATAACAGCAAATGAATCAACTGTATGCCATTGTACAGAATGGATACAAAATCTTGGTCTAGCCTTGCAAAAGTGTTCTACGGTATCAGAAAAAATAAAAATTCTGACTTTGCTACCTTCATCCTTTACAAAACATGAAATTTTATCTTTATTTCCAGAAATAACAATGTATATGATCAACAAATCGAGAAATCTTGTTAAAGAAAAAGGAATTTATTCAGAACCAGATGCATATTCAGGCCATCCGATTGATGAAAACATGGAAAAAATTGTTATGGAATATTATTTAAATGATGATTTTAATTGTTCAAGACAAAGTCCTAATAAATGTGACGTTGTTACAATTAAAGTTAACAATAAAAAAGAGAAAAAGTTAAGCGTTTTCTTACTCGAAGTTTAAAAGAGACGTATAAAGTATTTAAAAATGATTATCCAGAATTGAGAATTGGAAAATCGAAATTTTATAGTTTGCGACCAAAGTATGTCTTACTTAGCCCCATCAAAGAAGTTTGTCTCTGTATCTATTGCGCAAATTATGATTTATTTCTTACGAGCTTAATTAATTTTAGAGGGAGTAACGTCACAGACTTGGATGAAAGTCGGTCACAAATAATAAATGCAACAATGTGTTCTGAGCCATCTGATTTATGTTATTTACAAGAATGTAAACTATGTCCAGGGATTAAGGGAATTACGTTTCATGTTTTAAAACTGCAAGATGTAGAAGGCACAGAAGAAATTACATATGCTTTGTGGGATAATGGAAACCTGATTAAAAGACACTATCAATTTCTGCTTTTAAAGATGAACTTTCGGGTTGGACCATGAGGGTTGGTACTCACATGTATGTAAAAAATATACAACGCAAAGCTATAAAAACAGAAAGAGAAAGTGCTAAGAAAGACTCACATCATTTAGTTCTTCAAATAGACTTCGCTGAAAACTGGGCTGTGATTCATAATAAAGCTGTTCAAGGAAATCATTGGGTTAATGATCAAATTTCTATTTTCACAGCAGTCTCTTATCAAGGGGATTCTACACAAAGTTTCGCAGTTATAAGTGATGACCGAAAACATGATTCAGCGTATGCTTTGCTAGCAGTACAAAAAATTATAAAATTCTTGAAAGAAAATTGTTGTGATTCAATTAAAAAAATTACCATCGTATCAGACGGCGCTGCGAGTCACTTTAAAAATCGCTTTCAATTAGATGAACTAAAACGAGCACCGTGTGATATAAAATGGTTGTTCTCTGCTACTGGGCACGGCAAAGGAGCTGTAGATGGTGTGGGTGGATTTATAAAGCATTATGCTACTTCGCATAATCTTCGAGAGCCCCTTGAAGAAGCTATTCAAAACGCAAATGATTTTGCAATACATGTTCAAAAATATACTGATGCTATTAAAATAATACATTTACAAGATGCTGAAATAGAACAATTCAGAAAAGAAGAAAAAATATTGATTGGCTTACAACTCCAAAGTATCCTGGAATTCAAAAACTCATATATGGGTTAAAAAACATGTGACGATAAAATACATTGTTTGACAGCAAAGACCGCTGATCGTCCGCTTACTGAATTAAGAACAATGAAGCAGAAAAACAAAGGTAGTAAAATAGGTATACAAATGAAAAAAAGGTATAAAAATAAAAAATCAAAAAGACGCAAATAACAAATAAATACATAGTTATGTGTACCTGTATATTACATACACACAAAGACAAATACCTTTACATTGACTCTAATATCATTGACTATATATAAGCATTAGGCGTGAAAAATTTGTTTGTGTGTTATCTCATTAGTGATCGCTATCCCAGGAAAAAAGTACCGAATCTCACAAATACGTCTAGCTAGGCATTACCGTCCTCTATCACGACAACAAAAATTGTGCAAAAAAAACATGGGGTTTTCGAGAAAAAGGCACTTCTCTAAAAAATGAATTTTTCAGTAAAAAGTGCATAGCTCGTGGATTTTTTATTTTTTTTTGAAAATGACATTAAGGCCGTTAAAGAGGGCTCAAAACTGAGTGAAATTGTGTGTTACACGTTTAAAAGCTTGAAAAACTGCTGAAACAATAGCAGTCTGAAAATCACATTGAAAATTTTTTTTCTCAATGAAAGAATTTTCTCGGAATTTTTCGGTATCGCTGAACGCATGAAATTTTGATGAAACAAAAAAATAAAAAAACACGTGTAAAATATTTTTTCGAGTAGAACATAAATATTTTTATTTCAACATGATAGGTGAAATAGGCATACGCGGGCTGTCTGATTTGAGATGGATTCGGCCATATACAAATGTTTTACCCGAACCTCCAGGACCATTTATAAAATTGATTTTATTTATATTTTTTATATGTTGTTTGAAAATAAATTTTTTATCTTCATTTAATTTTGTAAACATATCTTCGAATATTTCCTTACTAATTAGGTTATGTCAAGAGGATACTGTACCACTAACAGTCCACACGAACATATAACGAATTTAATATTGTTTATGCCTAGAGCAAAGCGTTCCTGTAGATGGCAAAGCACCGTCGATTTAATGTTTCTGGAACTCCTGCGTCTTTTTTGAACGTCTGCTGCTCCTTCGCAGTGCCCTCGCAGAATATAGCGCGAGTTTACATTTAAATGTTGCAAGTGAAAATGTTCACTATTTAAGGAGGTTCGATACCAAAATGAATAATATAAGATCATTTCAAAAATTTAATATGTTGTTCTTTGATTGATTTTCTATAAGTGTGGGGATTTTCATATCTTTTGTCACCTCGGTTATGATATTATTGAACTTAAAAGATCAACTCTTATACACGGATTCTTATGGAAGTACCTTTACTAAAACACAAAACACTTAGTATGCGATTCTTTACAAAATATAAGAATGATCCAAAACACTATTCGCAATATAGCAAATATACAGGAGGATGTCTGTACGAAGTCGATTCGTACGTTTATAGACCTCGATACTTAGTACTGCGGCAAAACATAAACAAACGATCGAGTTCGTTGGCTGCGAGAGGAGGTGCGCGGTAAGCGGAGCAGCGCGCGCGGTGCGAGGAGAAACCTTTCTCCTTCCCCGCACGCTGAGAGGTATCTATCCTCCTTAAGCAAAAATAAAAGAAAAATTAATCAAAAGATACAGGCTTTTTATCGTCCGTTATAACGAAGACTTCGTTAAAAAAATCCCCCTTCTAATAATATGAAAAAATACAATGCTTTTTTCGTACTTAGTCAATCAAGTTTTATTTAAGGTGGTTCCCTGGAGATCAGAGTTGATTCAATACGTACTTGGAATTACACACGTAGGTCAATAAAGACATAACGAATGCCATATCTAAATTTCAGAGCATTTTATCGTTTGGTTTCTGAGTAATTGCTGTGTAAAGTTATACGGATTACATGGGAGATATATCTATATTGATACTGCGTTCTCGCTCTCCTACATTACATATGTAGTATCCCTCCGCTAGGCAGGCTCAACATTACACGTTCAAGTCCAAAAAAGAGGAGAGAGCGACCCCTATCAGCTCGCACGCGCGCCTCAAACTTCAGTTTTGTCCATGTGCGCGAGGCGACAACACGTGCTTGAAAGTCCACCGGGTAAGATTCTTAATTTTCGATTGTAGTTATTAAGACTCACCAAACTGGGTAAGAGAAAGCATATAACGCCCGAGGAAAAGTTAGAGAAGTATGCTAAAAAGATTAGAAAGATTGAAGAAAAGAAGGAACTAGAGAGGTTAAGAGAGCAAGCGCTGGATTCTCGGAATTCTCAGAACGAGGTCGGTAACGACCAGAATGACAAAGAGAACAGGGCTTCGAAGGCCAATGTCTCACCACTAAAGAACAAGGAGAATGAGATTGAGGAACAGTTTACGGAGGAGACTGACGAAAGTTGGTTGAAAATCGTAAGTAAAATCACTCATAGAGTATCATGTACGCGTATGTAGCGGTCGAACTGTCGAACGCGGGAACGTTGCTTTGGGTGGCTTGATACGCCGTGTTTACATGTATGGTAAAACGACCGCGAAGAAAAGCGTCCGTGCTTGCTGTTGTGGTAAGTCAAGAGACGTCGCTTATTATTAGTCGGTGCTAACTGCTTGGTTAGACGAGACAAATAAAAATATGCAAAAATATCCAAAAATTATGCTAACTGATTGGTTAGATAAAATAAAATTATATTTGTATATGATTTAGATTAGTTAGTTTGTAAATAAATAATCATTGTTTAATTCTTGTCAGATTGGAGATGATCCCAAAACAAAGCAGAGCCTTAAAGATGAATATGAGAGAAGATCTATTGAATCGTTGGAAGTTCATTTGTAGAGAGGCTAGCACAAAAGAAATGAAAGAATTGTATGAACAATTAGACAAGAAATATGAATGCCTCAAAGAGTTGAGCGCACCTAAGCTAAATCAACAGATTATTAGTGCAATAAGAGAGGTGACTGTAACTAGAGATAAATACATGTGCGAGGTGCAAAATATAGCTGGTAAGGCAATATTCATAATTGGTTCTCTGATGACGTCACTATATGAGGGTGCAGAAGAGATGGATCTTGAAACTCTATTAGAGTGTTTGAGTGATACAGCAAGATTGCTGGCATTCATGACTTTCAAGGAGTCTAAATTAAGGAAAGCCTTTATTGAACCAGGATTAACAAAAGAGACTGTAGCAATTTTAAAGGATACGAAGATTGATGATTATTTATATGGAGAACAGTTGTCAGAAAAATTAAAAGAAGCAAAAGCTATTAGTAAATTAGCTGAGACTATAAAAGCTCAACCACCCAATAAAGCTAATGTAATAAATCAGAAACAGGGAAAACAATCTTTAAACACAAAATTCCCACGTCGTCAGGCTCAAACGGGATTTACACCTATAGGAGGACGACAGAAACCAAAGCCATATTTCGAAAACAAATAACCGTTTGTAAACCAGAATGCACAAATACCATTACAACAACCAGTAACTCAACAGAACCCAGAAAAGAATAATGTAGGTCAAACAGCTGGTAGATTAAAAAATTTTATACATAGATGGGAAGAGATTACTGATGAAAAATTTGTTTTAAATTATTTACAAGGCTATAAAATTCCAATGTCAAAACACATAGGTGAAATTAATAGAATTCGAATACATGGTCCATTGAAAAATACTTCTCAAATTGAGGATTGTCAGGTAGCTATAGAAAAACTTTTGAAAAAAGGTGCAATTGAAAGATGTGATTATGTAAAAAATCAATGGGTATCTTCTTATTTTTTAGTTAAAAAGCCAGATGGCTCTAACAGATTTATATTAAATCTAAAACAATTCAATAAATTTGTATTAAAACAGCATTTTAAAATGGAAAATTTGAATACGGCGATAAATCTGATTTTTACAAATTATTTTTTAGCGTCTGTAGACTTGGAAGATGCCTATTTTTTTATACCAGTGCACATTGACAATAGAAAGTATTTGAGATTTAGCTTCAATGGACTTTTATATGAATTTGTTTGTTTACCGTTTGGGTTGTGTACAGCACCATATATTTTTACAAAAGTCATGAAAGTAATTGTAAAATATCTAAGATCATCAGGTTTTTCATCTGTAATCTATCTAGACGACATTTTGTGTATAGCTAGTTCTTTCAAAGAATGCGAAAGAAATGTCAATCAAACGGTCAAACTGCTGGAAACCTTGGGGTTTAGAGTGAATTATAAAAAATCAAGTTTAATACCAAATCATTATGATTGACACAAAGGAGTATGCAATTAAAATACCAGAGGATAAGAAAGAAAAAGTTTTTCAGATAATAGAAACATTTTTCAAAACATTATTGTACTATTAAGGAGGTTGCACACTTAATTGAAAAACTTGTATCATGCTGTATAGCAGTTGAGTGTGCCTGCTTATACACCAAACGTCTAGAGAGAGAAAAAGTTTTTCAATTGATTTTCAATGATTATAATTATAACAGAGTTATGTCAATACCTAGTCGAGTTAAAGAAGATCTTTATTGGTGGGGAACTAATATAAAAGAAAAAATTCATTATATTAAATCGGATAACTTTGCGATGACCATTTATACTGATGCATCCACGACTGGTTGCAGGGCGTCAGGGGCTCTAGAGATATTTATGGATTCCCGTCAGAAAAGGAATCAAAATTTCATATTAATTATTTAGAATTACTAACTATAAAAATAGGCTTGAAGGAACTTGCGTCACATTTGAGAAATGTGCAAATCTTAATAAAGACTGATAACTCTACTGCATTAGCATATATTAATAAGATGGGTGGTATAAAAATATCGCTTTCGCAGACTTGATATGTTTCAAGGGTTATGTATACGCTCAGCGCGCCAGCGTGCACTCTCTATCTCTCTCGCTCAAAGCTGTCTGTCGGTCTCTTACCCAGGGAACCACCTTAAGTCACAGGGACGCGGAAGGACACGGAGGATCGCGGGGGGATAGTTTTCATTTTGCAGTTTTCAATGCGGTCGGATAATGCGAAGGGACGCGGAGGGACGCGGAGGGTTAGCATCTTAATTGAGCTTACTACTATGTAGTATAGTTTTATATATATATGTGTGTGTGTGTGTGTGTGTGTGTGTGTGTAGTGAATGTGTCAATTCAAATGCAAACTACAAGGAGTTTCCAAATAATTTATGTCTTTTAGGTATTACCTATGTGAAATATGAGATTGTACAATACAGTACTCCTTCAGAATACCGCCATTACTCTCTCTCTTACTCTAACGAGTTGTTTATGAGATAGAAAAGGACACACGGCGGCGGTAATCTGAAGGAGCACTGTAATTTGATTTAAAAATCAAAATACTGCCTGCGTGTACACATAATATTTTTCAAATGCAGTCATACAATTTACAACTTCAATGCAGAGCTTGTTCTCTGTGTGTAACATTTCAGAAAGTGGTAACATTTCAGAAAGAGATCGATTAGTTTTATACGTAAAATAATTACAAATTTCATTAAAAAAAAATGTTTCACAAACACGCTTTTTGTTATTTGTAGTTGTACTTCGTAATATGGGAAAGAAGAAAACGTCTCCAAAAGGTGTTCCTTCAAACAAATTTTTTGACCATTTCTCGTATATATTTTTATATAGCAAGAGGAATCAGAAACAGATTTTCCAAAATCTACAGCTATTCTCAACTAAAACGTCTATGGAAAAACGCCTAGGAGTTGTAATCTTTTTTAGCGCTCGGTCGAGTTAAGCCTTTTCTTAGCGAAAACTTCAGTTAATACTTTTCTTAGCGCTCTGCTGAGTTAAAACTTTCCTTAGCGCTCCGCTGAGTTAGAACTTTTCTTAGCGAAATAATGAGTTAGAAGTTTTCGTAGCAAAATAACGAGATAGAACCTTTTTCCTCCCAGCCGACGAAATGATATTTTCGTCTGAGAATAGGGTACCGAGGAGTCGGCTGATCTTTCCGGGAGGAGTAGGAAGTGGAGGAAAAGATGAATGGCATAGAGTCTAGTTACGTACCTGCACCATTCTACTGGGATGCCCTGCGGCAGACTTCCATGTAGATGCAACGTAGTTGTCTGTAACAAAAATATAGCCTCAGTTATAACGAGAGTTCAGATCAACCTATAATTCACGCGCCCCGCGTGTTTCCCATCGATTAGCGCGAGCGCTTTACTTGATTAGCATTCGCCTCGATCGAGAGGCGTACTTGGGTACTTTTTGCTTCTTCCTAGAGGAAGCTTTGTGATAGTAATATTTTGAGTTGTTGTAAAAACATGTTATAATTGTTTTTCGAGGTGTCACAAATCAAAATACAAGATTTTTGAAAAATGTCTGTATGGACGTGTGTGTGTGTGTGTGTGTGTGTGTGTGTGTGTGTGTGAGTGTGTGTGCGTGTGTGTACGCCTGAATCTCAGCATCTACCAGATCGATTTTAACCGGACGGGTCTCATTTTTTGTTTTTTTTTTGTTTGATGGCGGGTCAAAAATTCGTTTTTTGATTCGCCGATGCTTTCTTGTTTTATCTCGAATTTTCAATTTTCTCAAAATTGATTTTTGTTTTTTATTTAATGATAAGATCGAGATATTTGAATCGAATGGATAGCATTCGAAAGAGCATCAAAATACCTATATTTTCTAAAAAAAAAAATTCTCTAGCTATCGCGGTTCTTTTGTTATTAACAAAAACGTGTTTTTTTTTTTAAAGGCTGATAACTCTTAAATTAAACGATCATTTTTTTTTGAAAAAAATTATGATAATGCAATATATAAATAACTATGATCTGTAAAAATTTGAATCCACTTTGTCGACTAGTTTTTGAGAAAAAAATCGAAATATGAAAAAAATGAGTTTTGTATGTCCAAAGATTACGGGAGTAAAATTGACTTCATCGCTTCGAAATTTCTTGTAGAGGTAGATTTTGGATAGCTCTCGGTCGACTTCTTTGGGCAACATAAGTAGTCCAGAAATTTCAAAAATATTTGAGGTTAAAATTTTTTTAACCTTTTTTTCAAGTTGTAATTTCTCGAGAACGGCTTCATGTATCAGCTCCAAATATACAGACAATTTTGTATGTGATATAGATAATATGTGTACGAATGTTTATCTAGATTGTACGATTACTTTTTGAGATTTGATTTTGAAAATTTGCGTATTTTACGAAGTCATTTTCTTTGTCGCATGATAACTAGAGAAAACAAAAATTGGTTTAATCATGTTGAAATTTTGTGAGATGTAGAGTTTATATATTATTGTATAAGTCCTTTAGGTAAAAGAATTGTCTCATGATTTTTAGAGATATTTATGGTTAAAATTTTTTTACGGTTTTTTTCAAAATCGTAATTTCTCAATGACGACTTCATGTATCAGCTAGAAATTTATAGACTATTTTGTATGCGATTTAGGCATTATCTGTATAAAATTTTATCCAGATTATATGGTTATTTTTTGAGATATTTGATATTTAAAATTTTAGTATTTTTGAAACTGAATTTCTTTGTTGTCGCACAAAATAACTACATTAAAATTGTTTTAATTTCTTTGAAATCTGGTGGAGATGCAGAGTTTGTATATTATTTATTAGAAGAGTTCTTAGGGTAAATAATTCGTTTATGAATTTCAGAGATATTTGACATTAAAACTATTTTAGCCCTCATTTAAAATCGTAATTATTCGGAAGCGCATTTATGCATACTAAAAAATGGAAATGATCTGCGCTATGCGCTATGCGCCCGTGTTGTGTACCTGCTTGTTTTGTAATAGCCATTTATTGTTTTTAAGGGGATGTAGGAGCGAACTTTACCGATGGTGACCTCCACCTCGAGCCGCATTTCCCATTGTTCGCGCGAAATTTACTTCGTAATACAGAAAATTAAGTTGCTAACGATTTTTTATCGTGCAAAGAACACGGGATCACAGCATTTTCAATAATCAAAATGTTCAATAATTTATATAATGCAATATTCTTAAAATTGACGCGTGGAATTACGTAAAAGTGACGGTCATCTTACAATTTTCTATGTGAAACGTCATCCTCACCTCGCCTCGTATTTCCCATTGTTTGGTTTAACTAAAAATTATTAAATGCTGTATAACATTTATAAACATTCCTTATTATAACAAGAACACGCGATCACCGTATTTTTGTGCTTTACGATTGTACACTTTTTTTTATTTATGATATAAAGTTTTTGAGGTTAGGAAATTTTCAACCAATCAGCGTGGCTCCGACATCACCTTAAGGTGAGAACCTTTTTCTTACATCGGAAATACCAGAAAGAGCATCCAAATACAGACAGGCATACTACTAGAGACAAATACCCTACGTGTGAAATTTCACAAAGAAACTATAATTTGAAGATGGTAATATTGCAATCAATTATTTTATTTATTTTTCACACATAATTTAGAAAAAAAATCATACCTATTATTTTATTCATATTGTATAAATAATTTAAAAATTAATACTTTTTAATCTTCATAAATGAATTTAATTATAATTATGTCATAAATTGTTGCAATAATTATAAATTTTGTTATTAAAAATGAATTAAAGGAAGAAACAAATTAAGTTTGAGGAAGCCGCGGGCCAATGAATTGGCAGCCGTTTTTACATTATAAGTATCTGCGCGCGCATGTTATTGCCAAGCAACAATCGCTGCCTTGCTTATCATGCAGCTAATTTCTTGTTCGAAGAAATATTGACTACAACGTAACTGATTGAGAATAAATAAATTTTAGATATTGATAACAATTCGGCGTAATCAAAACAGCCGGGATTTAATAACGATAGAAAATAAATTTAATGCTCTATGTAAACTCGAATATATAAGACATTTTTGACATTGTCTATCATAAGAGCAAAACTTGTTTATCATCCATTCGATTTTACAATGCATTAATTTTTCTTAGAAGTGCGGCTCTTCAATTACCATTATTTTAAGGGGTACAATTTTTTTTCTAAAAATATGAAAAATATTTATTAACTTCAAAAGTTAATAAATATTTGTAAAATAAACTTGTAATTGAGAAGAATTAAATAAACTATTTACACTATTTACTTATCATTTAATAGCTTGCTCATTCTATGAAAACATTTAAAGTGAACATTATTGTCACAAGTGAGGGCTCGCCAATAATTAATAAATAGAACTCATTGTCAGTAAATGTAAAAACTTTCGAGTAACTGAGAAAGGATTGGCAAATTCAATATATTACAAATTTACTGGAAATAATTATGACATTGTTAGTCATTCACGCGTCAGTGTTTCTTTTAATTGTACAATATAACAAAAGAAAGATCACCGTTTACATAATAAATATCAACTTACAAAAGTGTCACAAGGCGGTGCTGAACGAGGTCGCCGAAGTTGGTTGTCGTTGAACTCAGAACTGTCAACTTCGGTGGGCTTGTTCTTCGCTCTGTCCACGATCTGTCTGTCGGCGGCTTCAGAGAGAGCCTCATCTCCGAGTTTTGCTGGAGCGTCATGATTCCGGTTCACCTGTTCGACGACCTTCGGGACGAAGGCGTCGGAGATCGACTTGTTCTCGAGCTCCTTTGGGGCAGCCTGGACCAGAGCCAGTTCGAGGGTCAGGAAAACGAGGCAGGATGTAATGTGACGCATCCTGAAGATGTGTGTGTGTAGTGTGTCTGATTATCTCGACCGGAGAACACTGATGTGTCGGACTGGCAACTGACGAGCTTGAGTTCTTCTGGGTATATTTATAGTGGAAAATAGGCTCCTCCCTAACTTTCGAAAAGGGAATACCTGAAAATACCATATCAGCTCCCAAGTGGTAGTTGGAATTCTGACCACTCCCATTTCTAAGAATTCTGAGTGAGAATTGGTTAATTAGATACAAATATTCAGCACACATTTAAAAATAGTAAATAATTATAATTAAAAAATTTTTTTTGATAAATCTTAATTAATAAACAACTAAATTATTTTGGAATTTATATTTTTCTAAAATATTAATTATTAATTGGTGTAAGTACTGAAAAAGGCGGGGCTAATACAAATTATTAAACAACTTAAAAATAATAATTGTATTTCTTCAATTTTATTTTAACATGTAAGGGAAATAAAAATAAAAATAGATTTTAATATAAAAAAACATGAAAATGTTACATAAATGGTTGAAAACTTTTAATTAATTAGTATTGTTAATAATTTAGTTGTTTTACATTAGAAATTAAAGACTATAATAATTGGAGTTAGAGTTAGTATGATTAACGCAAATATTAGCAAAGATTTTGTTTATAAATATATTTACATAGTTACAAATATTCCTAAGAATATAAGATTTACAAGCTTTATCGTATTTTAAACTTATTATAATTACATATAAACAATGTTCTATTTGATATTTAAGTTAATATAAAAGTATTCCAGTTTTATTATAATTTTTATAATACCGAATACATAGAGAAAATCAGTTAATGTTTGAGTTTACTTCACAAAAATGTTACTAACTTTAAAAGCATTTTATTCCAAAAGAAACAACTAATTAAGTAAAGATTTGCTTACAAAGCGATAAAGATTATTCCTAGGAACAAAAATTTATTTAATTTAGTTATACGGGTAAAAATAAAAATTTTTAATGAATTTTCCTAGTATTTTAAAGTGGAAAATTTCCAACTTTCAAGCTATAAACGAGAGGTAGAAAAATGTGCTGGAATAATAGTACCCTTCTTCATGTAAAAAAAATGTTTCCTTGGACATTCGCCATCAAGCACGATTTTCTCTTCGGAAGGTGCAATAAACTTTTGGGTAGAGTAGAAAGACAAACATCAGCCCGTGCTTTCATTACCTATCGACGGTTGAACCTTTTTCGAACAACTTATACCTGAGCTACGTTTCCTCCTCGGATGGACACAAGGATCTTAATACAAAAAATTAAAAAATTTTCCGCTTCCCTATCTATAGCTAAAGGGCATGGCGAAACATCCGTTAAAATAAGTCTAAAATTTGCTATTTGGTACAGAAATAAAAAAAAATACGAGAAATGTTTTTCAAAATTTTCGGTAATGAAACACAAGATCGACTTGAACTTTATAAACAAAAATTACAGGATAAAATACCAATTGGCATATGAGAGTGTTACGTACGAGAGGATGACAGACTGAATGAAAATGAATAAGTCGCGTAAAAAATATGCGACAACCGGGACTTGAACACACGGACCCGCGGATTCTAATCCGGTGTTCTGTTCACTGAGCTAATGTGGCCAGGCTTGCTCGAAGGCCTCGCGCGCATCTTCTTCCTATCACTGTGCTGACGCGTCAGGGCTCTGGTGTACAGTTAAGCGTCGCCCGTCATAAAGAGTAACATTTTAAACTCATATTTGATAGAAAAATTTATTGTATTCCTATAAAAAATGTAAATATTCGTTCAATGTTTTGGGTTAGCTTAGATAGTTTATTAAAATGAGGTTTACACTGTTCGCCAAATTTATGAAATCTGCCGGGTTTCGTCAACTGGAAAATCGCAGTTATGACAACTTGCATGCTATTTTATATTAAAAAAGTAAGTTTAAAATCCTTATACAAATTTGCTATAGTTGGACACCCTAGTAATACCAATACTTGGACATGCTTTTAAACCAGTACTTGGATTAGCGCCTGTGTCTATAACTTTACCAAAGCCACGATGGATAATATTGTTAGAATATTTCTACAATATTGGGAAATAAAATCTAAGAAATCTATTGCGCAAAAATATTGGCGCAATATGGTAGGGTAACATACTTATCAGCATTATTGATAAAATGATTCTGCAATATTGCATTAGCTGATAAGAATTTTTCCATCGGTCTTACAGTCTTACAAATTAAATTAAAATAATTAATATTTATGGCAGTCAGATTGCCCTTGTTTATAATCACCCCCGCAGATTCTGAAATAAAAACTTAATTAAAACCTGGAAAAAACTTTGTTAGCAAAGGACGATCTGACTGCCCCCCACCACCAAGCTGCCCAACGTTTCGAGCCCGCTCCGGCTCCTCCTCAGGGACTCAGAAACGTTGGGCAATTTGGTGGTGGGGGGCAGTCAGATCGTCCTTTGCTAACAAAGTTTTTTCCAGGTTTTAATTAAGTTTTTATTTCAGATTCTGCGGGGGTGATTATAAACAAGGGCAATCTGACTGCCATAAATATTAATTATTTTAATTTAATTTGTAAGACTGTAAGACCGATGGAAAAATTCTTATCAGTTGATAGTAAATTGCAGTCGACATAAGTAATATTTTTAATAATAATATTGCATTAGGATATATTAAACTCAATTGTTGCCCGAAATTTGTGACAACATTGTTTGGAAATCTATTGAGCATGATTATTGCAGTAATTTACTCCAATATTATGTCTATAACTTTGTCAAAATCAAGTGGTCAATATTGATAGAATATTTCTATAATATTGGGAAATAAAATCTAAGAAGGATATGTATATTGCAAAAATATTGGCGCAATATGGCCGGACAACATACTTATCAGCATTAAGGATGGAATGTTTTTGTAATATTGCATTGCGGTATATCGAACTAAAATATTACCCAAATGTTGTGACAATATTATTGTCTAATAATATTGTCTGGAAATAATATTTCGAGGCGATATTTATTACACAATATACTTTCAATGTTGC
Source organism: Torymus aiolomorphi (assembly GCA_036365515.1). Lineage (NCBI taxonomy): Eukaryota > Metazoa > Arthropoda > Insecta > Hymenoptera > Torymidae > Torymus > Torymus aiolomorphi. The sequence continues at coordinate 255,619,004 of CM070873.1, read as the reverse complement.
TTTAATATTGATTTGCAATATAATAAAAACTAGCATTGTAGATTTTCGTCATATATTGAATTAATATTTTAGCAACATTATGAATATTGCAAATATTATGCATATATTATAATATTGCTGCAATGTTGAAGCAATATATCATGCTGTGTGGGATATCATGGAATGAGTATGTATGCCGCTTTGAATTCCTTGGCGCAAGTGCACTATGTAGACGGCAACAGAATCTTCTGCGCTTCTAACATTCAATCGTAGACTTCATAGCTTATTTTGTTGTAATTGTGGAAAAAGAGGACATGACTCAGTCGTTTGTAGAAAATGTCGACGGTCTCAACGTTTTCCACCAATCAGCATATTACTTTGAAAATATTAATTTGAAAAATTAAGGGATGCGAATAGCTTCAGTCAAAGGAGATATAAAAATCAAATATTTTGGCAGATATACCCATTAAACAATAACAAATGGTTTAGCCTGTAGATTACGGCAGGATACAATTATTAAAATCTCAGTATCTTTGCATCAAATGGGTTTACAGACCTCTGGTAAGACCTATTTCATAAAAAATAAATTAGATTTGTATAATATATGTATAAAATATCATTACTGATCAAAATTTATATTTTTTAGGTGAATCCAAAAAAAAAATTTTGTAACTGTAGTACCCCCTTAAAACATTTCATTGATATTTCATTTTATTTATATTTTTTATTTTTTTGTTAATATTTCATTTTATTCTATTTCTTTATTCAAACACATTTTAGACGCTGAAAACCGGATGCTATTTTAGTGCAATCGAAAAATAAAACTAGGGAAGTTATCACGCCCCAACCCCTCGCTGTATGTGCAAAAACTTCGTTGTTACATTATAGGCACGACCGATTTTCATCAGAGCAAAAACCTGCAACACTTCAAATACTTATAAGGCTTCACGATATTGCGAGAGTATTATTGATATTGTTATATCTTGTATCGCAATTTCAAGACCAAATCAAGACAATATTTGAGTTATTTTTTTCAAGACAATATCGAAATTTGAAGCTTTAAGAATATTGATATTGACAATATTAACAAAAAGAAATTTCAATTATTAAAAATTTCTTTTGAGAATAATCTATTTTTCATCTATATTATTATGTACCTAGAAATTAATCAATAAATGATTTCGTGAAAAAAATTCTTAACTATATTATTACATATCTCAATTATTTAATAAATAGGGGAATAGGGGAATACAGGGCAATATGGCGATCAAGGCAATATCATTTTCTCTGATATTTAAAAAAGTTTACTCTTTTTTATATAAGGCGACAAAAGAATTAAGGAAAACGTAAACGCATCAAGTAATGTATTCGCGTGCCACTTGATTTTGTGAATAATTGTTTTTTTATGTTTACTAAATACACTTATAGGTATGGTGTAATAATAGGAATGACAAATAAAAGTGTGGGAGGATACGCTCTAGGCCAATAGGCTGCGTGGAAACCACCAATTTTTAAATTACACATATACGTATACTCCTTAAGGGGGCAAGCCTGAGTTAAAATGATGAAAAAATCAAATTTTTTTTTATTGCATAATGAGTTTAGAAATTTCTTCAAAAATATGCTCTCACAAACCGTTTTTCGAAATTTGATTTCGTGTTTTATTGTGTTTTATTGGGAATAAAAAATGTAAAACAGAAAAAATCGAATTTTTGTGAAAATTTCGTTTTTATATCCTAAAATTTGTCGAACTCTTTTAAATGTTGAAAATAATTATTCATATTCTGAAAAATACTTAATTTAAGAGTAGAGTACCATTGAAAAAACCATGTCCATACATAAATTTGATAATATAATATTTTCTTTCATTTTTTTCGAAAATTGTATTATTAATTTTTTTCTCCATTTTACACCGCATTTTTTGGATAATTTTTCAATTCAAAGTCAAAGACGCTTTACCGATAATTTTTTGAAATCGTTTTATATTTTTACGAGTAATACTCTATAAAATGTACCACTTGCTACTACCAACCCAATCAATTCACGATTTACCAGTACGGCGCAATATCAATTTGATTTCAATGTCCAAAAGCAGTCAAATTTCAATGATACAAATTTTAGTTTCAAATTACATGGTTATCAAATAAAATATTGTAGAACAGCCTAAAAGTTTCGTAAAGTGTGTTAAATATTTTTTTAAGTGTAGAAAACTTATGTTTCTGACAGTCAGTTTTATACATAACCATTCCTGCTACACAGTAAACAATCAAGCAGACGAAATTCCATATATCTGTTTATTGTGTTTTGGACTATTTTTACTGTTTCGAAAAAATTTATTATTTATTCGTAGAATTCCTTTTCATAAAATAAAATGTAAATAATTTTTTAGGATATTGTATAGATTTCGAAAAATAATTCTTATGGTTTCCGAAAAAATTCTTATCGTTTGTAAAAGTTTTTGTAAAGTGATTGTAAAGGTTTTGGAAAAGAATTTCTCGTTGCTTGCAAAAGTTTGTAAAGGATTGTAGAAGTTTTGTAAAATAATTTATTAATGGATTTTTTAAAAGATGTAGTGATGGACCATTTTTGGAGATATTTTGTAGAGAAAATATAATAATGAATAATTTACAAAAATGATTCTGTTATTGAAAGTACTCAACTTTAATTTAATGAGTAATAATACAGATAAGAAAAATGATTTTTGTAAGAAAAAGAAAACATTTTCATAGCAAATACATACAAACAAATGTTGTAAAGAGATAAAGAGATAATTTAAAAATGAGAATAATTACTGCTAATAGCAAAAATCAGTTTTGTGAGAAATAGAAAATGTTTTTATAAGAATTATAGAAAATACTTTAAAAAATAGTTTTTAAAAGTGTTTATTATAATTGTTTCAAAAAAACATTTAAGCTTTCCGTCAAGTTCTTTATAAAGAGTTAGACAGTTGTTGAGAGCAAGATTGTTTGGATAAAAACATTAAACTTTTATTAGTATTTCAACAAAGAATTTAAAGTTGTTAAAAAAAGATAACAATAATATATTTTTTCTTTGTAGCTATCGCAAGGAATAAAAGAAAAAGTACAAGTTCTCAGAATTACAATTCAAATCTCTGTATCACCTGATTCTCTTGCTTTTATAAAACTCGAAGCTCAAAGTTGGCTGAGAAGTTGAGTTCTCATGTCAACTACCATTTCCATAGCAGTAGGCGGTACAACGTTTTTTAAAAACTATTCTTTCGCATCTATTTCTCTGAAATCACCCAATCCTCTAGCCTTTACAAAATCCGAAAGCTCAAAGTTTGCCAAGTTAACTACCCTTACGTAACAGCACCTGATACTAAGTTTTTTTACAAAACACTCTTATGCATCCATTTGCTTTTGTTTTTTTGACAAATTATTATTACATTATTAAATTTGTGCTAAAATTTAGCTTTAGCCTTCTATTGCACATTCTAAAGCTGGAATTCGTTTCATTATTTTGATATCCACATATTTCTTTTTCATGATATTTTATCAAAGACTTGCAAGGGTACTAGATCTAATAATCATACTACTGCATCACAATCAGCTAGCAAATTAAAATGTTGGTTGCAGATTCAAAAAGTAGCCATTACAGTAATTTATATTATGGTTTCATGTACTGTATATTCACAGAACAAATGGCTCCTCTGAAACATTTGGCGCCCCTCACCATAAGACAATCATTAATTACATTATTTTCAACACTTGGATTCATTGAAGTTTTCACTAGAAACCACTTGAATTAATAACCTATCAGACACATCTTGCAAAATTAAAAACAAAAGTTTATGAACTAAGAATTATTGATAATAAAAGCTTTCTTGACATTCTTGTATACTTTTTCAAATAATTATCTGAATCTTGTGTAGAAAAATATTTACTGAGAAATCCTCTGAAACATTTTGACGTCTCCCACCGTGAGAAAATTATAAAATTAGATTAACTGAGTACTTTTATTCGTTGAAATTTTCACAACAATAATATAACACATCATTTTTGCTTTTTTCTGTATTTTAATGTTCATTTGGCATAAATTTAATTGGTGTTTAAGTAAATAATAATGACAACAGTATTTTTTTTCTACTGCAGGAGGTTGCGTGCTTTGACAGGCTTGAAATTAACCTTTTCGTGGCCTTAATGCATAATAATAATGATTTTGATTCACGCCATTAAACAAGAAATTTGTAAAAAATACTAAGTAATAATAACATATGTTCAACTCCTGAACTCTTCTATGTTACATATTTAATCATGATATACTTGTCAATTATACTTTTTCTGATATAACTGTAACAATTTTCTACTACAGGAGGTTGCGTGCTTTGACAGACTTGAAATTAATCTTTTCGTGGCCTTAATGCATAATAATAATGACATCAGTATTTCTTTTTTTTCTACTACAGGAGGTTGCGTGCTTTTGACAAGCTCACGTGTACGCTGCGCGAGCGTAAATTACGTAACCCTTTTTTCACGTTTTTCTTAAGGTTTTTTAGCGTGTTTTCGTTTTTAGATTGTAGTGAAACTGAACCCTATCCTTTTCATTATTTCAGATAAAGACGAAAGCATACATTCCCCACCGTTTCGATTAATGATATTACTACGAAGAGTAAAAACTTGTAGTAGTTACTGCGCGTCCGGCCACTGCGAGGATTTAAAAAATTTCGATGTACCTTTCATCAAGAAGGTAATAACATTATATTAAATATTTTTAAATAATGTTATTACTGCGTATAAAATAATGTAGTAATTATGATAACGTTATTAACGTTACTAATTATGTTCCCAGTACATTTATAATAAAATCAGGTTATAAATTAAAATACGATATTTAAGCATTAGATAGAACTCAACAAAACTTTAAAATTCATGTAAAGTTGTTAAAAGATTGTTATGTTAAAACTTTGGTGGTAAAGTCCTATGAATCAGTGGTTAAAGTTGTAGTGTTATAGTGCTGTTATATAGTGTTTAAACATACTATAAATTGAAAAAGAAATATTAACACTTATGTTCAAATCTGTGGCTTCCCGGAATAACGACCTAACCCACTTGTACGTGTTTTCGAGAAATCGACGTTTTAAAATTTCTGTCATGACACTCCATATGTAAGATCGAAATGCGCGAGATGAGTCATAACAATGTAAACATTTACAAAGGTATCGAATGTCTTTCGAACCCCACTATCAGCTGCTAGAATACATTGTTATTCTTTGTATAAACAAACAAATCAATGCAGTTAAGTCGTTATTCCGGTAACTGTGCCGTTAAGTGGTTTAGGGAAATTGTTCAAATAAGATAAATAACATAGTTATTTCTACACTTAAAACAGAGAATGCGAATTCATTTTTAAATATTTATTCGCACGCATGTGCCTCCCAACGGAATATGCGTGAAGTTAACGGAATTCGGTAAACCGAATACCGAATGTTACTCGGTTACTGTTTATGCACACTCGCCCCATCGCCCGGCAATCAAAGCTGTTGTGTTACCTTCTATTATCTATTACCTTTGATCTTTGTTGCTATAAAAATAGGTATGTCATAATTTGTTTATTGCGTAGTATTAACTTCAAAACGGTGCTTTTAATTAAATATAAATATTCAGTTAAGTGGTTTTTCCGGGCACAGGTGCAGTTAAATGGTTATGCACTTAGCTGATATTTGCTCTTTGAACGCGTTTCAGATTTCCGGACCAAGTCTATATGAAAAAGGGTAGTTAGAAGGTATAAATTCCGGTGCTAACTCAATTTTGACCCCCAAGTGGGTTAGGTCGTTATTCCTGGAAGCCACAGAAATGTTATGAGGTTTATATCGTCAGATGAGAGCAAGAACGTCCTCTATAAGCTCGGCACGTAAAAACGTCACATCTCGACTCGGCGCGTAAGAATTTTCGATCTCGGCTCAAAATCCACGCACGGACCGCCCGAGATGGAACGTTCTTACGCGCCGAACTGAGATGGGACGTTCTTACGCGCCGAACTGAGATGGGACGTTCTTACGCGCCGAGCTGAGATAGGACGTTCCTGCTCCTACCCTACGATATGTTGAAAGTGTTGTAATGATAGCTATATTAATAGTGGCTAAAAAAATAGTGTAGTTAATTATGACAATTATATTAATGACAATTATATTAAAATCGGGTTATAAATTAAAATACGACATTTAAGCATTAGTTAGAACTCAACAAAACTTTAAAATTCATGTAAAGTTGTTAAAAGATTGTTATGTTAAAACTTTTGTGGTAAAGTTCAGTGAATCAGTGGTTAAAGTTATAGTGTTATAGTGTTGTTATAGTGTTTAAACACACTATAAATTGAAAAAGAAATATTAACACTAATGTCAAAATATTATGAGGTTTATATCGTAAAATGGGGTATATTGACCTCACCTAATAGACCTTGGCCTGGGGACTTTACATGGTCCAAAACCATAGTTATCAATGAAACCAATTTTTTTCACTGTCCGTAAGCTTTGAAATGTTCCTGCGGAGAGATTGACTCTAGATTTGAGCTAATTTACTCCTAAATAGTATAGTTTTCTTATCAATGCAAGGATTTTTGATCCAATAAGAAAAAAAAATTTGTGTCTGAATTTTTTTAATTAAAAAAAATTTTTTTTTTGTTTTTTTCAATTTTTTCAATTTTTTCAAAATTTTCGTGATGTAAAAATTTATTGTGACATTTAATCCAAAATCTCTGCATTAATAAGGAAACTATACTATTCAGGAGTAAATTAGGTCCAATCTGGAGTGAATCCCTGCGCAGGAACATTTCAAAGCTTACAGACAGTGATAAAACTTGTTTCATCAATAACTATGATTTTGGACCATGTAAAGGCCCCATGCCAAGGTCTATTAGGTGTGGTAAATATACCCTATTTTATATGTCAAAAGTGGGAAATTAGTTTACATTTATTTATTAAAAAATGACCTTTCTTATTTCATATAAAAGGTGTCTAGCCCCCTTAAATTCTAGCCTTGATTGTATACTTTTATATCATTCTTTGCTCATTTTCGCATCTTAAATACTTGCAATGTGACAATCAATATAAGAAATGCCATTTTTAACGAAATACAGAATATTTGAGATTAAAGCTCCAATATCTCAAGAAAATGGGTTAATTCGACGAAATTATGAGTACCGGGCTTTATTTTATGTACCGGAAATCGACTTTTAAATGCCCGAGAAAATCCGTTTCCCGAAGTGTATGCACTCTCCTTATATACTTATATCCGCGCGCGCACACACACACACACACACACACACACACACACACACACACACACACATACACACACACACTCATACACAGACATACGAACGCACACAGCACACGCACGCTTGCACTCACGCACACACACACATACACACCGACACACGTACACACAGACACGCACTCATGCACAGACACACGCACGCACACAGGCACGTACGCACGCACGCACGCAGTCACACACACAGTCACGCACACTTACACACACATACACACAGACACGTACGCACGCAGTAACACACACTTACACACACATACGCACACAGTCACACACACATACACACACACAGACGCACGCACACACACAGGCAAACGGGATCCACCTTAAGGATTAGAACTCAAAAACAAAACTAAAACAAAATTTATAATTTATATAAAGTTGTTAAAACTTTCGTAGCAAAGTTCTGTGAATCAGTGGTTAAAGTTATAGTGTTTTAGTGTTGTAGTTGTGTGTTCAGTAATAATAAAACCGCTGCCAATTTATTGGCACGTAGCTTCCTCAAAATAATTTTTTGATTCCTTTTATTAAATTAAAATTCGAAAAATAAATTTTTCACGAAAAAAATTGGAAAAATTTTATGGAAAATATTAACTTGTAATTTTTTCATGGCTATTCATTGAGGTTCCATTTGTAATTTATTTGTTTGTGATTTTAATTCTTATATGAATGGAAAACAATCTTCTTCAAGTTCTATTCTTCATCAAATCTTTCTTCTTCAAGTCCACTGTCAACGGCTTCTCGTCGTATATTGGTTCGAAATAAAAAAAATATTCTAAAGTTGTTCTTTGATTGTGTTTACAAGAAAAATTATTGTATGGGAGACATAACGCACATGCGGCACAGCATGCAATACAGTAAAGCAATTTTATTTTCTATTATATTTCTGTAAAAATTATAATATAATTATATATTATTCCATAAAAAATTTTTTATTCGGATTTTATAAATAAATTTTTTTATATAAATATTATTCACATGTTAGTTCAATATATTCATTTTATTTAATATTTTGCTATTATTACATTTTGAGATTGATTACAAAAAATTTCATAAGAAAAATTCATATTTTTAAACTATAAAATAAATCACATCGAAGGTTGTGGATTCGTCTAATGTCGTGCTAGAGAGTAAACTTGTTTCTTTTAATATCCAGAGATGAATTCTATCGAATTCATAGTCAGTGGTAGAAATGTACCCATTCTGCACCACTACCACTGAGTATGAAATTGGTAGATGTCGGACAACAAATTTCACTTTGTGTTACGTTGAACATTGAATGTGTTATATTGAATGCGTTATGTGGAAAGGCTGTTATAATGCGAGGGGATGTATTTTAAAAAATTTGATAAAGACAGATTTTTCTTACTCGCCCACCCGAAAGTAGGTACTTTCGGCCCGCATCTCCGGGCCGAAAGAGAAACTTTCGCATCCTATTTTAGACCAACCGCGCGCTCTGATTGGCTGCCGAAATTTCCTGACCCGCGGCGCTTCAGCGCCCGCGCGCATGTCCGAGGAAAGATGTTTGTGCGGTGTGAAGGTTAGACACGTACGAAATAAACAGAGGAAAGTGCACGGGTGACGAGAAAAAAGTTAGTTGAAATGAAAAGTGGTTTTGTTTGATCGTGGTTATTGTTTTTTCCTCTTGTTTTCTACACGTACTTTCGAGTCGTGTAGAAACAATTAAGTAAACGTATGGACGGGAGCGTCCGAGGAAAATATGTTTGTGCGGTGTGAAGGTTAGACACGTACGAAATAGACAGAGGAAAGTGCACGTGTGACGAGAAAAAAGAGTTAGTTGAAATAAAAAGTGGTGTTGTCTTTTTTTAATGAATGTGTTTCTGATGCCCGCCCCGACCAGCAAAACCTCGGCTTCGCCTCGGTCTTGCAAATGTCGGGCGGGCATCAGACCATCTGTACAATAGCGAAAGTAGCAGACGCACAAGAAACCAGCTCTCTATAAGCTAGCGCGAGTATTAACCCTTTCCGGCACACGGAAAAGTCGAGTTCAACCGTGAACTCGACGTTTGTAACCAGAGATCTAGAGAACATCAACCCCGAGTGCTCGTTGTAGAAGCAGCACTCGACGGCACCGTGTTCCAGGGTTCGGATCGCGGAATTATCCGAAATATTCTCTCCAGCATCCCGTTACAATACATTTGCAAAGATAAGTTGCCTCAAAAAGAAAGTAAATTATATGATTTTTGTAATTCCGTTTTGTCGTCTAAAAAAAGGATGAAATTAATAAAAATAGATATCTCTATTAATATTGTTGGTTATGTTTCGAAATTAAAAAATCGTCTTAATTATCAGCATATTTTCATCGATCGTAATTAAATTTTATAAAAATATTTTCACTTTCTTTTATAAAAATTTTTCACGCGATCTTTATAAAAGTACACGGAGAGAAATTTTGCAATGAAAATTACAAATATTCGAGACAAAATTACCAGTTTCTATGGTAATGAATGGATAGACTGACAATTTCAAACTTTTTACCAAAGTACCTTGATAACATTTTTTTTTTAGTTAATTTAAATTAAAAAAATTAATTTTTTTATCCATATTAATGGATATATAGTATATTTTAATATAGAAATAGAAACAGAAACAAGGATGAAAAAACATTAAACTGAAAAAAAACTTTTACGGAAGCGGGAGTCGATCCGCCGATCTTTGGGTTGAGAGTCCGACGTTCTACCGACTGCGCCACGGAAGCTGTTAGCATTCCAACAGTCATTTGAATCGCCGTTATTACTTACTGAAAATATGTGTATTCTTTTCATTTTAACGTCGCGCACGCCTCTAGTATCAATCTCCTGAAACACAATAATGCGCAGTGCGCATGCGCGAGTAGACAAATACCAGGTTATTTGGTAAAACTTATCAGTCACCTAGTAAAATTTATCAGTTTTCTTAGTAAAAATTCCTAGGTAACCTTGTAAAAATGACTAGATCTCAATTTTTACCAGTGTGTCTGGCAATTTTTATTCAGATAATTTGGTATTTCTTTTAAGTGGTTATGGTAGTTTTTCCTGGAAAACTTATAAATTGTATTAAAAACCTGGGAATATCATGGCTTTTGACAGTCTGTCCATGCACTACCAAGGCACCTTGGTAATTTTTACTCTAAAATTTTTCTCCGTGTAAGATACTATTCTCGTCAAACACCCATCAAAGTAAAGTTACCGAATCTTTTTATGTGAAATATTTAGATGAATCACAGACGAGTTTTGGAGCTACAGTAATGCTGCAGTAGATATAGCTATAGTATAGTAAATTGCCAATAAAGTTAAAATAAAATTTTACTGAAACTGGTGTTTTCATTTTTTGAAAAATTATATTGTACATATATTTTGAAAATTAAGTAAGGTTGGTATTTATCTGCTCATCGGTTCATAAAAATTGGCAATATATTGGCAATCTATTGCCACAATGAGAAATTTTAAATTAATGTAAAAATTGGCAATGCATTGCCAATATTGCAATATATTGCCTATAAATTAGATATCATTGCATAGTGCTATATCGGCCACATATATTGGCCAATATATTGGCCTTATGTAACCAATGCCCATTGCTCATATATTGCTTTTTACGCGGGAACACGCTGCTCAGCCCTAGTCGCATCTGTTTGGAGCCTGAAACGCGTCCCTGGAATGTAATGCCTCAAGGCCACCGTATTCAAAAATTGAAATTTCAGAGCGCTGGAAGCTACATCGTGAGCGTCCGATCACTAAAGATTATAACGGTCTGCTGGGATCAGGACAAACCGCGGGTGGGGAAAACTACTAACTGTACTTTTCCGCCAAGTGAACAAACACAATATACTTAAGATATTCACACACGAAATAATAACCAAGAATATCAAGAGTAACAATACCATAAGCTTTATTAAAGAAAAGTACTAACGTATATCAAGATTTTACATATATGTGCAAATCCGCGGACTACAGCAAACAACTGGGGTAAAAAAACGGAAAAAAATTTTTTTGAGGGCACACCTACCACATAAGGTTTTTTCCGGTTCTTTGGGGATCCCCCAACATGAAAATATTCGTGAACACTAATTATCCGTTGCCAAACGTTTTTGCCGACGAAATCAATTTTTCTTATGGAAATTTAACATAGGAAAAATAGACGAAAAGTAGTCATTGATGATTAACCAATAGCAAACTATTGAAGAGACCAAACCAAATTCCACAAAAAAGCGATTAAAGTTGAACAATAAAGCTTTAATTTGAGATGAGAATCGTTAAAATCGGTCGATTCTGTGCAAAGCTACGTGAATTTGAAAATGGCAAATAATGACGAAAATGAGCGACTTTTTTTCAAACCCACGTAGTTCTTCAAATTTTTGTCTTTTATTTCAACTATTATTTCAACACTATTATTTCAACTTAATTTTCTCAATAACTACAACGAATCTAGCCATATTTAGAGAATCTCCATAAGAACCCACGTTAATTTTAAACTACAATATCTCGAAAACTAGCTCGCAAATCATATTCAAATTTGGCAGAGACGTTTATAATGATATTATTGACCTACTGACGAAATTTTATTGATCTGACATTATTTTTTACATATAGCCCATGCAACCTTAAGATAGTTCTCTTCGGGCACTACAGTTTGTGCGCTTTAAGAGCATAAACTATACCATGGGCGTCGTTCTGTCTCTAGCTCTCGTGCACGTCGTCTGCTATTTGTGTTTATAATCATTAATATCTTTTTAAAAAGATTGGCTTGTCACATATTTGGTAAACTTAACAGAAAAAGCCGAAATTCATCTTTCTTAAGCTATGTTTTTCTTTTTGAAGTCCAGTTTTTTTTTATGAGTAATACTATTACTTCTGTCACAGTTGATATAGCACTCATTTACTCTCATGTAAAAATAACCATTTTCAAGAATTTCTTTCTCAAAAATTTGTTCCGCAATGTATGTAAACAAACATATGGTATCATTTCTGTGACTTTGAAGAATATTTGTATATATTTTTTAGAAGCTTTTTCAGTTTTTCTAATATGAAGAGAAATCCCTTAAGCCCGAATGGAATTCTTGTGAATTGGTACAGCGCGTCGTTGTGTAGAAATGCAACTTACTTTCGCGATTCTTACGATAATGGTACTTGCCAGTACCCACTGACCAGATCAGTAATGGATAGCTGTGTCACACCCTCGAATCTTGCAATATCTCTTCATACACGGAGGGCATTCACTGTTCGACGCGATAACTCTATTAATAAAATGCGTGTCAAAACAAAGACGCACGTAACCATTCTTTTTTGTTACTATCCGCAACGGACTGTAAAAATCGTTCGTAAATCTTTCAATTATTCTCAAGGCCACCATTCGATTTATTTCACGGGAAACTACGATTCTTTGGTGAATCGGAATTGGATAGGTTTTCCTCAAGTATGGCTTGGACACCGTTAGCGTAACAACGTGCTCATACACGTGCGTGCAACCCACACTATCCGAGAAAACCTCCGACTTTTCCAAGAAAATTTTTAAAACCTTTTTCGTTGCTCTATCGTTAATGTTTCTAATTTATCTACATATTCCCTGACGCGTTCTTCATATTTATATTTTGCTCGTCGCTATTCTCCGAAACGTTATCTTCACAACGCACATGTCTAATTACATCCCCTCCATTTTCAGCCAAATCCCACAAATTATTATTCTCTGTACTTTCCGGAACTACGTTTGTTATTTTTAAATGAGTGGTCGAACTATCACTACCCGCTTCTTTCGAATTTATCAGTGTTTGCATCTCTTTATCATACCATTTGTCGTTATTAATTTGGATCATACCACAAGGACAAATTTCAGTCTCTTTTTGCGCGCTTCTAAATTGTACCATTTCATTAGGTAATCGTTCCCTACATATGTGAATAGCTTCATGATCCATGCAAATTCGAACTTCTGCTACTTTAAGCCAATCAAAACCCACCAAAATCTCCGTCGATAAACCCGGTATAACTAAAAGTCGATGCGTAATCTCGTGTTCCCCAATAGTTAAATCGATCATCCTTCTCCATTTTAGCATGTCAGGGACTATCCACATGACACTTCGACCGCGTCTACATAGACGCTTGTAACGCGCATTTGTGCACGTGCGTTTGTACACGCGCATGTGTGCACGTGAGTTTGTACACGCGCATGTGTGCTGACGAATTACAGGTCAACTCGAGCGGTATTGGGGGAAATAGGAAAAGATCAAGTTCGGTTAAATTGAGCCGCCATAGGTCACCGTATAGACACGCGTGCACAAACGCGCGTTACAAGCGCCTACTTACGCAGACGCAGCCCATTCCATGCTTTCCGTGCTGCGCATGAAGTTGATACCGGCTATTTGCCCGTTCCATGGTCCGATCTATTTCCTTTGTTTAGCATGCATTCAGCACATTATGGTTCACACGTTATGGTGTTCTTGTAACCATAGACATCAGTGGTAAAACAAATTTCATTCATCTCGTTAAAAAAATTAAAATTTGTACGACATCTTTATATTTTGAATAACCATTTAAATATCTATTATTTGTATAGGTATTATTTCGTTAAATGTTGAAATAGTATTAAGATGCCAGTAAATCGAAAGATGTTGTTAAAAAGAAAAAATCACATACTTATTTCGAGAGTAACATGTTTAAGGACTCCTACATTTAGCATAAAAGCAGCGAACAATTTAAAATTTTTATATGCTATTCCTTAACATAAAAGAAGATTACATTAATTTTTTCAGTATTTTTCATTGCGCATTTTTTGGAAAAAATAATTCTTGAAAAACGAGTTTTTAACATAGCCTCTTACGGAAGATTGAGGTTATGTGGTCTTTAAACATAAAAATCCCTTACAAAAAAAGCAGAAATAAAGTTAAAAAAACCTTTATTTGAATAGAAAAATAATCGAAGAATAAAAACGCAGACGGATCTTAGTCGCTTGTCAGGCATTTGGAAAAGAAGTAAGCGAAAACGTAAATAAAACACCGAGTTTATAGGCTGCGCTAGGCTAAAATACGAAAGAAGCAATGTACGTAATCAGCCAGAAAAGCAAAAAATGTTGTCAAAAATAAATAATCGCTAATTTTATGAGTTAAATCACGTTTAAATTAGTATAATTGTGCATTAATAAAACATATAGTTAATCGACAAATACTATGATTTTTGGACATTAAAATATTTATTCAAGGTTCAAAGATGAAATATCAGTTTGAATTTTTGAAAAAGATTCATTTGTATTGATTTTACAACTGGCTAAAGTTGTTAAGAAATGGTCAAATTGCAATTTCAAAAAATCATAACTTTTTCAATTTACATTTTTCAAAGGTGGACCAAAGGACCTATTCTTCTCAAAATAGTGTAAATTTTCAGAAAAAAAAACTTGAATGGCAAAAAACAATTATTTCATTATTTGTTTAAACAATCGTTGTTTAAACAATGTTGTACTGTTTTTACCGAAATAAGACCTGCAGATTCGGATTCTTCGGTCAAAATATTTAAGTGACAACAATTTTTACCCGCGGAATGTTTATTGCATACGGGACGGTACCCAGCGCCCGCAGTACGGATTCAGGTAGTCAGAATACATAAGAAAAATCTTGGTGGAACCTTGGACATCGATGACCCACGGCCACTTATGGGCTGTGCCAGGAATAAAAAGGAATGGAGCCGAATAGGCGGTCAGAAGCACACCGAAACACACGAGAATAGGAATCACAATAGAAAAACTGCAAAATAAAGGTGGTCTGAGAAAAACATCGAATAAATAACATAACAGTACATTATGCAACTAGTGCGTAAAGCGAATCATTTTTTCACGGGTATTGTTTGTCGAAATTTTCGAAAAAAAAATGTTCAAAAAGATCTTTTAAGGCGATATATGTGTATATTAGTTGATTTTGATCATTTTTGTTTTGTGGGTGTATGTGTGTGTGTGTGTGTGTGTGTGTGTGTGTATTTGAACTCTTCATATCTCCGAAACGAATCGACCGATTTTCGTCGGGTAAAGCTTATTCTCTTAGTCTCGCGGGAAAAGAAAGGTACACTGATGGATTTGAGTTTTTATTGATTTTCTTTTGTTTTATAACCAAAAAACGATTTTGAATTTTTAGTTTTTTTTTTTTTTTCATATCTTACAGTCATTATTACATAATATAATAAACTTTTCTTAAAAGGTATTTAAATTACCTATATTTTCCTTTTTTAAAATTTAAAATATCTTCACTTTGTCATTTGTTATTAAGGAAAACTTTTTTATATTTCATAAATTAATTTCTCAAAAAATATTTTATTTATAGACTTGAAATTTTAACCAGTTATTACACTAATTGAAGACTATATGTGGTTAAAATTTCAAGAGATGATCTTCATTTGTTTTTTAGAAAAGAATTATTTTAGAAAAAATTTGCGTTTTCGTTGTCTCACGATAACTAGAGCAAAAATTATCCAATCGTCCTGAAATTTGGTACAGATGTAGCTTTTATATATCTTCAGATCGAGTTCGTTGCCCAAAAAAATTGGTCCATTACGAAAAAAGATATTTGAGGTAAAAAATTTTGTTTAAAAATTTTCGAATCGCGTTTTCTCAAAAAATACTTGATTTATCGACTTAAAATTTTAACCACTTATTACATTTATAGAAGACTATATTTGGTTAAAATTTCAGGAGATTATCTTCATTTGTTTTTTAGAAAAAAATTATCTTAGAAAAAATTTGCGTTTTCGTTGTCGCACGATAACAAGAGCAAAAATTACCCAATCGTCCTGAAATTTGGCACAGATATAGCTTTTATATATCTTCAGATCAAGTTCGTTGCCCAAAAAAATCGGTTCATTACGAAAAAAGATATAACGCACAGTTTAAGCTGAATCCGGACCCATGACCCTCTCCTAGTTAGTCTAACCGTACAAGATAAAGTATTAAATTTTAAATATTAGAAGTAAAAGTTAATTAAAGGGATCAATAAATTAAGTTTGAAGAAACTACGTGCCAATGAATTGGCAGCGGTTTTTATAACTGAGCGCGTGAAACTCTACGTTAAATGCCTGTTCAGCGTGCGTAAAGTATCCGGATTTCTTTCACGAGTGCGTAAAGTGAGTACTTTACGCACTGAGTGCGTGAAGAATTCACCTTACGCAGTACTTCACGCACCGAGTGCGTAAAGTAAACACTTTACGCACTAGTGAAAAAAGGGGGTACTTTACGCACGCTAAACAGGCATCTAAAGTCGAGTTTTACGCACTCAGTTATAAAAACTAATAAATAACACTGAGAACTAAAAGATGTGGATTCTAACATATTTATTTCTTTTTTGTTCTGTACTTATTTCCAATAAAAAGTTATTTTAATTAATTTTTATTTGTATTTGTGTACGATTTTGATATGATTAGAAAAAAACCCATGTTGCCCTACGCACGGGGTGAAATGGATGTTTTGAAGTAGGGTATAATGTAAATTTTTTTAAAAATCAATGATTTTTTCAGGTATAATCCAATGGAATTTTATTCTTGAATAATATTGCCACACATTTAGAATTCCTGGGGCCTAGTCACCTTCATGCACATTATCAAATTCGTTAAAATTATGTTGAGCTTTTCGAAGAAGTTTCCTGCTCGTGAATAGCTCAGTTGGGCTTCGGTGTCGCAGGAGCAGCCATGCGGAATCTGGACCATCAGACTCTCGATCACACCCTCATCGGAAATCGCAATCACTGGATGGTCAATGTAGTTTTGCTTGCACCAAGACTTGGGTAATGACTTGTAGAAACTGTCGATCTCGTTGCAAGGTTTGTTCCGTTCTCTGTGAGAAGAGAATAAAACTTACGATCAATTGATGTCTTAAAATGTTGAAAAACCTAAATTGTAATATTACTACTAAAACAATAATATTATTTCCTTCATTGGCAATACAAACTATATTATTTTCGAGTAAATAAAAATAGCAGTATGTAATCTGTTAAAATGCAATCACAGTAGATCTTATTTTTAAATTTTGAGCGAAAATTATTGTTGCAATTCTGTTTGAAACATTTTTTTTAATCTTTTGACAATTTCATACATTATGTGCATTTTTAGTACTTATTGATTTTAATTATAAGAAGATGAATTCTCGAGTCTAAAGTTGGTACGTAATTATTCTGCTGAAACATACATTTATATATCTATTTTAATAATTTAAAGCATTATTTATAAATTATAGTTCAGAAGATTAGACCAAATATGGATAAATCACAAAAAATGACCATTAATAAGTGTTTCAAAACAAATTTTGATATATAGAAATTATTGCTTCGGTAGTAAAACGTTAATTAGTAAAGAAAACGAAAAAAGTGTTGAAATATTTTAGAAGAAAAAATTTGACGAAATAACAGTATAATAATAATTGCGCAACTTAAGATTTTTATTATCTAACTATTTTACTATACAATGACTACTTTTAATATTTTCAAGAGTTAATATTTGGAAAATATAAATAGGTCGATAATAAATGCAAGAATATATTTCATACTTATTCAGTTAATAAAGGAAACGTACGCCATGATTAAAAAAAATGATAACGCCATAATGACTATGGTTCATAATATAGTTCACTTTCGATTAATTTGCATCTAATCTTAACTGATATTTCTCATTTGTAATCAATAGGATGGCAATCAAAGCCAAAATTGACTATAACCATTTGCTATGTGACGCCATAACATAATAAGCTAATCAGGCAAAGTGAAAAACTACAGCCCTTATCTATAATAGTCACAGGGTGACATATGTATTGGCCGGTCATAAATTAATTGTGACTTTCAGAACTAGGCGGCAAATCAAAACCTTCGTCGAATATAATATATAAATAGGTAATATGGTAAATCATCGGCTTGGAGGAAAAAGGTTCTAACTCGTTATTTCGCTAAGAAAAGTTCTAACTCAGCGAAGCGCTAACTCGACCTAGCGCTAAGAAAGGTTACAACTAGCGGGCTTTTTTACATAGACGTTTCAGTTGAGAATAGTTGTAGACTTTGGAAAATCCGTTTCGGATTTCTTTTGCTTAAAAATATATATACGAGAAATGGTCAAAAAATTTTTTTGAAAGAACGCCTTTTGGACACGTTTTCTTCTTCCCGATATTACGAAGTACAACTACAAATAACAAAGAGCGTGTACAATTAAAAGCGTGTTTAAGGGGGTGCCATAACCGTATCATTACCGACTGAGCAATTGGCACAGTTTCAGGCTTATTAAAAATAAAATACGTAAAATCACAAAAATCAACAGAGAATACTTCGCTGTGGTTTTGAACGTTCTATCACCCAGTAAAAGATTGAAGTCGAAATATTAAGTGGTTTTTGCAAAAACTTTGAACAAAACAAAATTTGGTTTCGTTCAAAGGTTTTGCAAAAACAACTTGATATTTCGACTCCAAACTTTTACTGGGTGATAGAACGTTTAAAACTCCAGCGAAGTGTTCTCTTGATTTTTTGTGATTTTACGTATTTTTTTTTGATAAGCTTGAAACTGTGTCAATTGCTCGATCGGTAATGGTAGGACTATGTCACCCCGATAATTAAAAGCGTGTTTGTGACACATTTTTTTTCATGAAATTTGTAATTATTTTATGTATAAAACTAATTTATCTGTTTGTTACATGTAACCCTGTTTTGTAGAGAACAAGCTCCCCATTGAAGTTGTAAATTGTATGACTGAATTAGAAAAATATTATGTGTAAACGCAGACAGTATTTTGTTTTTTAAGTTAAATTATTGTACAATCTTATATTTCTACTAATTTTGGATGCATTATCTGAGACTATTTATGCACCTTAAAGTACACACACACACACACACACACACACACACACACACACACACACACATACACACACACACACACACACACACCCACGTCGAGTTGCTAGTCTCGCATCAGGCGCCTCCCCTGGTGGCGGATAGGGGAAAGTTCGTCAGATATGAAGGGCATCGGGGAAATAAAATACCCGGGTTGGACCAAAACTAGCTAGGGGAAGGCACCCCAAATAACAAACCAACCATGGACGTAGTGAATGAGAGATATGCATTACCCCAAGTGGGTGCCCTCAATGGAGGGGTTAATCCCACCACCGATTCCAATCGGGTGAAAGCCCCGGTGGTCGGTGCAGGCTCTACGGATTTTGGGGGGAGCCGCATACACTGTACCAGGAATGAGATGGAAGAAGAAGACGAAGTGAGCCAGGATAGCGCAGACGCAGCTGCCTTCCGAACTCTAAAAACAAAGGTAGAGGATCTGGTGGAGTTTATTCTAGATAAAAAGAACATTCACAACGAGCTCAAGTCAATGGCGAAGACTACCCAAAGAGCCTTAAAAGAATTCGTCAAAAGTCGAAAAAGTCATGAGTCTGGACAAGCTACCAGACCTACCAAGGACGGAACAAGCCACACATCACCGCTCTTTCGGAATGGGAAGGCGTCGGTAGTACACACCGAACGTAACCGCCAGAGCCAAACGAAAAGAAGGCGAAGATCCGGGCTTCCTCACAGATGCCTGCAAAACCGGAAGCTCAGATAGGACAGACCGACTGGGCAACCGTCGTAAGTAAAGGAATACGCAGAAAATATGAGAGACTCAAGACTGACGGCAAGGAGAAAGTAGTGCAGGCACATACCACGCTTAGGCGCAGGCCTGCTCGATCTGATGCCTTCAAAATAAGAAAGTGCGGTGAGACCACCTACGCCGACATCCTAGGAACTCTCAAAGGGGCACCTGAGTTGAAGGCACTGCAAGAAAGGGTCACGCGCATCAGGCGCACCAAGGCGGGAGAGTTGCTTTTGGAACTAGACAAGCCAAACATCGTGTCGCATGAACTGCAAACACTGGTCTCGTCCACCCTTGCAGGGTCAGCGATAGTACAAACGTTGTCCCATAAGGAGACAATTGAAATCAAAGATTTGGACGAGACAACAACAGCAGAAGAGGTAACACAGGCGATCACTTCAATTATCGGCCCCGAAATGATGACTACTGGGGATGTTAGACTCCGGGCGTCTTACAGTGGCACTCAAGAAGCCAGCGTCCTGCTACCTGTAGCAATGACAGAAAAGCTGCTGGAAACTAGAAAACTCAGAATAGGATGGGTCAATTCCCGGGTCCGGCTACGTGAAACACTGACGCGTTGCTTCAAATGCCATGAAATAGGACACCTGGCACGGAATTGTAAGAGTGCAATTGACCAGTCGTCCCTGTGCTTCAAGTGTAAAACCGAGGGTCACAAGGCAGTGAACTGCCCGACCACCAACGAGCAGGTAACAACAAACATGGCTAAAGTGCTTCAAATCAACCTGAACCACTGTGCTGTAGCCCATGACTTGCTGCCCCAATTGATCCAAGAGGAGAAGACGGACATAGTAATCATCAGTGAGCAGTACCGGGACCAAAATGAACCAAACTGGGTAAGGAATCGTGCCAGCACGGCGGCCATCTGGGTATGCGGAGAACTCCACATCTCCAAACAAATGGACGTCCTTCAGCCCAAATTCACCTGGGTTGAAGTATCCGGTATAAGATTATACAGCTGCTACCTACCACCCAGCGACTCAATAGAAGAGTTCGAAAGATCCCTAGATGCTATCGTCGCCAGCATTAGAACCTCCACGCTGCCAGTCGTAATCGGGGGGACTTTAACGCTTGGGCAATTGAATGGGGAAGCAAGAAAACGAACAACCGCGGACACGCACTGCTTGAGGCCTTCGCGATACTAGAGCTAGAGATTGCTAACATAGGGACAAAACCGACCTACACTAAAGGATGAAAGTCGTCCATAGTAGATCTGACCTTTGTCGACCCCAGATTAAGTCGGGAAGGCTCATACTGGCAAGTCAGTGATCGGTACACTGGCAGCGATCACCGAGCTCTCACGTACCAGCTCCACCAGACAGGCAAAACAGCGAATATGACCCGGATGCCGAAGAGAGAGAAATGGACACCAGCTACTTTCGACAGGGAAGCTTTTCTCTGCTTTCTGGAAGGAGCATCTGTCGAAGGAACAGCTGAGGTTAGGGCCCAAAGCCTCTCGGAGACCATCACAGCGGCATGCGATGCCTCGATATCCACAAGGACGAACCACCGGGGACGCTTACCAGTCTACTGGTGGAACAAGGAGATTGCGGTAATACGTAAAGAGTGTCTTCGTGCTAGGAGACTGCACCAAAGAGCAGTCCGTGGACCATTGTATGATCAATTAACAACTAGATATGAGCAAAAGAGGAAAGAGCTGAAAATTGCCGTCAAGACAGCCAAAAGAAAGTGTTGGCAGGACTTCTGCGAGGAAGTGGACAGTGACCCGTGGGGACGGCCGTACAAAACGGTCATAAATAAAATCAATCCCAGAGGCACCAGTGCTCCCTCCTGTCCAACCTTTTTTGATAGAGTAGTCCAAAATTTATTCCCACAACACCAGGAACGGCAACATGGCACTGGTCTAACGGAAAGAATCGGTACAGCCGAGCCAACAGCAGTCACCGAATCAGAAGTGAAGATAGCGGCCAAAAAGATTGCCATAAGAAAGGCCCCAGGACTGGACGGCGTTCCTGGTTTAGCTATAAAGACTGCAGCTCTGGAAGTTCCTTGCATATTCAAGGACACTTTCAATGCATGCCTAAGTGAAGGAATATTCCCGGCACAGTGGAAGATACAGAAGTTGGTACTCCTTCCTAAGGGAAATAAACCTTCGGATGAACCATCCCCGTACCGACCACTGTGCACGTTGGATATAGCCGGAAAATTGTTTGAACGTATCATATCCGTCAGACTGGAGGCAGCTATACAACAGATCGGCGGCTTGTCTGATAACCAATTCGGCTTTAGGAAGGGCCGATCAACGATCGATGCTATCGATAGGGTGGTGTCAGTAGCTGAGAACGCCGTTAGTGGTAGTCGGTGCACAAAACGCATGTGTGCTATAATTGGTTTAGATGTACGGAACGCGTTTAACACGGCCAGGTGGGATAAAATCATGTTCGCATTGGAAGACCTAAGCGTGCCACTGTACCTTCGAAGAGTAATCTCGAGTTACCTAACTGACCGCACGCTTCTCTATGATACCGACGACGGTACGCATTCTTATAAGATCACAGGAGGCGTGCCGCAGGGCTCTGTACTAGGATCCCCAATCTGGAACATCCTGTACGACGGATTGCTTAGGCAACTGCTCCCACATGGGGTGTCGATAGTAGCTTACGCAGATGATATTGCTCTCATTATCATTTGGAAAACCATCGAAGATGTGCAATACCTCGAAGATACGACAATCGAGGTAGTAGGAGATTGGCTGAGCGACCATGGACTCAGTCTTGCTGCCGAAAAGACCGAGGCAGTGCTCATTGTCAGAACAAAAAAGAGAGTCTACGCCACTTTCACGGTCAATGACGAGAAGATCAAGACAAGGGACATCATGAAGTACCTAGGAGTCACAATAGATGCGCGGATGTCGTTCAAAAACCACCTTAGGAACGCAGGATTAAAGGCATCAAAAGTGGCTCGAGCACTCGCAGGCATCATGCCAAACATAAGAGGGCCGAGCAGCCACGACGGTTGCTTCTTTCATCGGTGGTTTATTCCGTGATTCTGTACGGAGCCCCCATCTGGGCTAATGCTATAAGGCCTATCAAGTTTGCACCCAAAATCTTAATTCATTAAAACAACAATAATAAATCGATTGCGCATTAAAAAATAAATTAATTTTGTTAATAACATTTTTTTGCGCGAGCTTTTATTTACGAGATATTGACCAATATGTATTGGGCGCAGCCCCCAAAATAAAATTTTATTTTTTATAAAATGGAAAATAGCTAGAATTTTTCGACAAAGCTTATTCGATTGCGCGTCGTGTGCGCGAAGCGCACCCGAATCGTAAATTCGGAAATTCGCATTATTATAATTAATAATAATTAATTTTCCATTCAGCCCCAACGAAATATTATATAGTACTGTGCGCATACGCGCACCCATTATTTCGTCGTGATGTTTCGCGCAATCCGTAGATGACTCCCTTTGCAACTACCAACGACGGCAACGACCATAAGTAGACGCGCGGATTGCGCGAAACATCACGTCGAAATAATGGGTGCGCGCATGCGCACAGTACTATATAATATTTCGTTGGGGCTGAATGGAAAATTAATTATTATTAATTATAATGATGCGAATTTCCGAATTTACGATTCGGGTGCGCTTCGCGCACACGACGCGCAATCGAATAAGCTTTGTCGAAAAATTCTAGCTATTTTCCATTTTATAAAAAATACGATTTTATTTTGGGGGCTGCGCCCAATACATATTGGTCAATATCTCGTAAATAAAAGCTCGCGCAAAAAAATGTTATTAACAAAATTAATTTATTTTTTAATGCGCAATCGATTTATTATTGTTGTTTTAATGAATTAAGATTTTGGGTGCAAACTTGATAGACCTAATGCTATACGTAGTAACCCAAGCTATGGTGTAGCTTGCCGAAGGGCCTGCAGGACAATCGCACTGAGAGTGGCCTGCGCCTACCGTACCGTGTCAGACATCGCTCTCTCGGTAGTCGCCGGACTGCCACCCTTGGTCCTAATGGCATGTGAGAGAGCTGAGGTATATCGCGAAGGAGTGATAAGAGAAGAGGGCGAACTTAATCAGGGACCACGTCAAAACCGATGGTCCAGGAAGACTGTGGAAGTGTGGCAGCGCCGATGGGATATAGCAGACAAAGGTCGGTGGACCCATCGCATTATCCCATGTGTCGTGGAGCGGACGGAGAGGGGACACGGACTCGTGACCTTTCATCTCAACCAGGTACTAACGGGGCATGGCTGCTTTCGCAGCTACCTGAAGAGAATTGGAGTGTACGAAAGCGCGGAGTGCCCAACATGTCCTGAAAGTGATGAGGACGTTGGACACGCTTTGTTCGTATGCCCCAGGTTTCGGGAAGAGAGGGAAAGATTTCAAGCCTTATGGGAAGGCCCCTTAACTCCCGAGGGCAGCTGGAGATGCTTACTCTCTTCGCAAAGAGGATGGGATGCTGTGATTGGTCTCATCACCGAGGTGGTGGACAGATTGAACTCCATGAGGCGAGAAGAAGAAAGAAGAGGAAACCGTCTCACAGAGGACCAGGCGGGGTAGAGGGCCGTAAAGGCTGCGACTGCCCTCCGCGAAGTAATGCCTAACGGCGGTTTCCGCGGGGGAATTACAGTCGGGGGGAGGCCCTGCTATAGAACAACAGCAGGGGGTTTTAGTAGGTATTGCCAGAAATGGTGGAGTCCTACATAACATCTCGTATGCGTAAATGCATTTTTCCTAACCTCTTCTAAAACACACACACACACACACACACACACACACACACACACACACACACACACACACTAGGGGGTTCCGCCTACTCGCTCCGCTCGTCAACCCCCATTTTAAGTAACAACCCATTTGTTCTATTTGTTCCACATAACGCAAGAGGTAAATAAATGAATGCGTTTTTTTAGTGGTACGCCGAGTAGGCCTAATCCACATTTAAATAAATATCATATATAATTTTTATTTTGATATTGAATAAGATATTTTATAACATCATTTAAATACTTCTATTATATATATTTTTTATTATGTAATTTTTTTTAATATATAAGAGTATTATTCACGATAAAAATTTTGATTTGATCCATACTTAAATAAATTTCATATACAATTTTCATTTAGTCGTTGATTAAGATCTTATAACATCATTTGAACAATTTCTACTTTATTTTATACTGATATTGCGTATCAACTGATGAGAATGTTTCCATCGGTTTTACAGTCTTATAAATTAAATTAAAATAAGTAATATTTATGGCAGTCAGATTGCCCTTGTTTATAATCACCACCATTTTTTTAACTTAAAAGTTTTTATTTCAGATTCTGCGGGGGTGATTATAAACAAGGGCAATCTGACTACCATAAATATTAATTATTTTAATTTAATTTATAAGACTGTAAGACCCATGGAAAAATTCTCATCAGTTGATAGTAAGTTGCAGTTGACATAAGTAATATTTTTAATGCTATTGCGTATATTTTATATTGGGAAATTTATTTTTTGAATATATAAGAGTATATCTACGTTATCAAGTTTGATTTAAAAATCTTTTGTTCTATTTTATTTTTATTATTTTATGTATTAAACTGAAACTTAAATAAATTTCGTATACCGATTGCATTTAGCTATTGATTTAGATCTCTTATAACATCGTTTAAACAATTTCTCATTTATTTTGTACTATTATATTCACGTTAGAAATTTTGATTTAAAAATCGTTTCTTTGATTTTATTTGAATTTTTATATGGATCAAATCGACACTTAATTAAATTTTATATACAATTTTCATTTAGCTAATCATTAAAATCTCTTAACATCATTAAAATAATTTATCCTTTATTTTATACTGTTATTGCGTATATTTTATATTGAGAAATTTGGTTTTTGAATATATATGAACATATTTAATAAATATATGCAATGTATACACATATTTACTTATATAACTAAATTTTTTTATAATTATCAAGAATTTCTTCCCAAACTATATTTTCAATTTCTAATGAATTTTCTAAATTATTTTGTATATATATGTTATCTGGATTTCCACACCTTGATAAAGCAACATATAATTGACCGTGTGAGAATAATTGCCTTTTGATGTATAACCCTGCATAATCAAAACTTTGTCCCTGAGATTTATTAATGGTCATACAAAATACTAATGTTAATGGTAACTGTTTTCTACAAAGAATAAAAGGTAATGAAGAAGATTCTCCTGTATTTAATGTTATTCTAGGAATAAAAACTCTATTACCTACTTTTTCTCCTGTTAATATTTCCGCTTCAATATTATATTTAAATAATTTGGTTATTTTAAGTTTATTACCGTTACACAAACCTTCATGTATACTCAAATTTCTAATTAACATAACATTGGCATTAACTTTTAAATCTAATTTATGAGGTGGCAAACCTTCATAAATATTGTTTAATGTTTCTATTGGAAAAAGTATACGAATGTTGTCATCACTTTGATCAACACCTTTATGAGTCGTATAATCTGTACAATAATAAGTCTTTATCACCATTTAATAACATTAAAATTTTTTCATTCAAAAATTTAATTTTTTCATTATGAGGTGTTAAAATAACACGATCATAATCATTTATTTTATTAATATTTTTATAAATTTGTAAGTAAACATCGTTAGTTCTCCAATTATTAGGTATTATAAAAGGATTTATATTACCGTCTCCAATTTGTTATAATAATTTCGAGAATTCTTTATTCTGAGAACGAATATTGTGTTTTAGTTTGAAAATTTTAAATAAAGGCCAAAGTTCAGAATATTTAATAGTGTCTTCAATTATAGCGTTTCTAAATCCGTGTTTCATTACTGGGAGTATTTGTGAAAATCACCTCCTAAAATTATTAATTTTCTTCCAAAAGGTAAATCATTTGTACATAAATCGCTTAAAGATCTGTCAATAATTTCTAAAGCATTTTTGGGTATCATAGATGCTTCATCCCAGATTATGACTTCCGTTTCTCTTAATTTCTTTTTATCTGATTCTAATTTAAAAATAACATTTTCCATACTATTTAAATCTAATGGCAATCTAAAGCTTCTATGAGTAGTCATTCCTTTGGGTAAGAGAATAGATGCTATACCAGTCCAAGCCATTGATATAATATTTTTTCCTTTTGATAGAAAATAATAAATTAAAGTTTTATATACAAATGTTTTACCCGAACCTCCAGGACCATTTATAAAATTGATTTTATTTATATTTTTTATATGTTGTTTGAAAATAAATTTTTGATCTTCATTTAATTTTGTAAACGTATCTTCGAATATTTCCTTACTAATTAGGTTATGTCAAGAGGATACTGTACCACTAACAGTCCACACGAACATATAACGAATTTAATATTGTTTATGCCTAGAGCAAAGCGTTCCTGTAGATGGCAAAGCGCCGTCGATTTAATGTTTCTGGAACTCCTGCGTCTTTTTTGAACGTCTGCTGCTCCTTCGCAGTGCCCTCGCAGAATATAGCGCGAGTTTACATTTAAATGTTGCAAGTGAAAATGTTCACTATTTAAGGAGGTTCGATACCAAAATGAATAATATAAGATCATTTCAAAAATTTAATATGTTGTTCTTTGATTGATTTTCTGTAAGTGTGGAGATTTTCATATCGTATGTCACCTCGGTTATGAAATTATTGAACTTAAAAGATCAACTCTTATACACGGATTCTTATGGAAGTACCTTTACTAAAACACAAAACACTTAGTATGCGATTCTTTACAAAATATAAGAATGATCCAAAACACTATTCGCAATATAGCAAATATACAGGAGGATGTCTGTACGAAGTCGATTCGTACGTTTATAGACCTTGATACTTAGTACTGCGGCAAAACATAAACAAACGATCGAGTTCGTTGGCTGCGAGAGGAGATGCGCGGTAAGCGGAGCAGCGCGCGCGGTGCGAGGGAAAACCTTCCTCCTTCCCCGCACGCTGAGAGGTATCTATCCTCCTTAAGCAAAAATAAAAGAAAAATTAATCAAAAGATACAGGCTTTTTATCGTCCGTTATAATGAAGACTTCGTTAAAAAAATCCCCCTTCTAATAATATGAAAAAATAAAATGCTTTTCTCGTACTTAGTCAATCAAGTTTTATTTAAGGTGGTTCCCTGGAGATCAGAGTTGATTCAACACGTACTTGGAATTACACACGTAGGTCAATAAAGACATAACGAATGTCATATCTAAATTTCAGAGCATTTTATCGTTTGGTTTCTGAGTAATTGCTGTGTAAAGTTATACGGATTACATGGGAGATATATCTATATTGATACTGCGTTCTCGCTCTCCTACATTACATATGTAGTATCCCTCCGCTAGGCAGGCTCAACATCACACGTTCAAGTCCAAAAAAGAGGAGAGAGCGACCCCTATCTGCTCGCACGCGCGCCTCAAACTTCAGTTTTGTCCATGTGCGCGAGGCGACAACACGTGCTTGAAAGTCCACCGGGTAAGATTCTTAATTTTCGATTGTAGTTATTAAGACTCACCAAAATGGGTAAGAGCAAGCATATAACGCCCGAGGAAAAGTTAGAAAAGTATGCTAAAAAGATTAGAAAGATTGAAGAAAAGAAGGAACTAGAGAGGTTAAGAGAGCAAGCGCTGGATTCTCGGAATTCTCAGAACGAGGTCGGTAACGACCAGAATGACAAAGAGAACAGGGCTTCGAAGGCCAATGTCTCACCACTAAAGAACAAGGAGAATGAGATTGAGGAACAGTTTACAGAGGAGACTGACGAAAGTTGGTTGAAAATCGTAAGTAAAATCACTCATAGAGTATCATGTACGCGTATGTAGCGGTCGAACTGTCGAACGCGGGAACGTTGCTTTGGGTGGCTTGATACGCCGTGTTTACATGTATGGTAAAACGACCGCGAAGAAAGGCGTCCATGCTTGCTGTTGTGGTAAGTTAAGAGACGTTGCTTATTATTAGTCGGTGCTAACTGCTTGGTTAGACGAGACAAATAAAAATATGCAAAAATATCCAAAAATTATGCTAACTGATTGGTTAGATAAAATAAAATTGTATTTGTATATGATTTAGATTAGTTAGTTTATAAATAAATAATCATTGTTTAATTCTTGTCAGATTGGAGATGATCCCAAACAAAGCAGAGCCTTAAAGATGAATATGAGAGAAGATCTATTGAATCGTTGGAAGTTCATTTGTAGAGAGGCTAGCACAAAAGAAATGAAAGAATTGTATGAAAAATTAGACAAGAAATATGAATGCCTCAAAGAGTTGAGCGCACCTAAGCTAAATCAACAGATTATTAGTGCAATAAGAAAGGTGACTGTAACTAGAGATAAATATATGTGCGAGGTGCAAAATATAGCTGGTAAGGCAATATTCATAATTGGTTCTCTGATGACGTCACTATATGAGGGTGCAGAAGAGATGGATCTTGAAATTCTATTAGAGTGTTTGAGTGATACAGCAAGATTGCTGGCATTCATGACTTTCAAGGAGTCTAAATTAAGGAAAGCCTTTATTGAACCAGGATTAACAAAAGAGACTGTAGCAATTTTAAAGGATACCAAGATTGATGATTATTTATATGGAGAACAGTTGTCAGAAAAATTAAAAGAAGCAAAAGCTATTAGTAAATTAGCTGAGACTATAAAAGCTCAACCACCCAATAAAGCTAATGTAATAAATCAGAAACAGGGAAAACAATCTTTAAACACAAAATTCCCACGTCGTCCAGCTCAAACGGGATTTACACCTATAGGAGGACGACAGAAACCAAAGCCATATTTCAAAAACAAACAACCGTTTGTAAACCAGAATGCACAAATACCATTACAACGACCAGTAATTCAACAGAACCCAGAAAAGAACAATTAGATAATGTAGGCCAAACAGCTGGTAGATTAAAAAATTTTATACATAGATGGGAAGAGATTACTGATGAAAAATTTGTTTTAAATTATTTACAAGGCTATAAAATTCCAGTGTCAAAACACATAGGTGAAATTAATAGAATTCGAATACATGGTTCATTGAAAAATACTTCTCAAATTGAGGATCGTCAGGTAGCTATAGAAAAACTTTTGAAAAAAGGTGCAATTGAAAGATGTGATTATGTAAAAAATCAATGGGTATCTTCTTATTTTTTAGTTAAAAAGCCAGATGGCTCTAACAGATTTATATTAAATCTAAAACAATTCAATAAATTTGTATTAAAACAGCATTTTAAAATGGAAAATTTGAATACGGCGATAAATCTGATTTTTACAAATTATTTTTTAGCGTCTGTAGACTTGGAAGATGCCTATTTTTTGATACCACTGCACATTGACAATAGAAAGTATTTGAGATTTAGCTTATCTAAACGACATTTTATGTATAGGTAGTTCTTTCGAAGAATGCGAAAGAAATGTCAATCAAACGGTCAAACTGCTGGAAACCTTGGGGTTTAGAGTGAATTATAAAAAATCAAGTTTAATACCAAATCAGGTGTGCAAATTTCTAGGTATTATGATTGACACAAAGGAGTATGCAATTAAACTACCAGAGGATAAGAAAGAAAAAGTTTTTCAGATAATAGAAAAATTTTTCAAAACATCATTGTACTATTAAGGAGGTTGCACACTTAATTGAAAAACTTGTATCATGCTGTATAGCAGTTGAGTATGCCTGGTTATACACCAAACGTCTAGAGAGAAAAAGTTTTTCAATTGATTTTCAATGATTATAATTATAACAGGGTTATGTCAATACCTAGTCGAGTTAAAGAAGATCTTTATTGGTGGGAAACTAATATAAAAGAAAAAATTCATTATATTAAATCGGGTAACTTTGCGATGACCATTTATACTGATGCATCCACAACTGGTTGCAGGGCGTCAGGGGCTCTAGAGATATTTATGGATTCCGGTCAGAAAAGGAATCAAAATTCCATATTAATTATTTAGAATTACTAACTATAAAAATAGGCTTGAAGGAACTTGCGTCACATTTGTGAAATGTGCAAATCTTAATAAAGACTGATAACTCTACTGCATTATCATATATTAATAAGATGGGTGGTATAAGATTTGAGAAATTTAGTAAATTAGCTAGGGAAATTTGGCAATGGGCAGAAATTAGAAACATAATTTTAATAGCCTCGTACATACCGTTAAAGAACAATAACATAGCAGATAGCCTATCTATAGAAAAAAGTACACTGATACAGAATGGGAGCTCAATGATTTTTATTATAATATCATTGTACAAAACTTTGGTTCACCATCTATAGATTTATTTGTCACGATACAAAATACAAAATGTGAAAAATTTGTCTCTTGGGGCCCAGAAAAAGATGCATCATATGTCGATGCGTTTATAATAGACTGGTCAAAATTTTATTTTTATGCCTTTCCGCCTTTTTCATTAATTCTTCGAGCCTTATCAAAAATAAAACGCGATAAGGCATATGGAACTATAGTGATTCCTTTTTGGAATAATCAACCCTGGATTCCGCTGTTTGAACGTTTGATTGTAGGAAAGCCTATTATATTTGAAGCTAATCCAATGTTATTATTGTTACCGTGTAGGTCAAAATATCACCCAAGAGCGGAGCATCTGCGAATGATAGCCTGCAGAGTATCAGGCAATCCTTTTTAAATAGAAATATATCTGTTAGATCGTCTGAACTAATGTTAGCATCTTTAAGTGAAACGACACTTAAGCAATATGTAGGCCCTTTAAAGCAATGGAAAACTTTACTGTGAGAAAAATAAGTTAGATATGTTTGATGTAAAACCGAATGTTTTGATAGAGTTCTTAACTGAACGTTTTGAAGAAGGAGCCTCATATGGTACTATTAATGCATGTAGAAGTGCCATTTCACTTATTACTATAAATAAGATTGGCAGTCACCCTGATGCAGTTAGATTCACAAAAGGAATTTGGAGGTCCAAACCTCAAAAGCCAAAGTATACTAATACATGGGACGTTGGGATAGTTTTAAAATATTTAAAAAATCTAGATGTAACAGACTTAAAAAATTTATCGATTAAAACAATAACCTTATTAGCCTTATGCTCTGCTCAGAGAGCACAAACTTTATCAAAAGTAAGATTAAATCAAATAAAGAAAGTCCCTAATGGAGTTGAAATAAATATTCCAGATTTATTAAAGACTTCTGGTCCAGGTCGTTACCAGCCAGCCTTACAGTTAGCTTGGTTTAAAGAGAACCCAGGTCTTTGTGAGGTTTCGTCAATTTTACTATATAAGCAAAAGACTGAATCAATGAGGAATGGCATTGATGAATTGTTCTTGTCAACTGTAAAACCTATTCATGCTGTTAGCTCTACTACGATCAGTAAATGGATCAAAAAATGTTTGAAAAATAGTGGTATTGATGTGTCAGTTTTTACTGCTCATTCTACACGACACGCATCTACATCAATAGATGTAGACAAAACATTATAAAAGACCGATCCAAAAAGTGGCTTCGATTTTACCAGAGTTGTATTACAAAATAGTTTGCATAAATAAAAAATAGTTGCATAAAAAAATAAGTTGTAAAATCATTTTACTGATGAACTCTAAAAAACTACATATGTAATGTAGGAGAGCGAGGACGCAGTATAATTGTACGATCAAACGAACTTACCTAAGTGATGTTCGATCGAAATTATATGAAGTGCTCGCTCGAATACATTACATCCCACCCAAACGCCAATTAATTAATTGTCTAGCCCTTCCCTTCATATTATTGGTAAAATGAAATAGGAGTGCTCGCTCCCGCTTAAATACTCTGAAAATTGAAGTTTCAGACGCGCATGCGAGCAGATAGGGGTCGCTCTCTCCTCTTTTTTGGACTTGAACGTGTGATATTGAGCCTGCCTAGCGGAGGGATACTACATATCGACGGCTGAGAGGAAGAAGAACGTATCTCGGCGCGCGGGTGAAGAACGACGTATCTCGGCGCGCGAGTGAAGAACGACGTATCTCGGCGCGCGGGTGAAGAACGACGTATCTCGGCATAAAAATCAAGAACGACGTATCTCGGCATTCTTATGGCCAGTACACGGCCAGTGTATGGATAATACGTCGTTCTTGATTTTTGCGCCGAGATACGTCGTTCTTCATCCTCGCGGCGAGATACGTCGTTCTTCATCGTCGTGGTGAGATACGTCGCACAGTGGTGCAAAAGCACTGATTAGGCGGCCAAAATGCAATTAAATTTTTTTTTTTTGTTATATAAAAATGATATTCTTGTTGTTAATATATTTATGAATCATTATTCACACTAGAATAATAAAAATTGCACTGGGTAATTCACATTTAAACTATAAAGTAAGCAAATCGCCAATTTTTAATTTTTTGTATTATTTTATACCGATTCAAATATGTAATGCGTTAATAAAATCAAATCATTTTTTTTATTCATAGATGTTTCATCTGCTTACTTGGTATGTATTTTTAAGATTCTGCACTATTATTTATGTAATAGAGCACTCACGATTATTCCAGATACATTTAAGTTTAAGAAAATTGGCATTTTTTTGTTTATTTTTAATAAATTGATAAATCTAATAATGTTTTTCACTCCTTGACCCTTAGATCGAAATACACTTCTCTTGTCGAAGAGTTATCCAACCGAAATCTGAAAAGATCTGTTGCACATATTCGCACTTTTTTTAAAAATGTATTTAAGTGAAACTTTTTTTAAATATCTAGCAAATTCTAACATATTTCGCGCTCAATAATTTCGTACTCTTTTAATAAATTTCAGAAAAAATCAAGAATTTATTTTTACTTTACAATGGATTATTATTATTATTATTATTATTATTGTAGTTGTTATAAAAGTGAATTGAGCGTCATTAAAAAAAGTTTAATTCAATATTGAGAATTTCAAACTGGACAATGGAGAACAAAAGGTAAGCAGACAACTTCAAAGCTACCAAAAAACCTCTACAGCTTGTATCTATCCTCAGATTCAGAATAAAAATAGAATATGATTTTATTTTAATATTTTTATTTTCCAATAAAACAATTGATTTGGTTAATTAGAAAACAGTGTTTCTAATAAAATAAATGTGATTTCCTGCTATTTTTATTTTAACTCATTATTTTAAGAAAAATTGGTATACTCAAATACATTAAAAAAAAAAAATGTGCGAATATGTGCAATAGATTTTTTTAGATTTCGGTTGGATAGCTCTTCAACATGAGAAGTGTATTTTGACTTAACGGTCAAGGAGTGGAAAACATTATTAAATTTATCAATTTATTAAAAATAAACAAAAAATGCAAATTTTCTTAAACTTAAATGTATCTCGAATAATCGTGAGTGCTCTATTACATAAATAATAGTGCAGAATATTGAAAATACATACCAAGTAAGCAGATGAAATATCTATGAATAAAAAAAAATGATTTGATTTTATTAACGCATTACATATTTGAATCGGTATAAAATAATACAAAAAATTAAAAATTGGCGATTTGCTTACCTTTATAGTTTAAATGTGAATTACCCAGTGCAATTTTTATTTAAACTAGTGTGAATAATGATTCATAAATATATTAACAACAAGAATATCATTTTTATATAACAAAAAAAAAATTTAATTGCATTTTGACCGCCTAATCAGCGCTTTTGCACCACTGTGCGTCGTTCTTCATCCGCACGCCGGGATACGTCGTTCTTCATCCGCGTGCCGAGATACGTCGTTCTTCACCCGCGCGCCGAGATACGTCGTTCTTCATCCGCGCGCCGAGATACGTTCTTCTTCCTCTCAGCCGTTGATATGTAATGTATTAGAGCGAGGACTTCATATAATTTCGATCGAACATCACTTAGGTAAGTTCGTTTGATCGTACAAATATCGAAACTGTCGCGTTATGTATCTGTTTACAACAATATCTAAGCAACGAGATTCAAGTCAGACTTGGGATTTTATGTACACATAGAATATATAATAAGGAATCTTTTCGCGCAAGAATGAAGTAGATTCATCGTTTCATTATTAAAATAGAGCGTCTTAAAAATATCGCTTTCGCAGACTTGATATGTTTCGAGGGTTATGTATACGCTCAGCGCGCCAGCGTGCACTCTCTATCTCTCTCGCTCAAAGCTGTCTGTCGGTCTCTTACCCAGGGAACCACCTTAAGTCACAGGGACGTGAAAGGACACGGAGGATCGCGGGGGGATAGTTTTCATTTTGCAGTTTTCAATGCGGTCGGACAATGCGAAGGGACGCAGAGGGACGCGGAGGGTTAGCATCTTAATTGAGCTTACTACTATGTAGTATAGTTTTATATATATATATGTATATATTTATATATGTGTGTGTGTGTGTGTGTGTGTGTGTGTGTGTGTTTGTGTGTGTGTGTGTGTGTGTGTGTGTGTGTGTGTGTGTGTGTGTGTGTGTGTGTGTGTGTGTGTGTGTGTGTGTGTGTGTGTGTGTGTGTCTATATATATAGTGAATGTGTCAATTCAAATGCAAACTACAAGGAGTTTCCAAATAATTTATGTCTTTTAGGTATTACCTATGTGAAATATGAGATTGTACAATACAGTACTCCTTCAGAATACCGCCATTATGTGTCTCTCTTACTCTAACGAGTTGTTTATGAGATAGAAAAGGACACACGGCGGCGGTAATCTGAAGGAGCACTGTAATTTGATTTAAAAAACAAAATACTGCCTGCGTGTACACATAATATTTTTCAAATGCAGTCATACAATTTACAACTTCAATGCAGAGCTTGTTCTCTGTGTGTAACATTTCAGAAAGTGGTAACATTTCAGAAAGAGATCGATTAGTTTTATACGTAAAATAATTACAAATTTCATTAAAAAAAAATGTTTCACAAACACGCTTTTTGTTATTCGTAGTTGTACTTCGTAATATGGGAAAGAAGAAAACGTGTCCAAAAGGTGTTCCTTCAAACAAATTTTTTGACCATTTCTCGTATATATTTTTATATAGCAAGAGGGATCAGAAACAGATTTTCCAAAATCTACAGCTATTCTCAACTAAAACGTGTATGGAAAAACGCCTGGGAGTTGTAATCTTTTTTAGCGCTCGGTCGAGTTAAGCCTTTTCTTAGCGAAAACTTCAGTTAATACTTTTCTTAGCGCTCTGCTGAGTTAAAACTTTCCTTAGCGCTCCGCCGAGTTAGAACTTTTCTTAGCGAAATAATGAGTTAGAAGTTTTCGTAGCAAAATAACGAGATAGAACCTTTTTCCTCCCAGCCGACGAAATGATATTTTCGTCCGAGAATAGGGTACCGAGGAGTCGGCTGATCTTTCCGGCAGGAGTAGGAAGTGGAGGAAAAGATGAATGGCATAGAGTCTAGTTACGTACCTGCACCATTCTGCTGGGATGCCCTGCGGCAGACTTCCATGTAGATGCAACGTAGTTGTCTGTAACAAAAATATAGCCTCAGTTATAACGAGAGTTCAGATCAACCTATAGTACGTGTAGTGGGAATTCACGCGCCCCGCGTGTTTCCCATCGATTAGCGCGAGCGCTTTACTTGATTAGCATTCGCCTCAATCGAGAGGCGTACTTGGGTACTTTTTCCTTCTTCCTAGAGGAAGCTTTGTGATAGTAATATTTTGAGTTGTAAAAACATGTTATAATTGTTTTTCGAGGTGTCACAAATCAAAATACAAGATTTTTGAAAAATGTCTGTATGGACGTGTGTGTGTGTGTGTGTGTGTGTGTGTGTGTGTGTGAGTGTGTGTGCGTGTGTGTACGCCTGAATCTCAGCATCTACCAGATCGATTTTAACCGGACGGGTCTCATTTTTTGTTTTTTTTTTGTTTGATGGCGGGTCAAAAATTCGTTTTTTGATTCGCCGATGCTTTCTTGTTTTATCTCGAATTTTCAATTTTCTCAAAATTGATTTTTGTTTTTTATTTAATGATAAGATCGAGATATTTGAATCGAATGGATAGCATTCGAAAGAGCATCAAAATACCTATATTTTCTAAAAAAAAAAATTCTCTAGCTATCACGGTTCTTTTGTTATTAACAAAAACTCTTAAATTAAACGATCATTTTTTTTTGAAAAAAATTGTGATAATGCAATATATAAATAACTATGATCTGTAAAAATTTGAATCCACTTTGTCGACTAGTTTTTAAGAAAAAAATCGAAATATGAAAAAAATGAGTTTTGTATGTCCAAAGATTACGGGAGTAAAATTGACTTCATCGCTTCGAAATGTCTTGTAGAGGTAGATTTTGGATAGCTCTCGGTCGACTTCTTTGGACAACATAAGTAGTCCAGAAATTTCAAAAATATTTGAGGTTAAAATTTTTTTAATCTTTTTGTCAAGTTGTAATTTCTCGAGAACGGCTTCATGTATCAGCTCCAAATATACAGACAATTTTGTATGTGATATAGATAATATGTGTACGAATGTTTATCTAGATTGTACGATTACTTTTTGAGATTTGATTTTGAAAATTTTCGTATTTTACGAAGTCATTTTCTTTGTCGCATGATAACTAGAGAAAACAAAAATTGGTTTAATCATGTTGAAATTTTGTGAGATGTAGAGTTTATATATTATTGTATAAGTCCTTTAGGTAAAAGAATTGTCTCATGATTTTTAGAGATATTTATGGTTAAAATTTTTTTACGGTTTTTTTCAAAATCGTAATTTCTCAGGCATGGTGTGGTTTGTGCACATAAGAATTATGCACATATTTATTGTGCACACTTTAGCATTGGTGTATATCTATATCTATGTGTATACTCCAATAAAGTGTGCACAATAAATATGTGCATAATTCTTATGTGCACAAACCACACCATGCCATTTCTCAATGACGACTTCATGTATCAGCTAGAAATTTATAGACTATTTTGTATGCGATATAGGCATTATCTGTATAAAATTTTATCCAGATTATATGGTTATTTTTTGAGATATTTGATATTTAAAATTTTAGTATTTTTGAAACTGAATTTCTTTGTTGTCGTACAAAATAACTACATTAAAATTGTTTTAATTTCTTTGAAATCTGGTGGAGATGTAGAGTTTGTATATTATTTATTAGAAGAGTTCTTAGGGTAAATAATTCGTTTATGAATTTCAGAGATATTTGACATTAAAACTATTTTAGCCCTCATTTAAAATCGTAATTATTCGGAAGCGCATTTATGCATACTAGAAAATGGAAATGATCTGTGCTATGCGCTATGCGCCCGTGTTGTGTACCTGCTTGTTTTGTAATAGCCATTTATTATTTTTAAGGTGAGAACCTTTTTCTTACATCGGAAATACCAGAAAGAGCATCCAAATACAGACAGGCATACTACTAGAGACAAATACCCTACGTGTGAAATTTGACAAAGAAAATATAATTTGAAGACGGTAATATTGCAATCAATTATTTTATTTATTTTTCACACATAATTTAGAAAAAAAAATCATACCTATTATTTTATTCATATTGTATAAATAATTTAAAAATTAATACTTTTTAATCTTCATAAATGAATTTAATTATAATTATGTCATAAATTGTTGCAAAAATTATAAATTTTGTTATTAAAAATGAATTAAAGGAAGAAACAAATTAAGTTTGAGGAAGCCGCGGGCCAATGAATTGGTAGCCGTTTTTACATTATAAGTATCTGCGCGCGCATGTTATTGCTAAGCAACAATCGCTGCCTTGCTTATCATGCAGCTAATTTCTTGTTCGAAAAAATATTGACTACAACGTAACTGATTGAGAATAAATAAATTTTAGATATTGATAACAATTCGGCGTAATCAAAACAGCCGGGATTTAATAACGATAGAAAATAAATTTAATGGTCTATGTAAACTCGAATATATAAGACATTTTTGACATTGTCTATCATAAGAGCAAAACTTGTTTATCATCCATTCGATTTTACAATGCATTAATTTTTCTTAGAAGTGCGGCTCTTCAATTACCATTATTTTAAGGGGTACAATTTTTTTTCTAAAAATATGAAAAATGTTTATTAACTTCAAAAGTTAATAAATATTTGTAAAATAAACTTTTAATTGAGAAGAATTAAATAAACTATTTACACTATTTACTTATCATTTAATAGCTTGCTCATTCTATGAAAACATTTAAAGTGAACATTATTGTCACAAGTGAGGGCTCGCCAATAATTAATAAATAGAACTCATTGTCAGTAAATGTAAAAACTTTCGAGTAACTGAGAAAGGATTTGCAAATTCAATATATTACAAATTTACTGGAAATAATTATGACATTGTTAGTCATTCACGCGTCAGTGTTTCTTTTAATTGTACAATATAACAAAAGAAAGATCACCGTTTACATAATAAATATCAACTTACAAAAGTGTCACAAGGCGGTGCTGAACGAGGTCGCCGAAGTTGGTTGTCGTTGAACTCAGAACTGTCAACTTCGGTGGGCTTGTTCTTCGCTCTGTCCACGATCTGTCTGTCGGCGGCTTCAGAGAGAGCCTCATCTCCGAGTTTTGCTGGAGCATCATGATTCCGGTTCACCTGTTCGACGACCTTCGGGACGAAGGCGTCGGAGATCGACTTGTTCTCGAGCTCCTTTGGGGCAGCCTGGACCAGAGCCAGTTCGAGGGCCAGGAAAACGAGGCAGGATGTAATGTGACGCATCCTGAAGATGTGTGTGTGTAGTGTGTCTGATTATCTCGACCGGAGAACACTGATGTGTCGGACTGGCAACTGACGAGCTTGAGTTCTTCTGGGTATATTTATAGTGGAAAATAGGCTCCTCCCTAACTTTCGAAAAGGGAATACCTGAAAATACCATATCAGCTCCCAAGTGGTAGTTGGAATTCTGACCACTCCCATTTCTAAGAATTCTGAGTGAGAATTGGTTAATTAGATACAAATATTCAGCACACATTTAAAAATAGTAAGTAATTATAATTAAG
This sequence comes from Torymus aiolomorphi, assembly GCA_036365515.1. Classification (NCBI taxonomy): domain Eukaryota; kingdom Metazoa; phylum Arthropoda; class Insecta; order Hymenoptera; family Torymidae; genus Torymus; species Torymus aiolomorphi. Next base: position 255,579,223 of record CM070873.1, on the reverse strand, counting down.
ACATTTTTTTTGATAAATCTTAATTAATAAACAACTAAATTATTTTGGAATTTATATTTTTCTAAAATATTAATTTTTAATTGGTGTAAGAACTGAAAAAGGGGGAGCTAATACAAATTATTAAACAACTTAATAAATAATAATTGTATATCTTTAATTTTATTTTAACATGTAAGGGAAATGAAAATAAAAATAGATTTTAATATAAAAGACATGAAAATGTTACATAAATAGTCGAAAACCTTTAATTAATTAGTATTGTCAATAACTTAGTTGTTTCATATTATAAATATAAAGACTATAATAATTGGGGTTAGAGTTAGTATGATTAACGCAAATATTAGTAAAGATTTTATTTATAAGTATATTTACATAGTTACAAATATTCATAAGAATATAAGATTTACAAGCTTTATCGTATTTTAAACTTATTATAATTACATATAAGCAATGTTCTATTTGATATTTAAATTAATATAAAAGTATTCCAGTTTTATTATAATTTTTATAATACCGAATATATAGAAAAAACCGCTGCCAATTCATTGGCCCGTAGCTTCCTCAACCGTAATTTGGGCATGTTCTTGTTTGTGCACATAAGGATTGTGCACATATTTATTGTGCACAGATAGCATTGGTACAGATCTATATATATAGATATATACCAATGTTAAAGTGTGCACAATTAATATGTGCACAATCAGTATGTGCATAAACAAGAACATGTCGTAATTTGTTGATTCCTTTAATTAATTTTTAATAACAAAATTTATAATTTTTTAAAAAATTTATTGCATAATTATAATTAAATTCATTTATGAATATTAAAAATTGTTAATTTTTAAATTTTTATATTTATTTATTTATATCAAATTTATATAAATTTTGCGCTGATAAATAAAGTTATCATTTGAAATAGAAGTAAAATATCTATATTTTATAATAAAAAAAAAACCGCTGCCAATTCATTGGCCCGTTGCTTCCTCAAACTTAATTTTGTGATTCCTTTAATTAATTTTTAATAACGAAATTTATAATTTTTGCAACAAATTATGCCATAATTATAATTAAATTTATTTTGAAGATTAAAAGGTATTAATTTTCATATTTATTCATTCGTTTACTTATTTATATCAACCGCCATGAATTTTCCAGGTTTAACATAATATATACATATATACATATATAACATCACTAGTATTCTCGAAGCGCGCGGTGAGCGCTGTGATTTTATCGAAACTACACCACTTTTGTTTTTGTGACCTAGCAACCCGTTACACCCACCAATCAAACCACTAATAAATTGATATCATAACTAATCCATCATTTTTGAAGATAGGAGATAGGATTAAGGAGTTATAAGCTTTTTTGAAAAAAACACGTTTTTGTTTTTGTTCATAACAAAATAACTGTGATAGCTAGACATAAATTTTTTTTTCCAAATATAGATATTTTAATTCTCTTTCGAATGCTACCCATCCGATCCAGATACATAGAACCGTTCTCGAGAAATTACGATTTGAAAAAAAGGTTAAAAAAACTTTAATCTCAAATATCTCTGAAATTTCTAGACCAATCATTTTGCCCAAAGAACTCGACCGAGAACTATACAAAATCTACCTCTACAAGGAATTTTAAAGCGATTAAGTCAATTTTACTTCCGTAATTGTTGGACATAGAAAACTCGTTTTTTTCATTTTTCAATTTTTTTCTCAAAAACTAACCAAAAGAATGGATTCAAATGTTTAGAGCTTATAGCTATTTATATTCTGCATTATCGTGATTTTTCTCAAAAAAATTGACCGTTTAGTTTCGGAGTTATAAGCTTTTAAAAAAAAAAACACGTTTTTGTCAATAACAAGAGAACCGGGATAGCTAGAGAAATTTTTTTTTTCGAAAATATAGGTATTTTAATTCTCTTTCGAACGCTACCTATCAGATTCGAATAACTCGATCCTATCATTAAAAAATATCAAAAAACAGTTTTGAGAAAATCGAAAATTTGAAAAAAAAACAAAAACGCATCGCCCCAATCAAAAAATGGATTTTGGACCCGCCATCACGCAAAAAAAAACAAAAAAAATGAGACCTGTCCGGTCAAAATCGACCGAGTAGAAGCTGAGATCCAGGCGTATACACACACACACACACACACACGTACACGCATCCATACAGACATTTTTCAAAAACCATGTATTTTGATTCCTAACACCTCGGAACACAATTATAACATGTTTTTATAACAACTCAAAAATTTACTATCACAAAGCTTCCTCTAGGAAGAAGCAACAGTTAATGTTTGAGTTTACTTCACAAAAATTTTACTAACTTTAAAAGCATTTTATTCCAAAAAAAACAACTAATTAAATAAAGATTTGCTAACAAAGCGATAAAGATTATTCCTAGGAATACAAGATTCACAAAAATTTATTTAATTTAGTTATACGAGTAAAAATACAAATTTTTAATGAATTTTCCTAGTATTTTAAAGTGGAAAATTTCCATACTTTCAAGCTATAAACGGGAGGTAGAAAAATATGCTGGAATAATAGTACCTTTCTTCATGTAAAAAAAAATTATTCCTTGGACATTCGCCATCAAGCACGATTTTCTCTTCGGAAGGTGCAATAAACTTTGGGCAGAGTAGAAAGACAAACATCAGACCGTGCTTTCACTACCTATCGACGGTCGAACCTTTTTCGAACAACTTATACCTGAGCTACGTTTCCCCCTCGGATGGACGCAAGGATCTCAATACAAAAAATTAAAAAATTTTGTGTTTCCCTGTCTAGCTAAAGGGCATGACGAAACATCTGTTAAAATAAGTCTAAAATTTGTTATTTGGTACAGAAATTAAAAAAAATACGAGAAATGTTTTTCAAAATTTTCGGTAATGAAACACAAGATCAACACCCTTGAACTTTATAAACAAGAATTACAAGATGAAATACCAACTGGCATATGAGAGTGTTACGTACGAGAGGATGACAGACTGAATGAAAATGAATAAGTCGCGTAAAAAATATGCGACAACCGGGACTTGAAGACACGAACCCCCGGATTCTAATCCGGTGTTCTGATCACTGAGCTAATGTGGCGAGGCTTGCTCGAAGGCCTCGCGCGTATCTTCTTCCTATCACTGTGCTGACGCGTCAGGGCTCTGGTGAACAGTTGAGCGTCGCCCGTCACAAAGAGTAACATTTTAAACTCATATTTAATACAAAAATTTATTGTATTCCTATAAAAAATGTAAATATTCTTTCAATGTTTTGGGTTACCTTAGATAGTTTATTAAAATGAAGTTTACACTATTCGCCAAATTTATGAAATCTGCCGGGTTTCGTCAAAATCGCAGCTATGACACTTGCATGCTATTTTGTATTAAAAAAGTAAGTTTAAAATCCGTATACAAAATTGCTATAATTGGACACCCTAGTCGAGCTAATACCAATACTTGGACATGATTTTAAACCAGTACTTGGATCAGCGCCTGTATCTGTAACTTTACCAAAGCCACGATGGACAATATTGTTAGAATATTTCTATAATATTGGGAAATAAAATCTAAGAAATCTATTGCGCAAAAATATTGGCGCAATATGGTAGGGTAACATACTTATCAGCATTATTGATAAAATGATTCTGCAATATTGCATTAGGATATATTAAACTCAATTGTTGCCCTAAAGTTGTGACAACATTGTTTGGAAATCTATTGAGCATGATTATATAGCAGTAATATTATCCCAATATTATGTCTATAACTTTGTCAAAATCAAGATGGTCAATATTGTTAGAATATTTCTATAATATTGGGAAATAAAATCTAAGAAGGATATGTATATTGCAAAAATATTGGCGCAATATAGCCGGATAACATACTTATCAGCATTAAAGATGGAATGTTTTTGTAATATTCTATTGCGATATATCGAACTAAAATATTGCCCAAATGTTGTGACAATATTGTCTGGAAATAATATTTCGAGGCGATATTTATTACACAATATACTTTCAGAATTGCTTTAATATTGATTTGCAATATAATAAAAACTAGTATTGTACAAGTATTGTGAATCGATATATTAGACAGCATTAATGATGCAATATTGTTGCTTTGGCTTATAGTTTTTTAAAACATTGTCTTAATGTTGCTAAAATATTGGAAGCATTGTAGATTTTCGTCATATATTGAAGTAATATTTTAGCAACATTATGAATATTGCAAATATTGTTCATATATTATAATATTGCTGCAATGTTGAAGCAATATATCATGCTGTGTGGTATGTCATGGAATGAGTATGTATGCCGCTTTGAATTCCTTAGCGGAAGTGCACTATATAGACGGCAGTAGAATTTTCTGCGCTTTAGCATTCAATCGTAGACTTCATAACTTATTTTGTTGTAATTGTGGAAAAAGAGGACATGACTCAGTCGTTTGTAGAAAATGTCGATGATCTCAACGTTTTCCACCAACCAGCATATTACTTTAAAAATATTAATTTGAAAAATTAAGGGATGCGAATAGCTTCAGTCAAAGGAGATATAAAAATCAAATATTTTGGCAGGTATACCCATTAAACAATAACAAATGGTTCAGCCTGTAGATTACGGCAGGATACAATTATTAAAATCTCAATATCTTTGGATCAAATGGGTTTACAGACCTCTGGTAAGACCTATTTCATAAAAAAGAAACTAGATTTGTGTAATATATGTATAAAATATCATTACTGATCAAAATTTATATTTTTTAGGTGAATCCAAAAAAAATTTTGTAACTGTAGTACCCCCTTAAAATATTTCATTGATATTTCATTTTATTTATATTTTTTATTTTTTTGTTAATATTTCATTTTATTCTATTTCTTTATTCCAACACATTTTAGACGCTGAAAACCGGATGCTATTTTAGTGCAATCGAAAAATAAAACTAGGGGAGTTATCGCGCGCCAACCCCCCGCTGTCTGTGCAAAAACTTCGTTGTTACATTATAGGCACGACCGATTTTCATCAGAGCGAAAATCTGCAACACTTCAAATACTTATATGGCTTCACGATATTTCGAGAGTATTATTGATCTTGCTATATCTTGTATCGCAATTTCAAGACCAAATCAAGACAATATTTGAGTTATTTTTTAAGATAATATCGAAATTTGAAGCCCCAAGAATATTGATATTAACAATATTAAAAAAAAGAAAATTTCAATTATTAAAAATTGCTTTTGAGAATAATCTATTTTTCATCTATATTATTATGTACCTAGAAATTAATCAATAAATGATTTCATGAAAAAAATTCTTAACTATATTATTACATATATCAATTATTTAATAAATAGGGGAATAGAGGGCAGTATGGCGATCAAGGCAATATCATTTTCTCTGATATTTAAAAAAGTTTAAACTTTTTTATATGAGGCGACAAAAGAATTACACTGAAAAAAATTTTAGGCTGTAGAAAGCATAGTTTCGATTTGCTGTACTAGCACTATTTATACTGTTCATTTACCCTTACCGACGGCTGAAGCAGTCTATTTATTTGTATAATGTAACGGCACTATTGGTCAGATGCGCAAAATGTATTTGTACAGCTCTGACAACGGTACGATTTAGTTGACAACGCTACAATGCGAAGCCAACGTTTATGTTATAACCTCAAAAAGTCACAAAATCTGCCGATCAACTGCGTGTTCGAAATCCGCTTTTGCGCATTTCATCTGTAATCCAGTGTATTTATCAATCGAGATTATTTTAGTGAAAAATACATACGTATGTCGAATCATAACCTATTTAATGCTTCGACAAAAGAACTCTATACATTAGTGCTTTCAGTGTATCTTGTACGGCTCTCAAAGCTGTACCGATACAATTACTGTACCTAAAAAATTCAGCGAAAAGAAAATCAGCCAAAAAGTATCGTTGTCAGAGCCGTACTTTCAGTTCTCACAACGTAAAATTTTTTTCAGTGTAAGGAAAACATAAACGCATCAAGTAATGTATTCGCGTGCCACTTAATTTTGTGAATAATTGTTTTTTTATGTTTACTAAATATACTTATAGGTATGGTGTAATAATAGGAATGGCAAATAAAAGTATGGGAGGATACGCGCTAGGCTAATAGGCTGCGTGGAAACCACCAATTTTAAATTACACATATACGTATACTCCTTAAGGGGACAAGCCATGGTTAGGGGGTCGAAAAATCGATTTTTTTTTTTATTTAATATTTTGATAGCAAATTTTCCGCTGAATACGATGCTTCCAACCGCATTTCGAAATTCGATTTCGTTTAGAAAATACAGCTAAAACCGTGAAGTTACTTTTTTGCATATTTAGTGATTTTACTCAAAATATCACTTTTAGATATTAATACTATTGTTAATCTTATATTATTTTATACTTCACAGCATACACGATACAATACTAAATGTATAACGTAATGTACATTAACATTAACATTGTAGAAAAACTTAACTTGAGGTATAAATCTCGTGTATTTTACTCTTAGGGCTCTTGCACGAATAAAGGAATAGCGAGTAGTAACGGCTGACAAACAATCACAAGTGAGCTTTAAAAAGACTTGTTTCTTTTTGAAGGAATAAGAAGGAACACGTCTTTTTAAAACTTGCTTGTGATTGGCTGCCAGGCGTTATTCCTCGCTATTCCTCCATTCGTGCAAGAGCCCTTACTCTCCTTATAGAAAGGTATTATACGTAAAATACTCATAGGTGGTTCAAAATCCCAGCTGCATGTTTATGTTGTTTCAGCGCCACGGTCGCTGGAATTTAAACTGAATTATTTTGAATGTAATTGAATCTGCATTTTTCAATGCAATTTATTTAGTAAACAAACATTTTTTCCTCATTATAAGCTTTTATACGCTCTAGAGCAGTGTGTGGAAAATTTTTTAAAATTTGGCCTGTAGGTTAGCTACATTGTGCAATTAAAACTTGCTATATTTTTAAATGTTTTTTTCGGAGTGACTTTTGTGTATCAATTTAATTTTGATACGTAAAGTAGTGATTTGTGAAAAATCATGAATACAGACAAGAGAGGTCGAACACCAGAACCATCTACAAAAAAGAGAACATTTGGAAGAAAAAAGAAACATAAAGGATTTAGAAGAAAAGTAGAAAATGCCCCATCACTAAAGAGAAAAAGAAGCACATCTGCAAGCAAAATTTCAGAATTAGATATATCTAGAAGTCCAGCAACAACAAGAAACAGAATAATAGATATTGATATTTTGTTTCATGAACTTGAAAAGTTAATTGTTTGTGCTAAGTGTCATGGAAAAATCCGAATAACGGAAGGAGACATTAGAGGATTGGGTGCAAAAATTAATATTGTATGCAAAAACTGCAATGACATGAATCTCATCAATACAAGTAAACAAGTTGGAAGTAGTGGGAATGCTTATGAAGTAAATAGACGTAGTGTACTTGCTATGCGTGCACTTGGACAAGGACATGCAGGATTGGAGACTTTCTGTGGTGTCATGGACCTACCATCGCCAGTGGCACACAGTTTTTATGACCATATCAATGAGGAGTTAAGTAAGGCATGTGAAAAAGTGGCAGTTATCTCCATGCAAAAAGCAGTGGAAAAAGAAAAACAATTGACACCAGCTGGAAGTGTAGGGCTTGATGTGTCTGGTGACGGGTCCTGGAGAAAGAGAGGATTCTCTTCTTTACAAGGAATCACAAGCTTGATTGGTTTGCGTTCCCAACAAATTCTTGACATCTCTATCAAGAATAGTTTCTGCAAAGCTTGCATGAAATGGGAAAATAAAGAGGGCACAGAAGAATATAAAGACTGGTACACGGACAATCAAGCCAATTGCTCAGCAAACCATGAAGGAAGTGCCGGAAAGATGGAAGTGGATGGAATTATTGAAATTTTCAAAAATTCCATGGAAAAATATGGTGTAAAGTATCATCGCTACATTGGAGATGGTGATTCAAAAGTTTTCTGTGATTTGTATAAAGTTAAACCATATGGAGATGAACTGATAGTAGAAAAAAAGGAGTGTGTTGGACATGTTCAAAAGCGAATGGGTACAAGGCTGAGAAATCTAAAGAAGAATTCTGGCAAGAAGAAGTTAGCTGATGGAAAATCCATTGGAGAACAGGGACGCTTGACTGGTAAAGTTATTGATCAGCTCACCACCTACTATGGTAATGCCATCAGGGGCAATGCGAACTCAGTGAAAGATATGAGCAATGCGATATGGGCCACTTATTACCACAAAATCTCCACAGATAAATCACCTCAACATCATTTGTGTCCGAAAGGAGAAAATAGTTGGTGCAAGTGGCAAAAAGCGAAAGCCCAGAAAAAACTGAAAGGCTTCCATCATACAGGCAGTATTCCAACAGTAGTGATGGAGCAGTTAAAACCAATTTATGAAGATCTCTCTCGACAGGAACTGCTTGAAAGGTGTCTTGGTGGTTTTACACAGAACAGCAATGAAAGCTTCAATCAGATAGTTTGGAAGCTCATTACCAAGACATCTTTTAGTGGTGTGCATGTACTCAATACAGGTGTATACATTGCTATCACTTGTTTCAATGATGGAAGAATTGGTTTCTTGGAAATAATGGATGCCTTCGACATCAAACCTGGAGTAGCTGCAATTGAGTGGGTGAAGAAGAGCAATGATAAAAGATTATTCTATGCTGAAAGGAATGCTGAGGAAAATACCTTAAAAAGTAGAAGAAAAAGAAGGAGAGTACGACTTCAGTTACCAGAAGAGTCATATGAACCAGGTTCTTACTAGAGTAAGTAATTAAAAGATTTTTTTGTTACTTATACGTATAAAAATAGTTAATATTTATTGTTTTTCTTTTTAGTTAATTTGTGATTGGATCTGTCACCCGGAATAGATGATTTTTGTAGGTTATAGACTGCAGCATCAAGGAATAAAAATATTTTAGTCTAATACGAAAAAAAAGATAAGAGCTACAATAATGTATTATTCTAAATAATATAAAGATGTCATTAAGCTAATTAAACCTTTTTTTACAGATATTTAATGAGACTATAGACATGAGATGATTAGAGGGTCCGTGCCAAAATAACTGTCATATGGATATTCCATTTTTCATGTTTAATCAAAGTATATTATACAGAATTGTGAAAAAGATTTTTGTAAGTAGTTTTGAAAAGCTTACCATAAGTTATAAGAAACTCAAGTTTCAAACATGATTTCTGAAAAACTTGTTTTTTGTGTTTACAGGGTCATTGCCGTAAGTTTATTTTTCACCAAGTGAACGAAATGACTTGAAATTTTAGGTGAGCATTCCTTTTTACATTAGCCACAAGGAACGTGCGCTACTTTTTTGAAAAAAGCTTCAGAAAAAAATAAAAAAAATAAAATTATAGAACTTTTGATAAAATATACAAAAAATTGAGATTTTTCATAAAAAATAAATATTAAAAAAATTTTTTTAGGAAAAGTAGTACAGAAAACTGGTAACTGATGTAAAAACAAAGATCAAGCCATGAATTTCAAGTCATTTTATTTAGTTGTTGAAAAGTAAACCTACGGCAATCAATAAATCAGAGTTAAATCATTAATAAAATGTACGCAAGAGCCAGATGTATATTATCAGCTAACTACAGGCGGAAATTGTAGGTAATAACACTACTTATTAGTGGAAAAAATATTAAGTTCAAAGATTACACCTGGAATTTATTATTAATCAAATTATTTATTCTTATTTTTTTCAGTTTTAACCATGGCTTGTCCCCTTAAGGGGGCAAGCCTGGGTTAAAATGATGAAAAAATCGAAATTTTTTTTATTGCATAATGAGTTTAGAAATTTCTTCAAAAATATGCTCTCACAAACAGTTTTTCGAAATTCGATTTCGTGTTTTATTGGGAATCAAAAATGAAAAACAGAAAAAATCGAATTTTTTTGAAAATTTCGTTTTTATATCCTAAAATTTGTCAAACTCTTTTAAATGTTGAAAATAATCATTCATATTCTGAAAAATACTTAATTTAAGGGTAGATGAGTACCGTTGAAAAAACTATGTCCATACATAAATTTGATAATATAATATTTTCTTTCATATTTTTCGAAAATTGTATTATTAATTTTTTTCTCCATTTTACACCGCATTTTTTGCATAATTTTTCAATTCAAAGTCAAAGACGCTTTACCGCTAATTTTTTTAAACCGTTTTAGATTTTTACGAGTAATACTCTATAAAATGTACTACTTGCTACTACCAACCCAATCAATTCATGATTTACCAGTACGGCGCAATATCAATTTGATTTCAATGATCAAAAGCAGTCAAATTTCAATGATACAAATTTTAGTTTCAAGTTACATGGTTATCATATAAAACATTGTTGAACAGCCCAAAAGTTTCGTAAAGTGTGTTAAATATTTTTTGAAGTGTAGAAAACTTATGTTTCTGACAGTCAGTTTTATACATAATCATCCCTGCTACACAGTAAACAATCAAGCAGACGAAAGTCCATATATCTGTTTATTGTGTTTTTGACTATTTTTACTGTTTCGAAGTGTCAAAAATGCATTCTTTTTATAGAGGTTGGCTTTCAGAAAGGGGGAAATCAAGGAAAGGGCCAAAAGAAAATTGGAGCATCGTAACCTGCCAAGTAAAGAACAGCTACCTGTTGATTACAGCACAGCAAAACTTCTTCTTACGCACAAACTTTTTCAAAATATTAAGTGCAATGAGTGTGGAGGGCAAGAGCTTAGTGTAGAATTTTCTGATGCGATGGGGCACTCTTCAAAAATAACATTGAGTATATATCTTGTAATTGGGTGGCTGAAGATAGTCATTAAAGCCCTCGTACAGAAGCCAAGCTCCGCTCTCCTTATTTAGTATATCAAAGAATTGTGAATAGTGTTAATATTCTCTTTGTTTAGGTTTTGCTGCCCCAGACTGACTCTATGTTATCGTGAATATGAATTGCTTGTCCAAGAATGCATTTCAATTGCAGATGGAAGCAAAACATAAAGAAGAGAGTGTCCTCAAGGATATTGTACTTATGTTAGAACTGCTCATTAGCAAGTTCAGAAGGATAGAGACGGCTGTTGTCAATGCAGTATCTGAGTACAACCATGGCCTTGTATCCCTACTGAAAAATCTCAGGTGAGATCTCATGTGACGTTTGTTAACATAATTTTTCTTGATGCCCTGGTGGAAAGTACGTGGTTTCGCCATTGTTTTCGATGGCGAAAGAAGGACATTTAACCATTGATTCTGAGTTGGTAACTAGGCAACTGTAGACTTTATTAATAGATTGTTTTAGAGGTTTTGTCAACATATTCAAAGTCATTAACCTATATTTACAACAAAAACTATCACTTCTGATTATCAAGGTACACCCGATGAACATTGATTCTAGCAATGCATGTCCCGTTAGTGGCACTCACACATAACCTTTTGAATGTTCATATCATTTTCGAGGTATGTTAATGATTTAAATATTATGTGTGACAGTCACTAACGGGGTATGCATTGTCAGAATCAATGCGGCCCATCGAGTATACAAGTGATTTATATTGCTTTAATTTGTGAAATGGATAAAAGATTGTTCGTTAATAATGTCGCACTTTTTGTGAGAATTTCTTCTTGAGTGATCATTTATTTTTTCAGATACAAATAAAGTAGTTGACTTTGTTGCTACAAATGGAGCAAAAGTACCGCATGTTTAATAATTGTACGTATAACAATTGTAACAATTGCACGTAAAATAAAAATATTTTACATGATCTTCAGTAAAATTCACTTATTAAAATTATGCACGTGATGTTTTCGATGCCCGCCCCCCCGACCAGCAGCACTCGCTGCGCTCGTGCCGCAAATGTCGGGGGCGGGCATCGAACTCAATGCTCTCGAGCCCGTCGGGTGCGTTATTATTGTCAGTGGCAAACGTACTTTCCACCGGACATCAAGAAAAATAGTATACGGTACACGAGACGAAACTTCACGCAGTGGCAGAACTTCAACTTTCGTCACTTGTACCGTAATGTACTATTAAGATGAGATCTCAGGTGAGATTCTCATCTGAGTTTTCATTATATTTTTTACTTTTTTTGAACTTAGCCATTAAATTCAGAAGAGATCTTAGGTGAGATTCTCACCTAAGTTTTCATTATAATATTTTTCACTTATTTAAAACTTAGCCATTAAATTCAGATCAGATCTCAGGTGAAATTCTCGCCTGAGTTTTCATTATCATTTTTTACTTATGTAGAACATAGCCATTAAATTCAGATGAGATCTCCGATGAGATTCTCAGCTGAGTTTTCATTATAATATTTTTTACTTATTTGGAAAATAACGATTAAATTCAGATGAGATCTCAGGTGAGTTTCTCACCTAAATTTTCATTATAATATTTTGTACTTATTTGGAATATAGCCATTAAATTCAGATGAGATCTCAGGTGAGATTCTCAGGTGAGTTTTCATCACAATATTTTTAACTTATGTTGAACATAGCCATTAGATTCAGATGAGATCTCACGTGAGAATCTTACCTGAGCTTTAGGAACTTGTACTTTTTATACTTATAAGTAAATAGGTTATATTTCGAACTTACCAGGAGAGTGTCAGGGATCCGGATCACCGATTCGGCTCAAACTGAAGGATATGTTTTTGGACGTAGAAACATGAAGAGAGCTGCTATATTAGACCCTAATGCTAAAAAAACTTAAGTTGTGCAGATTATTTTCTTTATTTTGAAAAATCTCTTTAAAAAGCCTCTTCATAGAACCGTAACCATTTAATCTTGTAAAGTCTTAAATTACCATTTCAAGTAGAGAAAATAAAACTAGAGAAAACGATCTTTAATATGCTTTTCTCGGAATTGAAAAATATTAATTCGTTCTAAAGTTATGAAAGATTAAAATTGAGCAACAAAAATGCATCAAAATATGCATGAATTCAAACAGCGAATTTTAGGCATTTAACAGTGCATTTTAATTGCTCAAATTTAAACTTTCATAACTTTAGAACGAATCAATATTTTTCAATCCCAAAAGAAGCAAATTAAAGATCATTTTCTCCAGTTTTATTTTCTTTACTTGAAATAGTTTTTAAATGGTTACTGTTTTGAGAAGAGGCTTTTTTAAAATATTTTTTCCAAATAAAACAAAAAATGTTCATAACAATATTTTCTTGATAAAATAGCGAAAAACAGCCAAAAACATTGAAAAAAAGTCGATTTTTGGCTATTACTTGACAGGATTTAACTTTACACAAATATGTCGAATACAAAAATTGTAGATAGATCAATTCCTAACGAGTTCGACCTATAAAAACGATTTTTAATGTCTAAATACACCTGAAATAGTCGATTTTCGCTTATCGTTCAAGGATTTGACTTTACACAGAAATATTAAACACAAATGATATAGGTAACATTTAAACAAAACATTTTTCCAATTAACATTTTCATATACAATCAATTCCTGATGATCTAAACCTATAAACACGATTTTTAACACCTCAATACAACTTATATAGTCAATTTTCGCTTATTATTTAACAGAATTCGATTTGACACAAATATTAAATACAATATCTATAAATTAGATCGGAAAATCAATATCACATTCCAAAGATCATATAATTATAAAAATATAATAATAAGATACAAAATTACGTTTGATTACAATGTTAAATAGGATAAACATTGAAAACATAATTAAAAACCGTTGCTAACTGCTTTAGCAGAATGCTTTCTCAAAGAGAATTGATAAATTACATCAAATAATTTTTTTAAATGTACATGTTAATATAAAATTTCATTCTTTCTACATAACTGATTTTCCATAAATACAATTAATCAAAATGGTCAACAAAATTATATTTAAAATAGTTATGTAGTAATTATTAAATTGCAAATTAAAAAGTTTAAGGTATTATCACATGCTATTTATTGAATTTATAAATTAATTGGATTTTTTCGAAATTTCTTTGACGTTTTCTTCAAAACCCCGCCAACTCAGCGAAGACTTCGAAAATCCACCAACTCATACAGTGGTTTCAAAAACTATGTAACTCGGCGAAGGTTTCAAATATCCTCTAATTCAAGCGTTTTTTTTTTTTTTATTTTGTAGTGGTAGCTCTAAGATGTTAAAGTACAATTTCTGTATAAGCGATGAAAAAAAATTATTTAAGAATTTTCCACATTTTTATTTATTTTTTTACCGACTTAATATTATCCGTTTCGACGGACAAAAATATGGATTGATAGGTAATTTCAAGACTTTTAAGAAAATGTGACTACTTCCAACGGATATCCAAACCCAACTCCGTAAAAAAATATTTTCGATTTTTCCATATTTTTCTTTTTGTTTTTTAACCGACTTAATATAATCCGATCGGGCCGACAAAAATATAGGTAGATAGAAAATGTCAAGACCTTTCAGAAAATGGGCCCACTTCCGACCGATATTCAAACCCCCAGCGACGAGAAAAATATTTTCGATTTTTCCATATTTTTCTTTATTTTTTTTAACCGACTTAATAATATCCGATGGGGCCAAAAAAAAAAAAAAAATATGGGTAGATAGGAAATTTCAAGACCTTTCAGAAAATGGGCCTACTTCCGATCGATATCCAAACCCAGAGCCAAAAAAAACCGCTGCCAATTCATTAGCCCGTGGCTTCCTCAAACTAAATTTGCTTATTCCTTTAATGAAGTTTTAATAACAAAATTTATAATCTTTGCAACAATTTATGACATCATTATAATTAAATTCATTTATGAAGATTAAAAAGTATTAATTTTTAAATTATGTATAAAATATAAATAAAATAATAGGTCTGATTTTTTTTTTTAAATTATGTGTGAAAAATAAATAAAATAATTGATTGTAATATTAGGCATGGTGTGGTTTGTGCACATAAGAATTATGCACATATTTATTGTGCACACTTTAGCATTGGAGTATACACATAGATATAGATATACACCAATGCTAAAGTGTGCACAATAAATATGTGCATAATTCTTATGTGCACAAACCACACCATGCCTAATATTATCGTCAAAACCTTTTAAAATTCCTAAATAACTTTTACTTCAAATTATGTTTTCTTTGTGAAATTTCATACATACACGGAGAGCAATAGGCAGCGTATATGCTAATGAACTCTGCAGCGCCACCGTCTATGCTCGGGCCCGATGCTCTATTTTCCGTGCGCATCAACTGTTTGCTCATGTAACCATAGCAGGACGTTTCATGATGTATTGCAGGACGATTTGCCGTGTAATAATCGACTCCCCATCCCACCGCTGCACAATACGAACGATTGCATTGACAGGCGAGCATGATACAGTATTGATACACGTTATCACGAGTTTGAGTGTAGAAATTGTATTTTTCGAAATAATCACATTTTATAATATTTTATAGATAAATAAACTAGAATATTTTAATGTACGAAATATTTTTATTTCCTTATTTTTAAAACCATACGAAGTCCAAAATGAATCCAAAAAATTATCGATGAAATGATTATTTCGAAAAATGTAATTTCTACACTCTCAAATTCGTGATAATGTATATCAATAGATACTGTATCATGCTCGCCTACCAATGGAATCGTTTGTATTGTGCAGCGGCGGGATGGGGAGCCGATTATTACACGGCAAATCGTCCTGCAATACATCATGACAAGGTTGGCGCTTCGATTATTCTATGTGATACCGAATGGCTAACTTCAGATCGATCCAGCCGAAATAATACCGAGCAGCTAAGTTCAGGCGTATCAAGTCGAACGAATCGCGTTTGGAACGCTGAAACGACTGTTGTTTACATTTGCACGAGTTTTTTTTCAATTATTCACCAGGCGAAGTGCACAGTATAAGATCTATCTGGAGTACTTACGACGTAGATGAATCTGACGACGACGAAGATGTTTCGCCAGCCAAGTACGGTGTACAGACATTCGCCTTATTTTCATTAGAAAAAATTGTTTTGGGTTCATCAGCGGATAAATCATTTTTATTAGATAAGTATTACACAGATAAAAATATTTGTAGAGAATTTGTAGAGAACTTGATACTTTGTGTCAATCTTTTATATTTTTTCAAGCTATACAAAAGAAGTTTTGAAGTAATCTTGTATTTCATCAGTGTGGCTGTTTAAATCATAGCTAGACGAAGCAGAAGTTTTAATTGATAAATTTTAACTTATTGAAGAAAATTGTGAATAAATTAAAACACTGATTGGAGAAAGAAGCAACATTTTTTGGAAATAGAAATAGCATTTTAGCATATATATTGTTGGAATAATAATGAAAGAAAATAAAGTCTATGGATGAACAAAGAAATATGAAAGACGACTCTGAAACATGGGTTACAATTATATGTACTGATAAGAATTTTTCCATCGGTCTTAGAGTCTTACAAATTAAATTAAAATAATTAATATTTATGGCAGTCAGATTGCCCTTGTTTATAATCACCCCCGCAGAATCTGAAATAAAAACTTAATTAAAATCTGGAAAAAACTTTGTTAGCAAAGGACGATCTGACTGCCCCCCACCACCAAATTGTCCAACGTTTCGAGCCGGCTCCGGCTCCTCCTCAGTCCCTGGGCCAAAAAAAAAAAATGTAGCCAATTAAAAGAATATTTTGTTTTAACGACGTGCATGAATTTATGAAGAATTATCTATAACTTTCTGAATTTTGAATAATTTTTAATTTTTCCTTCGGCAAGTCGCCATGAAATTTCTCAAGGAGCAAAATGAGACCTTGAAAACTAAAATAGGTTGAGAAACAAAAAAGATTCCAGTGATTTATCAATAATTATTTGTAATGACAATATCTAGTTTCTAGAATATCGCCATTTTCTGAGAAAAGTTATTTTAGTCATGTTAAATACACTTTATTTATAATACATTGAATATCTCTATCATTTTAAATAAATAAATCACATTACACTATGTTTTTTTTTAATTTTAGGTAATTTCTACATTTAGCACTGCTTTGACTAGGGAGTCCGAGGAGAATCACCTTAAAGTTTTTGGTACTCAGTGTGACGGATGTTGAAAGAGAGGGCGAGGGAGAGGGGATGGAGAGAGGGAGAGGGGAAGAGGGAGGGAGAGAGAGAGAGAAAGAGAGAGAGAGAGAGAGATGCTTAATACTTGGAATTGTTGAAATTATCACTTGCTATACATCTTATAAAATTAAAAACAAAAGTTTATAAACTAAGAATCATTGTGAGGAAAAAATCTTTCTCGATATTCTTTTACAGTAGATATAACTTCTTGAAATTATTATTGATTGAAACTACTTAAATTAATAACTCACACATAGTCTTGTAAATTAAAATCACAACCAATTTATGAACTAAGAATCACTAAGAATAAAAGCTTTCTTGACATTCTTGTATGGATATAACTTTTTGATATAAAATACTTGAGCATGATGTACTTCTAAAATAAAATCTGAAAAAATCTTACATCTTACTATTTCCGGATTTTAATAATGCTAGTTTACCTTTAGAAATCATAGGGCCAGTAAAGCATCGATAATTAATACACCTAAAGTAGAACAAGGATCTGTTAGAGAAATGTCTGTAGCACTATTTCTTTTTATTTTTACTACAGAAGGTTGCGTGTTTTTACAGACTTGAACATAATCTTTTGGTGGCCTCAATGGATAATAATGATTGATTCACACCATCACATGTTCAACTCATATTAAAACAACTAACTTAAACCACAAACAATTAAAGTTATCTATGAAAATAAGATACAGTCTAAACAGTTTGCTAATATGTTTGCGCGTTGTTTTCTCAAAATAATGAACCATCACTGAATGTATTAAAATACTTGATCTAATCACACTATTGGATCACAATCCGTTAGTAAATTAAAAAATATTATAAAAAATTAAGAGAATCACTGAGAATCAAAGCTTTCTTGATTTTCTTGTACAGATAAAACTTTTGACGTCTCCCACCCTGGGAAAATGATACATGAGAATAACTGAACTCTTTTATTTGTTGAAATTTTCACAATAACACATCCTTTTCGCTTTTTTCATTTGACATAATCTTTTATGAGATATAAGTTAGATATAAGTTCTTGAAATTATTATTGATTGAAACTACGTAAATTATTAAGGGGATGCCTTACTCGTACTATTACCGACCGAGCAATTCACACAGTTTCAAGCTGATTAAAAATAAAATACGTCGAATCACAAAAAATCAAGAGAACACTCTTCTGTGTTTTTTAACGTTCTATCATCCAGTCAAATTTCGACTCCAAACTTTGACTGGATGATAGAACGTTAAAAAACACAGAAGAGTGTTCTCTTGATTTTTTGTGATTCGATGTATTTTATTTTTAATCAGCTTGAAACTGTGAATTGCTCGGTCGGTAATAGTACGAGTAAGGCATCCCCTTAACTCATCATTACCCACACATAATCTTGTTAAAAAAACACAACAAGTTTATGAACTGATAATCACTGAGAATCAAAGCTTTTTTGATATTCTTGTATAGATAAAACTGTTGACGTCTTCCACCTTGGGTAAATCATACATGAGATTAACTGAGCACTTATTTTGTTGAAATTTTCACAATAACACATCCTTTTCGCTTTTTTCATTCGGCATAATCTTTTACACCACTCTAACCTCAAAATCATAACTTTAATATGATTATTCGGCTCTCGTGGTGTAAAATACGGTACGACACTGGTGCGTAAGGTGATTTTTACCGCATTCGACTTTTCGCACTCGCTTCGCTCGTGCGAAAAATGTCTCCTGCGGTAAATAATCACCTTCCACACCCGTATCGTAATGTACTATTAATTGGTGCTTGAGTAAATATGTACGACAGCATAGCACTGATATCGACTAAGCTTCTTGAAGATAACATATGCTTTTCCATTAATAATATAACCACGAGGGTCGTGAGAACAATCGTTCATGTTTGCTAATTCAAAATTAGGTTTTTCAGAAAGTACATAATTAGAACTCCTCAACATTATTGGCTATATCTCCAAAATGACTCGAAAAAATCTTGTTATGTAATATCTGTAAAAATTAGAACTCCTCAACATAATTGGCTATATCTCCAATATTACTTGAAAAACTCTTCTTGTGTTATATCTGTATCTGTAAAAGTAAAAAATCACACAAGTCCCACCAAAAATTATTATTGGAATCTTTGATATCTACAGTACTATTCTACTAAACACAACAATTTTTGCATTCTATTTATAAATGTTATAAAATAAAATATAAAATATAAATATACTTGTACTCATCGTACATTTTTTATAACTTACAACTCACTATTTCCATGTTTTAATAATTGGACTTATATCTGATCTGATAATTTATTCTTTTTGTTGTTTAAAAAACTTCTGCCCTTCTAGTTTTGTGTAGTCTTTTCATCTTAGCCAATTTAATATAAAAAATATAACTTTAACTAATGATGTTTCCTTCTTTTGTACAATCATGTATAAATACAGATCATTCTTCTGGTTATGTAAATCTGAAAAAAAATTTTTTGAAATCAACACAAAGAGTCGATGATTTTTTCTCGACGAATTTAAAAATTTTGAAATAAATATTTAGACATTTAATACTTATCTGATGATTATTTTTGTTATTATCATTAAAAATATTACTTATGTCGACTGCAACTTACTATCAACTGATGAGAATTTTTCCATCGGTCTTACAGTCTTATAAATTAAATTAAAATAATTAATATTTATGGCAGTCAGATTGCCCTTGTTTATAATCACCCCCGCAGAATCTGAAATAAAAACTTAATTAAAACCTGGAAAAAAAAATTTTATTAGCAAAGGACTATCTGACTGCCCTCATTTCATTTCAGTCCCTGAGGAGGAGTCGGAGCGGGCTCGAAACGTTGGGCAATTGGGCAATTTGGTGGTGGGGGGCAGTCAGATAGTCCTTTGCTAATAAAGTTTTTTTTCCAGGTTTTAATTAAATTTTTATTTCAGATTCTGCGGGGGTGATTATAAACAAGGGCAATCTGACTGCCATAAATATTAATTATTTTAATTTAATTTATAAGACTGTAAGACCAATGGAAAAATTCTCATCAGTTGATTATTTTTGTTGATGATGGATATGGATAAGCTGTTTTATTACTTGCAATGTTGAGCTTTGTCTTCTAGTAGTTAATTTTTCAGATGTAGAAAGTTTATTGTGTTTTTGTAGGTCTATTGAATGCACGATGAAAAATCAGTGATCCACGATATTTATTGTGTATATAGGGGAGGGCGGGGCATGTGTGACACCCTAACTTTGATTAAAAATAACAACTAAACCGTGTATTATTTCAAAATGTACAAAAACGCAATAATTAGATCAGAAAAAAATAAAATAAAATAAACTATTAACTTTTTTTTCATTTTCTTTTAATTATTGATAAAATACAGAAAAGAAATTCTGACAAAAATGCTCTACGTGCCCCACCGGCGGGTGGATTGTGGCACCCGACGGGGCACGCATGTCACGATCAAATTTAATATTTTACTATAGGTATTTTTCAATTCTTTTTCCCAATAATTAATTCTTTAATAATTATGCCATAATAAAATTTTCAAAAATCAAATAATTAATCAGTCTATTGAAAATTTAAAATTTTATTTTTATTAAGGAACATAACAATTTTTATCTTAAAATAGATTATTACATTTTAATAAATGATTATATATTATAAATTCCTTCTTATAAAATATGATCACAACATAATACTTTTGTTTGATTAACAAATTATCATTATTATTACAATAAGTTCAAATTTAAAGATTTCGCATCATTTTCATCTATGTAGCATATTTGAACTACCTGACCATTGAAAAAGGCAGTTTGAGTATCTACAATTGATTCTTCAGGTATTACTTCTCTAAAGTAATTTTCATTATTTACGGAAGCTGAATTATTATTAACAATGGATAAATCAAGCTGATTCGTGTTTAAGTCTGTTTTTTTTATACTTTCTTACCATTGTTTTTTCTACTCTAAATATAACTTAATACGCAGTCGAAATAATCGTTATTTACTTATTAATGTAATAATTGAAACTAAAAACTAGTTAAAACTAAATTATTGCACTGCGTAGTTGTTAACCCATCTTGCTCCGTTTTTGGTTTGTAGGATTGTAGGTTACATCACTTCGCTCGGCGGCCGCCGCGGCGCACTGATACGCCCGAGTGTGCCACGCGTGCCCCGCCAGGGTGTCACGTCATGCCCCATTTTAATACCATTTTCATTTTTTAATTATATTATTTATAAAGATTTTCTGAAAATAACAAAAACAGGGCTTGAAAGATAAAAGTTGAAACTATCAAATAGGTTTGGTCTCATTTAGAAAAAAAATCATTTTCTCGTTACTCCAAGCGACTTAAAAATGAAGTCAACCTTGCTTCTAAGCACCGATTTTCAATCTTATTAAATTAAATGTTAAACATTATCTATAATCTCAAAAGTATAGAGGAAAATTCTACAAGCATATCTAATTAGGTTTACGTAAAAATTACATTTTTTGCATTCATTAATATTAAAAATATGAGGGTGCCAATCTTACCTACCTGACACGTTATGCCCCGCCGTCCCCTATACTTTGAGCATATACTAACATGCTCGAAGTATGTACACATACACACACACACACACACACACACACACACACACACACACACACACACACACACACACACACACACATACACACACACACACATACACACACCTATATATAAACTGAAACAGGAAACCAGAAGTGGGAAGAAAACGAAGTCTGACGATGAGAAATGGAAAAACTTTAGAATCGGAAATCAGACATAAAATTTTTCACTATTTAATATCTTTAATATGTGTTAAACTTTTTGTGCAACATAGTATAGCCAAATAGCATGTTCTTATTATAAATTTAAGTTAAATAAAAGCGATTGAAAATTGCAGTAAATACTTGAAATTCTCGGTCAGGCATTTCAATGTATATGTAGCACGGGTCGCTCTTTCAAGCTTCTTCTATACTTGCCTTCGGAGCGCTCCCGCGCTCCTTGATATTATTAACCTCATGTGATTTTTTACTCTCCCATCGCCACTGAGGCCCTTTCATAGATTTGAAAAGTTATTTTGTATTTATGTGTTATAACTTTGTTAGTTTTAATCCAATTCACCATAAACGTAAAAAATTAGATTATGTTACTTATTCTCGCTAATTTACTTTATTCCCGCATTATGCTGGAATAAAGTAAAAGAGGGAATCAGACGCCACTTTTGTCCCGCTTTTCAGGCTATAAAATGGCCATTATAGTAGAGATGGGAATAAAATAGCATACGCACCATGGGTGGAAAATTGGCCAGCCCACATCTCATGTTTGCCACCCTCCCCTTCGTCTCGGGTGGCAATTTACGCGAACTGTGGACTGTCCAAGTTTTTTACTCCCTAGGTGCGTAATATACTATTAAAGATTTTTGGCACTAAATTCGGTCATTTTTAAGCAAATTTTCGCGCGTGTGTGTGCGTGTGTATGTGTGTGTGCGCGTGTGTGTGCATGTGTGTGCGCGCGCGGGTGTGTGTGTGTGTGTGCGTGCGATAACTTTCGAACCATTCGACCGATTTTCATCGGACAAAGCTTATTCTCTTCGTTTCGGAGGTAATTTTGGATGACAACCTATTTTCTTATTTTATCGATTTTCTTTTATTTTATAACCAAAAACGATTTTGAATTTTTCGGTTTTTTTATTTTTCAATATGTTACAGCCAGTAATACTTAATTAACATAATAAATTTGTATTGAAAGGCCTTTAAATTATCTTAGTCTGTCAGTTGTTATTAACAACTATACCTCCCTAAAGGTAGGTAGAAATATTCATTTATCACCTGTTTTATAAGATAGAAATGGATATTTCTTACCACTTTCATAAAATACGCTCGAAATGCGGAATTTTCTTTCCTACTTTCACACTTGAAAAAGAGCCTATTTCATGCCTCGATAAAAAAAAAGTTTTGAACGCTGTAAACCGGATGCTATTTTAGTGCAATCGAAAAACAAATAAATACGTGACGAATCATTTTAAGAGAAGAATAACTCTTAAATTCTAAGATGATCGTTCATGTGGGCCGTTCGATTTGAGATCGATTCGGTCAATAAATTATAAAATCGTCAATTAACATTTTCAATTTCCATCTGATTTCAAAATCAAATGTATCATACATCGATAACTTTCCCATCCTCTAGCATCCAACCGCACCCATTCCCCATAAAATCCGCTGTTCCCTGCCTTACCGACTCACCCCACCCACTCCTTCCTCTTCTTCCTCTAAGATGTCACCACCGTCCTCTCTCCTAACCGCCTGCTCCCAAAGCCAATAGACTACTCAAATAATCAAACCGCCTTCTCCCGGTGGACAATTTGCGGCCCGGTCGGCTGTCTCTCCTTCTCCTTCTTCACCGATGCACCGAGCTGCTGCTGCTACCGGCAACGGTGCGCATGCGCCCCGCGCACACCTGCAGCAGTTTCTCCTCTCTCCGCTGAAACCTATAAGGGGAGAACCGTCTCGTGCTGCTCTCTACAGGCGACTACATCTATCTCTCTCTCTCTCTCTCTCTCTCCTCTTGATAATCATATAGCCGTTGGCTCTCTCTCACTCTCGTGCTGCCGCACTGCTCGCCAAAAAGCTCTCGTCTCTCTCGCGCTCGAGCGGGAAAGTCGCGCGCGCGCACGCGTGTCCCGGACAGCGCACTCTCGCACTCACACACATCCTATATACATACTGACATAGCAGACACATACTATATACAGAGAAAAATAGAGAAAGAGAGAGCACAGCACACACGTCGTCTCTGTCGTTGGATGTACTCTCTCTCTCACTCTCTCTCACTCTCTCGCGTCTAGATCGATCGCGCGCCTTCGTCGTCGTCGTGCGCGGTGTCCGTCTCTCTCGCACTCTGTCCGCGCGTGAATGTGTCGGCGCGCGCGCGCGTGTGCAGCCCAGCAGCAGAGAGTAGAAAGAGAGAGATAGAGCGAGAGAGAGAGAGAGAGAGAGAGAGAGAGCGCAAGGAGAGTCGCGGCGAGAGCTATAGGTAGAGATATAGTGTGAGCCGAGAACATCTCACACGCTGCACACACGCACGCGGGGCCCTCGCGCGCTCTGTGCTCTTTTATTTTCGACACGCGCGTGCAAGCTCGTCGTCGTCGTCTCGTCGAGACCCCGCGAACGCGCGCCGCCGAGTCACGGCCGAGTCGACACACCTGCAGCAGCAGTGTAGTCTCTCGCGCTCTCTCCGTGTGCAGCGCAGCAGCAGCAGCTCGCCCCGCGCGAGAGAGCAGCAGCAACCGAGCAGTGTGTGCGCGAGAGTGGTGGTGGCCTCGTCCTCGCGAGCGAGAGAGAGAGGAGCAAGAGAGAGAGCGCAGCAGCAGCACGCGCCAGACACACGAGACGTGCTGCATAGTAGTAGCCAGAGAGAGAGAGAGAGAGCTTTCGCGTGCGCTCTCTTGGTGCGTATATTACATATACGGCGAGAGAGAGAGGAGACAGTCCCTCTCTCTCTTCTCGAGGAGTAGTTGTTGTATAAGCAGGATAACAATACACTGATATAGAGTTCGGTGTTCGTCTCGTGTTAAAAAAAAAAGAAAAAAAAACAGTGTAGATCCAACCAACCATCCATCCATCTATGTATATGTACGTATATACACCCGGTGCAGAAGTGTCCTGATGTAGACGCGCTCGCTCTCTCCCCGGAGAGGCTCGCCGGTGCGAGCAGAAGCAGCAGCAGCAGCAGCAGGAGGAGGAAGACGAACGTAGCGCTATCGCATCGCGCTCTCTCGGACCAGCGCCCTCCCTCCCTTCTTCACGTGCAGCACCACGTCTTCTTCTGGTGAGTAGAGAGAGACCTAGCTAGTACTCTTCTGTACGTGTGCATGTGAGAGTGTGTGCAAGACCGAGGTGGCTATATTTGTAGAGGTCCGCGGGCGCCGACAACGACGACGGGGGCTCTCTTATTTTAGAACGGAAAATTCTTGCGAGCCGCACGCGGAATTTTGACGGCTAGCAGAAGATCGCTCGCGCCGAGTCGCTCGGTCGTCCGCTGCTGCTGCCTGTATGTATTATGTATATATAAATACGTATGCATGCACATACGTATGCATGTATGTGCAGATGGGCAGAGGCAGCGCGGGTTGAGCGAGATGGTTACGTAAAGCGCCTGCACGCGCAGGGGGAAGTTGTCGCGCGCGCGCGCGGGGGAGGCTGTCGGGCTCGCTCGCTCGCTTGCTACCACACCTTCCTCGAGGACCTGTCAGCTCTCTCATAACCTACAAAAGTATTTCTATACCACCCATCCTTTCCTCGAATTCCATTTCTCTTTTTCCATCTCCCGCCGCCCCTGATGCGGTCGGTCCTCGGAGACCCGGAGCACGGGCGCGAGCGCGCCGGCGGCGAGAAAGGGAGAGAGGATACGTATCCGGTCGGCCCTCTCTCACTCGTGCGGCGCGCGCCGTTATCCCCAGCGATCAATAGGCGTGTGCGCGCGCGCGCGAGCGAGACTGTATGTGCATATATACATACGTATGTATAGTTTTATATATATATATATATATATATATATATATATATATATATATATATATATATATATATATATATATATATATATATACACACACACGCGTAACACGGGAACAGCATTATAGCACATCACGTGCGACGACGGCGACGAGTAGCAGCAGCCCGGGGTTTCACGGCGAGTTGAGTTGAGGGCTACACGCGAGGAAAGTCGAGAGAGTTGAGAGATAATTGTAGGAGGAGCGACTACTGTGTGTATGTGTGTGATGTAGTGGTTGGTATAAGGTGCAGGCGTGACGAGAATAGGAAAAGATGGGGAACGTATAGAGGGTTTGGAGGGCAGTTGGCCACCAGATGAGGGGTAAGCGGATGGACAGTGGGGGAGGAAATTGGAGTATGAAATTTTGGGCTATCGATATGGTGATTGGTTATGGCTAAGTATATACACAGCTGTGTGTGAATTAATTTCAGATGGATGGTGGAGTTTGGCGGAATGACGTTGGTTTGTTGTGATAGGTAAAATTTATTTGGTGGACGGTGTAATCAGGTGGTTCGTATTCTAATGGTTTTCGGAGTCTGTTATTACCGGCAACTGACTAATTGGGTGAGGTCTTTTTTAAGAAAACGTACGCTCGGTTAATAAAGTTATTGGAATTCGGTTTTATTATTGAATTAAAACTATCAATATAGGTAGTTATCTCGAGTGTGTCATTTGTGCAAACATTACGTTCGCCGCAATCGTTTAGCATTTTCTTCAATTCCAAATAACTTCACTATTACTTTTCCGCCGTCGTTGTACATTACCCGAGCAAACACCACTTTTACAACGCTATACTTCAACAACCTCTTTCTCTCTCTCTCGGCGCTCAAAATCCAAAACAAAAAATTCCACATTTCCGTGCCAGTGCACTCGGTCCTTTATATATAAAAGAATGCAATTTAGTCCATTAGCGTTAATTTTCACTTTTAAACGCTGACTGCGAGCGAGAGCATGCGAGAGAAAGAACAAGCGCGCAAAGAGAGAGAGAGAGAAAGGAGAGAGAGAGAGAGAGAGTTCGCTCGTGACGATTGGCCGAGGCAAGAGCGACGATTCAATTTGTTTTATAGGATTGTTAGGGTATTGGCTTGATTTCGCTACGTATTTTTTCTCTCTTTTTCTCTCCTCCAAGAATTTTCCGACTAAGGGGAAAGAGAGAAAGTATAGGTAACGGTGAGTGTTGATTAAATTTTTCCACGGAAATTGAAATTCTATTCAGCGTGAAAGGTTAAATAATACTGCACTTGATATATAGGAGCTGCTATGAGAAGTTAATTTTCTCGAATTTTCTGATCGTTTCAATGTATTTATCGGCGCAAGAAATTGACATTATTTCACAGAATTACTCATACACAAAAGCTGCGAACAATATTTTTCGTTAAGGCACGTTAGTTACCAATTAAAAGGATGAGCAGGATTACAGGCAACAAATTCTTCTGCCGATTAAAAAAAAACAAATTCTACTCACGACCCATGTATCTTCTAAAATATTTCACCATCTTACAGGATTCCAAACCAAATTCAAAACGACCTCCGATTCCTTCTCCCTAACCCTCCCTCCCTCACTCTCCCTCTCCTCTACAAACTTCGTTAAACCAACAGCCAAAAGCTCGCCCGAGGATTAAATTCTTGCCTTCCGAGAGACAGAGTGAGAGAGAGAGAGAGAGAGAGAGAGAGAGAGAGAGAGTCAAAACTTGTTCTACTCACCGTACGCTCCAATGAATATTATTGAAACGTACGCGCGCGGCGCGAACTTTTGCTCTCTCTCTCTCTCTCTCTCTCTCTCTCTCTCTCTCTCTCTCTCTCTCTCTCTCTCTCTCTCTCTCTCTCTCTTCTGCGCAATAAGAATGTTCCTCTTCATATTCTAATAATGACCTACATCGCCGGGTTAACGCTTTTAATGAGGTGCGCGCACGTGCGAGCTCGTCACTTTTGAAGTAACGCTTTTCAAGAGAGCGACAATGGACGGCGCGTAATTTGAAATGTTCGCAGGTAATGCGCGACGCGGCGCCGGGGGGCTGGTTAATAAAAATTTTTTCAGGGCGATAATAAATTATGAGGTTGTAATGTGTAGTTGCGGATGGATAGTGACATTAATGTTTTATGAGAAATTTAACTGTAGAAAAAAGAAATTGTGCTGTTTTAATGCTCTGAATGGTAATTTTATTATAATCAAGATATACTCTGTGAGCGTTTATTTATCAATTAAATTTTATTTTATATGATATATAATTTGCATATGCAAACTTATTTTATGCACCCTGACCGTTTGCAAAATATAAATAAATGTATTTACTTTCACAATTTAAATACTTATGTCCCAACGAACACACAAAATCTAGTTCGAATAGCGTCAATTTCACTACGCCTTTACCTAAACAATCAAGCACAGATATTATCACACTCTACCTTTAAAGCCATCACTTTTTTTTCTAAACTCAAGCGGAGTAAACAAACGCATCACTAAAAAACATTTTCCCCATCCAAGGCCCTTACACCCCTATACCATACGCTCAACCTCCACCGCCTAATCAACCAATTTCCTTCCAAAAATCAATACTTACTCCTCGTATACTCTAAAATTCAACCATAATTACTTTCGCGGTCGAGCGCATAATTTTCAAATCGCGTGTCTTCTTCTTCCTCCTCCTCATCCTCTGTTCGGAAAATTTCCTCGTCCTCTCTTTACACTCGTGACGTCCAGCCGCTAACGGAATTCCGATTTTGGCCCCTTTAACTTCACGCGCATCACGTTCTCTCCCCGTTCGTTACCGGCGAAATTGATTGACTCGACACTGACAGCTTGATTAATGCCAATAAATCATGCTTCCGTGACCTTTCCCTCGCTACCCTCTCTCTCTCTCTCTCTTTCTCTCTCGCGAGAGAGAGAGCTGTTGTTTTTTCGTCGTCGCATCGGACGATTTTTCTCTCCTTCGCGCTCGCTCGCGACGCCCATCGTTTTTTATCCAGGAAGGGAGGGACGTTAGTCGGGCGATAATGGGAACGAGGTGCCGCTCTTTGATGAATTGCCGGATTTGTCGTGCGTTATGGCCGTCGTCCGAGTTTTCTTTTTTTCACGTGTGGGAGGGAGGGAGAGGAGTTTGGGAGAACGGCTTTGATTAGCGGCGACGCGAGCGAGAATTTCGTTGCGGTGCATGAGGAGCGCGCGCGTTTTAGAGCGGCAGGTGTTGAATGCGCGCCAGTGGAAATTTTCGGGAAGGTAGAGGTGTACGTGTGTGTATGTGTGTGCGCGCGCGCGCGTGTGTGTGTGTGTGTATGTGTGTGTATTGGGGAATATCACGAATGTCAAAATTGTTCTGTTAGAAGGGTGACACTGAGGAATTTTGAGAGGTGGAATCGGGTAGAAAAATGGATTGGAATTTTATATCCGTGTCAGTTTGATGGGATTTGAAAATAAAATTGTTTAATTTTATATATAGTTACTTAGATCTTTCGTCAATGTTTAATGCTTTTTTGTAGTTTGTTTTTTAATAAATTGAAGGTACCTTGATAAAGTTATTTTATTAATAATTTTATGTAAAAAAGCAGTGACTATTAATTTTGAAACATAGATGCATTTGGTGTCAAAAACCTAATTGGTTTTGAATGCGTGATAGATCTAAAATTATGCCAAAAATTACATGGAAATACGCGCGATTTAAATCTGACATTGTGGATCTTCACGCAACGTCTGGCATACTTTTAGATTCTGTGTTACTTTCAAACTAATTAACATTTTGACAAGCAGTATCTTTCGAAAATACATTCAAGAGATTTCCGTAATCATAGGATGAAATTCAATTTGCGTTTGAAAGCTCCACAGAATCGGTAAACATAGCAAAAACAAGACATAAATTATAATAATAAAGCACGACGTTTTCGCATTATATTTAATCTTTATTACTGTACTAAAGCTATCATTGGAAACAAAGCACACACGTGACAAAATAAATTACAGTTAAAATAACCGCTAGCGTTATCTTTTTTAAACGCACTATTTATTTTTTAATCGCACATCAT
This sequence comes from Torymus aiolomorphi, assembly GCA_036365515.1. Taxonomy (NCBI): domain Eukaryota; kingdom Metazoa; phylum Arthropoda; class Insecta; order Hymenoptera; family Torymidae; genus Torymus; species Torymus aiolomorphi. The sequence continues at coordinate 255,549,587 of CM070873.1, read as the reverse complement.
TGATACCGACGATACTTTCTAAACATTGATTGGAAAGAATGAAAATATCTAAATGCAATCTTTAGGCTATGCAAATATTATTTGTTGCTACGTAAATAGTATCGGTATCGAGATAATGAACATCTTTGCAAATAAAGTTGTCAATATATACTACTAACAAGGACAGGATTTTACCTGCGGGAAACGGATTTAGCGGGCATTGGATCTTTTTGCTCGTTTTCGTATATATCATAAATATTTGCAATGTGACATTCAATAGAAGAGACACCATTTTTTTAACGAAATAGAGGATATTTGTGATTAAATAGCCAATATCTCATGAAAAAAAGCCCATTGGATGAAATTGTCAGCACTGGACTTCGTTTGTAGGTACCAGAAATCGACTGTCCAATGCCCGCTAAGATCCGTTCCCCGCAGGTTAGACCCTCTTCTTGTAAGTATAGCATAATTCTTACTTGTTGGAAATAGCTTTTGTCTCTGTGTATATAACTCAATGAAAAACTATTAATAGTGTAATTATTCAGGGAGGTATTTAATGAGTGAAGTTTACATCGTTGGGGTGAAACGAAATAATTTTTTACAATTAATTAAAATAATTAAGGAATGGAAATTTTATCTAAACCTTTTTTATAAAGATATAGTTTTTATTACAAAACATTAAGTCGACACGCAAAATTAATAAGTATTCATTAGTATAAACTTGAAGTAAAATAAATTATTATTTTAATTCGCTGCGCTCCAACGTTGCAAACTTCCGACCCATGGTGTTTACAAAATTCAATAATTATCATTGTACAATTTCTTATTTCTTCACATTTTTCTAAGCAAAATATACTGAGCCCACTACAAACATCTAACCCTTATACACTTTATTTACTTTATTCTTAATATCTGCACAAATTAAAATTATAATACAAAAATCTTCGACTAAACAGCCTATACTCCTTTTTCCATAATTCTACCGTCCACTATACACTTCCAACAGTTCTTAAAAAGAATCATAACCAATCAAAACGAAATTTACCCTTAAAACTACTCAAATTATCCCCCTCCCCAATCACCTTCACCTCGCCTTCCACATTCCCCCACACACCTATATACTCACACAAAACCCCTATCGTTCCCGCTCAAATTTCTCGGCAGTGGATCTAGGAAAAAGGCCTGCGTACTACCGCCGCATTGAACGCGCACATACACACACAAACGCGAGCGCGCGCTCTCAACCGACCGACATCCACCGGGTGGTGTGGCGCAATTCCCTCCCAATCGTGTATTTTCGCGAACGCGGGCCGCGCATTCGACCCCGAAAGCCAATTTCACGCGGCGCGCGCGCACTCGTGAGAGGCGACGAAAAACAATAATTCGCCTAGGTGGGTTGCTGCTGCTACTGGAGCTGTGTGTGTGTGGTGGTATAGAGTGTCGAAATGAAGTTATGCGCGGCGTGCAGTTCGCGTGCAGGTTGGTTTATTGGGTTGGTGGGAAGGCAAAAGAGAGAGAGAGGTGTTAAGGTGCTGCGGGATGTGTGGAGGTGGTGGTGCTGGAGGTGAATTAAGCGAGCGCATGGCGGATGAAGATCGTGTGAATGAATATAGATTGGAGGTTGCAGCTTGGGGGTTGAAAATTGTTCGATGTGGTGGAATTTGGTGAAGTCACGTTTACATGATTATAGAGTATAGTTGGCAAATTAAAATATTTAAAATATATTAATTTTCTTTGTGAAAAGTATCAAGGAGGGTACTACTTTTACGATTAAAACCTCATCCAAAATACTCGCGTGACATAATAAAAATTCCAAACATTCCAAACGATCATCTCTCCACTTTTTCAACGCGCGGCTTTGCAATTTCCAAACTATTTCGCCGTTCACTGACATTCCCTCGCACAGCTATAACTATCCGTGCACGACCTTCGCCAAAAAGACGAACTTCAACCGCCAACTCCCCCTCCCTCAATCTACCGACAGGTGCAGCGAAAAATCGCCCGATAAGCTCCCATATATGCACCAGCGAAGCTCCTTTTTCCGCTCGTTCGCGCGCGATATCGATTTTACGGTAAAAATGATGTCACACACTCCGCGCCTCTACCTCTATCTCTCTCTCTCTCGTCGTTATCTTACACTCTAAAAAATTATCGCGCACTCGCACGTACATATGTATACATATATACACACACGTTCGCCGCGAGGACGTAAATTACAGGACAGCCCACCCACCTGCTGAGGAAAATTGCAAAAAGGGGTAAATTGAATTGAAGAAGAAGAAGAAGCGAGTCGTGCGCTCGCGGTTAGCTCATTGCATAACTCACTCGCTCGCGCGAGCAAGCGCTCGGGCTTCTATTTTTACCGCGAAAAGTTAAGTTTGCAAATTAGAATATGCCGGGCGGCTGCGAGGCATTGCGCAAATGCCTAAAGGAGCCGATATATAACGTGTGTGTTGCGCTCGCGCGTGCGCAGTGTAGTGTACTGTGCAAGAGGCGCGCGCACGTGTGTGTATTATACTTATGAATCGCGGCGGTGGCGCTTCAGAGGCTTCGACGGCTCGGACCCTTCAATCGATACATACATGTGTACATACACATACACCCACGCGCGTGAAACTTTTCCTCTTCTTCTTCTTCGCCCTCGCAGCATGTAACTTCTGGCTTTTTCTGCGAGCTAGGCCTCTACGACGATGACTGCTCGCTCGCATTCGATCATTTCTCCGGCCTTCTTTTTTTCTCCCTTTGTTTTTTCTCGGCCTCCTCTTCATCCGGCCATTCGTCGTACCCTTGTACCCCAGTCGCTCGACACGTGCTCGACATTCGGAGAAGGAAGAGACGAGCGAGAAAGAGAGGGAGGTAGTGTTGTGATGTCCAAGAGAGTGCAAAGTCCGAAATTTACGAGTGCGAAAGTGCCGTGTGTTGCGCGGCTCCAATTATTGTCGTCGAGAAGTTTTGGATGAAATTTTCGGCTTTAATTAGATCGGAATTCCGGTTGTCAAGGTCAGAGATGATGAAGTTGCTGGTCAACAGAATATAGCCCTTGTCAGAGTCAATTTTCAAATTAATCAATTATAAGGAAAAATAATAACTTTTAATATTTATAACCTTTATGAATGAAAAAAGTTAATTCACTATAAGAATCTAAGACCATCATTATTATGAGAAACGAAGAATTCCGCAGCTGAAACGTAATCCGCCATAAACCTAATACACGCAACAATCGCCGAGAGAGCTTAGCGTAATTTGACAGGTGTCACATATTTTCACCGGCGGATTAGCGACACACGATAACGATCCGCGCGATTCAAAGAGACACACACGCGTGCGCGCTCGTCGCAGCCTTAGCCCGGCCGGTCACATTGTATGCTAATTCCTCCCCTGAATAAAGTATGCATAGTATACACTCAAAACTCTCTCTCTCTCTCTCTCTCTCTCTCTTTCGCCGTTCTATCCAAATCATTATTTAAAACGCGTGTGTGCGCGCGCGAATGGGTATACGCGCGGCACAAAATTTGCGTCATCAACTATAGCCTTTATGTTCTATTCCTGATCGCACGCCGGGGCGTCGATGGAAATAACGTGACTTTTCCACCGAGCGATTATTATTATATATATGGGTAACTTCACGTCAACTGTGACAGATCAAAATTTTAAAATTTATTTATTTATTTATTTATTAAACCAGAGTAAGTACATATAGGTATTACGATAATATCAATATACATTTTTACATTACATGCGTAACCCAGCAGAGGAAGTATTTCCTGTATGCTGGTCTGGTGACTTAAACTAACTTAAAACTAAATTGAAGTATTGTCCCTGATTGTTTGTCGATCTTGTATCCCCGTAGCTAGCAGCTACGGAGTCAAGTCGACAACCACACATTATTCATGACTTTTCTTCTATCACCAATATCTAACCAACATTTGTCTTGCTGTTGTAAATGATTCCGTGGATGCGTTTCTGTCTCTTGCAAAGATGATTCTTTCGTAGCTGTTTAGTCTTGTTGGGCAGGTGAGTCCCACTGCACAGGTAACTCTGTAGTGTGGGAACATCAATCTGTGTTGGTTGGCTGAGTCACATTTACATGTTGATGTAAAAACAATGTCGTCTACTACTATGAGATCGTTGTATTTCGGGTGCTGTTCTAGAGTATACATTGAGTTTTTAAATGTTTGTTTACCTCGAATGCCTCTGTCGAAATACAGTAGTGCTTTATTACAGCCTAGATAGTTGAGATCTCCGTAAGACATGCGGTAGGTGTTATCTTGCAGTATAGGCTTTCCCGGTGCGCCACTTGCTTCCATTGACATGGTTTTTGTATTGTTATCCTCAGCCATTTTATCTATCGTACTAAATACAGTTTCTATGGGATTATATTTTTCGTTGTTGTGTTCCTTTTTTATTTCAATATCTTTGGATTTTTCTTTGACAAAGTGTATATGTTTTATTTCATTATTTCCGTTAGTAATACGATAGTCACAACACTTATTGCTTAAAGTTGTATTTTTGTTGCTCTCTGAGAGCGTCCACCTGTTAGCAATCATATTTGCAATTTCGATGATAATTTGTTGATTAATATTGAGTTTTCGGATTTTGTTCCAGTTGTAATTAGATAATCGACGATGAGAACGTTTATAATGTAGTGTGCATAACCCGTGTGCGCATATATATGTTCTTATATCCAGTAACAGTTTATCGGACTCTAAACTCCCCATGGACTTCCAATGTGGGAGGTCTGTGTCCGATATCTTTATTAGTGAATAATATAGTTGCTTTATCTGTTTACAGTTAATATTATTAGTATTATTCATGGGTTTTTATTTTGCTAGATGTTTGCTTTTATCCAGATCTTGATTTTATATTTCAGACTTTTTTTATTCGTTATTGTTTTAAGGTCATTAGGCAGTTTGTTGTAGGTAGTTAGTGCTCTAATGTAGCTGTTTTTGATGCTGATGCGTTTACAACGTTTAGGTATTGGTATACTTTTATTCCTCGTTACTTTGTCGGATTCTATATATTTGTCTTGTAATTCTTTGTAATGAAATATTAGTGACTCAAAGGTAAAAATTTGCTCTATATTTAGTGGATTTCTGTCATAAATAAAATTGTTTTTATTTATAAGCTTAAGCAGTCTGTTTTGCAGGCTTTGTAAGCTTTTGGTTCTACCTGCGTAAATTGCTCAAAATTTTTTTACTTATTCCAAATTAGCCCCAAAACACAGCCCTAGAGTTTTAGAGCAAAATATTCAATCGTTCAAAAGTTAGAATTAATTGAAAATTTGGAATTTTTTCATAAATCTTCAATTTTTATGATTTTTTAACTCAAACACTTGAAATTTTTTTGTATAGTGCATTAAATGGGAAATAGTTTCCAAATTGTAAGTAGAATTGCCCAGAATTTTTGCAGATCGATGCCAATTATTTTGCTAATTTATACTTGACAGAACACCATTGAAGACAATTAAAGATTTATGAATAAATTTCAAATTTTCAAACTTTCAATTAATTCTAACTTTTGAACGATTGAATATTTTGCTCTAAAACTCTAGGGTTGTATTTTGGGGCTAATTTGGAATGAGTAAAAAAATGTTGAGCAATTTAAAATTTTGACCTGCCACAGTAGACGTGAAGTTACCCATATATATTAGATATACCACCGCCGCCTCCGGCCACTTACGAACATTCTACTCGTCACTCCTTATAATAACTCCCTCGCGAAATTTTCCAGCCCTGCACCGAAAAAAAAATCCATTCACCACCATCCTACTCTACAACCACACACATACACATATGCAGAGAATATACGTATATATACGCTTCAGCCGCGGAGCAGAAGCTGCCAGAGCCGCCGCGTGCGCTCGCTCGGTCTACAAAAATAGTTCACCGTGACCGTTCGCCGCCGGTCGATTTCACGAGGAATTATTAAGCAGCAGCAGCAGTAGCAGCGGACACGAGTGTATGTGTATGTATGTGAGTGCGAGCTACTGCTAGTGACCTGCGCGCGAGTGCTGCGACTAATAGGGAAAATAGTTTTTCACCGACGACGACGACGTTGCCGGAGTGAGGGGCGCGCGTGCATATACTCAGAAGAACTGCTCGTTTGTCGGCGGGTGACCTTTGATCTCTCCCCCTCCCTCCTCTGACCCCCGCGAAAGTGTATAGAGCTTGTTGAGAAGCCGGGGGTTCGTGATTTTTTAATTTGGGAAAGAAGAAGAAAGGGGGAGGGAGGAATTTAGAGGGATGATGCGGCGGTTTAGTGGTGAGATTCAATTGGAGGGGGGGGGGGTATGGGAAGGTACACTGAGAGAAAAATATTCTTGCCGTAAATATATATGTTAACTATTAACATAGTATATTCGATTTTGGAGCAATGATATATATTTTAATATGTATATGCGCTATAGGTGTGGTAAGCATACGAGCATACGTGAGCCAAATAGCTGTATATGTTAATAGTTAACATATGGCTAGTTCTCACAAGTATACCGTCATTTGGCGATGATAATAGTATTTATAATTAAAAATTTGCATGTTTCAGCATCGAAAAATTAAATACTACACAATGAATGTTGAAACAGCTTTATTTTTAATATAATATTTTATAATATTATGAAACATATTAAAAAAACACTATTTCTAACTCCAGTTTCCTCAGCTTGAAAATGGATGATTTCCTCCTTAGTTGAAATCTAATAAATAAAAGTTCAATTAATATAATGATATGGTAATGAATTATTAAAATAATCTAAAAAACATTTACACTTTTACACATTCGTTTTAATTTCAATCTCACACCAAGCACAGGGAATAAATCTTTGAAATCTTGAGGATTTTGAATTAGTTCTTCTAAGGTATCAAAATCAGTGATGTTATTTTCTGTATGAATGTAATAAAGTATAGTATTAGGGAATATAGTTTAATAATATGATAAAGGATAAGTGGAAAATACAGTTTTGCAATATAATCAAGGATATTATTAAGAAATGTAGTTTGAGGTTAGAAAGACTAGTAAATTTATTCAGCGCCACATACTTAGTGTTTTGTAAAAATATATGTTATTACACTTACCTTTTAATATCTCTCCGCATTCTTCAAGTTTCCAAATCTTCAAAATTACTTCCATATTGAAGAAAACGACTACACGATGAAAACCACAAATCCGCAGTCAGTCCTAAATTGATGCAGAGAGCCATCAGCCAAAAGGCGGGAAGCCGGCAAAACGTGATGCCGATGATGCCGGAACTGGATGCCCTCTACAGGCAATATTACGCATGATCACCGTAAACTTCATATGTTAACTATTAACATATGAGCGTATATTACATACAATCCATTTCGATTAGGATAAAAAATATATTGATAAACATAAAACTATTACATGATATAAGTTAATATATTGCGAATATTTGATCCTATCATATATATAGATTAACAATAAGAATATTTTTCTCTCAGTGTAATGGTTATGGTACGGTGATGAGGAATATATCAAAATCTGTAATCGTATGTTTTTAATGAATGTTTAATAATATTTAGAAGTGTACATTTTTTGTCGTAAATAAGAGGTACTTTTTTTAGAAAAAGTGCATGAATATATAGAGTGAATGCGCCTTGCTGGCTGCAAAAAGTAACCTTTTTGTCGCCACTGAAGTTTGAAAAATTGGTAGATTAATGTTTGTACAGTTATTTTTAGCTCTAGTTAATGGTAAAAAAAAAGATTAAAAAAAGGTCAAATTTATTCTGTAATTCTTCAAATTGAATTTTCAAAATTTTGAATGTTTTTGGTATAAGGAGATTTACATCAGTGAATATTTGAAGAAAAATGTGTACTATCAATCTCAACAAACTCACGCTTTCTATATATTTTTTTTAAACTAAAAATTCTCGTATTAATAACATTACACGATAACGCTTCTTTTTCGAAATTAATCCCCGATAACCCGAGTCCACTTTAAAAAAAAAAACTCTAATTAATAAGACTCTCGTAAAATAAAGAAAACAAAAACAAACCGTCACAAAATTTACGATTGCTTTATCGCCGTAATGTCCATAATAAATTTTCCTCTTCCTGAAAAGCCTTCCGTCTCTCACCTCCCTAGATAAAATTCATTCCCACTCACTCATTCGCTCACTCTCCCGGCCTCCGCGCTCGCAAGAAAAAATAAATTTTGAAAAATATGACTCTCCGGAAAAAAACTACAGTCGTAACGAGATGAACCTCCGTCCGTAAAACACACACACACACACACATACAGACACACCACCTACGCTTTTCCTTCTATGTACAAACATAGACATACATACCCGAGCGGACAATAAAACAAGTATTTTTATTGCGCTGGTCTTCTCTACAGGGACACGGCGAACTAAAAGAATCTCTAAACTAGCCCGCGATACAAACTGTACCTACCGTCAATTTCTGTCCATCACCTATAGCTCTCCGCGAAGTCATATCCCCCCGCGCGCGAGCGAGAGAGGGACAGATATATACGGTACTCCAGAGACATGCGGCTGTGTGTAGAGATATATACGTGTGCGCGGGAAATGCACGAGGCGGGAGTCGACGCGCGACCGAATTCGAAATCGTAAAAAATATTTATCGCAATATATCGCGGCCGTAAAAATTATACGCCCGGTGTAAAATAAGGGGGAAATATCGAAATATCGTCGTCGTCATCATCGGCAGCATTGGTTTTACTTTATCATTTGTTTTATACATCGCGATAAATATAGGAATGGTCACGTTCAAGTTCAAATTCAAATTTTCATGTGAATTGCGAGCTGAGAGGTTGGAAACAATTGTATTTGTCAAGTTATGGCAGTTGAAAGATTGTTATCGTTTCTTTACTTGTTTGAAGAAAATGGCCAGCGAAAAAGCAAGTGTTTCAATTTAGATGAAACACGAGCTACTCAACTTAAGGCAGACTCGTTTTGATACAGATTTTTATCTAAATAACCTGCTTTGGCCTAAAAGGCGCTGTATAAATTCACGTAAATAAATCATCTCTCGTCCGCCTGGTGTGCAATTTCGGCGCATCGCATTTTTTTAATATCACACGCTCAAAATTCAAGCACTGTCGGTGGTAATCGACCATTTTTCTCCCATTTGCGAGACAGGTTTTCTCATAAGTTTTTGACATTTTATATCTATCTTGTGATCGGGGTTGCAAATTAACTAAAGATTATGAAAAAAAAAAATTCTACCAGGACTAGTTTGCGAATCCCATCTATTTAAAGTATTGATCTGCCAACCCTGCAGGCACCCCAACCTCGATCCCTCATCACAACCTCACATCATCAATCAGTTCTCTTCCCTCCTCGCCCTCTCCCCAAACCGTGAATTAAACTTCAAAACAATCAACAACCACTAACAAAAAAAAAACAACCACGGCGGCAGTCTCTTCGGCGTCGGCGCGCGCATGTGACGTAACTCCCTCTCCGCGGGATCGAGCTTTTCCACACTCGAAGCTCGCGAGACTAGCTAGGCGCTCTTTTTCTCTCTCTCACACACTTGCACGCGAGCGCGAAAGAGAGGGGGAAGGATTTAGTGCAGATATTCTTGGCCCCGAGGCTCATGTAGAACGCACACTAGGCCAGAGTGAGAAAGAGAGCGCATATAGCGAGCACAGAGCGAGCTCCGCTCTCTCGTCGTTTGGGTAGACGCGAGCGAGAGCTTTTTCGATTTTTTGAGTTTTTTTTGAAGAGGCGAAGAGGGTGGGTGGAGGAGAGCGAGGGTTAGGGGTTTCGCGCGCTCGAGGGCATGGATTGAGGAGGGTAAATGAGCGTTTGAGTGGATGTTGATCGGGGGTCGGATCTCGGCTGACGTATCGACGTCTATTTGCAAGGAGTTTTTTTTTTTTTAAGGTTCGAAGTATGCGGAATAATGTTATCGGTCGAGAAAAATATTTTGGGAGATGATACTGTGATAAATAGTTAGCTATCAATAATACACAATATTCTGTGTTCAATTTCTACGGGACGAATAATTCGTAATAAAATTATTTTATTTCGTTCTTTGTTTTTAGCCGTTAGTAATTTCCTAGAGATTGTTGAAAATACTACATACACATCCCTGGTAGAAAATTAACCATATTTTATAGCAAAAATAACATAATTCATCTAAAAGTTCTACTATTGCTTAAAATACATATTTTATGAGGTGTAAATGCCATAATTTATTTCGGATTGCTACATAATTATGAAATACAAGCTCGTAATATATGTTCGTTTTTAGCCATAAAGTTAACTTAAAAATAGCTAGCTTCTGGTTAATATTTCTACCACAGATGTGATAATTGAAAAGAAAATAAGCAAGTTCATATTATGAAAGACGATTTGCCCAGGCACCACACTGAGTGTTTTCGAAATGAAAACCTACAAAGTAGTTCGTGCTAAGCGATAGACCATTTAATTATCAGTTAATATCTTCAAGGTGAAAAGAGAAAGTCCTCAGGAAAAAGATTAACTGAAAAGCGCTGTCTAACGGTCATGGCTGAAACGGTCGAATAATGTTAATTAAAATAAATGTAAGTTAATTAGCGCACAGTTTATCGTTACCGTTACAATTTTTCATTCTAGTTATCGTGACTGCGAGCAATTTGACAATAGTTTATAGTAATTATTACCATTAGCAGATCTCATTCTACAAGCCGCTTCCTATATTAAAATGTGCAAAATTAGAAATCTTCTCAAGTACAATCAATTCCCTATCCCGCATTAGATAAGAAAATTTTATATTTACCCCAAGGCTAAAAATAAAAGTAGCCGGCAAAATTTTCTCCAGATTAAGCCTTATCGAGCGCCAAACCTGTCTACCTAGCCGAAACCGTCTCTCTCTCTCTCTCCCAATATTTTCGTCTTGCCTCGGCAGCCGCGCGCCCTCCGTCACCTACTCGTCGTGTGTCTTTAAGACGCTGCCTGCGCCATTGTACACCGCCGGCATACATATTTTCCTCCTCTTCTTTATCTTTTTCTTCTTAAACAAAGGCCTTGACAAAAGAGTTCGTTAGCCGATCGATTGATCGACAAGTTCGTTAAAAAGAAAAGAGAGGACGCACACGTCGTCGGTATTGATTTACGAGGAAAACTCCTCGCGATCGCATGACTGTCTCTCGCTCTCTGTAGGCGTGTGTGTGAATCGCTTTTCCTCGCACGCATGTGGACGTAAATCTAGCGGGAGGCGGAGTAGACTCCTTCGACGGCAGCAACGGCTTTCGGCGAAATCTATACCGAGAGCGAAATCCGAGTAGCAAAGACGGCGGCGGCGGCGGCGGTGGCTTTTTTGTGTGCACGAGCGCGTTTCTCGATAAACCGGCGGAAAAATGGAGTTTGCTCCGAGGAGAGTTAGGTGATGGAGGAGCAATTCGCTTATGTCTGCCTGCGTGTGTGTATGGAGGGTGTTTTTTTTTTTAAAGATGTTTGAGGATTGGGCGGAGTGCGCTGGGTTTCTGTGAGTCATGGCTGTTGTGCTTTGTGATTCTTGTCGTGTTTTTTGGAGGTTGAGCTTTTTTCGTTATGTGCTTCACATATTGGCATTTAAGTCTACTATGTCTGAAAGAGGTTCGACGATTAATTTTCATTGATCAGGGAAGAAAAAAAATATATTTGTTTATGAGAACTCCAATGTTGAGATACTCACATTTTTGGAAATATTGCTACATTTCATAGTAAAAACTGACATTTTTGTAAAATAGAAACTATAATTTTCGTTATAAAACATTGTGTATTCGTAAATTTAATTACGTAACTTCTACAATGGAAAGTTAAGCCCTAAAATTTGGTTCAGATTTTATACACCTAGGGATTAACAAATAGCTCGTGCTTTCCTGCTGTGATAAAGTTTAACGATATCAAAAGCTCTATAATTAAAGCACTCAAGTATTTACGGTCAGTAATTTTGAAAGAGTAAAGTTTCAAATATTTAATAATGCTGCTGTTTCGTGAATTACAATAAAAGTTATTACACGATATTAACTATTTTCCATTTAAGAAAGTAGTGATCAGAAGAAAAAATGGGTTGCCTTCTTTTTAAACAAATAGTGATTTTGAATGGGTTTGAAGTTTGCAACGTTGAAGTGCAACGAAATAAACAAAAGAGATTCATTTTACTTCACGTTTATACTAAATAATATTAATTTTGCGGGTAGATTTAGTGTTTTATAGTATAAAATAACTTTAAATCAAAGATTTTTAGATAAAATTTTCATTGTTTCATAGCTTTAATCAATCGTAAAATATTATTTCGTTGCATTCCAACGATGCAAACTTCGGACCCATGATTTTGAATGGTAGAACTCAGGAAGAATTTATCTATTTGATTGGTAAATGAAAAGGACTTAATCCGGCGTGTATACCCGTGAATCTATCAAGAGATGGAAAACCAGAAGCACGCACGAGGAGCGCCACACTCAATCGAAAGCTTTTTTCACGGATGAATAAATTTTGCGCGAATATAGTTTTGCGCTTGCACAGGATAAGCAAGACGGAGATAGCGGTGATTTAGAGAATAAAAAGAGGGAAGAGTTATATAGAGAAAGAAGGGAAAGGTTGCTGCTAGGAAATGGTTTATATGCGAGGAATCGCTGAGAAAAATAAAGAAAATTTGTGAAGAAGTGGAATAGGAAGAAGGTACTCGATTGGTTATTACGAAAACGTTAGGTTCGAAAGCTTTTGGAATCGGATAGGAAAAAGGATGATCTTGTAAAAAAAATGAGTTGATGTAGATTCATTCAAAATTAAAGAGACGTAAATAAATTACATTAAAAAATAGTTTAGTAAAACTTACAAAAAGTTTTGCAAAAGTTGCCATATTGTTTCGTAAAGCTACGACTGTAACAATACCGAATATTACCATATTAAATATTAAATATTAAAATAATATTATATATTTATTACTTTATGATAAGCAACTTTGTAATCCAACCACCTGTATTTATCTTTTGTACAAAGGGTTTTAGCCCGTCTAATAAATAAATAAATAAATAAATAAATACTTTACAAGAAATTTTACTAAATATAGAAAAAAATTATACCACACTATATTGCAAAATTTTCTGTAAAAGTATGGTCATTTTTTGACGTTCAACAGTCTCCACTATCTTTACGAGACAGACACGGTGATTTTTGCAAAACCTTTTTGAAATTTTTACTAAATTTTTTGTCCACTGCATATATAACATGGAAATATTCAAATCCTAATCTATCTGACGTTCCCAGCCTGCGTTCGCAAAATTTATCGCGAATAAGCGGCAGATACACACTACCTATCCCATTATCCGTATACTCTCTCTTTCTCTCCTTCTCTCCTTCTCCAAGACTCTCTCTCTTTCTCCTCTCGGCCTCTCCCTCCAGCTGAATGAAATAAATTCATCCAATTCCGCAAGCGCGAAACGCGCGTCCGCTCACTCGCTCTTTTCCCGACAATTTACGAAAGAGCCCCGACCAATCTCTTTCTCTCTCTCTCCATCCCCCGATGGATCTACTTAAAAGCCCAGGACAAAGCGAAAAGTAAAAAGCCCGGCGAGCGAGAGAGAGAGAGAGGGAAAATTTATAGAGATGGAGGCCACACCTGCACACGCGGGCTTCCCTCCGTGAGGGCGCGGAGGTGTCCGCGAGCTAGCGAGCGTGAGCTCGCGCGGTTATATATCGACTCGCATACTCCCGTAGGAAATGACTCGCGTCGATTTCCTCGCGCCGCCACTGGCAGCGGTACGCGACCCAGATATACCCGCGGGTGCGCCCGCGAGAGAGAAAGAGAAAGAAAGGGAGGGACAGGGCGTTAAAAATAAGTTAACACATTGGTAATTCGATGAATAATACGGTGAGAGGTCGCGCGGATAATTCGGGTTGTTACGGCTGGTGCTGATGAGGTTGGCTCTGTGTTGACGACGATAATGATGATGGTCTTGGTGGTTTTTGGTCGGAGTAGAGAGGATGCAGTGGGATGGGGAAATTTTGAAATATAAATGTTTTTGTATTGGTTAAAAATTAATCATATTAGTTTTTATGCAGTCAGACCAATTTTACTTCCTCAAAAAGGAATCTTTGTAACGGTGCAAGAAATTTTTCGGATAAAAAAAGTATTAAAAACATGTTTTAAGAATAGTGTCATAAAAATTATTTGATTTTGAGAAAATTTTTTTTTCTGTGTGTGTGCGTGCGTGCGTGCGTGCGTGCGTGTGTGTGTGTGTGTGTGTGTAATTAAATTACCTAAATTTTCTTTTTTTTTAAATATCTATCGTCCTTCATATGTTATGAAGGTAAATATGTCATTTTCTTCCATAATTTTGATCTCAGAAACTATTCCATATTTTTACATGAAATTTGTACCATTGTACCAGTTATTAAGTATAAAAAGTACTTCTACCTCTAAAACTTTCAAGAGGTTTTATCAATTTGTTAATGAGAAAAAAATTATGGAAAAAAAATTGCATTTTCATTGTCGCACGATAACTGGAGTAAAAATCAATAAATCTTTATGAAATTTCGCAGAGGGTTAGCTCTTTTATTACTTCTGAAGTCCTTTCATTGGCCAAGTAAAAATGTTCATAAAATTCGAAGGTATTTAATTTTTTTTTTTTTTAATTTTTCAAATAGCATTTTCTTGAAAACGATTCGACAAATGAAATTGAAATTTATAGGCTGTCTAGCTCACACTGTGAAGAATGTGTGTACAAAATTTCATTAAGATTGCTGGATTATTTTTGAAGATATTCGTGAGAAAAATTTTTGAAGACGAATAAATAGTTAAGAAACCAAGCAGTTGGCGTAAATACATATGGAAAAAGTTCAACTTTACCTACTCTATTCTTTAACAGTTAAGAAATGGTTCGTTAAGGGTTAATAAATATTACTTAAAAGCTGTATTTGACTTTTATTAATACATAGGTACTTAAGTGAGAGAGCACTAATCTTACTTGAGTCCAACGGAATGCGACGAAAATGCCCAGCAAAGCTGTAAAAGGGTTAGACGCACGCAGCAGAGACACGCAGACTCGCAGGTCACGGAGCAACGCGCTTGCTTATTTTGCTGGTATATACAACAAGCGAGTTTCGGGCGCGTTCCGTACGCTCTCCTATAACCTTATTGATTTTACAAGTACAACAGCGATTTATTACGTCTACCATAAAACGCGCCCAAGTATTAACAATTAATGAATATTCCTTAACTCTTAAAGAATGTTCATTTGAGTCAAGCGTGATGAAAAAATTTCTTCACAAATTAATCGCGCATTTCTCTCAGACCATTCTTTCCATCAATGTATGTGGCATATATAGGCAATATAAGTGTAAAATTTCATCAAGAAAATGTGATTTGAAGTAAATGTTATTTAGTAATTGTAAAGGGTTTTGAATTCAATATTATAATCAATTATTTTATTCATTTTTTGTACATAATTTAAAAATTAATATTCTTTAATCTTAATAAATGAATGTAATTAGAATTGTGTCATCAATTGGTGTAATAATGTTTAATTTTAGCATTAAAAATTAATTAAAGGAATCAGTAAATTAAGTTTGAGAAAGCCACGTGCCAATGAATTGGCAGCGGTTTTTGTAAGGGAATGTGTTCTTATTTTGACGTAATATTCATTAAAAATAATTACAAGATTTTTCATCTGATTATAAATTTAACTGTCGAACTTTTCGTTATTTCAATTCGTTTTTAATTTATCCATAATTGTTATAGTTATTTGCTGTGAAAAACAGAGGACTACTAAAATAATCAACGAGATAAAACATTGAAAATGAGTAACAAATGTAGGCCATTATCTGGCCACAAAAATCATCTGTTTGTGAAAAGTAGCATCTGACCTTCTAAAGTTTCCAAATGCTCATTAAAGAAAGCTTCATTACTATACATAATGCCCCACAATTCATAGTTATACTGAATAGTGGCAAGCGGTCAGATTAGCTATAATCTACGTAAATATCATAGTGGTGGTCTGTCCTAACATCCCCCGATTATTCCAATCACGTTTGGTTATCAGGTAGACTAATTATTCATTCCATGACAAATGCATATCATCCCCCAAATTATTATCGCAAAATTTTACCCAACAAAGTTAATTACTTAGCTTTAGAAAGGATGGGTCTGAAGTTTGCATCGTCGGAGGGAAGGAAATCCTTTTCTTGATTCGCCGATGCGTTTTTGTTTTATTTCGAATTTTCAATTTTCGCAAAATAAATTTTTGCGTTTTTTAATGTATAATAACATTGAGATATTTGAATCGGACAGATAGCATTCGAAAGAGCATAAAAAAACCTATATTTTCCAAAAAAAAAATTACATTAGCTATTGCGGTTCTTTTGTTATTAACAAAAACGTGTTTTTTGTACTCAAACTTCAGACCCATTAGAAAGGAGAACGCAAATTAAACACACACGCAACCTCTAAAATCATCAAAAGTCCTGTCATCGCGATGCCTAATTTGAGTATCTTGTTCCTTGTACCATTAACCACACAACTAAATACTTGTACCACTGCAATAACGAGTAAGGTAGATTGTCTCTATAAGACCACTACACAACCACATACACAGAATCGCGTAGTACAACAGTGCAGCCGGTCGATACGCACGCGCTCCCGCGCGTAAAATTCCCCTCTCTCCTGGCGCTATCCGCGGGGCGGCAGTAAACGCACGCGATTATGCTTTCGTTAACCCGCTCGAGGGAGAAAGAGAGAAAGAGAAAGAGAGATACGCTCACCCGATCGCCGCGCCGCGATAAAGCGGCTGCCACGTCCTGTACGATTTTGTATTCTTCTTTTCAAGCGTTTTTCCCGCCCCCAAAGTAGGTACTGCAATCTAAAAAGCTTCAAGGTAGTGTTTTCTGCCTGGGTTAGTTGGGCGGAGCAGAGCACGCAACCGAGTTTGCCGAGAGAGCGAAAGAAAGAAAAAGAAGATTGTTTTGAGAGAATTAAAACAATATTGTTACAACGTTCTTTCCACATTGTAATAATGTTCTTTTTTGCGAGGAAAATTATCTTTTAGCGGAAAAATAAATAGCTTTTCTTTCCTAGCATATCTATGACTTTGAATAATATTTGCCGACCGCGCACGAGCTAATCTGATCTCAACATTCTAGAACTTCATTTACATTCCCGAGCTCTCGCGCTGCCCTTTGTCGCCTCCGCGTGGGGGTGAACTTTTTTCCGCCACCTCTTCTTCGTCCTCGGGATTCCTGGGGTTCGTAAAATGCCCGACGAGAGCTCAATGTACATTGTAATGCGACAATTTAATTTCGAGATTAAGAAGGCTGAACGATGAAGCGATTTAATTTTAATGAAAGGCTGGAATTTATAGCGCGAATAGCGCTCGTACGCTCGGCTTTTTAATCTATTCTCTGTTCAGTGATAAAGCAATATAATAAGTACTCTCTTAAACTCGGTAAATTAAACAGTTATTACTCGGGGAACGCGAACAAATGTATAAGTAGGCTAAAATTTAATTAGACAGAGTGGCGGGGATTTAAGTAAGAATAAAAAGGTGATATGCTTCTAATAACATTAATACTGAAGAAAATATTCTTTACGTTCTAAAAATTGAATATTTTCGATAACGAAATTTTGAGCTTCTTTGAAAAAGAAAGTTTTTATGCTACCGCGTGAAACTTTACAATGAGTACATTTTAGTATTCTCGAAGGCAAACTTATTTTCTATATCTTTTTATAACTAATAATAAAACATATCAAAAGTCTTTTGAAAATCATAAAATACAATCCGAAAATTCTTTTAACAAGCGACCAGGAATATCTCCCAACTACCCTCATTTCGTAGCTGCTACATCCTACTTTGTAACTCGAACATTCAATCGCAGCACACCTACAAATTCCAGGCAGCACTTCTCTGGTCAACCTCCGTAACCTCTTGACGAACAATGCCAACCAATTTCATTCCCAACTACAAGACCGTACCGCGTTATTTTCGCAACATCTTTCTTTCGCATCCGCGATGCTGATCGGAAGTGTGTATCCACATCGATTAAAGCTCGCGGCGTATTGTTACAGGCTCGCAGCTTCGGTACTAATTGGGAAGAATTGGCCTAATGAACACCGGCGATTCGCATATGTACAGCACTTATTGCTGAATAAATTGCAATGTATATCGCGCACGTCTGTTTATATCGTGGCGTAATCAAAGCGAAGAGTATGTGTACTCGTGCATAGTTGTGTGCTTAGGTTGATACGTCGAGTTTATAACCAATATCGTCGCGGAGCGGTTAATGCGCGCATGCCCTGTTTGCGCGAGTGCTCGCGGCATATGGGCGTGGAAAAAGTGGATTCGCAAGGTCTGAAGTGACGTTCTCGCGATGTGAATAGTGTTTTTATTTTTAATCCTATAGGTTTGGATAATTTATGATTTTTTTCATTGTGTGCTTCAATTTAAAGTTATATATTTTAATGAAGATTTTTTTAACGCTTCTGTCGCGCTTTTAACAAAGTATAGGTAGACGTCCGTTGTTTTTTTTTTCTAGAAATTAAAATAATTACCCTAACATGGGCATTTATTTATCCTAGCGTAAAAGTCGCAACGGGAAAATATTTTTCTTCACTTTTGGCCTTAATTAAAATGAACACATTTAATATTAACTCCAGCATGAATTTCTTTCCTGCAAAAAAAAAAAAGAAAACGTTCCACAAAAGGCATCAAAATATTGTAAACCCAAGAACATCTAAAGAAAAATAAATAACACACATTCTCAGGATGCGAAAAAACGTGGACTCTGGACGAGACGATCGATTCCGCGTTCGCGCACTACCTTAATGCCCGCGTAATTAGCCCCCTCCTTCACGCTCCTGTGGTCATCCCTCCATCTCTATCTCCCTTCTCCTTTTTTTTTCATCATCGTACATAAATCTCGCGACTCTTCTCCCTCCTCCTCTTCGGTCTCTCTTTCTCCCTCTCGTCCTCCCTCTGTCTTGCGAGCCAGTGAGCGAGCGCGTGCTCGCGCGCTTAGCATTTTAATTAAGAGCGGAGAAAAATATATGTGTAAGTAATTAAGTTCTCGAAATTGTTGACGACTACGCTATTTCCCTATACAGATATATATACTTCTACGCGTGGCGGTAACGGCTTTTGCTGCATACGCAACAAAGTTTTCAAAGAGAATTTCATTTGCATCTCGCCGTAATTAAGCGTTTGATATGTCCATTAATTGAAATTCGTAATGGGGTGCGGAGGTGAAGTGGATACCTCTCTCTCTCTCTCTCTCTCTCTCTCTCTCTCTCTCTCTCTCTCTCTCTCTCTCTCTCTCTCTCTCTCTCTCTCTCTCTCTCTCTCTCTCTCTCTCTCTCTCTCTCTCTCTCTCTCTCTCTCTCTCTCTCTCTCTCTCTCTCTCTCTCTCTCTCTCTCTCTCTCTCTCTCTCTCTCTCTAGCATGACGGATTTGTTTATTTTGGCACGGTGCGGTGACAACAAAAAAGAAGAGCGGCCTCAAAGTGCGGAGGTTACGAGAAGAGGAAGAGATGGGCTGCCATGGAAGAGGAATAACAGTGCGCTGCTATTTTTGATTGGCAGTCGCGTGCGGGCAGTCTGTTTTCATTGAGAATGATTGGTTATGGTGTAAAAACGGTTGAGAAGTAGTATAGTAGCACACACGTGTGTCGGCGGGAAAGAATTAAAAACATTATTTTTAGAAGATTTTGCAGCGGCCTCGCGTGTATATAGCGATAGATTATTTTTATTTCCCTTCGTCTGCCTCTCGTGTATATAGATCGCAGACGAGAGGTAGTGGGAGAGACAAATAGTTCATTCACTTAGCATATACCGCGGCTATTTTGAAAGTCGACGCGGGGGCGATGATGAAGAAAGTAATGATGAGGTATACTACGGCTCCACGTGTAGCAGTCGTTATCGATTGTGTATTCTATATTTACTAAATATTTTGTATTAGCCGAGGTCTGTGTGTGTGCGTGCGTGTGTTGTAATAATGCGCGATCGCGCGCAGCTATTTTCGATAGCTTGACATCTGTGATCCTCGAGGCTACGCGTGCATTTGTTTTTTATTTTAAATGTGCACTATAGGGTTCTCGCCGGATTAGAAATAACTCACGAGAAATTAAAATTACCACAGCGTTTAATCTTCGACGATGACAAGGTTACTCAATGAGTTCGATAATATAATTAATCATGACGAAAGAAATGTAAAATTTTTGCAATAATAAATGTGTCACGGAGGTTTTCGTCGACGTTTGGACAACGTAGAAGATGAGGGACCGTCTATTCAGCCAAATAAAAACTAGCTCGCTATGCACTCGTTATTCTCACATACGTAACAGAATTAGATAATAAAGTGTGAAAAAATAAGCGACAAGCGGGACCCCCAGTTTGTAGTCTCGCGCTCAACTACGGAACTAACGTCGCGATGCCATGACGAGTGCATCACGAGGTAGTTGTTCTTTTGCTGAGTCGACGTTCTCTCATCTTCTACGTTGTCCAAACGTCGACGGAAACCTCCGTAACAAATGATAATTGACTATCGTATAATATACTTTTGAAGAATGTATAAATAGATATTTCACGAAAAGAATTGTCAATTAAAAAAGTGTGATATATCGTGGTGAAACTAAAACACAATCGAAACGCAATCGATCTTACACAAACCATCCATCATTCCCTAACAAATCGCCTTTTCATCCTTCATTTATAAAAAAAAAATCGATACAGAAACGCGCGCGCAATAGGCATTTTCACCATCCGCAACTCAAGCTCACCACCCTGACACTCGACTCTCGTTATTCTAAAACCTCTAAGAACAATATTTCCCTCGAAAATCCACCATCATATCCTTATAAGCAAAAACAGAGCACTGAAAATTTTCTCACCCAAAAAACCATTCACCACATTCCCAATCTATAGCTCAACTTATTATACACAAATTGCCGGACATCAACGACGCGTGCCGCGCGTTAATTTCGACTCCTCGTTTGCGCGCGTGAATTATTTACGAGGATGATACGGGAGGGGGAAGAAAGAGAGAGAGAGAGAGAGAGAGAGAGAGAGAGAGAGAGAGAGAGAGAGAGAGAGAGAGAGAGAGAGAGAGAGAGATAAAGAGAGAAAGGAACATTTATAGACGGCCGAGCAGTAACGTATAGGTGATCGCATCACGAAGAATAGTTTATTCGAGGCGCTCATTGGCGGTGATGTGTGTGAGGATCATGGTCATCTCATAGCTCGAAAATAAGGCGTATAAAAAAAAAAAAAAACAAGAGTCAAAAAGTTTTTATTTTTTTCCAATTAATCTAAAAAAATGATTGGCGTGTCGATTTTTAAAATTTTTATAATTTTACAAGTTTTTAATAACAAATTTTGTTAATAACAAATGACTGACCATCGGGACGAAAAAAATGTCATTAGGGTTTTTTGTTCGCAATGACATTGATCCCAATTGGTTTCAATCTGGTGTCTTTCTGTGGTTGGTCGAGTCGTTTTTTATGCGTCTTTTTGGGGGTCCACCGCTCGTCTAGAGGTTTTTTTTATCATTTTCTTCAAAAAAATTTCAACGTTTAAAAAATATATGACAAAAACATTTTTAGTTGTACACGATTTTTCCCGCATACTTTGTAACATAAGAAAGAAGAAATAACGCCCCGAAAGGTGTGCCTTAAAAAAATTTTTTGACCAGTTTTGAGGTCGCCTATAGTGTAAATTTTTTGTGAATTTCCTCATATGTTTTCGAAAGTGCTGATTATGAATTTATTCTAAATAAAAATTGCTATAAAATGTAGTAAAAATTCATCAAATCCGTGGAGAATTTAAAAGGTTTTTACGATTTCTCCTTACTGAAAGTTTTATAACAATCAAAATGATATTTAGAGTCAAAATATAACGCCCTTTTCAATGGATTTCCGAGTTAACCTCTTCTTTCAGAAGCAAAGAAAAAGAATATATGCGCCCTATCAGCACAAACGCGTTTATTTTACAGAAATATGTTTACAGATAATTGTACGAAAAATGCATTTATAGAAAAAGTGCATAAGATGAATGCAATAAGTATAAAAGTACCCATAGGGTTTTTCTATATTTATGTATATCATTTTCTGTATTCGTGGCATTCGTCTTATCTATTTTCTATAAATGTATTTTATACCACTCTAACCTCAAAATCACAACTTTGATATGATTTTTCGGCGCTCGTGGTATAAAATACCGTTCGAAACTAGTGCGTAAGTCGATTATTTAGGTGGTGTGACTTTTTCGCACTCGCTTCGCTCGTGCAAAAAGTCACACCAGCTAAATGATCGACTTCCCCACCCGTGTCGAAATGTACTATTTCGTTCTGTGTTTATTTAATTGTGGCAGTATGAAGTTAGCTTGGTCTAAATATATTTCTGATTCTGCTCTCTGTTTATGGGTCTGAAGTTTGCATCGTTGGAGTGCAACGAAATAATTTTTTACAATTGTTCAAAGTTATTCAACGATGGAAATGTTATATAAACCTTCGTTGTAAACCTCTTTTATACTATAAAACACTAAATCTACACACAAAATCAATATTAATTAGTATAAACTTGAAGTAAAATGAATTATTTTTTTATTTCGTTGCACCCCAACGTTGCAAACTTCAGATCCATCTCTGTTTTAAATACTGTTAGATAAACAAGTTTCTGCTAATGGGAAATATATATGTTTTATTTTTAATATTCTGAATAAGAAGAATTCTACGTATCAGCATTTCGACATAAAAAAAAGTATTTTCGTTTTTCGGTTCAATCGTTTTTTCAAATAATAAAAAAATAAACTTTGTTCGGTCAAAATAAGTCACAATAATGTTCTAAAAGATAACCGATTTTTACATCGATAATCTTAAAATAAGTAATAGACATTTGTTGCGTGAAAGTTTGTTAACCTCTTCACAGCTTCCTTTTCAAATATTTTGGAAGGAAGCGGCAAATATTTGCCTACGCAACGCTTGTGGCATTAATGAAGAAACGCGTGTATGCGTGCACCACTGGAAAAAATCGTTGCTCCACTTGTGAAACCCACTCCGTCAGCGAAAAGCGCGGGAATTCGGAGCTCTGGTGGAATTCTAAATACCGGCCGTGCTTCTCATCGAAGCATCAGTGTTCTCCGGACGAGAGAATCAGACACACTAAACATACATCGTCAGGATGCGTCACATTACATCCTGGCTGGTCGCCCTGACCCTGGGACTGGCTCTGGTTCAAGCTGCCCCGTAGAAGCTCGAGAAGAAATCCATCTCCGACGCCCTAGCCCCGAAGGCCATCGAACAGGTAAACCAGAATCTTGATGCTTCACACTGAGCCAAAAATATAGTAAATTTGATTAAAACTTCTATGAAATATAGTGCAATTTTGTCACAGCATTAATTTGTTGGTAAATTTAACTAAAAAAATTAGTTTGAAGATATATTAAATAAATTTCAGGGCGTTTGATTGTTTTTTTATTCTTGTTATCGTGCGAAAACGAAAACGCGATTTTTTTAAAATAATTTTTGTTGTCAAAAGCAAATAAAGATAATCTCTTGAAATTTGAATGCAATATTGTCCTTGATAAGTTTAATGAGTGGTTAAAATTTTATGTTGATAAATCAAATTCAAATTCTCTGACAAATCCTATCGAAAAAATTAAAAACAAATTATTAAAATATAGATACTTCTACTAAATCGTATTTTACTATAACTTATAACAATTATCACTACGGGCTTTTTTTCAGTGCAGCAAAACTTGGCGATGAGGCTCTCTTGGAAGCCGCTGATGGATAGAACGTGAACAGGGCGAAGAAGCAGGCTTCGACGACCTTCTCCGTGGAGATCCGCCAGAACAAACCAACCCAAGTTGACTGTTCTGAGTTAAACAACAACCAACCTCTGCCATCTCCCCCACAGCCACAGCCAGAGCCAGAACCACAGCCCCAGCCACTACCAATCCAGCCTGATCATTTCCCTCCAACGGAGATCAAGATCGACATCACACAACCCTCCGTACCCATGGGTGCACCTTGCTAGCTTGAAATCACAGGATTCACCGCACCTGGAGGTGATGTCGTCTACGTACAGATCGGTAACTGCGCTCACCATATCACGCGTACGTTCCAGATAACTGTATTACGGTCCAAATCCGATGATGCTATCTGGACCAGGTGGACACATCCATGTGCTTCATATCCCAGGTGGTTGCCCACACAGTGATTTGCCTGGTAATTTCCCTGGTAATTTACCCATCCACTGGTCTTCCTGGTGGCTGGCTACCAGGAAGTTTGATATATATACCCAGCAGGTATGATCCCAAATAGCAGAGCTGGTTTCATAAGCATCCATATCTGCTCTGGACCAGCTAGATCCGGAGGCTTCTCAACGAGTGGACTTCCGAACGGTGGACTTCCAAATGTCCAAATCCATAATAGTCATGCCTGGAAGCGGCCTTAAAATTATTATCTTTTAATTATCTTTAAATAATTATCAATTATTAATTATCATTATTTATCAATCAATATTAATTATCTTTAATTATCTTTCTTCTCATTCTATTTTCAAACTTTTATTAGGTCGGGGCTCTACACCAGGAACCTTAAAAATATAATCATGCATAAAATATTTTTAAATAATTAAAAATATAATAAAATATAAAGTATCAAAACTTCTCTATAGTGTAAAATTTAATCTCCATCATAACCGCTTTGATATAGCGATAGTCAAGTCTTTATCATATGGATAGTTTATCGAATCTTCACAAAATGTTTAATTTTCATACTTGGATCTAGAATTGGTATAAATTGTGTTTTAGGAGTGATGTAGATGGGTGTGGCCGCTGGAGCGGCTTCCCCACTATCTACATTACCCCTTGATCACAATTTATACCAATCCTAGATCCAAATTGTGAAAATTCAACATTTTGTGAAGATTCGATATACTATCCATATGAATATATGTCAAAGCAGCTATGATAAAGGAGATTAAATTTTATCCTATAGAGGATTATATGAGTTTTGGAAATAAAATGACAAAAAGTAGATCATTCGGAAATGTTGATAAGTATGTAATTCGGTATAGGTTTCGACATCTCTAATTATTAAAGGAGATTCGATAGGCTACCCGAGACGAGGGTATTAAGTAATACCTGATTTCGTCACGCGAATTCGTGATGAAATTGATTGGCTTTATACGTTGAGTTTTTTGTGTGTCTCTTCTTTTTAAATTGCCAAATCAAAATACGTAGGATAAAAGGTATTATCGTGTTGTTAATAAAATTCCATAACTCGTATTTACTGCTGATTTCTTAATCCTTCCAGAATACGCTCTTGAATAGATACATATAGTCTGAATTATATGTAGGAATTTTGTTAGTATTTAATTTTGTGATGTAATTCAAGGAAATTAAAGGCAGGACGCGCTTGTAAAGGTGGCAGTGCGGGTATGTGCCGTGTATGCACATAATGCACCGGCTCAGAATTTATTAAATAAACCTGGCTTTCGAAATGTGTGGATCGCTACGTAGACTAAGGATTTTAAAAAGCGTACTATTCGCACAATTAATGATCGAGTCAGGTACCTACATAGGACTAAGTTTGCCGCAAGCTTTGACTTATACTTGATATTTTTAATAATAATAATATATTTAAAATAAAAGCTACATTTTTTCCTCTTTTATAAAGATAATATATGTATTACTGTATGTATTATTGTATTTTATATACTTCTTTTGATGTTATTATTACACAAAATTAATAATAATTAACATTTTTGCTTATAATAGTCGGCAATTAATAGCAGTGTACCTCTAAAGCGAACAGTTATAAAGAGTATTAACAATAATTGTAAAATATAAGAGAGCGATACAAATATTGAAAATAAACTGCTTGATTTGACAATTTAATAAGCCACATAATAATTATTATTAATTAAATTGTGTTTTTTTGTAAATCATAATAATTAAATATGTTATCAATAAATCTTGAATTTGATTATTCAAGTATTAAAAGTATACGCTTAATCTTATTTTGAACTCGTTCATCTATTGGCATCATACTGTTCATCTATTGGTATTTTCATCTATCTTGGTATTTTTTATTATTTTATTTCGAAATTATTAAATTTTCTAAAGTTATAAAATAATATCTTTATTGTTTGAATATTTTTAAACACAAAACTATCTATAATTTTGTTATTTAAAGAAATTCTATTTGTTTATATAGTAAAACATTGATTCATTCTCAATGAAAGAGTTGTCACACGTGGTTTGTGTGTGTGTGTGTGTGTGTGTGTGTGTGTGTGTGTGTGTGGGTGGGTGTGGGTGAGTGTGTGTGTGGGTGTGTGAGACAGAGATCGATTTGATTTGATTTGGTCTTTATTGGCAACTTGGGGTAAATATCCCATCTGGTGTTTAACCCTTTGCGGCGTACATTTTTTAAAACGATATTTTTTGGCCAAAATTGTTACTGGATTTGTAGATTTTCAAATGTTGACTTCAGATTCGTAATTAGCGACCTCAAAACCCCCCTAGAAATACATTTTGATGATTCTAAGTATAACAGCAATTCCAAAGCCGATTTTTTTATGAAAAAATTGCCATTTTCTTGCCCTTCTTGTTTATTATAAAAAAAATGGCAATACAAAAGTATAATTTTGTATTGGTATATGTTCATTGACATCTCAGACAACTAAAAAAGCAAAAAACCCCATGTAAAACTTTAATTTTAAGCGCTATATACACAAAATCCCGATTTGGGTTAGGTAGTAAGTATACTTACTACCGCGCCGTAAAGGGTTAAGGAAAATACAGTAGCATATACGTGAATGATACAAAATTAGTAAAACAAAAGAAATATAAGAGTATCTGGTTTACAGATACATCGAAAAAACGCCGGTACATAAGCAATATAAAGCGCAAGCGTAAACGTAGTATAAAAGACGCAGACTAGAAAAGTAAATAAAAATAAAAAATAAACGCAAAAGACAAAATAATATACAAAAATAATATACAGCAAACAACATTAGAAATACGAGGATAGAATACATAGACGCAAATGTGAGACGCAAGCGCGCATCTAGAGGCGGGCACGCGGTGGAGCCAACGAAAGCGTCAGGTGATGGAGCATGCGAGACGGCAAGCCTTCGTCTCGAACACGCTTGTTCCAGTCCCCGATGCCGCGTCTGAAGAGGGCGTCGCGCAGCATTCGCTTGAAAGCGAACAGGTTCATGGCTTCGAGGGTGAACGCATGCTTATAAGCCTCGGTCCTCACTGTAAGTGGCTCGAACGGTTGCGGTGGGCGTCCGACAAAGCGGCGTAGGTCAATGTCGACATTCAGCCTACAGTTGAAGCGCCCGACAAGGTACTGCGGGTGCGCATTTGCCACAATTTTATAAGCCTGAAGGCCGATGGCATATTCGTGTCTCCGTTGGGCTGAGAACCACCCGAGCGCGAGCATGTAGGGCGTAACATGGTCACGGCGAGGTATGCTTCCAACCACGAACCGTACGCAGGCATTTAGGGTTCTCTCAAATTTTTTTACGCGCTCCTTATCGAGGTGATTATAAACCGGGCAGGCATAATCGAGCAGCGGGAAGACAAGACTCTCCACAAGGTGCTTCCGGATGTCTCTGGATAAGGCATGGCGAAAAAAGCGCAAGGTGAAGAGTGTGCCAAACACCTTGCGCGTGACATGCCTCGCATGTGTTTGCCAATTCAGGGTGTTTGTGAAAGTCACCTCGAGGCTCCACGCTTCGGCGACATATGGGAGTGCGTGGCTGTCGATTACTATCCGAGATAGGGTCTCGAGGTCGAGTTCGCGAGTATAAAGCTCGCTGCCGATGACGATGACCTTGGTTTTACTGGGATTTAAAAGGAGGCCGTTCGCTCGGGCCCAGTCGGCGAGCGCTTAGGCGTCTTGGTTTATGCGTCTAAGTGCACGATGGAAGTCAGTTGGAAAAAAGATGGTATAGTTGCATGTCGTCGGCGAAGATCATTACCTTGGCAAATGGTACCGCTGCCGGGAGGTCATTTATAAAAATGGCGAAGAGCAGTGGGCCAAGGACGCTACCTTGCGGAACCCTGACGCGGCACGCAGCTAGTCAGAAATTTTGCCGTCCGCGTCGATAACGACCTGAAGCCGGTCAGCCAAGTATGTGAAGAACCACCGTAATGCGTGAGTGGAGAGGTTGATGGCTCTAAGTTTGGCGAGGAGAGTAGTGTACGAAATCGAGTCGAAGGCCTTGGAGAAGTCGAACAGAATGAGGAAGGTGAGCATCCATTTGTCGATGGCGTAACGAATATCATTAAACACCCCCAGGAGAGCTGTCTGGGTACTGTGCCCACGGCGGAAGCCTGTTTGGCGAGGGTGGAGTAGGTGGTTCACCTCAAGGTAGCCTTGGAGTTCGTTGTGAACCAGCCGTTCAAGCACCTTTGAGAGTTCAGGCAGCTGGGCAATAGGCCACGTATCCGAGGGCTGCGTCATCACCTTGGACTTGGCGAGCGGTCTGATTGTTGCGCTTTTCCATTTAATTGCGTAGTTTGCGTAGGGGGCCGCGATATTGACCGCATTTACAAAGGCATTAGTTATCGCACGCTCGGCAACATCAACGCTAGCGGAGCTGGGGCCTAAGACAAGTTCTGAGGTGTTAGAGTTGGCTATGAAGGTGTCAGAGGGGAAAGGTGCGTGGGGATCGGGGGTGGGGAAGTTAATGTAAGAGGGCTTAGTTCAGCGACTCTGGATTGACTCTCTTGAGGTCACGTAACAGGACTGTTTTATCAATCGATGGAGGTTTGGCACAAACGAGTGACATTTCGATAAAATTGTGCCTCGCAATGAAGGGGGCGGCTGATTTGGAATAAGGCACGATATGATCGTCAGTCCGGACTATGAAGAGATCAATCCAAGTGTGCGAGTCTCGCCACAACTGCTGGTGCGTGCGGTCAGAGTGGACGAGGCGGAGGGAATTTGTGTCAAGATAGTCTTGCAGTCGAATAGAGGCAAGAGCAGAGGGAGCGGCCATGTTAATATTAAAGTCACCGATGACTACGACGGAGTTAAAATGAGGGAGGTAGGTTGAGAGGCGATTAAAAAAGGCATATGGATAAGCGGCATGGAGTCGACGGTAGACAGCAGCAAAAAGTAGTTTCAGGTATTCGCATTTAATTTCACAGATGATGAACTCCGGGGTGTTGTCGTAAATCGGATCGGAGCTAGCAAGAACGAGGACGCTCAACCATTCACGGACGTAGAAAGGCCAACGCCTCCACCACCCATTCCCTCTCTATCAACGTGAAAAAAGTTAAACCCGTCGAGGCTAAGGTAGGAGTCGCTAGCACGCGGGTCCTGCTTAGTCTCAGAAATCGAGATAGCATCGAAATGAAATTCAGTGACCTTAGCCTCGAGCAGGGAAAAGTGAGTCGGAAATAGGCTGTTTACATTAATATGGCCAGCGATAAATGCAGCAGCGCGTGCGCTTCTGGGAGGACGGTTGAGCAGGCGTCAAGGCGAGATTTTAGACAGCGCATCGAGGTCTGTCTCACGATGAATCGGAATGAGCGGGCTATTTTTCGTGGGCTGCATGAAAACGGTGAGGTTCTTCACAATGGGCCGCAAATAGCCGAGCGATTTGTGCATCGCAGTTAAACGCTTCAAAAGCTTGTGGACGGAGTCAGGCCACAAGTTGTTGACCGACAGCTTTGCAGTTCTCCCGGCGCCGAAGATGGCCTGGCAGTCGAGATTCTTCAGACCTGGGGTTCTTCTGAGGATGTCATGACGGGCTGACGGGCACGCAAACGTGAAAACGAGCGCCCGCTGCCGGTTCGCGGAGTTGGGCTCGGCAGCAGCCGCCTGCTCGCTTTGCTCTGTGCGGGCTGGTGGGTTCCAGGCGCGCCAGCTGACAATGAGTGACATGTGTTGCTGGAGCTTAAGGGCTGTTAGAAGCGTGGAGGCGAGATGCAGCGGTTCGTGGCGCACAGATGAAGAGATGCCCCTGACCAGTATCCTGCGCGGGTCCTCGAGCATGCTCCGTTGATGTGCCTCTTGGTTGTCAGCAGCGATCCGCGCGATATCCGCTCGTACTACATTCAGATCGGCGTTATGTCGAGTGATTAGGGCTTGCTGGCTGAGTTCAACCGCGTCGACGCGAGAGACGAGGTTACTCAGTGCGCGCGTATTCTCCGCTAGGGCTCGCGTGTTCTCAGCCAGGGCAGTGGTGAGGGCGGCGTGTGACCTGGTGTAAAGTTCGAAGAAACCCTGAAAATACGGCGGGGCCTCATTGAGCGTAGTCCTCATCCTTTTAGTCACGTTAAGTTCCGTGTTTGGTTCGGTGTTTGAGGCGGTTGCTGATCCCTTTTGGTCCATCTCCATGGCTGCCGACGGAGGCGACAGTGTAGTAGGGGCAGTGCGCCTTTGACACTGGTGTAATGGGCGGAGAGGGAGTTGATGCGTGTCTCTTCGCTATCTGGTGAGTGTCAGAGGGCGAGGTCGAGTGGACTGATTCTCTAAGCACGAGCGATGATGATTGCAGAGACACGTGATTACCGCTTTCGGGTCCAGTAGGTTGGAGCAATGGTTCGTTAACACTCGAAGGCAGCAGAGATTGGTACGGGACCTCTGATGTACAGCAGCAAATAGACTCGCTATCAATAAACCAGCTACCAACCGCGCACTGTTTGTGGTAAAGTTTTTTACAGACAACACACCTATAAAGTACACTACCAGTACGTTTTCTGCATGTCACGCACAACTTACGTATAACATTGATCTACCTTACTGCAGTAGTGTGGTATCACAGTTGCGCATCTAGCCCGAACTGACAATTAGAAATCGCATATAAGAACAAAATAGATAATGCAGACGCCAACGCTAAGTACAGTACACGATAGACGGGGTATCAAAAATATAAAATATATACAGAATTAAAAGCTAATAAATAGATAAGCTCGCATGCAAAGGAATTTACGTACAGAAAATATATAAAAATAAATTGACAGCGAAAACGAACGCCACTGCCGATAAAAGCGATCTCGATTCTATCGACACGCATAGATAGCGTATCGATAGATTACTTATCAGTATAGATAACTGATAAGTAATAAGTTGGCGAACGGTAAAAATTTTCTCTCTAATCTAATGCGGTGGTAAGGCAGATACCTAAGATACCAGATAAAACCGTCGTGGCAGAAAACCAACTTCAAAAATTCGAGTGAAGATGAAAGTACAGCTTCTAACCTGCCGATCTGATGATGATGTAGGCCCAAGCTGCAGTCATCAATATGAGTCGCAAGTTGAAGTACAGGCTACAGTTGCAGGGCTGATGTAAGCAAGGTTGGCCGTTCGTTTTGAAGTTAGGAAATTGCGTCGTCAAGGCAAAAGCTCCAGGCTCATAAAAAAGCACCGCCGAACGTGTAGTTTTTAGGCTGTGAGCTTGAGAGCCGGCGGAGGCTTCCACCTGTGTGCAAAAATCACTCCACGGAGTGAAAGAGTGGTTACAAACCAGAAAGATCGCAGGAGTACAGATGGATCGAAATGTACTTACCATACCACCCGCGAGGATAGAGTGAGAGAGAGAGAGAGAGAGAGAGAGAGAGGGGGGAGAGAGAGAGCCAGAGAGACAGAGAGCGAGAGAGAGAGAGAGAGAGAGAGAGAGAGAGAGAGAGAGAGAGAGAGAGAGAAGTATCCACTTCACCTCCGCACCCCATTACGAATTTCAATTAATGGACATATAAAAAGAAAGAAAAAATAGAATATTTCGCCTACACGCGGACCTTCAATTAAAAAAAAATAAATAAAAATAGAAAAATATCACAGCTGGTACTACACTCTAAACATAATATCACAGTTATAATAATAATACATTTCATAAAATATCACAGTAAAGTATCATAGCTGCTTAGTCTAAAATCACAGATCAAAGTGAATCCGCAGAGTCCAATACTATTCTAGGTAAAAGTCCCCGTAGTGGCAGCTCCTAGTACCCACATACAAAGGCTAGGCGTCAAGATCGAAGAGGTGCCAGCGCACCGACCTCTTGAAAGAATAAAGGGATGGTAAGTGGCGCAAGGAGGAGGGAAGAGAGTTTCAGAAACGTGAGCCTGAAAAGCCTTTTCGCCCGTTTTATAATTAACAAGCGGAGGAACAAGTTCTGGTTACACATCCCTGCTGGTTGGCTTGAGCTTATGCTCTGTAAAAAAGGCAGTCAGGTAACTGGGCTCTCGCAGCCATGTAATTTTATACATGAGAAGGGCTGCAAAGTATAGCCTGCGAAAGTCCGGGTGGAGCCAGCCCAGGCGTCTCCTGTAGGGGCGATGTGAGCATCCCTCCTAATCCCAAGGACGTATCTCACACATGCATTACTCAGACGCGTCAATTTAAGTCGCAGTTCGTTAGTCGCGTCTAGGTATACTACCGCGCAGTAGTCTAAGTGAAGTTGTACTAAGGTCTCGACTAGTCTTTTGCAGAGTGTCTCAGTGTTACACGCTCTAATAAACCGCAATCTATATAGGGCTTTGTTGACTTTCTTACTAACTTGGTCAACTTGCAGTTTCCACGTCAGCTTACTATCAAGTGTAACAACAAGACTCACAACCTCGCTACTGAATACGATGAACACCCCAGCCCCCATACCAATACCTGGCAGGTTCATCGAGTTGATAGTATTTACATTCTTTCTAGATCCAAAAGCTATTGCTTTGGTCTTAGCTGCATTGAGACGGAGGCCGGAGGTCTCCGCCCATGCAGACACCATTTGTACCGCATCTGACAGCCGAGAAATGCCCTCCAAAATTTCATCTTTGGTGGTGTGAAGGTAAATTTGGAGGTCGTCCGCGTAAAAAAATATGTTGTATCATTCGCCCGTGAAGTGTGTCACGGAAGTCATTGACGTGAAGGCAAAATAGCAAAGGGACGGAACGCTGCGAAATTCCCAGATTTGTTTCTAACCACTCAGAATTTCCATTATTATTTGTAGTAACCAACTGGGATCGACCTTGTAAGTATGATTTTACCCACAGGAGAGCCAACCTGGAGAACCCCAGCTGATGGAGCTTCGACAGAAGCTTCGACGGAGATATCGTATCAAATGCCTTACTAAAGTCAAATAGTAACAATAGCTTAACTTTTTTGTTGTCAATGACCATCCGTATATCGTCTGTTAGCTTAAGCAAAGCCGTTTGGGTGCTGTTGTGCCTGCAAAATCCGTCTTGGAGGGGGTCGAGTAAGTTATTCTTATTTAGATACTCCGTGATTTGGTTATGGGCTATCTTTTCGAGTACTTTTGATAGGAAGTAGGAGAGAAAGAGAAAGAGAGAGAGAGAGAGAGAGAGAGAGAGAGAGAGAGACAACCGCGCATCGCATGTGGTAGCTAGTATTTAGCTAGTATTGGCGCGCAAAAGTTTTTTTCATTTATAAATCAATAGAAACTATATTCGTCATCAATCTTTTTCGCGAATAATAAAGCCCACTCAATTTTTTTTTATTTCCGGAAAACCCGTATAAGATTTGGTCTACTAGTTATTATAGTAATAAAAGTGTTATTTAGATTCATATTCATATATGCAGTGCTGCATTTAATTCCATTTGTCTTGATTTAAAACAGCGATGCGAAACTAAAAACACGATTTTCTCGAGATCATGAAAAATGGAGATATATGGTTATTCCTAGAAGCTAAAGATTTAATTATATATAAGAATTTGATAGCTAGTATTTTTAAAGCTTTCACTGTTTGGTTATAAAAGAACTATTTTTAGAAGTATTTTTATTTTCGTTACAATAAATTTATGAACGTTCAAGATGTTTGAAAAATCATACCTAAATATCTTTGTTTGTATGCCGGATTTATAGAACAAGTGAAGAATAATTTACGATCGTCATTTTCATAAGAGTAAGAAACGCTAACATGGAAGCGAAGATGTCAATTCATAAATGGTTAACATGCAAATTAGCTAAACAAATTAAATAAAGGATATTATTCTTATCTGTAGGAGTTGTGGATTGAATATTTATTTTATTGTGATCATTAATAAATTTATCTCATTTGAGTTAGAACAATTATAATCAGTTGAGAAAAATAATTAATTGACATATTAAATTCAAACTGTTCATTTTTAAGTCCTATTATAGCTTATAAATGATACCATAATTATAGTTTATGTTATTATTACATTTCCTTTCTTGATTAATACTTTATTGCATGTTATTACAATTTTATGAATTTCTTATTTACATAATATTTTATTTATCATATTCATTACATTTATTATAACAAAAATCATTTTGAAGGCAATAATTATGAAAGGTATAATGTATTTACTTGGAAATAAAGCATTCAATTAAAAGATCGAGCAAAACACTTTTATAATTAAAAATTAATATTTCGTAAACAATGTTTTATTTACGTAGTAACTTAAAATTTAAACTTTGAATGTTATTATAAATTCTCTATAATGCCACAAATAATACCGTTCACTAAAAAAAGTTTTAAATACCGTAGATCTGTAAGAAATTCTAATACGAATGGTTACTACAACTAGTAAAACAACTCGTAAAACATTTCCAAAATTGACGATGTGTGGAAAACGTCATAAACTCTGTAAGTTCTTACCATTACTTCATTTTTTTAACAAATATTCTTTCATATACGTATTGTATTTTATTTTCTTACGTTATTAAAAACTCTAATTGTATTCTATAGTGATTTGGCGACGTTGCGTTCGTGAGGAGAAGTTCAAACTCCTCGTAGACGAACCTAATATGTTATAATATTGTTTTTATGGTATGTTTTTTACATATTTTGTCTAATATTGTTTTTTGTATATAAATCTACATGTTTAAAACTATGCTTTCATAGCCCTCATGAAAAAAGTAACAACACTTTCGAAACGTTGGTGTAATAAATTCATCAAAACAAATTGGTTCGTTTCGAGTCCGTTTTTTACTCCTTCAAATAGTAAAACAATGTTTTGTTATTAAAAATTTTATTGCAAATACTTAAATTACCAACACGATTAGTGAAATCGTCATTCTAAAACTGAATTTTGAAATCGAAAATATTGAGTCTCGGATGCTATACTAAATTAAACCATCCATTAAATTAAATTATACACGTCACTAAACCGTGTAATTCGATTGCAAATATTGAAATCAAATAAATATTTCAATCTTATGAAAAACTAAAAGATCCATAAAACTTAAACAAAGTTGTAATTGAAGTTCAATACCAATTTTGCAATGCTTCTAAACAAATCGTCTCGTTTGCGAGTTACATTTTCCAATCACACATACCACAAGCAATACGGGACCCACTACGATCAGCGAAAAACGCTTCATATTTTCCCCGCACCTCGACCCAACCATGCGCTCATGTGTATAGTTATGTACATGCGTGTGGCTATGCAATGCTTGTGTCATTAATGAAAAAATGCGTGTATGCGTGCACCACTGGAAACAATCGTTGCTCCACTTGCGAAACCCACTCCGTCAGCGAAAAGTGCGTAAATTTGAGACTCTGGCGGAGATTTAAATACCGGCCGGGCTCCTCATCGAAGCATCAGTGTTCTCTGGTTGAGAGAACCAGAGACACGTCACACATATCATCAGGATGCCTCACATTACATCCTGTCTGGTCGTCTTGGCCCTAGGACTGGCTCTGGTCCAGGCTGCTCCGAAGAAGCTTGAGAAGAAGTCCATCTCCGATGCCCTCGCCCCGAAGGCCATCAAGCAGGTGAACCAGAATCTTGACACTTCAGAGAAACTCGGCGACGAGGCTCTCATGGAAGCTGCCGATGGACAGAACGTGTACAGGGCGAAGAAGCAGGCTTTGATGACTTTCTGCGTGGAGATCCGCCAGACCAAGCTCACCCAGGTTGACTGTTCTGAATTGACCAACCAACCTTCCTCACCTCCTTTACAGCCACAGTCAGTGCCTCCACCAGCCCAGCCCGACCATTTCCCTCCAGCGGAGATCAAGGTTGACATCACAGCACCTTCCGTACCCATGGGCCCACCTTGCGAGCCTGATATCGCAAGATTCATCACACCAAGAGGTGATATCCCGAGTACGTTCCAGACACCGGATTATGGTCCAAGTCTGATGCCATCTGGGCCAGGTGGAGAAGACCAAGTGATTAATATCCCAGGTGGTTTCCCACACCGTGGTTTTCCTGGTAATTACCCATCCACTGGTCTTCCTGATGGCTACCCAGCAGGTATGATCTCAAATAGTGAAGCTGGTTTCCCAGGCATCCATATCTCCTCTGGACCAGATGGACTCGGAGGCTTCCCAATGAGTGGACTTCCGAACGGCGGACTTCCAAATAGTGGAGCCGGTGTGCCGACCATTAACATCGTCCCTGGAACCGGTATGCCCGGAGGCTTTTCAAACGGTGATTACATAAGCGGTGGCTACTCAGACGGTGGCTATCCATCCGGTGTCTCTCCCATCAACGTCCTCCATTTGCCAGGTGGTGGTCTTCCATCTGGACCTCCAATCGGGGGAAGCGACTTACCCACTACCTACATCAACCATGGATCAAAATTTATACCAATTGTTGATCCAAGTTGTGCAAAATTAGGACTTTGCGAATTTGCTGAAAACTACCCATATGAATATGTCGAGGCGAAATTGAAGGGGATTTATTATACTTCCTATAATTTGTAATATTTTATGAATGATTATTTTACAAGTAGTTTTTTAAGAGGATTTTCTCGTCACGCGAATTCGTGACGAAATCGATTGGCTTTATACTTTGAGTTTTTTGTATCTCTCTTGTTATTGTATTGCGAAATCGGGATACGTAGAATATAAGTGATTGTTAGTATAGGAGATGTTTTGTATCGACATTTCCGAGGCCGGGTGTAAGAAAAATTACGTTTCTTTCTTTCACCCTGCTTCGGGAAGATCGATAAAAATCATCCCCTACTATTAAAAACTACCGAGGGATAAACTCATTAAAAAAAAAAACTTGGAGTTCTTTCAACTTAATTATAAGTGTTTGTATTATTGTGTTATTAATAAAATTCTTTCGTATTTACACCTTACTGCTGATTTCTTAATCCTTCCTGAATACGCTCTTGAATCTAGTTGGCATTTAATTTTGTGATGAAATTCAAGGAAATTAAAAACGCGATGCTCTTATGGTTGTGCGGGTTTTTTTTATAAAAAGCTACTTTAAAGATTTAGATAATAAAAACTCTTAAATCTAGGCTATTTTTCAAGGCACATCGATCTACCAGGGCTTAAATTAAAGCTTTTGATATAAAGAAAAAAACTCAAAAAATTTTCGATTGGAAAAACCAGTAAAAAAATCACGAAAAATGACCGATTTTTGGCTCTTTTTGTAATTTTTCGTAAAAAATGTCTTCCTCTACCATGAAAGCCAATTTTTTTTATTCCTCTATTGAAAAATGAACATTTTAAGCTTTGATTTATTCATGTGCTTTATAGAGAACTTGAGTTATACCCTTTAAGTCTAAAATTTTGCAGTTATGAAAATTTAAAAAGTTTCTGGGATTTACTCATGGATTAAACATTATTATCTTAGTCTTGATTAATATTCTGCAATACTAGATATTTGTTAAATATTAAATATAGGGGCTTTATCGAATATTCTGTAGGAAGCGGCACATAATATCGACGCTCCCTACGAAAACTAGCACAATTCAGATTGCCACGAAGACTAGTCCATTTGAGCGTTGGTCGCGAAGACTAGCACGCCCCATTGATTTGCGTTGAAGACTAGCCCGATCCGCTTGATTGCGGCGAAGATTAGCACATTCCACTGCCTTATGTAAATTAACACGGTGACGCGAAGTGCTAGTTTTCGCGGCAAGCTTGCGAATCGTCTTACTTTTCGTCGCAAACTCGCGAATCGTGCTACTTTTCGTCGCAATCTTACGAATTGTACTATTATTCGGCACAAACTCGTGAATGATGCTAGTTTTCGCGGCAAAGTCGTGAGTCATGCTAGTTTTCGTTGCAGTTTTCTGAAATGTGCTAGTCTTCGTGAGGAGGCCAAAAAAGGTGCTAGTTTTCGTAGGGAGCGTCGATATGAATTTTAATCTAAAATGGGTATATTTAAATATCTCTAACTGAAAAGTTCAGTTATTATTTTAAAAAGTTACTCATTTTATACAACCAATCTTTTTCTTATGAAATTTATTGTAATTTATCATACTTTTGATCATATGATTGCACAAGTTCTAAAATGAATACTTTACGGATGGTAAAGTTAAAAAATTTACTTGTCTATTTATTCAATATCATTATACGGGCAAATTTGCCCTTTACAATAATCTTTAAACTATATAATAGATTATATATAATGAATTTGATGGCTAGTATGTTTAAAGCTTTCACTGTTTGGTTTGAGCGCAACAGCATTGTGCCGTATATATACATATGAATATATACGTTGACGCACGCGCAGGGTTACAATTGGTCCGGATTTAGACGCTTTTCTTCTCATCGCTAAGAAACGTGTGGTATTGTCAAATTCGAGGGTTCAAGTAGCCACTCGACGAGAGTATAATTACAATTTTCGCGGTAGCTTAATTCGACGGTTTGGGTCGCGTGAGCGCGCAAGCTTTTCAAAACATCAGATCGAGACATTGGCGGCTTCTGAACGCGTCCCATTTTCCCCCGTAGAATTCACAATTGGCTCTCTATAGCGCGAAATATCATCGGATTCGAGTGTTTGGTAAGCAGCAGCTCGCGCCGGCTAAATCGTAAAAATTAATTAATACGACCCGAAAGCGACGCCGCGCGCTGTTTGCGAACTAACTCTCTTCCCTACTGCTGCGCGGTAATTAAAGTAATTAACGAAACGTGAGCGCGCGGACGCACGTACGAATGTAAAAATTAACTCGCGAGTCTCTCTCTCTCTCCCTCTTGCTCCCACGAGCGTGGCTAATTATAGTAATTCATAATAACTTATGTAACGGCGTGCGCGTGTGTGTATCTGACGTCAAACGACTCTGAATCACGCAGAAAAAAAAACATTCTCCGGTATACCTAACGCGCGGCAAAAAAAAATGCCAATCCAAATATCAGCCGCGATGTTGTATATGATCTATCAATTAAACGCGAATGAAACGCATGGAAACCTGTACCTGCTAAATAAGTGCATAATGCCCCGACCGTGTTTTTTGTCTAATCTGCGTCACACGACCATTTTGCACAACAACTGTACCTGGATTTTTAAAATTCCTTCCGTCTTTTTCGCGCGCAAACACACGCAGATGTAAGAGTAACGTGCATGCACGTATACTTACTTACGAAAAGTCGTCTCACGTAATGGCTCTCTCTCTCTCTCTCTCTCTCTCTCGACGTCGCGAAGGAGCGATGAATCATATAGCCGCTCGCTCGCTCGCGCGCGCGGCGCTCATTACCAATGTATCGCATTGGTCTACATCACCTGATAAATATTTATGCGGGAATTATCACAAGCAATCACATGCAAATATTGATTCCGAAAATTGTCCACGTACAGATCCTTTCTATTCGCGAATTCACGCACACACGGAAGACGCTTTGACATCGAATTCTTCGCTCGATCTTCACAAAGAAATCGGACGTTTTTCCTTTATTTTTATCGATGTCATCAGGGTGAAGCTAAAAATAGGACAGCGATGGCGGCGGACGCGCGTGCGCGAGAAAATGATTAAAAGCGATTGGGAGAACGAGTGAGAGTGAGTGAGAGAGAGAGAGAGAGCTTAAAGAGCCACAAATAATTTTTTGAAATATGCGCCGGTGGGTATAAAAATAGTCGCGAGCGAGTGGCAGCCGCGTTACGACCTTATTTTAATAATTATAAAAGCGGAGAGTGGAAGCGACGGTGTGACGGAGGGAGAAAGAAGAAGGGAGGGTGGGAGAGACGCCGAGCACTTGAAGAGTTAAGAGCGGGAAGAGAGAGAAATCAAAGGCTTTTGTGTTCGGGAGAGGAGCCGTTTTCTCGAAATTGCCATTATTATTTTTGTAATCCCGTGTAAATGATTGTCGTCGTCGTCGTCGACGACGTCGACGAGCCTGCGCTGCTCTCAAGAGGACGACGCCGGCGCGCGGCTTTAACGACTATTTTGCTTATTCATCGCGAAAGTTTTGACATTTCAATTTGCTCGAGAGAGTGTTGTTTAATGACAATAGAGGCACAGCAATTTTAATACTGTAATATTGTCAAAATTTAACTCGCTTGTAACAGCTTTTGCATTGTTATTTTTTTCTTTTCGGGGAAGGAAAGTATTTGTAATTCATTGTAGTTAGTGAAATATCTTGAAAGAGAGCTCGCGCGACACCTGTGTTTATTAACGTTACCCAAATATAACGGATTTACGAGGGAATCGTAAATTTTTGCAAAAAAGTGTTTGCTCTCTCTCTCTCTCACGCGAGCGCGCGAACGCGACTAAAAGTAACACATCAAGTGCAAACGCATTACGGGAACGTTTCATATTACAAAAACATCATCTCTCTCGATGCGCAAATATACAGTCGGCCAGGAGAGCTGACGAAATAATGATGATAAAGTCCAAGAGAAACTGCCGCTGCTGATGCAAAATCTTTAAACAGCGCGCGGCTGCGGAGAGAAGTAAACCTTTCCTAAATATCCGTAACGAGCGCGCACGCGTAAGCCTCTATATATCCCGATGCGTGTCATACATTTTAACAAGCGCGTCGACGTTTGTGTATATCTAACCCGCGCGCGCGCCTTTTACTTTGCGTATTACTGAGGTTTATTTGTAAGCACGCGGCGCTTAAGTGTAACGTAATTTTGTAGGAAATTGTTAGGCTGGAGTGTATAGAGTGACGACGGAACGCGGCGGTGTAATTTTAGAAAGTTATTTACATTTACCTGCAGCTCTGATAGGAAACTGCACATTATCTCGTATCTTGGGTAGAATCACCCAGAGTTTTATATTATCTCAAACACTTGATGAAAATAAGAAAAATGTGTATGTATAACATTTATTAAAGAATCGGAAGAACACACGTATATTACTATATTATGTATACAAAGCTGAACCAACCTAACTTCCTCAAAAATACTTTTCCCAAACGCC
Organism: Torymus aiolomorphi; assembly: GCA_036365515.1. Taxonomy (NCBI): domain Eukaryota; kingdom Metazoa; phylum Arthropoda; class Insecta; order Hymenoptera; family Torymidae; genus Torymus; species Torymus aiolomorphi. The sequence goes on along the minus strand of CM070873.1, from coordinate 255,508,626 downwards.
GATCAACCTTGATTAACTCATCGGACGATCGAAAAACATTTCCCACTGACCTTTCCCACCAACCGCATACTTATATATTTCCAAAATAAATCTCCCCCCCCCCCCCCCCGCTAGCGCAAATATTATCGCACACTACACACTTGCTATACTTCCCGGCAACCGCGAAATTCCTACTACACATATACCCCCACTCTCACGCGCGCAAGCTGAAATAAGAAGATCGCATCACGCACGACGACTCTCCTCACGTGACTGTGTGTCTCGCTTGCGCACAAATTCGCGAAAATCGCGGGGGGAGGGGGGAGGCAATCACGCGGCGGGCCGATATTGCATCAGTGTGTATTAGACGCACGCCACGCCGCCGCCGGCGCTGACGTCAGAGTCGCGCTGACACCAAGCCAGTATATTTATAATTGTCGCGCGTTGTACTGTACAATTTAGCCTGCGCGCGTGCGTAAACGCGCACGGGAGAGTATAGACTTAAATTATAACGCGAGTGAGAGAGGGAGAGCACGTGCGATACGCTGGGGAAATATTTGCGCCCGGATTATAGTCGCCGGCAGTAGTAGCTTTTTCGAGGAAGAGGAGGAGGATGACAGCTATATAACGCCGCGGCTATTGGCCTTGACTATGAGATGCGCGACGATTCGACGAGCGTCTGCTGAATTACGCGCCGCGGTTTATGGCTTTTTTATATTACCTACTCGGGCGCGATATATAGGTTCGAACACGTCTAGTAGACGCGCGTATATAAGTCTAGCGTTTTACTTCCTTTTTTTATACTCGTTTTCGTTTTCCGCGTTGGTCGAGGGGAGTGTGAGTCATTTTGCGGTTGGTTGGAGGTGAGGACTCGTCGTCGACGCTTTTTGTTGTCGTGAAGAAGAAGAAGAAAAAAAGTTCAAGGCGACGACGGCTTTTTATTTATTTAGTCTGCGATTGTTAATTTTAAACGGCATTTAAATAAAGAAAATTTAATGTAACGACGGATTTTCATTCGGGTAAAATTATAATTCGAGTTTGTTGCCAAACACGTTTATTTTCGGTGGTTATGTAATACACGGGAGGGAATTTTTAATGCAGACGAGCGCGTGCGCTTTATGAAATGTGTGTATTTATTGTTGTATTAATTACCTCATTTATAACGTCACGGTGGATTAATCGGCCGAATCTGTGATAACGGAAAATTTTAATCGTCGCGTATTTAGCGTGTATACCAATAAAACTTATATATACCGAAAAAATTATTATAATTTGTGTAAAATGCATTATATGAAATTGGGAAAATTTAATTTATATACTCTCTATAAATGTAAAATAGTGAAAAAATCACTGTTCTGGAGTGATAAGTAGGTCACTTTTGAAATAGTGAATATGCACTCCGAAACAGTGGGCATCCACTATTACAGTAGTGTATGTTAACATTTTTAAATAATAGTAGTGGATGCTCAGTATTTCGGAGTGCATATTCACTATTTCGGAAGTGACCTACTTATCACTCCAGAATAGTGATTTTTTCACTATTTTACATTTAGAGCCCTGGTAGAAATGTTAACCAGAAGTTAGCTATTTTTCAGTTAACTTTGTGGCTAAAAACGAACATTACCCGTATTTCATAATAAATTATGTACCAATCCGAAATAAATTATGGTATTTACACTTCATAAAATATGTATTTTAAGTAATAATAGAACTTTTAGATGAATTATATTATTTTTGCATTATACGATTTTTGCTAAAAATGCTTCTATTTAATTAACACCTTAGCTATAAAATATGGTTAATTTTCTACCAGATACAGCATAGAAAAAACGTATTTGTATCTATCACTGTGGAGTACATTAACATGATAATGTGTATAGTTGCCGAATACTATATTTTCGTATGATATGACCCACCAATGTCTTCCTATATTAAAAGGGAGATGGGTATGAGGAGGCAGCCATATGCTTTTACGGGGCAGCCATATTGCTGAGCAAAAAATATTATTGGTTGAAACATATAGAGCCAACTTCAGAGAGTTCGCTGATTGGTCAAAGTTTGGGCATCTGGCGCGTGTAGCGCGCCTCAAATTCCTAGTAATCGTAAACTTCACATTGTTAAAAATTCCTTTCTCAGCTCTGCACAACTACACAACAACAACAAAAAAATACATTTCTTCACTCTCCCCCAAAACCTTTTCCCGCCTAATTCCTGCATTTACCGGATAGTCCTACCCAACCGCAATCGTTCGGGCGCACATACCTCCCGCGCGAACAAAGCCAAAATCCTCTCTCTCTCTCTTTCTTTCTTTCTCTCCCGCGCAGAAGGAATCCGCGCAAAGACGCTCTGGCTCTCCGCGAATTGCATAACACCACGGCTGTCGCGCGCGAAAATAGTCGCGCGCAAAATCAAAATTCCGGTGCCTCTGCTGCTGCTGCTGTTGCTGCTGTGCGTATATGAAAATACTCTCTCTCTCTCTCTCTCTCTCTCTCTCGGTGCAAGCGTACGGGGTGGATTGCTCCAAGCGCGCGCGCGCGCGCTATACTCGAATGACGTCAGCGCGTGAGTTCGCTCGCGTTACGTCACCGGCACCAGAGTGGTCGTAGTATATAGTAGCCGTTCTCGTAGTAGCAAAATAGTAGTAATAGTTCTTCGCTTTTTCTTTCTCTTCTTCTCGCTCGATTAGATAAATAACGCTGAGGCGCCTCCTTGCTCCGCTTTTTTCTCTCTTCCCTCCATAGTACGCGCGTGTGTTTTTTCCTCCATACGGTAAAATGAGAGCGAGCGAGTGAGTGGCATATATCGCCGAGGAAGAGGAAAAAATGGAAGGGGAATGTTTGGAAATTTATTTAGCAAATAGCCGGAGGAGGAGGAAGCTCTATTCTTCTATACACACGACCCCTCGGCTTTTACGCGCCCGAGCGGCAGCGCCCAGGCGCGCGCGACCCCCTGGCGACAAGCTGAGATGGCCCGACAAGGAGAGGGTGGGAGTGTTTGGTATGCGCGATTTTTGCGCTCTGCGTTGAGGTCGAAGAGGCGGCGCGCCGATGGGTTAGGGAGGGGGGCTTCGATGAGTTATGGTGCGGGATGAAGTGGAAGAGGATGAATGGATAGGTCGGATATACGTGTATATACTGGACGAAAAAGATTATTTATTCGAGGTGTGGATGCATAAAATAAAATTTTAAATTGATCAGTGATAATGTATTGGGTATTATAGTAGAAAAAAGATTTTAGATAAACTATTTTATTGTTAATTGATATCGAAATACGATACTAACTCTATACTTGATGCTTCCTAATATGTAAAAGGCTTGGACGAAAATTACTATGAAACAGCTGTACCTACTCGGAAAACCATTTCGCCTATACATCCAAGACAGTGACTTTTATGCCGAATTCAAATTCCCTATATATATTTTTAATCCACGCCCTTATCGGGAGGCAACCTCCTCGACCCCGCCTAAATCAGAGCGTGGACTAGAAAACACATCTCCCTCCGAAGAATCAACGACGAACACAGAGACGAGAGAGCGAAAAAAAAGAACGATCCGATTCTTGCACTTGCGACCCCTTGGCGCGACGGCGCGGCACAATTTCTTCTCTATCTCTCCCCCACGCTTCTCGGTCATCTCCATATATTTGTATGTGTGTGTATATATATATATATACATACACACACACACACACACACACACACACACACGAATACACACACCATCATCCTCTCTCTCTCCCTTATCAAATGACATCATCGCTCTCTCTATCTAGCGACGAGGGAGCGAGACCGTTTTTTTCTTCCCTCCTCCTCCTCCTACTCCTCCTCCTATATCTATATCTTCTATATCTTATATACTAGTATACTCTATGCGCGTTATACTTACATACATTCATGACAGCCACACTCTGCGCGCACGTCAAGGCTCGCGAGGTCAGTCGCTCTAGCGCTGCCGAAGGTCGTCGGTGTGGCGCTCTGAGCTATCCCCCGTCTTCGAACTTTTCATCGATCCTGCCAATGTATGCGCTCGCTCGCTCGCTCGTTCGCGAGAGAGAAAAAGGAACGAAGTCGTCGTCGTCGTCACTGTATAACACTTTAAATAGACTCTCTCTCTCTCTCTCTCTCTCTCTCTCTCTCTCTTCGGGCAATCGCAGAGAGCGAGAGATAAATCGCTCGATTTGCCTTTTGTGCGAACGCGCGCGAGAAACAGGGAGTGAGAGGGAGAGACGTATACATCATCGATTTGTCCCCCTTATACGCGCCTTTTTTCTCTCTCACTCTCTCTCGGGCTCTCGGGTAGGTTATACCACTGCTTTCGCTCGCTCGCTCACTCGTGGATCCGGAGGGAAAGTCCATTAGGCGCCATTAGAGTAGTCGCTCTCCGCTTCGTGACTTAGGTTCTCTCTCTCTCTCTCTCTCTCTCTCTCTCTCCTTTGTCGGGCACTCCGGTGCGTGAAATTTTCATGCCGGGAGCAGTCATTTTTAAGTCTGATCTGCTGGAAGGGGAAAAATTGGGTGCTTCGAGGCCCGGGTGTGATTGGGGGACGATGATGGAAAAGTGCAGGAAGGGAGACTCGAAGTGGTTAATTCTTCGTGATTGATGTCGGCAAATGTATACGCGGGAAAGCGAAAAAGTCGAGTATGAATTATATGCTTGCCATTTGAGAGGGAAATGTATGTATATTTTTTTCTCTCTCTCTCTCTCTCTCTCTCTTTCTCTCTCTCTCTCTCGTCAATTGTGACGTCTGTATTCTCGCGTAAGCTATAGGAAAATTCGCGCTACCACGAATCGCCGTGAAATTTATGGTAATTATACGAAGTTTGCGAACGCTTGCAGTCGTGAAAAATGACCGCCTCGCGTGCGATGCTGGCAAAATTAAGGCCGGACGATTGATTAATCACCCCTTTTTCTCTATACTTTTTAAATGTGCATGCAATCGCTCACTATATACTACATAGCTATGCGCAAAATCCACTCGCAATTATACGCTCACCGCGCATTGTCTTATTCCGAGGGGAAGTAAAAATGATCGACTCGGAAAAGATGCGAGAAATTGTATTCCCGAATAACCAGCACGGAGAGCTCGGAATACACATACATATCCTCTCCCTCGTCGTGCACACACACACACACACACGCACGCACACTCACGCACACGCACACAGACACAGACACACACACACACACACACTTATTGAGGGACAACTTCGAGAGCGAATAACTCGAAGTGCGGCGATGTAACGTCGAGTTTCCTCTTCTCCTTCTCCTCGAACCGGCAATATGAGAATCTTATTGGGGTGGACACGATGACGACGACGACGACGACGACGACGAAGTTCGCGCGATGAGAGCGAGATTTTAGTCCGGCTCTGAAAAATCAGCAAAGAAGTATACACGGAAGAAAAGAGGAAGAGATCGATAGCGCGACATTCTCCGTTGTCGTATCCGTGCGTGTGTTAGTACACTGCTACTACAGTTGCAGGACTCGCCGCAGCTATAGTCGCGGGAAATGAATTCTGCGAAGAGAAGGAAGTGCGCGGCGGCGCTGACCCTGTATTTGATTGCGCTGCGAAGTGGCTGCGGCGGTGGCCGAGGAGATCAGGGCGTGATCGAGAGAGGAGGTGGATGGCTGGGAGGGCTGAAGAGAAAAGGAGGTCGGGGAGAGCCGAGAAAGGTAATTTGTCGTTGGTTGCTGAGATCGCGAACTTCGTGGGCTGGTGTGTATCTGTATTGAATGCCTGTGATTATAGGCGGAGAGGGTGAGATCTAGAGAATTGGGAGTGTGTCGCGTGTCTGACTAGATTCAGGATTTTTCTACTCGCGGGAATTCGGGTACGCGTTCTGGAGATAGAAAGTAACTTTCGTTGTACTTAGCGTTATAAGCCAGTTGAATTAATTTAAAAATTTCCGTATTAAAAATGGAGCTACTTCTGACTTTCTGAGAAAGCAATTTCGAAATCCGAGCCCTTTGTGATACGCCTGACTCCCCAAAGAACGCAAAGAAGACAATTTTTGCTGCGCTAGCTCGGGTTCGAATTGCGCTCACTTAGGGCAGCGTGCGGTTTAATTAAACTGTTAATTAGTTGTAAAGAAAGGATAATTAAATACTTTTTCCTGTTTTTTCAAACAACTCGTCGTTTATTCATGAGCCTTAAGTTAATTAATTTCTTTCGAGGGCCTTGCAAACAACGCTCTATGAGATTATTGGAATTTTTCGCAATTACACATATTAATACTCAAGTATACCACACGCTAAAAATCATCTTTTTTATTAATAGAACGTTCGTCAGCCGATTAAAAACTGAAATATTTCAATTTTTCCAATGGAAATTAACGATACAAGCAGCTAATCATCTCGACAATATCCTTTTAACCTTTCCAGAGGCATTCCGCCCCCCCTTTTCTCTCTCTCTCGCACAATGGATCAATAAAAGATCATTCCTTTTCTGCAATCAAAAAACGCCGGCTGCACTGCCACCGCCTCGACACAAGTTTTGCGTACTCCAGTCTCACCCCGCGCGCCCCTCTCGCCAATCGTCCGCGTTAATTAAGCAGTTAATTAGTTGAGTTAATTGTACCCGGCATTCTCCCTCTCCCTCGCTTTCTCTCTCCCACTCGCTCCCTCCCGAGCGCTGCACACCGTCCGATGGCGCCCTCTCTCTCCCTCTATATATTGATTAAACCTCTCGCTCTTGCTCTCTCTCTCTCTCTCTCTCTTTCACCCGTCGGAGCGGATTTTTTCGTTGTTTGAACAATCCGAGAGAGCGAGCGAGAGAGAGAGTCGAGGGGGGTCGGAAAAGCGAGTTTCCTCGAACGCGAACCTCTGACCTACATCCGTTTTAACTCGGACGGAAGATTTCATCGATCGCGGCCCGCGGCCCGCCCGCCTGTGCCGCCGCCGCCGCCTCGCTCTTGAGTCTTGACATTCGATGCCGTTAGATCGCTGCGGAGGAATTTTAGCGAAGAGAGAGAGAGAGAGGGAGGGAGAGGTTTTCGATGACCCGAGGGGATCGATCGGCTCGGTAATTAGAAGCGAGAGATGGAGGAGGAGAAGTGGTTTTTTCTTCTTCCCCTTTTTTTCGTTAAGAGGGCACATGTGTGTGTAGCGCGCGCTTCTGCTGCGTTGTGTTGAATAGTGTATAGACGGTAAGAGGGTACTTTACGAGCGGACGGTGCGTGTCGACAGATGCAAGAGTGAGGGAGTGGAGGAAAGGTTGCTTTGAGAGGTGATGAATTTTGCGCGCAAATTGGGAACGACTGGACGGTTGAAGAGGTTTGGGGAATGTGAAGCCGATGATTTTTACTAGAAGGAAAGGTCAATGCTATAGTAATCATTATTTTTTCAATTTTACATTTGAATTAATTATTTCAGTCATTGGATGATCTTTGAGTAAAATATTATATAATTAAAATGATTAGTAAAAGTTGTAAATAACTTTAAAATCCCTTTGATTTGAACATGCGAAGTTTTTTCCTAATAATATACAATACTTGATTATAGGGCAGAAAACGACTTGAAAGACACTTTTTCTGTGATAAAAAGTACAAAAATCAATTTCGTAAAATCAACGTTATTGCGCACTGTCTGCAAATTGCACTCGTCTTGAACGTCCATTCAAAAGGAAATAAAATATAGCAGATCGTAGCGATGATAGTTGCTCCCTGCGTTTCTTTATTTAGCGATTAAAGATAACGAGTGGAAACTCAATTTCATAAAAATTCTATGATTCGAGTGTTTAAGTACTTGAGCGTCTTCATATCTATAATTAGTATGACGTAAATTGACTTCCGAGAAAAAATCTAAGAAATTTATAGACAATATGAGTAATAGTTTTTATTCAACATCCTATACTTAAGCTTTGTAAATACTCGTGTGCGTAAAAAAGTGGCAGGATAAACTTCAATTATGTTGAAAAATATATCGTAGACAAGATATCAAATATCGCAGTTAATAAAACATAATTTTAGTAAATACGTTTAGTGTGTCAAGATATATATTCGTGTTATGAAAGTCTTGGAAAAAAGAAACTAATGGGTTTCGATAAAAATGTCGTAACGTTTTTATAGTTTAATATAATTCACTTCTTAACTTTTTCATTATCATAAAATCTTTTGGACAAAGTTCAAAATCCATATTGTTGGTTTTTAGATGTTTAAATGTCGGTTTGAAATTACTTAGGATCAGTTTTCGTGACATAATTATTTCAATAATTCATAAGATTTAAATTTGTAAAAAGTGCGATATGAGAAAATTCAGGATATTGACTTTTTCTTTAATGTACTAGCAAAATCAAAACGCGGCGCGTGCGTACTATTTTGTTTTTGAGGTTATGAATATCTAATTTTTCATTATGATTTCATTTTAATTAGTTTAAATAATAGGATAATCAGATAATTTTTCAAAGCATAAACAAGTTAATCTTTTTATTCTAATTTAATTTAATTATTTAGTTTTAAATAGTTAAGAATCAATTTAAAAAATTCAAATGTAGCGGACATAGCGAATTTTCGCGCCTATTACTTACAGACCAATCAAAATCAATCTTTAAGATGGCTCCAGCGGTCTAGCAGACCTAAAGCTATGAACATTTTTTACAAAAATTCATTTACACATTCCAATCTCAAAACTGATATGACAGGAAGCAGAGTTCTTAACATAATGGAAAATATTTTTGTTAAAAAATTTCCAATTTTGCAAAAGTATATTTTGTCCATTAAAAAAAAATTCAATAAGAAATACAAATCTTTTTTGTTTTTCATTCAATTTTAATTTGCAAGGTCTCATTTTCTTCCTTGTTAAATTTCAGGGGGAGTCAACGATATCAAAATTGAAAAATTTTCAAAACCTGCAAAGTTATATGCAATTGTTTATAAAATTCAGTGACAAATCTACAAACAATTACATATAACTTTGCAGGTTTTGAACATTTTTCAATTTTGATATCATTGACTCCCCCTGAAATTTAACAAGGAAGAAAATGAGGCTTTGCAAATTAAAATTGAATGAAAAACAAAAAAGATTTGTATTTCTTATTGAATTTTTTTTTTTTTTAATGGACAAAATATATTTTTGCAAAATTGGAAATTTTTTAACAAAAATATTTTCCGTTATATTAAGAACTCTGCTTCCTGTCATATCAGTTTTCAGATTGGAATGTGTAAGTGAATTTTTCTAAAAAATGTTCATAGCTTTAGGTCTACTAGACCACTGGAGCCACCTTAAATGCTTCACAACATCCGGCCATCGTTTTCTTAAGAGAGGATCGGAGTCGTAGCAAATGTTTGCATTAATTTGCGTAACTAGCGAATACTAAACATATTAAAGAGTTTGTAATTAAGTACATTATATCATTATAGTTTCGTAGGAATTAATTTACTTGCTTATTGATTTTTAGCAATAAATTCTTTCATTCATTGCAGAAATCAATTTATGTAATTAAAACTAATTCGTTAAATTGAAAGCAGTTATAATTAAAATGATGTGTCTTAAAATGTAATTTGATTACATGTAAACCTTATTACTTTGAGTCATTGAGCCAATTACAGTAATTAAATGGAAAATTGGAAAGGATATTTGCGATTTAAGTATAGAATTTAGAAATAAATTCAACACTTAGAAATGCTCGTTTTCTTCTATATCTTTTAATTTATTTTATCATCAATTTCAAGGAAAATACCTGTATAATTACTTTTTTTTCAAGATTGGCGCTAAGGCTAACTATATTAATACATCACTCTTATCGTACGTATTTTAATTCTATAGCTAATTCCTTTCATCTTTTTCATTTTTTTGCAGGTGAGTTATGGAAAACCCCGCTACGCTTACAACCCTTGCTCTCCATCGTAACGTAAGTTTATATATAAATATTTAATTTTGTAGATATTTATATGCGCGTATTATGCTATGCAAATAGCTCGCTGTACAATAAAAGTCAAGAATAAAAAAAAAAGCAGTTTCTCACGGTCGTTGGAATTTATGGCTCAATACTGTTAAGCGCTATTCATAACTGAAAATATAACGAAGGAAGTGTCGCGCGGAGGAGAAAACATTTTTTTATAAATTTTAGTCATTGACTTACGAATGTCATTCCTTTGACTCGTTCTTTTAATGGCCATCGTATTTTTTTTTCTTACTTTGTAATAAGATTAATGAGGCTGAAATTCTTACAAAAAAATAAAACAATAAAACTGATACTTTATAATTTAAATAAGAGAATTTGGCGCTTCGAATACAGTCGCATATTCAATTTTAGATTCAACCAAAATAAATGTAAAAAGAAAAACATTATCTTTCATAATTATTATTTTTTCCTCGAACAACATCAGAAAATATTTCCACAACGCCACTCTCAAAATTTCAACCCCAACACCTTTTCCACATCTTACATCACCAACATATCTATACACAGCAACCACATCCGCCGGTACAACAACCGCGCTCGACCAGCTACATCCATCCATCCATATACATGCACATCCACACACACACACACACACACACACACATACACACACACACACACACACACACACACACACACACACACACACACACACACACACACACACACACAGAAACACTCCTCTCGACGATAAATCGAAGAACCCGATTGCCTCTCGCGCGCGCGCGTAGGCGAGGCGAGCAGGAAAAGCAGCGACGGCGCTGTGTGTAGTGCAGTGCCACTCCCAGCTATGCGCGACGCTGGCCGCATACTTGCATCCTTAGCGTTTATTTCGCGACGCCTGACACGGCTCGCTCGCTCTCTGCGTCACAGGCAGCGAGTCAGTGCCAGAGAGTATAGAGAGCCGCTGATGCGTGGTGCGCATGTGTGTGTGTAGGTGTGGGCGCGCGCGAGCGCTGACATTAGAGAATTCGCGGAAACGCCGTCATTCGGCAGGATGACGCTTAATAAGGCGGATTACGTCGTGAGAGAGATAGGTGAGATGTGTGGGAAAGGGAAGGGCGATGGGGTTTGGAGTGTTTTATTTTATTTTTTTTTTTTGAGGGATGAAGTCGAGAGTTTATTTTGTGGCTGGATTGTGTAAAAAGAAAATACTTATTTTAGTGTTAAAATATTATTATTTATTTTACAAATGAAATGGTTGAATCATATGATATTTTGACTTATTCAAAAATATTTGATGATTTATTATTTTATTTTCTTACTTTGCTAAGGTATGTGTTTTTCATATTTTCTTTATTTTCGTTTTGCATAAAGAGTCTCTTGTACTGACTATATGAATGGTCTCTTGAACGAAAACAACAATCAAAATTACTAAGGAACGAAAGGACGATTTAATTTCTTTTTTTCATCTTAGAAATGTTAATAAAAGTAAATAAAAATAACAAGATTTCCTGTACATCAAGTGGAACGGAATTTTGAATTTTTTTAACCCGAGAGAAAACATCCGCAAATGATTTGACAGTAAAGTCAGGGCAGAAATATCTCCGAGTTTCTTGAAGTGTAATTATTTGCTTTGTCCATTGTACAATAAGCATCATGTCTTTTTCACCGCGCTGTCAAGACGGCGTGCAGTAAGAAAGTAACATAAATAAGTGAAATTATGGTTTCCTACACATAGTTTACACAGGCCGCGGACAGCGCGCGAATCTGTTTCAAAGTTTTCCCTTAAATATGACGAGTTAGCAACTAAGTTTTCACACACATTTGATATATACACGAACATTATCTACCCAAATAATGGACCTAATAAAACATCATACAATAATATACATTCCTCGAATTTCAAAGCTACCCTAATACCTTCTATTATATATCAAAACATAAAATCCTCCATTTACCGGAAAATCAGCTGACCCCCCCGTTCGCCACCACCAACTCCCCACAAATACACATCCACAAACTAACGTATATCGCGACCTACACATACATACACAGCGTTCGCGCAATTAGCGCTGGGACATTGAACGAGACTCTCTCTCTCCCTCTCTCGTCGCAAACCGCCGGCGCTCGTGTGTATCCGCCGTGTAAAAGTGATCGACATTGTCCCATAACGCGGCTCGAATTATCCGCGGCGCATCGCGGGCCGCTTTTATTAGCGCTCCGTGAGCGCGCGTATCGAATGCGCATTTATGTAACGACAATACGCGCGCTTATTATATACGTATCGTGAATTGCGCAATAGGTGAGAGCGCGTTATACGCGTGTTTCAAGGCCGTTTGTTGTGAATATCGCGCGCGCGATGATTTTTGCTGCATGCGCAGCGACGCTGATTATTATTATTCATTATTACCGTCCTGAAAGTGCGAAGAAGAAGCGTAGCGCGTGCTCGCGGGCGACGAATGGCACACGAGATGAGAAGTTAAAAGCCGATATTAATTTATTCCCCGGAGCTAATTTCTGTCTCTCGCGGGGCAGAAGACGCTCTTTGCTACAGTTTTTTCTCTCTCCTCTCTGCCCGCTCCTGATGCCCGCGTGCAGAAAGTTTGGAGCGCGCGTAATCGTTGTACCGACGTTGAACGTCGACGACGACGAGCTGCTGCTACTTCGGCTCGAGCCGCTTCCGGCTATTTTCGTCGGCGGGGCCTCTGTCTCGCTCTCTCTTTTTCTCATTTCTTCGTTTCTCGCGAGCGCGCGCGAGGTTACAACTGCTATTTCGTTCTCGGCACTCTTGCTCGCTCGGCTCTTTCTAATCTTTTTAGCCTCTCGAGGGCGCCTGCGCGTTCTCTCTGTGAATTTCAAAATTACGGTGCGTGATTTCTTCTTTTTTTTTCGAGAGGCGGAGGAATGCAGCAACTGGTATAACGTGCATATACTACTGTCGAGGATTGGAGTGCGTCTTGTAGCTGCTGCTGCTGCTGCTTTTTTTCTTTTCGAGAGGGGGAATTTGGAATTGGAGAGGAGAGGAGAGAATGTAATTGGGTTTGTTAGGGAATTTTAATGTGGTTGCGATTTTTTTAATATATTTTGAGGCTCATTGCAGTTGATGTAGATTAGAAAAGTTCAATTAAGTGCTTTTGCATTGAAAGAGGTAATAACAGTACTCAAGCAGATACCAACTTATTGGACTGAGAAAATTTTTCTACTAAAAATAACAATGCCTCTCATGACAAAAGTTCGCACATAAATGTTAAAAAGTACTACAAAAATAGCAATGTTTACCATGAGACATTGTAATCAGCTTTTATTGTTATACCAACTGTATCCCAGTCTGGAAACGGAACATTGCAATCTTACTGTAAAAATTGCGCTTCTTCTAAACTTAAAATTACATTTAATAATAAGAACGTTGAATTTCGACTTTATACACACACGAAACAGTATGAAACATCGTTATTCAATATCCAACTTTTCCCGCCACCTTTCCGCTAAAGTAAACGACATTCTCTTTATATTGGCAGCCTCTTCTCTCTCGCGAGCGAACTTCGCGAAATTCATTAGCGCCCGACGCGGCGGCGGCGGCGGCGGCGGCGGCGGCAGCAGCAGCAGATAAATTCATAGATAAATTCAAACTTAAACAACGCTCGCTTCCCTTCTCTGTTTCCCCCTCGCCTTCCTCGAAAAAGCATCGACGACGACTTTTCACTTCAAAGCAACTTATATTCTCCCGCAACTGTATACGTATCTTTTACTCTTTCTCTCTTTTTCCCAGGGAAAGCGGTGTCTTTACACATACATACATACGCGAAAAACGGTTCTGCGTATACGCGCGTTGGTGGCAATCGACATTGATGGAAGCAGCTCGCGTTACACGTGGAAGCTTCCATTCCACTATACACAGCGAGTGTTTTTCTCTTTTTCCTTTCGTTTGTTTCATCGTCGGTTTCTTCTTTCCCGAGCGATTGAGCGCGCGTGCCCAAGCTTTTGAGGGCTATAGGCGGAGCCGGAGGTTGATATACGTGGCGTGCAGCTGAAACAGAAAACATAAGAGTCTAATTGGAGTGAAACAGTATCGTGGGATTTGAAGAAATGTTGCGACTGCGGCGTTAAAGATTTGGATTTCTTTCGTTTGTTAACAGTGGAAATTTACCGTTTAAAAGAAATTTTATTCAAGTATATTTCAGTCGTTAATATTACATGAACATTAAAAAAAAATATGAATGCAAATAATTTTATTGATGGTAACAAACTTTTCAGCTTTTACAACGTGAATACTTTTAAAGAAGACCGCACGTTACAGGAAAAAATTTACATACGTGAACTATTCATATCCCCCCCCCCCCCCCATGAAAAAACTAAAATTTATAACACATTTCAAAAATTTCTCCAAACTCTCCCTCACGTACCATATGCAAAAACTCTGAAACAGAATAAATTCCACTTTCGAAATCCACGCGTAAATTTCGCAATATGATCTTTTGATCTCCACGGGCCCGTAAAACTTCTTTCATCAGAGTCCGGGCAACGCAGTTCCCATTGAAAATCGGAAAATTCAAATTCTCCTCCCCTCCCCCCCTTATATGTTTTTTCGGAAATTCGCTCGCGAGATAGCCATCCCTCATCCGGATACCCCCTTCATACACATATATATCCACAGTATGCCAGCGCTTTTTCGTCAATATACGATTGTCGAATTTCTTTGTCCCCCTTTGTTTTTACACGAAAAATCCGTAGCTTTCCAATTTTCCCCGGCACCGGAAATCTTCGCCTTTTCTCTCACTGTATGTATATATACGTGGGCTGTTCAATAAGTCCGTGACTTCTCGAAAGATGGTGCTGTTATCGTAAATATGTGTTACTACTCTAAGAGAATACCATCTAATATCAGTGCGTATACAAAGTTTCAAGTCAGTACGTTGGTTAGAAAATTTTTTACAGTCATTTGAATTTAGTGTTTCATTGTTAAAATAAAACGACGGAAAAAAGCGAGTTTCGCGTGCTTATTAAACATTATTTTCTAGGAGGAAAATCAATCAAGGAAACTGAAGAAAGCTCGCAAAATATTATAAGGAGTCACTGAATTTCGTTGCAGCCGTATTAGCACAAGTGACGCTGAGCGTCCTGGCCGTCCAAAAGAGGTGACTTCTCAAGAAATGATCGATAAAATCCACGACATTGTACTCAACGATGGTCGATTGAAAGTGCGTGAGATTAGTGAGACTGTAAACATTTCAGTAGGGCGCGCATGGTACATTTTACATGAATGTTTGGGCATGAGGAAGTTGTCTGCAAGATGGGTGCCGCGTTTGCTCACAGCTGATCACAAGCGGGCTCGTGTGGTTGCGTCTGAGCAATGTTTAGGCATGTTTCAACGTAATTCAAAGGACTTTGCAACGTTATGTAACTGTTGATAAAACGTGGATTCATTATTATACGCCAGAAACAAAAAAATCAGTCGAAAATGTGGACTGGGCCTGGGGAATCTGCGCCGAAAAAAGCGAAAACGGTTCCATTAGCCGGTAAGGTCATGGCCACAATTTTTTGGGACTCACGTGGTATAATATCAATCGATTACCTCCAGAAGGAAAAACTATTACAGGAGAGTATTATGCCACATTATTAGATCGCTTTGATGCCATACTGAAGGAAAAGTGACCCCATCTGGCTAAAAAAAAAGTGCTTTTCCACCACGACAATGCACCAGCTCACACGAGTGCCATTGCAACGGCCAAATTATTTAGTTTACGCTACGAAATACTTCCTCATCCACCTTATTACCCAGATTTGTCCCCTTCCGATTATTTTTTGTTTCCTAACATGAAAGCTCGGCTTAGAGGTAAAAGATTTTCGTCGAACAAAGAGATCATTGCTGCGACAAATGATTATTTTGAGGAGTTTGATAAAAATTACTTTTTAGAGGGCATAAATAAGCTTGAGTACCGCTATAATAAATGTTTACGGTTAAAAGGGGACTATGTTGAAAAATAAATTGGAATTTTTGTTATAAATAGTGTTTTCCATTTCAAAGTCACGGACTTATTGAACCGCCCACGTATATACGTACATGATACGCTCCTGTGCTATCGATTTCTCGACGTCGCGCGCAGTAGTATAATCGCCAATTTTTTAACAGCCCGCGAATGTTCGTTATCGCGAGCGCGCGCGTCCACCCTATTTTCATTATCATAAAATCCCGCAAATGACCGCCGCGAGTTTTAAAACACCTTAACGCGCGACCATTACGAGCAGCGCGCGCGTTTCCAAAATAACTCGAAACGCTTTTCTAAATTAAACCTCGCGCGAACACACACGTACGCATACGCGTATATACTCCCGCTGAATCCAATTACCGCCTCAGTCCAATTTCTCGAGAGCGAAATTGAGATCTGAAGTATCATTACTCCGACATTAGTCTCGCTACTTTATTGCCACCGCCGCCTCTTCCTCTACACCCATCGTAAAATCTCCCCTCTCGCTCGCGCGCGCGCACATACAATCAGAATCGCATTCAACTAATGCGCGACAACACACGTAGCAGCAGCCTGCAGCCATTATTTTTCGTGTACAATTGCGCGACGGGCGCTGCCGCTCGAGAGCTTCTTAATTAATACTAAAACGTCGGGAGCGGGCGGCCGGGGCGAGTATCGAGCGAGCGAGCGAGCGAGCAAACCAACCACCGCCGACGTAATGAAAAGAAGGCGGGGAAGAAAAAAGAGAGAGAGAAAGAGAGAGAGCTCCGTAACCTCGACTTTTCTCGCGGCGAAATGTGCACCGCGAAGTTCTTCCTTTTTTTTCAAGTATACATAAAACCCGACGAGATAACGGCAGCGAGAGAGATAGAGAGAGAGAGCGAGAGAGAGAGAGAGGAAGAGAGCAACGTTTTCATTAGGTGATTGAAAGACTCATTAACGAACCTACCTACCTACCAGCCAACCTACCGCCAACGCGTAAAACACGTGTCAGCCGAGCGCGCGCGTCGTAAATCAGGGGAAAAAAGTCTTACCATCTCTCGGAAATTCAGGATAAACTCCTCTCTCTCTCACTCTCCCGCGTCTCCTTATCTACACAGCCTTTGACGCAAGTGAACCACGCCGTGTATACTCAGCCTTTTTAATTTACGAATTTACGTAGGAGCACGTGTGTATATACGTTGTACACGTACGTGGCTCGCGGAAATAGACGTTGCACAATGACTCAATAGCTCGGTCGGTCTGGCGATACGCGGCCGATTTTTAGCGCGAGTGAGTAACTGAGTGAGATTATGGTTCGTGGTCGCCGCGGGGAGCGAGCGATACATGCGGGATCAAGGAAGAGAGAGAGTTTAATGATCTCGGGAATATCATCGATGAAGTTGCGCATGAGTGCGAACTGTTGACGACGACGCTGCTGGTGAGTCAAGTGGGAATATTGAGTCGTGATGTTAATTTTGTAAATATGTTATCGGTTGTTTTTCAATTTTTCTTTAAGAGTTTTATAACTATGGGGTGTTGATTGAATAAATGTTACATTGTTATTTAATTAACTGTGAATGATTAAAAATAATTAAGATAATTGTTTAAATCTTAGTATTGCAAAGCAAACATATTCAAATTATAAACTCAAGTTCGATATTCTCTTTTGAACCTGAATAGTGCAACAAAGAAAATCGATTGATATTCCGATTCAAAAGTCTACTTTAATATCAAAACCGGCATCCAAACATATCGACTCGCTGCAATTCAGAAGCCCATCAACTCATTCCAACACATCTCCCTACACGAACCGACCGCACATCGATCCAAACGCGACTTTAGCACTCTCCAAAGAAATCCTCCACTCTCCCCACCCACAGACATTAATAAAAATCCGTCTTCTTCAAAGCATCTCATCGTAAAGACGAACGAACTTACACACACACACACACACACACGCGCGCGCGCGCATATATATATATATATATATATATATAACGTACATCGAGAAAAAGAGAGGGAAAAAATGACATGCGACGGGTAGTAATTAAAAAGTCGAATGAAAAGCTCGTGTGGGTGGGTGACTGTCAGTGAGAAACTGGACGGGAACCGGCGCGGTGTGTGTGTGTGTGTGTGTGTGTGTGTAAAAATAACAGTTAAAAATAAACCGGGCCGGCCGAATCGATGCGGAGGTGATATATTCTTCTGCTGGCCCCCACGCCGCGTGTAGAGATAGCGAGACCGTGGCAGATGGATGCATACTTATGTTGATCGAGTGAGAGCTGAGGGGCAGAATATAAGTAGTGTTGGATAGCGATTTTTGACGGGTGTTGAAAGAGAAGTGTAGTTTGGCGATTTTTAGAGATTTATTTTTTGATGGAAAGTGAGATTGTAAATGAAAATTCAGCTTGGTTCCGAAATTGTGCTGGAAACTCAAGTTGCTTGAAATCAAATTATTCTCGCAAATTGCAATATCTAATATAGCTATTGCGTGACAACTGTTTTTGAAGTATCCGTACTGTAATTGTTAATAGAAAAACTTTCCCTTTTTTGTATCAATTAATTATTTCTGTGACAAATCCTACAAAGCTTTTACGATTTTCCTTCTTTCCAAAATCAACGAAACCTATAACGCTCCGTGACGAAGAAAACGTCTGCGTGAAATTGGCAATCGATTCCCCGCCGAATATTCCCCGCTATTGAGACATTTAGAATATAACTAGCAGATCGAAACATCGCCTCAATTCGTTTTTTCGTGTGTGTGTGTGTGTGTGTGTGTGTGTGCGTGTGTGTGCGTGTGTATGGTTGTGTGGGTGGGTGGGTGTGTGTGCATGTGTGTGTGCGCGCGCGCGTGTGTACGTGTGAGTGTGTGTGCAATCATGCACACACATTCGATACGCCGCTCGCGTACATATATACTTGAGGTTAGCCATGACGTAAGATCCGTCGCTCTCGAAAAGCGTCGTCGTTCCACTGCCAATATGATGTGTAATAACTATAAAAAAAGTCAGCCTAATGTGGGAGTGGGAAAGACACACGAGATATGTAAGTTGGCTAAAAGTTCGCCTCTCGCTTAGAGCCGGAATATGTCAGACGGTCACGTGCGCGAGAGCAGCGGCGAGAGGTTGATAGCATCATCGCCCGTCTTTTGAAAACACGCCGATCTATCATCATGCGACTTTTTTTTCTCTTTCTGCTCCTTATAAGCAGCTATTTTATTCGCATATGTGCAAATCCACCGAAATCTGCGACAAAACCCACACTCGGTCTAAAAAGATCCACTTTACGCCCTTGACAGACGATATACTATTTCGACAATATACTATTCGCGGTTGAACAGGGTCGTTCACATTTTTAATGCTTTTGAACAATTTGTTCATCGTAACTGACGCGCTTGGAGTGAAATACTTTTGTATGTGACTCTTTTCAAGAAAGATTACTTCAATAGGAAATACCCAGGCAAAATCGTAAGCGCTCGGGAAAATTTGACGCACCATAACTTTTAATTGATATTAATTGCTATAAAACTTTGGAATTAGATAAATAATGAATAATACTTTTCATACGAACCACAATATTCAATATACATTGTATATATAAATGAGGAAAATGGAAAGAGAAAAAGAAAGGCACACGAGACGAGAATCTCTTTCCCGCATATGTATCGTACAGAACTTTTTGATACGACGTGTGGAAAGTTCGATTTCGAGCACACGCTTTTTGCCGAGCGTGCGGGAAATCGAACTTTGCGCACGGGAGTGTCGAAAAATATATTATAAATTATCAAAGATTCAAATAATTATCAAAGATTCAAATAATTATCTTGGTACTTAAACATATAGCCAAACATCGTTCTCCCGCAAGCAAAAGAATGTCGACCGATCGTTTTATAAATACGTATTTTTATATCGACGGCTGAGCGACGTATCTCGGCGCGAGGATGAAGAACGACGTATTTCGCCGTATACTGGCCGTGTACTGGCCGTAAGAGCACCGAGATACGTCGTTCTTCATCCGCGCGCCGAGATACGTCTTTTTCCGCTCAGCCGTCGATACGAGCAAATTTATAATTTGTCCACACTTAGGGGGTTCAACAAAAAAAATTTGAAGGCCTTCGCGACAAGTTTCTTCTCATTCTATAGGTCATAAAATATACGAAAAAACTTGTGAACATTAGAAAACAGTCTTGTGACACCGTTTTAGAAAAAAATCCATTTTTCTTATGGATTGTTAAGTTTTTGAGAAAAAAAGGTTCAAACTTATCTGTAAGATCGGAACAGATGAGATAAGGTACGATACTGTACTAGTCAATTAACACATCAACACACATATTTACGCAGTGGTATGACCAGGTTATACATTTCTGCTTCGCGGAATCTTGCAAAAGTATGAAGTTATGTCGTTATGCCGGAAACTGTGGACTTATCTAATACTGCTGTTCTCATTTATTTTTGGAGCATACTCTAATTTAAATATGAATCGGATCAATAAATTACAAAATTAATAATTTTACCTTAAGATGATGTGATATCCACACTATTACTCAAAATTGGGTTCCCGTTTTTCTCATTCAATTTTTAATTTTAAGAAACAAACTCTTTGATACGTACGTTATAGTTTTTTATTAAACTTAAAACGTGTCAAAGAGTTTTTTTCAATAAGTTTAAAATTGAAAGAGAAAAACGGGAACCCAGAATTGAGTAATAGTGTGGGCATCACATCACATCACAAAATGATTTCACTCCGCAAGCGCGTCAATTACGATGAACAAATTGCTCAAAAGCACTGAAAATGTGAACGACTTTCTGAGCGATAAGTTGCTCCAGAAAAAGTATACCATTCGATGGAAACTGTTCAACCGCGAAATTTTCTTGTACATATACTACGAACAACGAGAAAAACCAAGTGTCATAGGTGCGCTCGAAAAAAAAATTTCAAATCCATATTTCAAGGTGTTCTAACAGATTTCGATGGATTTTCACTACATATAAGAAGCGACTAGCGAAAATCGATTCGGAATAGTCGCATTTACACGCGCTCGGCTCTCTGTACAACCTTGAAACTCGCACAATTTCGCTCAACAGTCCATTAACGTTTCAAAAATGAGACCCGCCGTGCAGTGGCGTCACTAATTTCGCTCGCCGCTCTCCGAACGTCTGCCGGTCGCGAAATCCAATCCAAACCCTCTTCTCCTCTCTCTTCCGCTCTCTCTATTCTTCTACGTCAGCCGCCGTTTCGGCAGATGCTAAAAGCCCCTCCCGACTTACATATACACATGCAGATATACGTACGTACACGACAAAGCAGCAGCGGTGATGGCGTGTTTTTCGCGGACGAGATGAAAGGAAAATTCGAATTTTAAATTTAGAAGCCCGCGCCCCGGCCCAGACCAGACACGCACACACGCACACACACACTGGCATATGTACACACATATGTGCGGAGAGTCTGCGCGAAGTCTGAAGAAGCACTGTCGGTGGTGGCTCCCTTTTTTCGCGCTGACATGCGTCGGCCACGTGGGCGGAAGATTACGCGGCTTTCGTCATTCTTTTTTTCTTCTCTCGGGAGAGAGAAAGATGTATCGTTTACTCGAGAGATTTCGGAGCACAAGGGGGGCATGTGTCCGCGGCGTATGATGCGAAGAAGAAGAAGAAAAACGTTCGCC
The DNA here is from genome assembly GCA_036365515.1 of Torymus aiolomorphi. Classification (NCBI taxonomy): domain Eukaryota; kingdom Metazoa; phylum Arthropoda; class Insecta; order Hymenoptera; family Torymidae; genus Torymus; species Torymus aiolomorphi. The sequence goes on along the minus strand of CM070873.1, from coordinate 255,487,190 downwards.
TTGGTGGCCTCTGTGCAAACAAGGCTGTAATTTTTTTGCGGAATAGAGACTGCGAGTAGGCAGTTTTTATACGGAAGAAACAAAGCGTCGCGTCGGCCGGTTTGCAATAAATTTCGAGTCTGTTACTGACTATTAGGTTTTAAATGAGTTAAGGAGAGCGTTTTAGATTTCGAATGACGTATAGCGAGTATTTGCGCGTGTTGGGTATAGAGGTTTTTGAGAGGGAAAGAGCGAGAGATAGTGTGTGTGTGTGTATGTATAATAGGGCGGTGTAAGTGCATTTTGAAAAATTTACATACCAAATTTTGAATTAGCAATGCATGACGTCGCCGCCGTAGTAACGGTTTCATTGATACAATTAGCAAATGGCTGTGACATTGAACAATTGCGTCGGATATTCAAATTTGCAGAATTGCAAAGTGTCTCGTGGTTTTTTAACGTTCCAGGGATCCAAAGTGAAATCGCAGAATTAGTTCGGAATATGGATTCGTTGAATTTTTGAGTAGGCGGTTTTTAATTTAAAACGTGTTATATGATGAGAGACATTTTTTAGAATTCAAGAATATTTTTTTCGATGATTTGAATTAACAACTTCACGTTTTGCAGATAGTTATATGTTTTACGAAAGTTGATTGCTTGATTAGCTTGATGACGCAGTCAAAATTCACAGTTATTTATCTACAGACAAATTAAAAATAATACAAATAAAAACTACAATCGATAAGTGCCGTTTTATGATAATTATTATAACAATTAAAATACATATTCATAAGTGCCGGATTATTAATTCTGGGTGTTCACATTGAATATTCCCATGACAAAATCATGTAAATTCTCAAAAAAAAATGTTCACCTATATGATATCTTTTCAAAACACATCTCCATCCTTCGCTTTACAATTTTTCCCTCTTTTCATTCATACAATGACCAAAACGAAGCATTAACCCCCTACCACACAGATACCCGCTATACCAGCACCGGCGCCTTCACTCGCTCCCGAAATTTATGGAGCCAGTGCCGCCCGGCGGGCCGGCCGGCCAAAAATACACTCTATACACGAGCCACTCGAAAGAGAGAGAGAGAGAGAGAGAGAGAGAGAGAGAGAGAGAGAGAGAGAGAGAGAGAGAGAGAGAGAGAGAGAGAGAGAGAGAGAGAGAGAGAGAGAGAGAGAGAGAGAGAGAGAGAGAGAGAGAGAGAGAGAGAGAGAGAGAGAGAACCGCCACAGTCACGAGTGAGTCCAGTACGCACGCGCGCACGGAGAACTGATAGCTGTTTATAAGACTAATAGTAGTTAACTGGACAGCGGCGGCGGCGTCGGCGGCAGCGCGCGAATATATCGGTAAACGAACACGGCGCTCGTGTTATCTAGGAAAATAATTTTTCCTCTGCCAGGAGTACACGCGCCTAGGGAAATATTTATCCCCCCTCCCCCTCTCTAAGGTGATATGGTGGGGTTAGTGTTGGTTGTATAGACGAGGATATGTGTGTGCTATAGGTTTGGGTTGGCTAGTTCCGCGAGGGAATTAATTGGATGTGGCGAACTCTTGCAAGTGGCGTTGTGAGGGGATGCGATTATGTCGTTAGTCGCGTGCGCAAATCTGCGGATGATCTGCTGCTGTTGTTGTTGTTCTCGTTTTTTTTTTTATTGTAAAAACAGTCGGTTTAACAGCTCGTATAGGGTTGTAGATAGTGGTTTATTAGAGATTTTGACATTTTTATTTTGACGCCGAGGTACCTCAACCCTCTCTTCACGCACATGACATAAACACACAATTTCAAACATTCTTAATAGTACGAACAGAGACTTACCACCAAACCATACTCAGCAAAAATTTGGTAGTGAAAATTACTCACATTATCATCAAAATTATTAAAATTTATAGCAAAAATTGCTATTATTTTGTAATTTTTACTAAACTACTACTTTTGTTACAAAATTTTTGCTCCGCGTATCATCTCCTGTGTCCCATATCCATTATCTCACACATTATTTCCTCCCTCCAGTCTCAACAAACATCCACCGTCCCACCCAATTACACACATTTTTCTCCCATCGCTACCCCCCACTATACTCCAATTCACTCGCGAATACATAGACATATAATATATACCCGCGCGGCACATCGGAGGTCACGTCGGTCGCTTCCTCAATGTACGTGACCTGCGCTTGCGCCTTATTTCGCGTTCGGCGCTCGCTGGTGTGCCCACCGCATTAATAATAACGCCCCCGCCTCTGCACGGCTTAATTGCAATTCTTTTGAATAAGCGTGGCGTTAAATATTGCCCACGATTTCCACCTCGCTCGCCCTTCCTTGCGGTTCACTCGTTATAATTCCTTCTTTTTTTTTCTTTTGTTTCTAGATGACGGTTGGGATGGTATGCGCTGGTTCTTTTTTCGTTTCCGCGTTGCCTCATTTCGTCCCCTACACACGTAAGTGCGGCGGGACTTTTTTTTCCTTCGTTTTAGTGATTCGTGACGGTTTTCCACTTAGCGCGTGGTTTTGGTGTGTATTTTTAGCGATTTCCGCGTCACTGCGTGCGCGCAATTTTTTCCTTTCTTACGCTTCCCTGTCGCGCTCGCTTCTTTCTTTCTTTCCGGCTTACAACATTAGAACGCACGTGACTGTCACGAGTTGTGCTGACTTAAGCGGCTCTCTTTCGCTCTGCCTCGGTTGAGTACAACGATTACGGAAATTGCATTAGTGACAAAATATCAACGTAACGTGATCCTGAGTACTTTTTTTTAAAACTTACATAGTTTTCAAATTGCATAAGAACATATCGACACCCCTTACGAAGACTAGCACGCTTTATGGCGTTCTCACGAAGACTAGCACATTTCACAAAACTGCAACGAAAACGCCGAAAACTAGCATAAGTTTCGACTTTGAAACGTGCTAGTCTTCGCCGCAAACGCTGAAATGGACTAGTATTCGTGGAAAACTGAATCGTGCTAGTTTTCGTAGGGGCGGGCGTCGATATAACATTTTATACCTAATATATATATGTATGATCAAATTCATTTGATTAAATATCTCTACCACAACAATCGCTTATCTCCACAACAAACCCATTTCACTTCCCAACCAACCTACTTCCTCCTTCCGTCCACGAAAATTTTTCCAAAACTGCACTCTATATACTTACAACCAAGAAAGCCCATTACACCAGCGAGGTTTTTCAAACTCTATTTCCCTTCCCCACCACTCCCTCTTCGTTTTCTGGCACACGACCCTTTTGAAAAATCCACCAGCCACACTACACTCGTACATCGAAAAACGCAAACGGCGAAACAAAATGCAGCAGTAGCAGTAGCAGCAGCCCACACCCACACACGGCCTAAGGAAAAAGCTCTCTCACTCGTATATACTCCCCTTTCTCCTCCGGTGGCTATCGGGGCGGCCGAGAAGTAGGCCGATGCTTCTCTCTCTCTCTCTCTCTCTCTCTCTCTCTCTCTCTCTCTCTCTCTCTCTCTCTCTCTCTCTCTCTGCGGTATCAGGAAACGAAGCCAGATCCACCGGCGAGATAGGGCATGGCTCGCTCACTCGAACGGAGCAGACACACACACACACACACATAGCTTATACTCCGGTTACTACAGAAGGGATATCACTTGGACAGCGCCGCAGTCGTCGAGAAAACTTTCTCCCTCTCTTTTATTCCTCTCTTGTTTCCACTTCTATTTCTTCTTCTTCAACTCCCTCTTCTCGTACGTGCGTACCGCGAGGAATTCGCACGCGGTTACAGCGCAGAGAGGGATGCGCGTGCAAGTTGGTGTATAATGAGGAGACAGACGGTTGCGAACGTGCCTGAATGGAGATTAGCGAGAGTCGCGTGCGCGGAGTAGTATAGTAGTACGGATAGGTAATTGGTAGACTATAGTTTATGGCATGCAGCGATTGACTCGTCGCATTGTTTTCGCGCGAAACTCGTTATATATGATGACTAAGCGGCTTCTCGCGGTACATTACAGTGACTAGTGCACGCAGCCGCGCTGGTAGTAGGTTAGTTTGAAAGAATTCTCTAATTCTTCTTGGTAGGGTATTTACGTAATGAACGTACACACGATGTAGAACAGAGGGGTGTGTTCTTTCGATGTAAGAGTATTAGCGTGTTTACATGAATTGCTTAATCTGGGAGTAGTGGCTTTTGTTTGTTGTTGTGGTTAGCGCGAATGTAAATGCGCGTTACATATATAGAATGTGTAAGTTGAAGTTTTTTTCAAAATTTCGGTTGTTTCTGTTTTATTAATTTATAAGTTTGAACAATTTCCAAAAGCATGTATACTTACATAGTACTATAACCGCGTGTGTTATATCAATATTATACCGCTTCATAATTGAGTATTAATCACCTCAATTAGTCAGTAGGTAACAAGTTATAACGATGAACAAAAGCTATCATCACGTATCCAAATAGCACGTTACAGCTACGCGTTATATATAGCGATCGCGCGGGCTTAAAAAGCCAACCGCTGGCGCGTCAGTTCCCAGTATACGCGAAATGACGACGCGGGATTCGATTCCCATTATACGCACGTGCCGCGTATAGAGAGCAATTACTTCATTAGTCCCAGCGATTGCCATTGCGTAATCGCGAAATTATTCCATCTCGCTTTTATAACGAACGCCCTCCCCCCGCACCGCTTATCACACTGCATGAAACCAATGTGCAAGTAGCCGCCGATCTTTTTAATTTCGTTGAGTGTCGTCGTCGCCGCTACATTGAGTCCCTCTCTGGTCACACACGTATATACTGAGAGAGTGAGAGGGGGCACGTAAAACTTTAACTATCTCAATAAGCCGATCTAATTCGCGAAATCGTAAACAAGCTCTCCGCGTAATTTCCGACTGCGATCCCGTAACGACATGCGCGCGCGCGCGCATATTCATTAACCGGGTAGTCGCGCGCAAATTGCGCCGATGTAAAAATTAAACTGCACGCAGTGTATGTGTGCTGACTAGTTATATTAGTCGGATGAAATGGCACGAGAGATGTCACTGTTTGATTGTAAAAATTGCACAGTTAGCTAGCATAGAGGGACAGACAAAAGGCGAAGGACGAGCGAGGAATGCGTGGCGAATTTTATGTATATATAAAGCCGTGTGATTTTATCTAAAGTTGAGATGATTTTATTTTCCTGCGGTGAATATTGCGATTATCTTCTAAAGAATAAAATTATGATATAGAAACCTTACGTTAAACATTTAAATATATGAAAAGTTGTTTACGTATATCGTTTATACATGATCGATGATTTTATCTAAGAAAACGTATACAATTAACGTCAACAATCCCGACTTACAGCAAATTCCCCAATTAAAATTGAGCGACCTCGCTCTATTCACGCTCCCCATCTTACCTCGCAATTAACATAAGTACCAACCAACCCTTCGCACACAGACACACGTACGCATCTATCCAGCCACTCAGCCGGCGCCAAAAACAAACATTACTTATTGAATACTCTTCTCCTCCGTTACACACACACAGACACACAGACACGCGAGAACCCATCACCTCGCGGCGGTGCTCTTCCGCCTCCGCGCGTCGTTCGATTAAAATTTCAATTCGGTCCCTGTACAAAGCAGCCAGAGGGAGTAGAGCAGCTGAACTGGGCTGCAGCAGCATCGATGCGGCGGTTAGCTGCTGCTGCTGCTGCTGCATATGCACAAGAAGGATGCGGGCGAGCGAGCCAATCGAATACGGCAGCGGGTCGAATTATAATTAAATAAAATACGCGCGGGAGTATAGCGTGCGCAGCCGAGGATCGCAATATCCAGCGGGATTTTATTGCCTTGAGAGGGAGAGGGACTGAAGCTGGTATGGGAAGGTTGAGAGTAGGGAATTAATTATTTCGGGGCTTGAGAGATGGAGAGGAATCGGGTGCGGATGCGATTTCGTAATTTTGCGAAATTGTTGGGTGCAGAGCTTGGAGTTTGTTTTTTGTGGGGGTGAGGTGTAGGTATGAGGTTTGATTGATGTAAAAGTGACCGTTCTTGATGGTTTATTTGATCAAGTAGTTTTGATGAATAAAGTTGCAATGTATTTGTTGCTTTGGTTTGATAGTCGAAGCTAGACGAGATTCCGCGAAATCAAATTAAATCGATTATGCGGTCCGATACATTTAGAATGATTCTATGAGATCATAAACGCGTTGTACAACTGGATGGCTAATTAACTAATTAATTATGTATCTAACAAATCATAAATATGATAAATAGTTTAATTACAATCCTAAAGCTGGCACTACCAAATGTCATTTCAGAACAAGCACAAAGACAAAATTGATGTCCAAATTCTTCCCTGTATTAAATACAGTTCTTCCTAGAATTCCTTTATCAAACTCTATACAAATCTTCCACATCTTCCGCCGCACAAACCACATTTTTAAAAAATCCCAAAAACCACGAAACCACTAACATCCTCTTCTCCATCCCCCACCCCACGTTCAAAACCGCACCACCCTCGCACATTTCCATCTCTGCTTCAATCCGGCTCACCCATGCTCATCTCACGTACACCCGCTCTCGAATCAGACGACGAAGCTCTCTCTCTCTCTCTCTCTCTCTCTCTCTCTCTCTCTCTTGAAAGAAGCATCGCGCACTAGGAAGGGATATATAGCCCCCAACCGACCGAGAGAGAGAGAGAGAGAGAGAGAGAGAGAGAGAGAGAGAGAGAGAGAGAGAGAGAGAGAGAGAGAGCGAAACAGCGCGCGCACCACGGAATTAGAATAGGTGGATCAACGCACGTGGCTCGCTCGTTCACTCACTCTGACGAAGATCGAGGGCGTGTGCGCGCCCGGCAAAAGGCGCAAATCGAGCGTGAAATTGGTGCCGCCGGGGATTTGACGGTTAATGTCGCCGGGGAAAAAGGGGAGAAAGAGAGAGACATGTAACGGATCGCGCAGGTATATGTGTGTGTTGATGTCGAGGTCGTCCGGGTTTTTAGAATGAGAGGAGGGGATTAATGTGAGGGGGTGAACTTCTACGTGCACAGTAATGATGTGACATGCTGAGGTGTGGCGAAAAAGAGGTTGGCTGCGTGATGGAGGACTTTCGGATGTGGAATTTTGACACGTATTTCTCGAGATGGCATGAGGGAGTCGCGTAGTGTAATGGTTTTGAGGAGGTGGGAGAAGGTTTTTTGGGTTTGAATCATTGTCGTCAGGTTTACTGCGAGCATCGGTTTTGAAATATCTTTTTTTGTCATTGTGATGTTAATGTGATTAATTTCCATGTAAAAGTCATTAGAAGTTTTGTATTTTTTGGATGGCAACTTCTGCGAATAAGTTTTGGTTTAGGTGACCTTGAACAATAGAATTTAGGAAATTGTGCAATAACTACATGGAAGACAAATTTATTTGTAAAACTTTATAAAATATTTATTATTTTAATAGTAGTGGTGAGACACAGTGGATATGTGGAATTTTTACTTTTTAAATAGTAATTTTTAAGATTTTCGTAGCGAATTTTAGTTTTTAAATAATAATTTTTATTATTTTTGTAGCAAATTTTATTATTTGAAATAGGAATTTTTATGACGAAACGAAATATCACAGTATCAGTCCATTTGCTTCAAAAATAATAAGAATTACTATTTCAAATAATAAAATTTACTACAAAAATAATAAAAATTATTATTTAAGAAGTAGAATTTGCTACGAAAAATCATAAAAATTACTACTTAAAAAAGTAAAAAGCCCACGTCGAGTATGTCCCAGTGCTACTATAAAAATAATAAATTTTCTTATACAAAAAAGTAAAGTTTACAAATAAATTTTTCTCCGTCTAGGAAAATCTTATTTTATTTACGACCAAGTTAGTAAATTATAGTATGTAACAAAAACAATAATGATATATTCATGCACATGTATACACAGAGAATGCCATTCTATATCCGGCACTTCTTAATTGGAATATCTCGAAATAAAATTGTGATCTCTTAAAGAATTATCTCATAATGCTATAATTAAATTGGTTTATTGATTTAACAAGTTTTTTTTTTAACTGTTAGCCCAAAACATTACATAAAATAAACAAACACACGTACACCCATCTATTTCCAACCATGACAATCCGACGAAAAATTCAAAGCGAATCCATTGAATAGCGGGTCTCGTGTGAATGGTCGCTGATGCTCTCCGCCTATATACACACACACAGACACACACATCTATACACACCGCACAAATATCACTCCACATACCATTACCGAATTCTCGAGCCCCCTCGAGCGAAACAATTACAGCAACCGCAATCTTTTAAACAGCCCGGCCACTCATTAGCATTATAAATAACCCCTCCACACACACACACCCACAAACACACACATACACGCACACAGATCTCGCGCGAGAGAGTTTATTTTGCTGAATTCGATTTTATTTTCGCGTAACAAAGTTGCGTGCGCGTTAATTAAACACAAAGAGAGGGATAGAGAGAGAGCGCGCGAAGCCCTATACCCGCCTAAGACGAAAATACACGTCCAATCAAAACTGGTTTACACGGAGTCCGCGTCTTTGAAGGTTGAGAAAGAGAGAGAGAGAGAGAGCCAGCTAGCTAACTCGTTCTCTTCTACAGTGTAGCAGAGAGAACATGAGCGCGCGGGGCTCTGACAAAAAAAGGATTTTCAACTTTTCTATTTTCGCGCGCACGTGCAGAGGCGGATAATGGAAAATCTTAAGACGCGCCGTCGTGGTGGATTTAAAAAATCATCTATCATACACAGACACACACTCACAGCTGCCGGGACGCGGGTGCGGCTCGTCTTTTTATATAGCGTAGCGCTGATCAATGGTAATTTGCTCCGATTTATTATATATTCCGACAGGCCATGGCGGCGGCGAAGACAGACAGATTGTGTATATTTTCCCCATCGGATGTGTTGGAAATAGCCACGGGTGATGTATTCGAATGTTAATTCGGGTTAATTCGATCAGCTTTAAATCTTCTTTTATTATTAATTTTTGAACCGAAAGAAAGAGTCCCGTGGTAAACTGTCGTCGATACCATTGTTTTCCTCATGCTTTCCTACCCGCCTCGTTATTGTTACATAAACGCGCGCGGCGAGGAATGAAATTCGAGCCGTGGCGATTTGAATTTTTTCGTTCGAATAAATTTTGCGCAATAATGATCGGGTATATACAGGGCCGACTAACCGCGGCTTTGCATATCATCTCATGCATTTTTCAGAGCGCGCACGTACCCTCGAAATTACTTTTGCGAGACATGCTAATCCTCTATATACGCCGTCGTCTAGGCGATAATGTATACACGATACTGTGGTAGTGTGGTGGCTTCTCTCTCTCTCTCTCTCTCTCTCCCTCTCTCTCTCTCTCTCTTTATTGCGATCTCTTAATTTCGCGTCGCGACTTAATTTCCCGTGTAAACAGTGGAAACGAATGAGGATTAGGTTTGTTATTCGCGTAACGAGCTGTGCGAAAGCATAATACCATGAGAATAATTTAAAAATATGTAAATTTGCGCACACAACGATGATATTCTTCCTTGTTACCTTCGCACATCTGATTTGTTCAATTTCTTTTTGTTGCAGGTGAGTTCCTGGAATTGCTCTCTTGTGCTAAATTGCTCGTGGTACGTAAGTCCGTAATACAATACATCTCTTTTCATTCGTCAATTCTTTTTTTATACAATACCGCGATTAATGACTGCCACATTGTTTATATAGCCACTTATTAATTTGTACAAAAAAAGAAAACAATTTAGACGTAACAACAATAACAATATTTCCTTATAGTTCGGGAGACCGAACAATTATAAAGTTCCGTCCGCTATCCCGCTGCTAATTAGCGCAAATGCGGGCGGCGTATTAAATTAACAACTCCCGCGGAAAACCAGTTGATTTTCCTACTCTCCCGCAGATGACACGCGCGCGGCATGCGCATCAAAATATAATTAAACTCGCATATAGTTCTATCGCTCTTTTATATGCACACTACACATCGGCGCGCGAGAAATTAACAAGATTCCAATCGCGCTCGTCAAACGCGGGTACCACACATCGTTGTAACCTTATACTCCTATTTTACGACTTCCGCGATTCCTATAATACACTTTCCTCCTCCGCTCCGAACGCCTCTAAATAACCATCACCTCCGACCACCAAACTACACTCGCCTCTGCCTCGGCAAAGATTAATCCGCCAATCGGTCGGACGCCTTGTGCATCTTCCTATATAGCGCGTAAACAGAGAGGCGCGTGCGGTTTTCGCTTTTACACCCGCTGTAAATATAGACGAAAGGCGAGCGGCTGTGCTTGCGCGCGAATTATAAAAGCATTGTGTGTGCGACTACAACGCGAGCGTTAACGGAGCCGCGAATTTTGGTGGTTTTGGCCCACGGCACGTGCGTGTGCTGTTTCCGAGAACTGTGTAATGCTTGTGGGTGATATGTAGGTCTTTGTGTTCTGCGTTATGGGGAGGCGTTAAAAGGTGTGAGGGTTTCTTTTGAGCGAGGAGTGGATGGTGATGGGTGGAGTTGGTAATTTGGGTTGGAATGGGGTGATGTCTTGGTTGTCGTAGATGCGTTGTTATTTTTTTGTGATAAAATATGAGGTAACGTGGGTTAAAAGTAGATGTCCTGTAATAAAGACTGTGTACGCGGCGCAGTTTGTTGTAAAAACTTTGTAATCGATATAGATAATAAGCCAAAGTACGTTATTTATTAAATCAATTAAGATACGCTATAGATCCAATGCCATCCTCGTACTCTCCTTTCTATAAAGCCAGTATTTTACAAAATTAATATCAAATTTATTACCCAAAAAAACCATTCCTCGCGGCCTCATTAACCGAAATTTTCGAATACCCAACAACATATTTCGCAATTAATTACCGCACGCTAAATTATTTCTCAAAATTAAAATTAATTTTCGCCCCGAAAATATTTCATCAACGTCTCCTCAAACTCCGCACCCACCGCTACAGACAAAAAAATGCCTTTGTAAAAAAAGAGAGAGAAAGGAAAAAAAAATAAAAAATGTACCGCGCTCGCAAGATAAGTAATCACGCTCGCCACCTCAATGCGCATTCACCTACCCACACACATCGCTCTCGCTTATACACGCAACTACCGTCACCCCCTCGCGCACCATTTTCGCGTTCTCTCGCTCGTCCGTGTGAATGCCTCACATACGTACACAACAAACACACACACACACACACACATACACACACATACACACACACACACACACACACACACACCTACATAGAGGCGTGTCCTGCGCGCAGGTTACGCCGACGCCACTCGACGATGAATTAGGTTATTGCGGCACGTATTATACATCGCTCTTTCCTACACACTCACACATACAACCTTTTTGCACTGCACATTCAGGCCGGTGAAAAAGCTACTGCCTGCTCGTGCAGGTCGCCGACGCGATGGATAACCAGGTCAGCCATAAGGATCCGTGTCAGAAGTGTGCGCTTTTATCTATCTCCCGGGCGCGAGAGCGCGCGCGTATAATATATAAAACGCTCTCGCTCGTCGCGTGCCGTGCTCGTTGTTGTTGTTGTTGTTGTCGCGGCGTATGGCTCAAAGGGTAGTGTACGTTGTATATGGCATAGATGAGAGAGAAAGAGAGAGAGAGAGGTGGATGGTGGTAGTAGTACGTTGCACTTTCTCTGTCGATCGGTGCAGTCGCACGCGAGCGCCGGTTTTTCTATGGCCGCTGTTGGTGCGGAGTGGTATGGCTGCGCTGCTGTGGATTGTATATAGGGTGTTTAGAGCACGCCGCGTGAATGGAAATTGGATGAAAATTTTATTGTAGTATGTATGCTCGATGGATAGGGTTGTCTCCATGTATTGAGCGATGATTAACAGAAGTTTCACTCGATCGAGTTCTGATCGCGCTCGAAAATACACTCGCACCTCCTGTACCTGAGCCTGAGCAAAATCTTCTCGACAAACCAGCACCACCCACTGTCAGAATGGACAACGACGTTGAAGGCGAGCAGTTCGTGTGCGAACGCACGTTTCTCAGGTACGAGACCCTCAGCAGGGTCTCGCACAGGAGAAAGCAGCAAGGCGTCTTCTCCTGTAGGGACAGGGACGTACACCTAGGGCCTCGAAACAGGCTATTATTTATAACTGGCGGCCACTTGGCGGACACCTTACAATCACTATTAAAATTGATCGCTCAAAGCATTTATATGCCTCGGTCAGCACTACGAATTTTTGGTGCGACATAAATTTCTTACACTATATTATGTTGTGTCGAGGAAAGGTCTGTCTGCGTCCTCCTGTCGAGCCTATCATCGTTAAATTTATTACTTTCCAAATCTGTCTTCAAAATTCTCCGAGGGTTTGACGAAAAACTTGCGCACTTTAATTGTTTTCCAATTCTCAAACTTTTGGGGAATTAGTCGAGCCCGACTTTTTCCCAGAAGATCTCGAGCGTCGACGCGTCCCGAGAGCTTCGCGGAAGCTCGCGTCACGGCTCGATCGGCGGGCCGCACACCTGCGGATTCACGGGGAGGGGAGCGAGTGGTGCGCAACCCCACCCGTAGCCTATCTGCTGACTTTCTGCCGCCGCCTTGCGGCCACCAATCCGCGAGCAAGAACGCTCACCCCTGCCGAGGTATTCTTTTGCGCTCTAGAATTTCGGAGCACACTCGCTCTCCGCAGTCCGCGCTCCGCCGAGATGGTCTCGCCAGGCTCTCGCACCGGGTAGCCTCGCCTACACTCCCGCCAACAGCGACTCACTCGCTATAAGCACAAGGAGATGGGCCTATTTTCAGGCAAAAAGGGGGTGACGCCTGCCGAGCCACGCTCGGTGTCACCAGGATAGACGCAGGAATACCCCGGAGAGAATCTCGCCGGACCGCGAAACAAACATGACCGCGTACCGTCCTTTTGATTCCTCCTAGAGAAAGCTTGATAATAATTTTTGAGTTGTTGTAAAAAAATGTTATAATTGTTTTTCGAGGTGTTAGAAATCAAAATACATGATTTTTGAAAAATGTCTATGGATGTGTGTGTGTGCGTGTGCGTGTGTGTGTGTGTGTGTGTGTGTGTGTGTGTGTGTGTGTGTGTGTGTGTGTGTGTGTGTACGCCTGGATCTCAGCTTCTACTCGGTCGATTTTAACCGGACAGGTCTCATTTTTTTTGTTTTTTATGTATGATGGCGGGTCAAAAATTCGTTTTTTGATTCGCCGATGAGTTTCGTTTTATTTCGAATTTTCGATTTTCTCAAAATTAATTTTTCCTTTTTTTAATGATAAGATCGAGATATTTTAATCGAATGGATTGCATTCGAAAGAACATCAAAATACCTATATTTTCTAAAAAAAAATTTCTCTAGCTATCACGGTTCTTTTGTTATTAACAAAAACGTGTTTTTTTTAAAGTTATAACTCCTAAACTAAACAGTCAATTTTTTTGAAAAAATCATGATAATACAAAATATAAATCTGTAAAAATTTGAATCCACTTTGTCGACTAGTTTTTGAGAAAAAAATCGAAATATGAAAAAAAATTAGTTTTGTATGTCCAACGATTACGGGAGTAAAATTGACTTAATCGTTTCGAAATTCCTTTTAGAGGTAGATTTTGGATAGCTCTCAGTAGCCCAGAAATTTCAGAAATATTTGAGGTGAAAATTTTTTTAACCTTTTTTCAAATCGTAATTTCTTGAGAACGGCTCCATGTATCAGCTCCAAAATTATAGAAAATTTTGTATGTGATATAGATAATATGTGTGCGAATTTTCATCTAGATCGTACGATTACTTTTTGAGATATTTGATTTTGAAAATTTTCGTATTTTACAAAGTCATTTTCGTTGTCTCATGATAACTAGAGAAAACAAAAATTGGTTTAATCATGTTGAAATTTTTTTACGGTTTTTTTCAAAATCTTAATTTCTCAATGACGACTTCATGTATCAGCTTGCAATTTATAGACTATTTTGTATGCGATGTAGGTAATACCTGTGTAAAATTTCATCCAGATTATATGGTTATTTTTTTAGATGTTTGATATTTATAATTTTAGTATTTTGGAAAATGAATTTCTTTGTTGTCGCACAATATAACTACATTAAAATTCATTTAATTTTTTTGACATTTAGTGGAGATTTAGAGTTTTTATATAATTTATTAGAAGAGTTCTTAGGGTAAATAATTCGTTTATGAATTTCAGAGATATTTGAGTTAAAACTATTTTAGCCCTCCTTTAAGGATAGAGACTACTTGAGAAAACATTTTTTTTCCCTTGTACCTAAATTAATATTTTCATCTAACATGTTGTATAGTACATAAAAGTAGAAATTTTCATCAATTTTGAAGACTTTATTAACAATTATTTAAGTTATTCTTAAAAGAGTGGTGAAATATATATAAAACTGAAAAAGTTCCAGCCGTTAAAATTTTTGTCAAAGCCTTTTGGAGTTGAACGTACATCATTTTTATAGTAAATACTCAAAATTTACCTGGAGGTATTTGAGTTAAAGTGAATATTTTTTTTATTTGGCTTATGATAATGATTTTTTAAAATAAACACTAAAAATTTGTTAAATTTTAAACTTATTTTTTAGTTATAAGAAAACAATATAAATAAATAAAAAAAAGCATTGGGTAGAATTATTTGAAATGCATTCAAGAATATGCACTAACAATTTTCAGGAGGATACATAAAAATTTAAGACGGTGGGAGCATTTTGGATATTGAATATTTCAATACTGAGAAAAATGCATTTAAAGTTTAATGTAATTTAAAATCGTTTGGTTATGTTTATAGAATTAAAATTAGAAAAATGTATAAAAATTGGGTTGGTAAAAATATATAATTATGTTATCTTACTGTTTCAATAACAAATTTAAGAAATTTGATACAAGATTGCACAGCTTAACCTGTTAACTATGTTCACAGGACCTAAACGATTGAACTAAACGAATCAAAATTGTCTAATGTTATATAAGTACATGTTAAAGTAATATCATATTTACAAAAAAAACTTTTGTGTAATGTATGTGCTATAAATTTTGTAGTATGGCAAATTTCAATGTATAAAGAATGCAATATTTTAGCTGACTCTGTCAGTCTTACAGTGTGCTAGAATAGTACATTACGATACATGTGCCTTCAGTAGCCCATTATTGCACGACGTGAAGTTAGGGCCCGAGCGCAGCGAGGGTCCTATCACGCCGTGTAATGGGCTACTTAAGACTCTAGTATCGTACAATATTTTATAGCATAGCCTAACCTAAGCCCGCTGACACGCCTATCCGTGCGCTAAGCAGTCCTTTTTTGCACCGTGAGGTTAGCGCACGAGCGTAGCGAGTGCGATATACACGGTCCAATAATGGGCTACTTATCGCACGGATAGGCGTGACTTAAGTGCGGGCTTAGGTCACACTGTGCTATAAAATTATTTTATATCACTCTAACCTCAAAATCACAACTTTGATATGATTTTTCGGCGCTCGTGGTATAAAATACCGTTCGAAACTAGTGCGTAAGTCGATTATTTAGGTGGTGTGACTTTTTCACACTCGCTTCGCTCGTGCAAAAAGTCACACCAGCTAAATAATCGACTTCCCCACCCGTGTCGAGATGTACTAAAATAGGTAAGTCTCACTGGGTAGAAGTCTGCGAAATACATAATAATGTATTTTAATACAACAGATACTCTGAAGTGAGTTCTTGCACCTTGACTAAACTTAGAAATTAACCAGACGAGCTAATATTACCAGCGACAACTACCTACCCGTATCGCATTTAACCACACACGCAGCACTTTTATGATATCCTCAGTTCCTAATTACCTATCGCCTCACACTATAAAGTGCAAACACTTGAAGATCACTTAGAGCTGCAGAAGCAGAAAAATAGGGTTGGACGGTCTAGGCTGGCACTACTCCATAGATGCCAGTGTGCTGAGAATCATCTAACAGCGATCCACTACTTCAGTAACCAGACCACTTCGGAGGAAAGTACTGACAGAGATCGTCAATTGTATCTCAATGTCAAGGACTGCCTCAGCCTAGGGATCAACAAAGAACATGAACAACATCCCTATTCTGGGGGCAAGCGAGGAGAGTTGTGCATCTAAAAACTACATATAACTAATAAATAGATGACACAAAAAAAAACTTTACCATACAAAACAAAAGTCTGCAGCAATGGTTGTTGTTCACTCACTGTACCAGCTACCTGTAACAACTAGAGGGGAAGGACTGGTGGAAACCTTCAACTGTTGTTTCACTACTGGAACAGCTCCAGCCTAAGAGTCGTTGAAGACACAAGCAGCAGATTAACAGTACACATAGCCACTAGTATGAGAGGCAAACAAGGAAAGTTGAGCACCTAAAAACCACATGTAATTAATAAATAAATGACCAAGGCAACATTTCTTCCACACCTAAGAAACAGTCTGTAGCACTGCTCGTCATTTACACTCTTCTCGCTGCCACAGATATATCTGCAACAACAGAACGTACTATCAGCTCACCCATCAGAGAGGTTAGGAACGAGAAAGGGCTTACTAAATCTGCTCTCGCCGTTGACACACTGCCTTCCTGTCTACGACGAATTATCATCAACCGGCGAACACGGTGAAAGGGACGAAATTCACTAGAGCGACATACGACAGCAGCCGCTGTCATCGCTGGGGACGCCGGGAGCCAGACGTTGCGATTGTTGACATCACACACCATGGACACACGCGCGCACACAGCACGCCGCACTAAGTACTCACTAGGGCTATTCGCCTTGAGAGCAGTAGCAGAAAGCGCGCGCGCGATACACACACACACACACACACACGTTTTTCCGCTGACTTATGTGCGCGAACAAATACTAGCCGAGATAGCCGTTACGGCTGCTGCAAATGCAGTAGTACTCATCCTCGCAGCGCAATGCCAGATTGCCGTTGCCGAATGCATCAATGTGCATGGCTTTTTTCTTCTGTTTTTTTCTCCTCTCTGCGGTATTAGTGTATGTGTGCATGTGTCGCGAGTATTTTTTCGTAATTGAGATTGTATAGGTATATGTAGTTAGGAACACCCGTGAGCAGCTATAGTCTCCACCTTTCGTTAGAACTGTATGAAATTTAACTCTATGTTTTTTTTATTAATCGAGAGTAATGAAACAATAGTTTTCCTCAAATAATTTAACAGAATTTGACTACCCGCGCAAAAAAAAATTTGTGGGCCATATATTGCCCACAGTGTTGGACAAGTATGGGCAATATATGGACCATTGCAAGCCATGTTAGAGCAATATATGGGAGATACTCGGCCCCGGCGCCTGAGCCGAATTCGGGCTGAAATCGGGCCATAGTATTCCCACCAGTATCCCATATAGTTCCCATATTAGTCCCATATTTTTAATTTCATGAGAACCATTAACAAAAAAGAAAAACAAAAAATAAATAAATAAGCGTAAAAAACAATCCTATTGTGCATGTACTGTGACTGTAAAATTATTATAAAAAAAAAAAAAAAATCTTTGAATGGATTTGAACCTCGAACCTTTGAATTACTAGACTTGCTCGCTACCGACTGAGCTAAGGTAAAAGTATCAGTTCTGGAACGATTTTTGGCGTCGTTTCAGTTTTTCATAATTTTAAAATGAATTAATATAAAAATATGCAGATTTTTTACATCTGTGGATGAAGTAGGGCTTAATTAACAAAATAATCACTTACAATACTGGATTTGAAGCAAATAATTAATTATATCAATAAAATAAGCCATAAGTCGAAATGTACGTATTGTGGAACGATGGTTTCGAGCATTCGAGAGTTCTAAAGATATATCAAAATAAGTTACTTGTATGATATTTTTATAATATGTGTCATTGTTCAACAGAAAGCTTATGAATTGTAGATTTCATTTTTCTGATGACTTCCAGGAGTTATTTTGGTTTTCATATCGAAAAAAGGTGTTCCATAATTAGTACATCAATTTCAAGTATTGTCCGTATTAATGGAACGAAATTTAACTGTGTTCCACGAACAGGGACATCATGATTTGCATATGTACCCATTAGTGGAACAAGCGTAATTATTAATATTAACACGCATTTAGCTACTTATGATATTGTCTGATTTAAAACCAATATGTTTTATTATATTCTACATTAATCATAAGTCGTGTAAATAGCGTCATTCATAAAGTTTTTGTCATCTGAAATATGCGAGAAACATAACCTATAAATATCAGGATAACGTACAAATTTAAGCAATTAAAATTATTTTTAAAATCTACACATGTTTGAAACCCATTTGCTGTGAAAAGTTACTGAAGTAAATATCGTTTCAAATCAAATACATTAGTTTTTGTTTTTGTAATGCCAAGCAATAGTCCAAATTATATAATTTTGTTAGCTGTTCCAAAACTAGGCACTGGTACTGGTACTTTTGCCTTATTTAGTTATGTTTATATCAAAGGATCAAATGGAGGTTAATACTTGAACGACATCTACATTCGTTTCAGATTACAGCCTAGATAATCTCCATTTGATCCTTTGATATAAACATAACTAAATAGCTCAGTCGGTAGCGAGCAAGTCTAGTAATTCAAAGGTTCGAGGTTCGAATCCACTCAAAGAATTTTTTTTTTATATATATTTTACAGTCCCACTACATGCACAATAGGATTGTTTTTTACGCTTATTTATTTATTTATTTATGTTTTTTTTTTGTTAATGGTTCTCATGAAAATAAATATGGGACTAATATTGCAACTATATGGGAACTATATGGGATACTGGTGGGAATACTATGGCCTGATTCTAGCCCGAATTCGGCTCAGGCGCCGAGGCCGAGTATCTTCCATATATTGCTCTAATGTGGCTTGCAATGGCCCATATATTGCCCATACTTGTCCAACACTGTGGGCAATGTATGGCCCACAAATTTTTTTTGCGCGGGTATACACAAAAATTTCGAATACAAAAGTTGTGGATAACATTGAAACAAAACTTTTTTTCTATTTAACGTTTTCATAAATAAAAAAAAAGATTATTATAATTTCGATAAAAATTATAAAACCCGTATTTTTAATATTACTATATGCACTTTGATCATATCAATTATTACTTAATAAATTTATATGCATCATAGACTAATTAAAAAGTTATTTACATATATCTATATATATGTAGAATTAAAATGCAAACCTTTTACAAAAAAAAGAAACAAATGTGTAAAAGTAAATGGATAATTTTTATTTAAATTTTATTGCAGATGTAGTTATGTTTATTTTAATGATAAAAACGATAAAAATAAAGTATTACAATTTTTGCAATAATAAAATTATAAGGTTCTTCTGAGCATTGCGGTCGTGCCCATTATGTAAAAACGAAGCAGAAATCAAAAACAATATATAGCTAATAGTAACATTTTTTTTTATTACACTGTATCAGTATTCTATGTTTCACTTTCAATGTTCATTTTCTATTTTGAATGAAAAGTATGTTTGACTTTTTTAAAGTAAATTGACTTTAATAAAAAATAATAAATAGCTGCGTTATTTTACCACTATTTTACTATTTTACTACTACTAAAAAAAATAACATTATTTTAATAAAGATGTGAATGGTGTGAAATTGTCTTTTAATGATTCTGGATTTTCGACACGTCGAAAATTACATAACCTACGCCACGTTTTAAATTAATAACGCGCCTACTGTTTCCAATACATTCCGCTGTACATTCCGCTGTATCGAACGCGCCCACTGTTCCGATACATTCCGCTGTATCCGCTGTATCGACCAATGAAATTTTTTGATAACGCTCTGAAGTTGACTCTAAAAGCTTCAATTCGACTCTAATCGCTATCTCCCTTTTATAATAGGATTCATTTTTACGATTCATTTTTGATCACATATATCACCGTCCTTGATATACAGCGTTATATGTTGCACGATCGATGTAGGCAAAATATCGCCGAACACGTCTATCAGAATATCTTCGACGCTTGTGAGGAAATTCGCGCGCCTTTTCGCCATTTCAAACTTCGCGATGAGGTGTACACCATATATATTAAATGATGTCAGGCAATTGCTTGTCTCAAAGGCCGCGACGATGCTTTGATTTCTAGCTGATGCAGCGAGTTTCTCTTCGTTCTTTGATAATATGACAAAGAACGACACGGCGCTGTCCTCTACGTCGATCTTCTCACTTCGCATGCGCTTGATCTCTTCACGGCATTCTTTGTCAAATATCGAGTAGTTCTCTCGGGATTGTACCATTTTTATGTATCCCTCACCGAGGGGTCCGCCCAATGCCTCACGTTTAACGGCTTCTTGGATGATGATTTCAGCGGTAACTCGGCTGAATGAGCTGTTTGGCAGCAGTTCGAATGGTGTCTTGCCCCGTTGATTGCGTTCGTTCAAATCGGCTCCAAATTTAAGCAATAAATCCGCTGCTTCAGCCATGTCAAACTCGCAGGCTAAGTGCAATGCGGTCTTACCCTTTCTTGTTCTTTCGTTGACGCGGGCACCATGCTTCAGCAAAAGATGGAAAGAAGCCCAAGAAGCCGGACAGTTCAACACCGCTATATGCAAGGGGGAGAAGCCATGTCGTGACTTTTTCTCTATGTCTGCACCGTTGTCAAGAAGAATCTTGATCTGGAAAATAAAACGTTTGTTGTTTCACGAATCTATAAGTTGAATTAAATGAAAAAGCTGTTGCCAATTCATTGGCACTTGACTTCCTCAATCTCAACTCGGTTATTCCTTATATTTAATTGTAAGTCCGATATAATTATGGCACTTAATATATTAATACATTCTTGCACCCAAATTCAACTATATTAATTTCTTTATTCAATTATTAGTTAAAGTACAATAAAATTAGAGGGGCCGCACCCCTCCCCCCCTGCGCGCATTTTTGTACGTATTAAGACTCAAAATGACTAAAACACATTTCTAACATGTTTTTAACAAAACTTAAATATATACTATTACGAAGCTCCTTATAGGAGGAAGCGAAAGTGCATGAAGATACTCGAAAATATTTGTATATTAATATATATTGAATACTCACAATGTCCGCACACTTAACCGCATAGTGCAGCGGCGTCATTCTTAAGAGGTCCTCAACATCTATATCGATTTTATGGCTGATCAGCACCTTGACCATCGTCAAGTTCTTGTACCGTGAAGCGAAGTGCAGTGCATTCCAACCCTTTGAATCTACCGCCTCAATAGATGCTCCTACGGCAATAAGCTTTAGTGCCAACTGGTTGGAGCCATACTTTACTGCCAGATGTAGCGGCGTTAACTGTTGCACGCTCCGCGCATCGACGACGGCCCCTCCGTTGATGAGATCTTCGACGACTGTGGGACAACCCTTGGTCAATCCCGCGAGGTGCAGTGGTGTTAGTTTGAAACTGTTACGCGCGTTGCAATTTGCACCGTGTTTTATAAGCAGAGGCACGAATTGGACATTATGCGACGTCACTGCCAAATGCAGCAGCGTTGTCATAGGGTTCAAATTAAGGAGGGCGATATCACTCTGAAGACAAGATTGTGTATTAAATGTCGCATTCACGTCCGCGCCTCTGTGGATTAGATGATCTGCCAAGTCATAGTCGCCTTCTAGCATCGCTTTCCACAATTCCTTAGTCAAACTCTCCATCTTTTTTCCTGTAATCACGGAAGAGCAACTGTCGGCTACAACGTATGTCCTTTGACTGAGCTCATCTGGGCTCCTCCGGCCCTATATATACGCAGGTCGATCTACGTGGACCATAAGAGAGGAGAACTTTAGGTACACAGGTAAGTATAGGTTCTTCTGAGCACAAATAGGAAGCGAAATGCCGCATGCCATTAGTTGGCACCAACGCCTGGGATTCCCTAATGGAGGAAAGTAGACAAATTACTCTTAAGTATGTCAATTTTACGAGATTTCTATAAGTAGTTTAATAGCGTCGGAATCTTCCAATAAATTTCGGTTTTAGTCGTATGTTACGTTCGTCTGGGTAAACTCTTAAGATTTATGACTTTTTGAGTGACAGTGTGAATGCATTAGTTGGTATTTGAGGTGCATTAAATGACGTTAAACATTTTTTATGCAAATTTTAGCCTTCTATCGACTTGTTAAGTAGTATTGTAATCTGACAAAAATAAAATAATTGCTGTTACAATTTTTTATTGTAATTATAATTAGTTCGGAACAAATTGTTTTCATCGAGTTTTATAGTTAAAAACCAGTAGCGGCTATGCCTAATAAGATAAAACTCTTTCTGCATACATCTTTATGAAAAAACTCACGTGAGATCTCTCGGGAGTTCTCACATCAAAATTTCACCTAAATTAAAAAAAAAAAAAAAACAGAAAACGCTACAATTAGGTATAAAAATTGTTTGTTTTACCGTTTGGGAAGTTACAAAGGTCATATTTCTTTTATAATTCCTTCTAAAATGTACGTACAATGAATTATACGTACACAATCTTACGAAAATTAATTTCATAAAAAATTATTTTAAGTTTTTGTGCAAGATCTGACGTGAGAACTCACATGAAGACATGATATTTTTAATGATGCGGATTTAGAAAAATTTTCATAAAAAAGAGGTTTTATGAAAATATTAACTTAAAATGCATTTTTTCTGTATTTTAGAAGGAATAATACGAGGAATATGATCCATACAATCACTTTAATGATAAAACACAATTTTTTTAACTACATTTTAGTGCTATTTTTGTTTTTAAGTCATGTGAGATTTTGACGTAGTGAGAACTCAGTATAGGGTAAACTATATCATTTTTTACTATAGAATTGTTACAAAATTTCTCGTGCTTGTTTGACAGTTATAATAAGTATTTGTTGATGTTATTTACTAGTACAATTACACAAAAATTATTTTAATAATAAAATAATAAGAAAAAATTGTTACCATACTCAAGAAAAAGTTATAAAAAAAATAAAAATAGAAGTAATGAAATTTTGATTAACATTGTTTAAGTATCAAGTTGTAAGTTAATAAACTTTTGAGTATTGTCTTTATTGCTTTCTCAAAAAAGAAGCTTTGTAATGGTGAAAAAAATTTTTGAGACAAAAAATGTTTAAAAACTTTGATGTAATAACACGGTGTATGTTATCGTATGAATTTATCCCTCGGTTATTGTGATGATATTGATGTGGGGAATCTGTCGATCTTCCCAAGGCAGCAGGTGTAAGAAATGAAAACCCTTACAACGTGTGTATGCTTTTTGACGTTTCGGTGAGCAATGTCACCCTCATCAGAAACAAAGTTAGTTTTCTCACAATGTAAAAAGAATGAGTTCCGAAACCAATGTAAGAGGAACTGTTGAAATTCTCCTCCCCGCAGTCAAGCGGTGGGGGAGAAAATCGACAAAAATTACATTGTGAGAAAACTAACTTTGTTTCTGATGAGGGTGACATTGCTCACCGAAACGTGAAAAATCATACACACGTTGTAAGGGTTTTCATTTCTTACACCTACTGCCTCGGGAAGATCGACAGATTCCCACATCAATATAATGTTTTAAGACTTTTGGTATTAAAATCCGTCGTTTTTGAGCAAAAAAATTTTCACGCGCGTGCGTGTGGATGTGTGCGCGCGCGTGTGTGTGTGTGTGTGTGTGTGTTGTGTACCGGCGATAACTTTAGAAATAATCGACTGATTTTCATCGAACATAGTTTATTCTCTTCGTTTCGAAGGAGAATAAAAATGACATAACCTACTTTTTGATTTTTCCGATTTTCTTTTGTTTTATAACCAAAAAACCATTTTGAATTTTTCGTTATTTCGATTTTTTTAATATGTTACAGCTATTATTACTTAACATCATGAATTTTTATTGAAAGATCTTTAAATTACCTACATTTTCTTTTTTTTTAAATTCAAATTATCTTTAGTCTGTCATTTGTTATTCATGAAAATATGGTTTATACTTATTTAATTTATTTCTAAAAAAATATTTTATTTATCGACTTCAAATTTTAACCACTTATTACACTTATGCAGTACAACACTTAGCTAAAATTTTAAGAGATTATTTGCACTTGTTTTCGAGAAAAAAATATTTTAGAGAAAAGTGCATTTTCGTGCCCAGACGATAACAGGATTAAAAAATCAATCAATCGTCTTGAAATAAGGCATAGAGATAGCTTATACATATATCTTCGAACCGAGTTCGTTGCTGAAAAAAATCCAACCATTAGGACCAATTTTAATTTTAAATTAAATTTTAATTTCAATTGAAATTTTAACCACTTATTACACTTATGTATTACAAAATTTAACTAAAATTTAAATCTGAACTTTTATCTGAACTTTTTTTTTGTAGGCATCAATGAAAAAAGTTTGAGGAAATTGTGCAGCCAATGAATTGGCAGCGTTTTTTTTTCGTTAATCCTGCTTTACCGTACTTTGAAATGATTATTTTAACTTTAATTTTGTTATGCATTTTTATATTATCTTGTCCTAACCTCTCATCCTCTCATGCTCTCCGACGCTGAGCTTACATCAATGTTGTTTTTAAAAAAATATTAATGATTTTCTTCGGGTATCGGGTCATTTTCAGGTATTGGGACGTTTCCCTTACACCGATAGACAGCATTGACCATTATAATTTCATTTTGAGAAAATAAATTTAAAATTGAAGTAAAAACTATAATCTTAAAAATACGGGATATATTTAATTTAAAAAGTAAAGACAGATAAATTTACGAGAGTTTAAGTTTAGAGTAAAAGTTGTTAGTGATGCGGTCTACCCGATAACTGCATTTCGATTAGTTTCCTTCAGACTCAACTAAGACTAACGACGCAGAACAAATACGCCGTTCAGGTATGTCCGCTAAGTACCTACCTCCGGATCTTTATGCCACTGTGGCAGACGTGAGCGCCAAAGCGCTGTTTTCTGCCGCCCATTATGGCCAGTAACCCAGGTCATAAAAATTAAGGAGAAAGGGTCGCTAATCCGGCCATTGAGTCAGAGACAAAAGATTAAAATTAAATTATTTCTATTTTAAATTATTAAAGATTTGTACAGAAATCAATAAAACAACGTGAAATTTATTATCTCTTAATTTTAAAATTATTTAAACTCAACATCTACAATAAATCTTGCAAATACAAAATCTTATCTTAATTTCATATTTTATTATAAATAACATTATTCATTCAAACATTACGTATGCAAAAAAGAAAATTATGAGATTTACAATCGATACCAAACTAAAAAAGATAGATATAATCTATACCAATAAAACAAATCAAAATCTACACATCATGTCGCTCCTTTGCTTTTTATAAGTTCACTCGACTTACGTACGATCCTCTCGATCACCGTTCCCGCAGCCTACGCAGCAATTATTATAACTGATAAGCTCGAGTCACGAGAGTCAACTTCTGCGGTATCGGTAACAGGGATCTCAACTCATCGTTCGTCTAAAACTACATTCATCACATGTGTCTATTATAAAGAACTCAAGGTGGGATGCTCTTTTGAGCAACGTATCACGCTCTTCACATGACATGTCATTTTCGTCTACTATTAATACGAGCCTTCTCAGGTAAGGCAAGTCAATGAACGGTACAAAGACATTTGTATCACATGAGTACTCCACTGAAATAGCCAAGAAGAGACACTCAAGTTTCCGACAATTTTTAGCAATATCGGCTATGAACTCGATTTTAAGCCATTTCCTTCTAGCTTTTAGTTCTAGAAATCGCAGATTCTTCAGTTTGCCTAAGTGCTGGAGGTTGGGTGTGGAGTCCCAAAGAACAGTGATGTACCTTAGTTTGACGAGCGACTCGGCAAGTTTATCGGCAACCTCGGCGTTGAGTTCAAAACCTGAACAGTACTCTATCTGCAGGAACTCCAGCTGACCAGGGTCCAGATGATCAAAGTCGCTGGTCGTCACCCAGCGAGCGCTAAAGATCTATTCGTCATGTTAAGCGATGGGTGGCGTCGCTCGGTGGGTTGTTTATCAACTAGTTTGTTTGACGAACAACGTCATTCAAACTTGAAATTCAAATGAGCTTACGACCATGTACCTTATAACTATATCCGAATTATTTGAGTATGTAGGGGATGGGGTTCGAAAATATGTTGAAGGGGAAAATGTGTATAATGCGAAACATATAATTTATTGCGGTATTACAAGGCAAGATGATAACCTTATCGAGGTTATGTGTCTATGTTTGAAAACTTCGTGTTTATTTGGGGTACCTCATGAACTGCACATTAAAATAAGTTCAAGTGTGCAGAAGAACGGTTCTCAAATACAGAGAACGATTTCTTGTATTTGTTCGTGCAAAGCAGGTCAATCTGGTCGGTGTAAGCACTGTGTTGCTGCCTTAGTACATCTTGCGAAGTAAGTAGGTAACGCATAAGATTTTTATTTATAGAATGAAATAAAAAATTATTAATATATATTTTAGAACAGAAAAGGAATCCATACAAGTAGCTACATGAACTGATGTTAAGCAGCAATGGGGAAAATTGAAGGATGATGCAAAATCTATGTATGAGGTATTGCCTGTAAAAAAATTCTGCCACGGTATACCAAATGACAAAAAGTTTCCAGAGTTATGTAATATTACGCAAGCTCAAGAGCTACTTAAAAAAGGTACATGGGAATTAATTAATTTTAAACAGCATTTTTATAACTAATTGTTACATTTTCAACAGAGAATAAAACTTCTATGATATCAAAACTGGAAAGTGGATATGGTACTGCAGGGAAAAAGAATACAGATCCTAAATTCATTTGCACTGATGTGTGTAAGCACCTGGTCAGCTATCAAATCCATTCGCCCATCACTAGAACTTCAAAGCTTTATTTTATATTCAAAAATAAACTATGTAAAATCATAAGATTTAGCAATTTGAGTTTAGACGAGCAAAACTTTTACTGGAAACAAGTAAATCTTGATGTTGACAAAGCTCTTAACTTATGCAGCGATACACAATATCAAAAAGGTTCCATTTGGATAATGGAAAGGCTCAAAAGAATCACCACGAGCAAGGCCTATCACTTTATAACGTACTTGAAAAATAGACATCCAAATTGGAAGAACAAAGTTGAAAAGCACCTTGCAAGTGGTGAAAATTTCAAGGGTTCGTCAAGTACAGCTTACGGATTGAAGTGTGAAAATACTGCTAGGAAGTGCTACGAGAGGACAAGTGGCAACAATGTGACACAAGCTGGTTTATTAATAAATCCGTCAATATCATGGCTTGGTTACAGTACTGACGGATTTATTATTAAAGATAAAATAATAAAAAAATCATTGAAATTAAATGTCCCGTAAATGGAAAAAATAAGACAGCCAGTGAGTTATTACCAACAGTGCCCTGGGTAGTCAAAACAAATAATGAATTTACAGTGAAAAAGAACCATGTGTACTATTACCAGGTTCAATTGGGTATGTTTGTCAGCAATGTTACAGAATGTGATTTCATTATTTATTCATCGTTTGATGATACGTGTTCAATCATGGTAATTCAATATGATTCAGCTCTAATTACAGAATATATACCAAAGTTAAAATGTATATACTTTCATTATATATTAAGCTGCATTGTAAAGTATTTTGAAGAGAAAGAAGTCAAAGAAGCTAACAGTATTAAAAATAAAAATCATCAAGTTTTGATGGACATAACTAATAATTAGAGATTAGTCGTTTAAAGATGCAATATGATTACTTACTTATTAGTTGAGAAGAATACTTTATCAGTTAAATATTTATTATTCTATTTGAGATTTTGTAATGATCATAATATAAATGTTGTACTTTAAATGTTTTATTTCATAGAAATAAGATGTACATAATTGTTCAATAAGAAAACTATATTTATAAAAAAGGCAAAATACGCATTATTTATTTAAAATTTATCTTTACAATTTTTTTCTTGTTTTAAAATTTATCATCTGCGAGCAGAGGACTTTTTAAGTTGACAAGGGCAGCTATTACTTTACAAATCTTGTCAATATGAGGAATCAGGTGCCATGCAATTTTATGTTTAACTATTTTAAACATTTTAAATCGTTGGATGGTTCTTTCTACGTGTATTCTTGCTTTTGCAATATCATTTGTATATTCAGTTTCTTGACAGCTAAATTGTTTTTTTTTTACTAATTTGGGTGGCATTATGAGTTTTATAAAATTCTCTAAGCATTCAAATTCAATGTCAAATCCTTTATCGACCATAATTGCATCTCTGGTAGGTTCCAGTTTCTCCATGATACAAGATTGATTGAAGATAGCTTTATCAGGAGCTCTTCCTCCATATGCGTCACTAATGTAACTTATGTACCCACATGGTGCTACACCAATTAATAACTTAATGGTTTCACATCCCTTATAGTGAGAATATAACCTCAAATGACATTTCAAACATCGAGGCGTTTCAACTGGAATTTCAGTGCAATCCAAAACTACTTTTGTATTTTTAAATTTTTCAAAACACTGTGGCATGCTATTCTGATTCTCTTCGTGTGTTGGCCAGCGTACCATATCTGCCAAAAGTTTTGATAATAAATCTATCATGTAAATAAAATTGTTTGAGCAACTTTGTCGACTTAGTTTAAACAGTACACCAATACACTGAAAAGATAAATTCAAGCGAAGTTTTATCAAGCACAGCACTAATCTTTCTTTAACAGAGTTTGTAAACTTCCGAGCGTAGTTTTTGTCTTCACATATGGTTACAGACTGTGTTAAGCTGTTAAGTAGTTGAAACGATACTCCTGTGAATGCTATCAAATTTTCATCTGTTTTCACTAAATCTATAAATTTTGTTTCAACCCCTTTCGTTGCTTTTTCAGCTCGAAGTTTCCATAATGCTCTGCACAAATTGTTGATCTTTATTGCTATTTTCTGAATCTTTATTTTCTGAAAATTCTTGACATTCGTTAAATGCTTCATTGCATGAAACAGATGCAGAGGCGTTGTCTGGAGTTTCATGATTATATGAGTCACATAGGGGGGATTTGTTTTCACATGCTTCAATTTTTCTTTTTTCATCAACATCACTGCCACAAAACTCATGCATAACCTCATCAGGAGAAACTAAAGTATTTACTTCATTCCGTTGCCTAAAATACCAATTAGTAATATAAAATAAAATGTAATTTTATAAAAATCAATATAGATATAAAAAAAATACTTACACATGCATCGAGTACTTTTTTAGTATGTTTGGAGAAAACTTTGTTTTAGCTGCTTCTGAATACGTCAGATTTACTGAAGGAACAGATATTTTTTTTAGTATTGCTCCAGAAGGATTTAAAGCTATAAAAAACATTAATTTAATAAAATTGAATTTTATATATATATATATATATATATATATTTAATAACTATTATTCTTACACTTACTTGGAATATAATCTTCTTTTCTAAAATGTGTGCTGCAAATAAATGTATATTTCCAGGATGCTTTGCAGGTTAGATTACATATCCGCACCCACTCTTCACGGATCTTTTCGTTGGAAGGCAATCGGTGCAGGATAATATTGGCATCTGCATTACTCTTTTTACATCCCGTAACACTGCATTTACGAATTTTTTTACTCTTATGATTCTCCATTATAAAAACTTTGGAGTAATTTATTTATTTTATTCTTACGTTTGGAACGACTTTTTCGTCAAACAAACTAGTACGGTTGTTTGTCGCATAGCGCCGCCACCCATCGCTTAACATGACGAATAACTCGCGCAGTTGTTTGTTCCTGCGGAACAGTACGCCCAAGTCGTGTTTCTTCAAGGAGTAAACGCTCAACGCCTCGAGGTTGCTGGAAGCCACCCAGTCATCGTCATTCAGCATTAAGTGACCTGTGTTCAATCGCTTCAGCTTAGGACAGCGTTCGGCAATCCACTTAATTGTCCCCATTAGAAATGTCTGGTAAAAGACAACACTCCGCTTAAAGATGATCTCCTGGAGATAGGGTCCTGATCGTTCCAAAATCTTCTCCAAAATATTTTCCTTCTCGGTGATCTCGGTGATGTTGTGATACGAAGGTAGAATGTCCTCGTCGATTGTCAAACGCTTGGAATAAGTGCACCAGTTGGCTTCGCTGATGGCATACCAACGTTGGCAAACTCTTTCGATGTGCGTCCTTTCGACGTATGGCAACTGTTGAATATCATACCTAGACTGTCGTCATCCAGGTCGTTGATGGTCAACTGATTTTTTGCTGTAGCGGCGCTCGATGTGGAAATGCATTTGTCGGCTTCCGTGATGAGTATTTTTGAATCTGTAAGTTTAAAATTGGAACAGAAAGTGCGGAGAGTCAAAACTTTGACGTGAACTGTTCAATCCGAAGTGCAAACAGAGAATGACTAGTACTCCTCCCAGTCTTAGGGTAGTAAACGGATTGCACTGAGCACCAAAAGATTCTGACGTAGCGGCTCAAATTCAAATTTGTTTATAACAATTTTGTTAATAAATAATTCCTCGACCACATGAGCGCAAAACACCTTTCAGATTCGAATTGAAGGGACGTAAAGAGTCGCTTCCAAAAAAAAGTGCTAACTCAGAATCCGTTTAAAAAAGGTGCTAACACGGAAGCCGCTTCGAAAAGGTGCTATCTGCAGGGAAGCCGGTTTAAAAAGATGCTATCTAGGAAGTCGGTTAAAAAAGGTGCCAACTGAGAGTCTCAGAATAATTTTTTGCACTTCTTTCGTGGAATGATTTTTTACACGAAAAAATGTAAATCGAAAAATAACAAGAAATAAAAATAAATTGTCCAACCGGCCAGAAAATATTGGCAATATATTGCCAACATTGACTGATTACCAATGTATCAGACATATATATATTGGTAAAAGTATGATGTCATATTATTAGATAACATTGGCAACAGAGGGCTCTTGCACGTATGAAGGTACACTGAGGAATAGTGCCTGTCAGCCAATAGAAAGCGAGATTTAATAAGACTGTTCCTTCTTGTTCCTCCTTAAAAGGAACAAGTCTTTTTAAATGTTGCTTGTGATTGGCTATTGTGTGTTATTCCTCTGTATTCCTTCATTCACGCAAGAGCCCATATGGGTGAAATATTGGATGGTGTGCCTTAGCGCAATATTACCCATGTATTAGACGAGCGGCGTACACCCAAAAAGATGCATAAAAAAACAAGTTGAATGACCACGAAAAGACACCAGGATGAAACCTGTTGAAATGAGTGACATGCTGTTGCCAACAAAAATCCTCATGATATTTTTTCGTCCCGATGGCCAGTAATTTGTTATTAACAAACAACTTGTAAAATTATAAAAATATAAATTGGGCAAAAATAAAAACTTTTTGACTCTTAATTTTTATTTTTTTTAAAACTAATGACGAAAAATTACCAAATCACATTTTCCGGATTTTTTTTTCTCGGCTTCTACTGATGTTTTTTAAATTATTTTTTTTTTTAATTACTTGTCAAAACTTCTACTAAAAGCCGACTAAAACAAGCTATTTCTGTATACTGTCATTTTTCGACTTTAAGTCTCTCATAGCTCAGAAACGAAGCGTTTTTCGAAAAAATTACAAGAGTCAAAAAGTTTTTGTGCCCATCTCAACTAAAATGACCACTTTTTTCTCTGAAAACCGGGACCAAAGTAGGACTTGTTACCCTCTTTTAACTAGTTTTACCTTTTGCGGGACAAAAAGCACTTTTTGTCCCGCAAATTTACTTATCTAAATATTGTTTAAATAATACACTTAAATACACACTTAAATAAAAAAGTGACCACAGTTCAGATGAGAATAAAGTACTAGGTATATGTAACTCGAGAGAAAAGTCGATGATTCCTGCGGGAGGGTTCGATGCTCAAGCGAGCGAAGCGAAGCGAGCGACTTTTCTTTCTTGTCATATAATGTACTATTATTTTTGCCCAATTTACCTAAAAAAAAGGTTGATGCATCGATATCTAAAATTTTTATAATTTTGCAAGATTTTCGTTAAAAACAAATTACTGCCCCAACATGACACGTCGATCCCAATTGGTTTCATCTTGGCGTCTTTCCGTGGTCAGACAAATCGTTTTTTTGTGCATCTTCTTTGGGGTGCGCCGCACGCCTACATTGACCATCATTTTCGAATATTTCGCCAACGTATTGGTAATTTCTATATCCAATATGTTTCCAATATGTTGCCCATGCGTTAAATTTTCGCGCGGGATGGTCCGTGCAAATTCAATTACGGCTATGTGTCAATAAATAAAGCCTTACTTCAGCTGGTAGTTTAAGTTAATTTATTCTGTTGGTTGATTTATCGAGAGAGTGATGAAATACCCGCAGTTTCCTCGCCAATTAACACTCCATAAAATTGTAAATACGTATACCGGTACTCCAATATGAATAATGCAATATAAGAAAAAAATCGTTGCACAATTCAATAAATATTGCAAAAATCACTTCCTGCTTCTCGCGTTCTTTTTTTCTGTCAGCGCTCGGGAACACAATCAGCGGCGTTATAATAGACCTCTCGCTATATCTCGAATAACAAAATAACACTATAGTTTATATAGTTCCAGCGCGTGCAACAACGGTACTTTCACCTTCTACAAAAGTCACGCACAAATTAACAACGCGAAACAAGAAAACAGCACCGTTTCCCCGCTATATACGCAAACAAATATAATGCTACACCAGAGACCGAATCACTCGGGCGTTACGCACGCGTAATTGCCCTGTATACCCTATACCTCTGGTAAAAAAAATTTTTCTCGAAATTCATCGACAATTATCAGCGCCTACTGACAGTTCTCGCAATTCGTTTTATCGTCGTCACAGACGACGATGGCGGACACGTGCACGCATGCTAGACGTGCTGCAGTTCCGAGAAGCGAGAAAATTTACAAATCCGACCGGAAGCTATACGCCCGGCCGAAATGGAATAATTGACTCGCTAATTGAATAATTGATCGGTTTCGATTGCGCGACGGTATATAGTGTAGCGAAGGCCTCTCGTCGTAGTCGTCGTTGTCGTTTTCATTGACGTTTGAGAGAGCACCACATTATTAATTGCAGCTGTCGTTCCTTACCTTTTTTTCATTTTACTTTTTCTGTATATGTATTAAAATAGCGAATCTTTTGGAAATCCTACTTTCGGCGTGATTCACACATGTGGTCACGGAAAAACCGCGGGAAAAACGTTGCTAAAACTACAGAAATAAATAGTGTCACACGCGCATCCGCTGAGTGACCGGCAGAGTGCGTACAAAAATAAACAGTTACGTTTTCGCGGACTACGGAGGATTTTTTGGAACCCAAACAATCTCTCTCTCTCTCTCTCTCTCTCTCTCTCTCTCTCTCTCTCTCTCTATCTATCTATCTATCTATCTATCTATCTATCTATCTATCTCTATCTCTTTCCGCAGGCAAGGAACTCGCTTCTAAATAAAAAAACATTCCGCGAAATTTTTTCCATTCCATTCACAAAGCATTCGCGCTCTATAACTCGCCCTCCTTCCTCTGCAAAACACGACACCTCCTTTCAACTATATATTTGCACGCATCAGCACTGCACGCACGCATCGCGCGCGTATATATTTCACGTCGGAATCAATCGCATTACCGGGGATAGGCACAATATACACACACACACACACACACACACACACACACAGGTCGCATCGTTGATGTCGCTGCAATTCCCCGTCGCTAATCCGATTAATTCAAAGTACACGGTATAAGTGACAAAAAATCCATCCATTTCCACTCCTCCTCGCCTCTATATATACACACAGACACGCGAGATATCACGCCGATGACAAAAGGCCGTGTTACGTCAGAGCGACCGAAGCCGCAAAAAAATGCGAAACAGCCGCTATAACTCGCTCGCTGTCCACGGGATTATTTCAAGATCGGCGATTTCACTTTTCGCCGATGTATTATAATCGTTTCCTTCCTTTTCTCTTTTTTCCACACTTCCTCCCTGCGCGCAATCGCAGAATTATGATGCTTAATTAAAGCGCGCGGCGGTGGGGACGACGGCGGCATTGAATTAAAATCGCGCGAGCGGTCGACTCTCTCTCCCGCTAATTTTATTAACGCCCGCGCGCGTTAACGGATTTTACGAGGCTCCCGTTAGCGCGCATAATCTATTAAAATCGGCCGGTCGATTAATTAATTAATTATCTGGGAGGAGAGGGTGGGGAGAGAGAGTCGGAGAAACGACACGGCAAGTGCGATACAGTGAATTTGCAGATTGATATTTGTTCGGGCGCAGGGCGGAGCGGCTGCTGCAGTAGCTGCGCGTTTTCCTCTAACCCCCGTGCTGATAATTTCGTTGGCAGAGGCTGACGTTTGTTCGTGGCTGAAAGTCTTTGGTGAAATAATTAATTAGCGGCGGTGCGGGAGTTTGGTTCGGGTTTGTCCTGGCGAATGTGCGAGGATCTTTGGATTATTAGAGGTATGTATAATTTTTTTAGATTTTGTTTTATGAGAGATAAGATATAGTTCTAATCTCTTTTTTATGGGCAGTCAAGCGATATTTCATGAAATTACGGTAATGCCGAGAGCTTAAAACAGTTGGAAAGATTTATTGCGATAAAGTATAAATTAAATCGCGCTTTTAATCGATATTCATTAAAATTTTCAATATCTTTTAATTTTTCATTCTTGAGTTTCGCTTGATTACTGGTTTTTAAGTAATAGCAACGAAATATTTAAATACCGTTTATGATAAAGTCTCTAAATATTTGAACTTATACTTTTACCAACTGTCTACCATTATAATCACTGAATGTTTCAGTTTACGTAGTTTCGATAAGAATAATATTCATCTGTGCCGAAAAATTAAATTTCTCATCAACTATTATCATATAGCTCTACTCATATATTTCTTCAATTGAAATGAGAATCTTCGTAGTTAATTTAATGTTTAATAAAATTCGGACGACTAACGAACGAACTAGACTTTACTAAGCCGACGTTTCGTGATTTTTGTTCACTACCCTCATCAGGGCTACAACGTTAAGATAACAATAGATAAAAATACACAGTAAGAAAAGTCAAAGGATATAAAATACCATTAAGTCAAAAATGCATCATGTGTCGTCTCAAACGAAGAATTCTGGTAAAATTAAGAGTTATAAAACTCATAAAAGGCCAAAATGCTGCAAAATAAATGTTATTCAACAAAAAAAATTTTAAATTAGTGGGTGTAGATGAAGGGGGAATAACATTTATTTTGCAGCATTTATCTTTTTACAAGTTTTAAAACTCTTAATTTTACCAGAATTCTTAATTTGAGACCCACATAGTGAATTTTTGACTTAATATTCCTCGACTTCTCTTGCTGTTTATTTTTATTTCAACATTTTTGTCTCTTACAGAACATTATCTTGATGCTGTAGCCCTGACGAGAAGAGTGAACAAAACTCCCGAAACGTTGGCTTAAGAAAGTCTAATTCGTTTGTGTAGACACTAACCTATCTTAGCTATTATTAGCCAATGAAATTTTTTGATAACTCTCTGAAGTTGGCTCTAAGCTTCAATTCGATAATAAATCGCTATCTCTCTTTTACAATAGGACTTTCTTAATTTACGTGCGAGCCACACAGGCCTGTCACCATTACACATATACCCTCACGCTACGCTACCACCACTTCTCTATCGGAACCGGAGCGCATACCACCATTGGCCCCGCAATTCGAGAGAGACAAGTTCGAGCCATTAGGCAAAGACCCGCGCTATACCTATATAACACACATCGTAGGCGCTTTCTAAAAGCCAATTCGTTAGCGATTCTTCTTCCTGCCCGCGCCGTCACTGCGTGAATTTTTTTGCCCGCCGCCGTCTAATTTCGCTGCGGGGTCGTTCGACTTTTGTATAATTGCCCGGAGTTACGCCGCCGGCGGTTGATTAACGCGCCGCTGCTCTTTCATTTGGCGCGCGGGAGGCTAATTCTTTGGTAGTAAAAGCCGCGCGTTCGTTAGGTCCAGACTGCAGCTGTATTATTTTTTGGGAATTTTCGGACGTGTAAGGCCGAGTAATTTATTGTTTCGATCCAAAACATACACACTGCACAGACACGCGCGCGATGTTATTTTTAATCGGCGTAAATTATCCACATCAAACGCATTTGTTTTTGTTTCAAGCATGCGCTTGCACAGCCGCATTCTTATATTTATACTTACATTCGCGCGAAGACAAAACTTCCTGTGTTGTGTCTTCACCCAAAACCGTCCCGTCTTTTGCGAATTTTCACTGATTTGCACTACTACTACTACTATACTCCCTAAAAATTACTCATTCATCACCTCTTCTCTATTCTTTCTTTCTTACGCGCGCGTTATTCCGCGAACCGAAATCTTCGTCGGACGAACACGCTCACGCGCCGATAAACCTAAAAGTAGAATCAGCCAATTCCGCGAAATAATAGAAAACGTCGCGGCCACGCCACACAGGGCCGTAAACCAGGGAAATCGCTGTATAAGAACCCTGCGGCTAGTTTTTCGCTCTCCCAAGGCTACTACTACACGTCTCGAAAAAAAAGGCGCAGAAGAGAAAATCCGCATCCCGCGTGAGAGCGAAATAATGAAACCGTAGCAGCCTCGAGGAGGAGCGCGACAGCAGACGTTTTGGCACTAGTATTATAGTACACGCCGATAACGCGCTGCTGCTATGCTGGCCCTGCCCTTTATCGATATATATTCCCTCTTCTAGTGGGATACGAAAAAAAGCGATAACTCCGTAACGAGCGGGGACCTATAAAAACGAGATAACCGCGCGGCGGGGGGGAGGGGGAGGAGAACAAAGAATCTGTATAGTGCGAGTTGGCTCGTTTTGGAGATTAACGGTCGCGGAGATTTTTTTTTTATTTTTCTGCGAGTCGTTATATGTATCTGATGAATTTTTCGTGGAAGGCCCTGGGGAGAAGAGACGTATCAGCGATTGATTTCGAATTAAGGTTAATCTGGCCCCGAGGTTTGCGTTTGAGGGTTTTATGAGAGCCCTGGTGATTAATTTTCTTTTTGCGCAGCGAGTATAGTTTGTGTATAAGTGAAACGAAAGCTGCTGGAGACTTCGTCGGATTGTTAGTGTTTTATTGGTCACCAGTTTAATATTAATTAATTTATGAATCGCATGCCCCCATTAATTTTCATATTAATAATTCGTGTTTTTAATTCGATGGTGAGTAAAAAGAAACATAATAATATTTTGCCACAAAATAAAAATAAAATATTCGAAGGTGCTCGCGTGCCGTGTAACGACGAGTCAATTTCTTTTTCTCTCTCTCTCTCTCTCTCCCGCTCTCTTTCATTTACATCGCTGTTTATCTAAATAGAACGTGGAAGCGCGGCGGCGATTACGGGCGAATGAAACAACACGGAAAGTTTATATGCTTATCTGCGTGCACGCGCACGCACGCGTGAACTCTTACAGTAGAATGAGTCAGACACGGTAAGACGTACATATTTAGATACCACACTATGGCCAGCGCAGGGTATAGTGAATCAACTTTCGCCGCATTCATTTGGCCTTCCGGGAAATTGAGCTGTTAAAATGTTATTTTTTTCGTAAATTTGTCGTTTTTTAATATACTTACATGATCCCTGGTGAAAATCGATTCCATTATTTACCTAATAAATAGTTAGTTTCCCCAATAATCGTTCAAAACTAGACATTTTACTTGGCCATTTCTATCCATCGATGAAACGATTTTTTCGATCATATTCGCCATTTAATAGACAGAATAATAGAATAAGTTTTTTCACAAATTTACATTAGCTTATTTATGAGTATTTAAAGGATATTAAAGTTGGCCAGTTTTTAATTAGAAAATGTCTAGTAAGAGGTTTATTATTATAGCGAGGAGTGAGAGAGACAGAATCAAACGGAAAAATCATTGTTTTCGTTTATATCCCCTTAAACAGTACTATAAACGAATTAAATACCAATTATTCGTGTTTACATTTTCGTTTGTTATCTTTTTTTAATATTTGTTTTTAGATATATGATCAAATTACAGAGAAAATTTAGTAAAAACATTTTAAGGTTGTGTTATCTCCATTAAATAGAAAATATGCCCGGAAAAATCGTTTCATCAATAGCCAGAAATTAGCTATTTTTACTAGCTATTTTATTATTTTCCTGGCCATTTCCGATAGAGACAATTTCTACCAAGGATAAATAATAATTATTTGTAACAATGTGACTAACAATAATTTAACGGTATGTATATGAACAAATAGTTTTCCTCAAATATTACAAGAATCGTCGTGTTTTTTGTTTCTTTAATTTAGTCAAACAAAAATATTAAAAAATTACTTATCGTTGTATTCTCAAAAGGTAAATTACTCTTTCTCTATTTTAAAAATAACTCAGACGAGTTCTACAATTACTTTATCTTCCAGCCTCCAACCCTGATCCCTTATCCACACTGTGCGCACTCGCGTATATAATATGCATGCATCTCGTTCGATTCTCTCTCGTTCTTCATCGTCGTCACGTGACCGTTGCCGCCGCCGCGGCCCGCCTGACTTTATATATAGTCTCGCGCGGGCAGGGCGGCTGCGTCATTCTCAAGCGCGAGAGAGTTATGTCTATACATATTTGTACGGGCAGCAGCTCTACACGCGGAAAGTTCCGCGAATTCGTTGCCGAGGATCGGTACACGCGAAGAACGACGGGAGAATAGATGGAGAGAGTACAGCAGTGGCGATGATAAAAGAGAAGGTCGATGCGTTGCACTGCGTGAATTTGGGTATAGGGTACGCGGTTGGATTGAAATTTTATTAACTCAATGTATTATCAATGGGATGCATAGCTAGGCGTAATTTATTTTTTTATAAAAAAATTATAAGATCTTTGCAAAATCGGATGAAAATCCGCGTCGTATATTATGTGAATTACAAATTATCTCGGGAAAACCTTGTATAATTTAGTCAATCATTCAGAGGGAATGTTTCGAAAAACTATATAATGCAGTGGTTCTGGCATCTCATTAAACAGAAACAAAAAAAAAAAAACAGGAAAAATTCAACGAAAATTTGAAAAAATGGGTATAAAAACCCGAAGTGCGATTAGACTTATTACTTGAAACGGAAAGAAATCCTTAAGGACGTTCTCTTGGTCGAAATAACAGTTTTCGAATTTTTAACTTTTAAATAATGTTTAATTAATTTAATAATCCAAAAGTAAGTACATATAACAAATATACACTAGAAGGAACATAAAAAAAAATTTTTAAAACGAATTCAGGCAATAGTTACCATGATATTGTTAAAATTAAAGACAAAAATTTCAATAAGTTACCTAATTTTTTTTGTTTCTTATCCAATCTTAACGAAATAAAGCTTATTTTGTTCGTTAAGAAATTTCAGAGGGACTATCGATGGGAAAATTTATGATACGAGTTACCAATACGACGTAATATCAGTTTGTTTATTAAAACTTGACTTACTTTTTTTAAACAAATTGATATTACGCCGTACTGGTAACTCGTATCATAAATTTTCCCATCGATACTCCCCCTGAAATTTCTTAACGAACAAAATAAGCTTTATTTCGTTAAGATTGGATAAGAAAGAAAAAAAAATTAGGTAACTTATTGAAGTATTTGTCTTTAATTTTAACAATATCATAGTAACTATTGCCTGAATTCGTTTGAAAAAAATGGTTTTATGTTCCCTCTAATGTATATTTGTTATATGTACTTACTACTGGATTATTAAATTAATTAAACATTATTTGAAAGTTAAAAATTCGAAAACTGCTGTTTCAACCAAGAGAACGCCCTTAAGATGGCTCATGCGATTTCTTATAAAAAAGCAGATACATCTTAAACTTAACAAAAATGATCTTTAGACATTAAACTTTCGATCTATACTAAGAAAATTGTCGGTCAACGACCAAATTATCGAAAAAACTGAGTTTATAAATAGGTACGTTTAACACGTAACTTTATGTGAATGAACAGTTTATTGCTTCGTAATAACTTATAAAAAAACAGTTTTTAATATACAATATATGAAATTAAAGATTTTTTTGTGAAGAATTTAATAATATCATCAGAATTATAAGTTAACGACCAAACAGAAAAGATATTAACAACAAACGTTACAAATGTGCTACTGCGCATGCGCACTGAGCCGCAGTCATATAAATGTAGCGACAAATTAGCAAAATTTTTACTTATTTATAAAATCTTTTTTTCATCTGGACATTTAGAAGTTATTTGCAATAAATTTACGTACAATACGTTAACTTAATTTGATAATAATAAAGAAGCCCCTTGCGGGGCCCCGACTTGATACGGCACCAAACGCATAAGCCACTTTAAATATTATTTTTTCTCAATTTTTCCTTATACTTAAGTCGATCAATCTTGTTTTTTTATTCAAGTCATGCCATCAAGCACTGAATGCTCACATTGACTTCATACATTTTCCCAAGAAGACACGCACATCTCCGCGCTATTCATTAATTTTCGTGAAATAAATCTTGAAATACAAACCACCGGAACACCCATTCGTATTCTTTCCATAAAAAAATCACATCACTTCGCTCAAAATTGCCTAATCAACTCGCATTGATTCGACTAATCGTCAGCGCATCAACCTCATCAAAGCGCCGCCTCTGATCTCTCCTCGCGCCTGCGTGTATTACGCAAGAATATAGAATACCCCGATCATAGTCTCGCCGCGCGATGCAATTGTTATTCTCTGTTTTTTTTTCTCATCCCGTGATCTCTCGCCATCTCGCGTTCCTCTTCCGCGACGAGCGCAGACGCTCAATCGCGCTGCCCCGATTCACGCGTTTATATATTATTTACTTGTGTGTCTCCGGCAGTCCTTGCACAGCGCGCGTGTTTTTATTGAATGTAGTCGTGTGGACGGTCTTTCCTCGTAATTCATCGTCGCGTAACTTTTTTTTTATCTGCGTATGAAAAATTCGACGTGAAAAGATTTAGTTTAAACATATTCGATAAGTCGCACCTTACGATGATGAAGTGGCGTCCAAACAAGGCACACCATGATGCAACATTGATGCGCAGCATTGATAACAGTAATTATGCGTAATCATCCAATTAAATATAATATTCAGCACCGCCTCGTTTATAATGGTAATATTCATGATTCCAAAGTTGATATTTATCAGACGCGCGAACTAAATAGCATCCGGAAGTTTGCCTCTTCGACCCGCACACACGTGCCTATTTTTCCCCACTTGACACTTCACGCGGTTCAGCGTTATATTATTCTTCTCTTTCCATTCGCGCGACGACCAGGCGTGTACAAATTAAATTCAAATGTAGGCCAATGTCAGCCAACGTGCAGATCGCTTAATTGTATCATGAAATCATATATATTGCACACGCGTCGGATCATAGTAATCGGATAGTACACGACAGATAATATCTTTATTCGCAATGTTATCAGTTTTGACACACTTTTGCTGTTTAACGTCCGTATACAGCGGTAGCTCGTTCCGCGCAAATGATTTATATTTATAATGTAAATACACGCGCGCGCGATGTTTTACTAAAAGAAGAGAAGATGACGAGTTGAACAAACGTTGTAACACTCATCATCGAACGATAATTCCGGGCAAACATGTCGAGCGCTTGCATTGTAAAAACGTTCGAGATAAATGTTTCCGTCGTTGTAGCAGAGAGAAAAAAAATCATAGCGATAATAAGCCGAGTAGCGTGTGATATAACATCGCAGAAAGAAAAAACACGCAGTATGTCTCTTCCGTGTACTCCATTATTCCTGTCACTATATGTACTTCAACTACTTTGTTCCTTAACACACTATCACATAACTCCAGACTCACCCCCGATAACCCCTCACCCCTTCAGCTACAACTACGTAATCTTCGAGCATAACGCAGAGAGGTGAAAGATTATGAGAGCCGCGGAGAGGGCGAGAGCGGCAGCGGCATATCGCGCGACGAGAGAAGAGAACAGCTGCCAAGAGACACGGGCTGCCATGCCAACGACGGCGAGCTTTAGCATCGTCGTCGTCGTCTAGTCGAAGCCCAAATCCCAAATTAAATGCGTAGGTATAACGGCCGGGACGAAAATAACGCGCGCGCGTCCTCGCGGCCAAAGCACTCGCGGAAGAGACAGGAGAAGGAGACGACGACGACAATGTTGCTGCTATACTGCTGCTGGTGGGGACGGGGGGGGGGGGGGGGGGGGAATTTGAGGAGCTGAGGTGATGCAGGAGAGATTCTTTAGTGAGAAGGGGGGAAGGGTGGGTACGTGGGAATGGAATTGGAAGTAGCGCGGAAGAGGTATGTGGAGGTTGAAACTGTGTAGGAGATTTTTTTTAAGGTATGAGGTAATGCGTTGAGTAATGAATTGTGAGTGTGGTAGTAGTGGGAGAAGCGAATTTTTCTATGAGTAAGGAAAGATTTTTATAGGGCAGGTGTTTTTACATGTTTTTTTTTAAATTATTTGGGAAAAATGGACAGAAATCATAGGCCAGAATGGTATATGAAAAGTAGTAGTACTCAGTTTTCATGAGGTGATAACGGTAATGACGTTATGGCAGCGGTTTTGAATAACAATTTCATAAATATAATGTTTATTCATAACGCTTCGAATACATATTATGCAAATTAATATCTTGCGCAATGAATAAGCTCCAAATTCATTCACTTTTACATGCCCAACCCAACCTCGTCGTAAAAGACACCATCTTCTTCAACTCGTCGCACATAAAAACTTTATACACCCCAACTCTGCCTTTTCTCAATCCTCGAATCTCCGTTCTCTCTCTCTCTCTCTTTCTCTTTACTCTTTGCACCCGCGCACAGCCATTTAAATTACGAAATATCGAGTTCTCGCGGCAGTGCGCGGAATTGCAATCCCTTTACT
Source organism: Torymus aiolomorphi (assembly GCA_036365515.1). Taxonomy (NCBI): domain Eukaryota; kingdom Metazoa; phylum Arthropoda; class Insecta; order Hymenoptera; family Torymidae; genus Torymus; species Torymus aiolomorphi. The sequence continues at coordinate 255,444,412 of CM070873.1, read as the reverse complement.
CTCTCTGGGCCGTCCGAAATCTCTAGCGCGCTGCCGCGATGGCCCCGGGATATCGCCGCCGCAGCCGCGAAGACGAAATTGGAGTTTGTCTCGAGTGAATTGGTTGGCCTCCAAAAAACTTTTTCCGCGCTTCCTCTCTCTCTTTCTCGTTTCCTCGCGCGCGCGTTCTCATTGTCGGGGCTAAATGAAGCGCGCCGAGTGCGGGATATGCACCTCGGGGGCCGGCGGTGTGTTAAGATACGAGGAGGAAGAAGCTTGTCGTCCAATTTTTGATTAAGTTTTTTGTAGACTCTGGGTCAAAGACGTTTAGTGTTATGTGTTATTGTTTCGGTACGTTTAAATTGTTTTGTCGAATTGTTGTTTTATTAATTTACTTACGAAATACAACGTAATGGTAAAAATATTTGAATATATGCTTCTTTTTTTTAGTTCTTTAATTTTGTCAAAATTACCCAGGACTGACTGCTATAAAAATGTAAAGTTATATATTTTCATTTAGTTATACAAATGTAAACACAATCATAAAAATTTAAACATACTTTCCGACTAAACATTAATAAGAAAAATATTACACAAATTTTATAAAAAAACACCTTTTATATATTGATGACTTTAAAAGTAGATATATCGCGTGCTCACCACTCTTAAACTCAGATATAATGTTTTAAAAAATTAAATTCCTTCAGCCCACTACACGAAATGATTCTCAAAAGAGCCTACCATAAATAAAAGAAAACGCTACATTACAGAATACATTCATTTATTAAAGTCATACGTATCGATAAAAAATGTACCGAAAAATCCTCCCATCTATCTTAATCCTAAATAAACTTTTCAGCCATCACAAAGTGCGCCTCTCGCTCCCCTTTCAGCGCGCACGAAAATTAACGAAATTTTTTTTTCCGTAAATTTCACCCTTTCTCGCGCGTTCGTGTTTTTTTTCCACTCTAGCGATTCCGAATGAATGAAGGGTATAGTGGGAAGGGGGAGAAAAGCCCGAAAACAAAAAGCCCGCCGAATGCGATTGCGTAAAGTGAAAATAATTCAATTCAGCGTTAGCGCGCGCGAGAAAAAAATGATCCTCCGCCGTTGCTGTGTGTGTATATATATATATATGTATATACACAGGAGAGCGAGTTTTATTGAAATTTCGTGCATCGTCGCATAATCGTCGGCTGGCTATTTCGCGAATTCTTTGCGCGTCAGAGTGTGCGAAATTCGGGTTATTATCAGCGAATGAGATTTTTCACGTGTTTTACAAGCTCCCAAGTTTCGTTTCGCACAATCTCGCACAAAAAAAATACAACATTCACCACAAATCCCCTATAACATTAAAACAAAATCACCCCCTCCCCCACTCAGACTGCGCTCTTCGTCCCCTTACGAAACAAATTTTTCTTACACCCAGCAGAATCATTCGTCTCCTCCCTCCCTCTCTTCCTCCCTCTCTTCGATCGCGAGAAAGCGAAAAGTCACGTTCCATCAAATTCAAAGCAGCCGAGATTTTCTTTGAAAAGCTCCTCTCTCTCTCCGCCTGCAGCCAGTCTCTCATACAGTTGCCAAACCGTCGACAGCGGCGGCGGCGTCCTTGAGCTCGCGAGCTCGCGCGCGCGCGTAGAAAATCTGCTGAGCGCTAGAGGCGTGGCGACGGCGACGGCTTGTGCTCTCGCTAAATTTGAAACTCTTTAATGCTGCTCTTTTTACGACTCCTTCAATTATTTAATTATTCTCGCGCGCGGTGTCGTGTGATGTATATAGAGGGTTAAATAGAGCGCTACTGCTGGCTCTCTCGCGGAAGTCTTTTGTAGAGCGCGGACTGGGCGAGGCGTGGTAGCGTTAAAGGTTGACGTACGTGGAAATGGTATATTGATGAATTTTTCGAAAGTGAGGAACGTAATGTTTTTTTCTCCTTTTGTATAATGGTTCTTTCGAAGTAACGAGATTATTTTTAAAATTGAAACGTATATATATACTGCGTTGCGTAAGCTCATGGATTGCTTTTGTGCATTTTTGCGTTTAAAGTCTGCAAACGACTATATAAATGTTTAATTTTTTCGTTTTAGCAATTTAACTCCGATTAAAGAATCCTCACTATTTGTAAATATTATAGTATATTATGTAACAAGGGACTAAAGTCGCAGATTATTCCCGCGGGTGAGTTCACTGCCCGAGCGAGCGTAGTGATACGAGGGCAGTGATCACCCAAGGGAATGATCGACGTTAGTCCCGTGTTACATATAGTACTTTATTCCCATCGCCATTGTGGCCACTTCATAGATTTGAAAAATTATTTTGTATGTGTTATAATTTTATTAGTTTTACCCCAATTCACCATAAACGTAAAAAATTAGATTAAAAAATCCCGCATTATGCGAGAATAAAGTAAAAGAGGGAATCAGACGCCACTTTTGCCCCGCTTTTCAGGCTATAAAATGGCCCTTATAGTATCGATGAGAATAAAAGATTTTGTATACCGATAAATTCTCGTTTATATATTTTTCTCGTTTACTTTACAACCAAAACCTTTCATTTCTCCATCCCCCATCGTATTATACCACCTGAAAATATTATCCAACTTAACGTGGCAAAGCGCAAATAGATTTAAAACTTCGCTTCCACGGTACAACCAGCTCATCGCCACGCGAAAAATTCCTTTGAAATTACCCCCGCCGGCAAAAAAATAACGCCCGGACAGCAAACTCCCGCCTCTCCTATCTCGTTGTTTCCCCGAGCTTCCGGAACTCGGACCCCGCTCTTACTTTCACACACAGACACACACACACACACACACACACACACACACACACACATACACACACAAACACACACACACACACACACACACACACACACATACACACACGCGCGCACACACACACACGCGCACACACGCGCGCGCACACACACACACACACGCACACACACACACACACACATATATATAAGCGCGTGTGTATAATATGGAAGCATGCGTGCATGCATGCATGCGCGGCACGTATAAACTTGTAACAGAATTTCGCGGCTTGTTGATCAAAGACTGCTAATTCCGCGTCGGCGGGCTCTGCGCGAGTCTCGTCGCGGCAGCGGCGGCGCGCTTTGTGTACAGTATATAGTCGTAAACCGAGCGAATGTGAGGTTGCGATCGAATAATATTGGGTGGAATCGGTTGGCTCCTAGTGAATAAACACGGGAGGAGAAAAGAATCTTTGACGGGCGCGCGCGCGCGTGTGTGTATGTGCTGTGGGCAATAAACTCGTTGTGCAAACACGCGAGAGGCAGTGGTGGTAGTAGTTAAACGTGGCTGTTTTAATTGAACCGAATGATTAAACGATGAGTGATTTTGATATGAGATAATATTCCACAAACTGCGTTATTACGATTTACTTTAAGACGAATCGATAAATTATTTTTAGATCATCTTGTTCCTTGCGTCATGTCAAAATTATAGCTAAATATCGAAGCGATTGCTATACGTAAAATTGACAGTTTATAACTCCAGCTAATAATACGTCCACTCTGTGTACCCGCATAGGAAACCATTACGTTGTACAGAATCAGTATATGCACACAGAGAACCCATAACGTTCGACACTCGCCACATCCGCGGAAAATTCACAATCACCTCGTGTATACACCCGCGCACCATAACCGTTCAAACCCACACACGCATACACATATCACACCTCGCAGCTCCGGAAAAATTCCGATTGAATATTCGAGGCTGCGCGGAATATCGCTCGCTAACGCATACACGTCACTCACTGCGGCCCGTCTGTTTATACCCGCGCGCCGTTTAGACTCAGCCGCGTAAATATTTTAACCCGTTAGTACAAGACAAGGCGTATACATACATACATACATATATATATACACACACACACACACACACACACGGAAATAAGCCTCACACGTGCAAAGAGAGAGAGAGAGAAGATCGCAAACTCTCTCTACGAAAAACATCGTTATCCCTGAACATTTTCAAGGCGTAGGGGAAGGAATTAACGGCGCCGTGGGACGGTTTTTCCGGGCCATCAAGCGCTGGCTTTTTACAGCGCGCGATTTATGAAGGCATACGCGCGCGCAATTGCTATACGAGTACAAGACTACTCGTATCGTTTCGAGCGAAGACGAGGGAGGGGAACGGAGAAGATGATAAAAAGCGAACGAGAGGGAGACGGAGGATAGTATTATGTACGTATGCGCGCGTGGAATTATCATAAAACGAGGGTGAGGAGAGTTTTTACGCGTGTGGCCTTGCGCGGGTTTAGCTTTCTTCGAGTGAAACGAATGGGCGAACGAACGGATTATACCTATCGGGGGAGGGAGGGAATTGGTTCTAATGGCGAAGTTTTCTTCGGGGACTTGACCGCTTTGAGCATACACTGTGGGCCAAGTCCCTTCCCACACTGTAACGGTGGGTCTAAAAAAAGGACGTCGAGGGGGCTGGCTCTCTCTCTCTCTCTCTCTCTCTCTCTCTCTCTCTCTCTCTCTCTCTCTCTCTCTCTCTCTCTCTCTCTCTCTCTCTCTCTCTCTCTCTCTCTCTCTCTCTCTCTCTCTCTCTCTCTCTCTCTCTCTCTCTCTCTCTCTCTCTCTCTCTCTCTCTCTCTCTCTCTCTCTCTCTCTCTCTCTCTCTCTCTCTCTCTCTCTCTCTCTCTATTCATGCATGCATGCATGCGCGGTCGCAAAAACTTTCGGCCTAGCTAGTGTATGGAACGAGCGGCTTCCGCGAAAAAAATTGCACGGACGGCCGTAAAAAAGGCGACCCGAGCCTGACGAGTTCATTCAAACGCTCGCGGCCATTTCGCCGCGGGCTTAATGAGGTCCGAGGGTTAGCTGACCCCAAAGAAACATCTCTGCGAGCCGGAAATTTAGAGCTCGTTGTATCAGGGATCATCCACGGGTTGTAACGTTAGCCGCATGCGTGAATTTGAAACGTATATTACGAGAGCCTCGCTCTACTGTCAAATCATATTTCACGCGTGTTTAGTATTCTATTTACACACACGCGCACGAGAGAAAGAGAGCGATATCTGACCTTTGCGATATGTAAGTTAAAGACTCTTGCCTCCATGGCGGCGCCTGAAGTATAGAGAACGCACTGCTGCTGTTGCTGCGTTGCCAAAAGAAATGAATTTTCATTGCTCTGTTTTCCAAACGCCTGAGTGGTTTGAGAGAGCGAAGAATTAACAAATTATCGTCGTGCGCTACTTTTGTATTCAAAAACCAAAGAAACTATAATACACGTAGTAATATGTTACGCAACATTATATTAAAAACTATATTCACCATTTTTTCGCGCATATCGTATACTAACCTGCGATGTTTCTCGTTTCAGGAAAAAGTCTCTCGCGCAGCGCAGCCCGCAACCCCACGACCCACATGTCGTACAAGTGAGGCGCGCGGTGAGGAGCGTCGTCGTGATCCACTCGGTGTGCACCACCAGCGACGAGCCTTCGTTCTCTCATGAAATGCAGTAGACACGTGGATCAGAGGTAAGCAACTATCCCCCTACCCAAAAAGCCCCTACATTAATTTAAAAAAAAAAACAGCTACCACCACCACCCCCTTATTTTTCGCATCGCGAGAAGTTTTGGCACTTTGCGCGCGAACGCGTTAGCTCGCATTGATTTTGAGACACTGCCAGGGAGTAGTTTCAATATATATCCGAAAATGCGCGTACACGAACCTCTCTCTTCCCGCTAATTATTGTGTGTGTGTGTGTGTGCGTGCGTGTGTGTGTGTGTGTGTATGTGTGTGTGTGTGTGTGTGTGTGTGTGTGTGTGTGTGTGTGTCGACCTCGCGCTGAAAACCAAAATCCCCGCGAAGGAAGAGGATCAGCAGTACGTGCGTGCTACCCCCTGCGAAGATAGTAGTGTGTATACGTGGGTATAGCTAGCAGAGAACAGCCATTAATCAAGCGCGGCGGTGTGGCGGCAGCGTCTCTGACCCCCTCCAGCGACGACGACGGCGGTGCGGTGGTGGTTTCTGTGCGATGCGAGTTGCATGCGAAGGAGTGGTGTATGAAAATGGGGTAAGGCGGTTGGCGGAAAAGTGCGAAAGGAGGGGGTGTTATAGGTTCGATAATGGGTAGGTGGATGGAGACAATGGGAGTGTATGGTGTAAGGGATTAAAGTTCACTGGTCGTATGGTACTGTTGATTGGCTTATTTTTCATTTGAAAATATTTGGATCTTTAGCACATGATATAATTAGGTAACTTGGGGGTAATTTGGCCATCTAAAGCAGAATATTTTGTTTCTGCTAATGTAAACGCGTTGGGAAAAAATTTTTATACTAAATATACCACTAACCAAGAAAAAAATTGGAATGCCTCAAATGTGATATTGGCTTTGTAGGATGCAAAAGTGTAAAATGTGCGTTTTGGTTAAATTAGGTGACACGTTACCTAATTCGGCCGATATTGAAAAAATAGTACAAGGAAACTCATAAACTTTAAAATGAATAAAATTTATGTTTTTAAATATATAAAAACTTTATTTAATTATTAACTTCTATCAATAAGTATAAAGGAGATAAAGGATTTTTTTTTTCATTATAATGTATTCTATAAATGATTTTGGAATTCTACATGGGAGTTTGCCGTAGACTAAACAAAAAATTCATTTTGATCAATGAAATTGATTATTACTAATCATATTTTTAAAGTTTCTTTTCACAAAAGGGACACATAAATGACTGTGAAAGTAGTACGAATTTCACACCTTCTCATATTTATTGGATCACATATCTTCTTTATAGATTGGCCAAATTAGGTGAATTATTGACGCGAAAGTATTTTGCTTCTATAAATTACCAAAAAAATTATTAATATTACTTCTATACTAATTTCAAGGAAAAAATCTCAACTTTCTGCCCTTATTACTTTCAATTGGGTTTTTTAACTTATATATTTCGACTATAAACTAAATACTTGCTTTTTTGACTCGCTGAAATTTGATAATAGAAACTTACATAAAAATGTGGTGATCATTCTCAAACAATTAAAAACGATTTATAAGGTATGTTTTTCATATTTGGAAGCTGGCGAAATTGGTTATTTAAGCTTTCGGATAAGTGAAGGTAGCGAACTAGAATAACGGCCGAATTAGCTCAGTGGCCGAATTATCCCGAGTTGCCTATATTTAATCTATAAAATGATTACGAAAAAGACGGAAAACTGCTATTTTGCAGTAAAAAGTCCATTACCTTTGATAACGAAATCCCCGTTGTAACCAGATAACGCTCTTCCATTGTTCATAAATCGCATAATACCACTCCCTCGCTCTAAAAGCTTTACCCGAATTTCGAAAATCCTAAAATTTCAGTAGAAAACCCATTTAATGATTTTCCCCGGCGCACGAAATTAACTTTTCGCCGTTATATATTTTCACAGTTAAAAATAATACTTTCGGCGAACCGAATTACAATACTTCCCGCATTTTCATCGTCAATTCGCACATAGCCAATTAAAACCACACACACACGCGCACACAGCGTCGATCCTAATTACCACATCCAGCGCTGCGCGCTTCCCCCATTGACTCTCTCTCTCTCTCTCACGCTCGCTCGCTCAGCAGTATAAGCAGCACACTTCACGGCGAAAAATTCAAAGCCGCCCCGAGCAAAAGCCAAGCAGCAATTTATAAAGATAACGCACCGAGCGCGCCGCTCAAAAGAAAAAGCTGCTGCTGCTGCTGCAGCGCGCGAGAATCTTCTAGAAGACCAACGATAATTAAGTAATTTTTCCAGAGGTCAGGGGTTACGCTAAGCCATTCAAAGACGCCGAGAGGGAAAAAGGCAAGAGGCAGAGAGAGACAGAGAGAGAGACATCGGTGTCAGCCACTCTTCTCTCCCTCTTTCATTTTCATTTCAGCCCGCGGCGGGTGGCTTCTCGCGGGGCATGCGCCAATTTCGCGCGCCTCTCTCGCACACACAAACTCTTTGTTTCCCTTCCCTTCGGCCCCCTCTACCTCTTTATATACACACAGACGGGCCTCCGGGTTTTCTATTTTCCTTTCTCTCTCTCTCCCTCTCTCGCCATTCATCTTTGCCCTCTCTCTCTCTCTCTTGCGCCCCCGCGCGTCATCTCGCGATCCGCGACGTCGCGTCTCCTAACTCCTCCAATTTCGCGCGAAGCTTTTGCATGTTGGGAGAGAGAGGCTGCCGCCATGTATATAAAGGTATGTGCGCGCACGGCCCGGGTGCACGTGAATTTACGAAGGAACGTCGGGGCACGCGACAGGGCAATTTTTCTCTCGCATCTGCGCCCGAGCGAGCAAGCAAGTGTTGCTTTTTTGGGGCGAAGGGGACGGAGGATGGAAGTAAGAGGGTCGCGAAGAGAGGGAGAGGGAGGTGGTGAATAGGAAAAGGTGCAGGCTGGAGGACGGGGGATAGGTCAACGGGTGATGAGAGCGAAATAGGGTAGTTGCGTCCAGGCTGTGTGTATGTGGGTGCGCCTGTCCTGATTTTGGGAAAATTCGGGGGACCCGTGGAAGTAGAAAAGCTCGGTCTTTAAAAGTGGACAGTTTTGAATATTGTATGAGGGTGGATGAAAAGACAATTTTTTTACGTAGAAAGAAAAGGATGATGAATAATTTAAGCGCATCGCTTGTAGAGGTGTAATTGAAATATTGTAAAGAGAAAGTTGAACGAGGGAAAATTTTTCGACATTGTACATTAAACATTCAAAAGGTTCGGGTGATAGCTAATGGAAGTTTCATGAGATTATGTCTGGTTATTTAAAGGCGTACAATTTTATAAGAGTAACATAATCGATTCATCGATGCTGCATTATATATTTCTTAAATTTTGTTTCAAACTCATTTTATACATAATTACAATTTGTTTGAGAAAAAAATTATATATAGGTTATACTAACGTTACTTGTTTTACTTCGTATAACTTTCTCTGCCACCGTACACATTTTTAAAAACATTACAGCGCACGTAGAAATCCTTCCCTTACTACTCTCTTTAAAAAAATGGTGACGGAAATGTGAAGCCGAAATAAAACCTTTGCGATTGGCCAAGTCCGCTTAAAAGGAGCCCGTGATTGGTCGACGATGACATTAGCTTTTCGCTTAAGGTCTTAGCTATGATTGGTCCAAATAAAATCCACAAAGTTTGGAATTATGAAATATTCAAACTAAAAATATAAGTCATAAATAGTATTAATGGCTTGAAATTTGGTTTTGTATAACAAAAAAGTATTAAAATCGTATCTATAGTTAACAATGAAGGACTATGAATACTGTTCTGATAAGTTAAATTTCTAACCACCAAATTTTCGTATTGTAAGAATAAACTAAAATAAATACAATCCAAGTTTCAATAAAAAATATTGGATAAATTTGCCGACGTTAAAAAGAAAAATAAATTTCAAATTCATAATATTTCAATATTAATTGTACAAGTATAATCAAGGTAAAGGAAGGGCGCGCGCAGTGCGCCTGAACTTGCTAGTAACACAAAATTCACCATGCACTCCAACACCTTTGGAAAATGCAGCACCACTCCACATAAGGAATTTCAAAAATCAAATTAACCCGTGAGCAACACTTTGTAACAGGAACATAGCATCCGCTTAACTCCCTCACACTCTGCAACGTTTGTCCTACAGATTAAAAATATACACTTCGCCTTACACGTGCTGTAAATTAAACATTGTACACGCGCTCGGTACAGGTTAGACGATGGAACGCGGTACTCTCACACTCTCGCGCGACTTGTTATACAACTTAGTTGAGAAGTGTCGGGAAGTATAAGTTCTCTCTCGCTCGCTCGCTCACTGCACACCGCGCGTCTCGATTTACTTGCGACAGCGGCGACGCTGCGCTGCTCGCGAGTTCGTTTACTTTGTCGCTGTGCGCGCACCGCACCGAGAGAGAGAGAAAAATTCGAGATCGAAGTTGAGTTTGCGGTCGAGGTATACGTTTTGTAATGGAAGAGGACTCCCGCCACCTTTTGTATCGGTGCTGGAAACGGTTAAAGTTTTCGTATATAAGAGTGTATATATAGTTGAATGGAGGTTTTTAATTACTTCCAGAGTGAGGAGAGAGAGAGAGAGGGAGGAATAGCAATTGCAGAGGTGTTGATGAATGCGCAGAGAACTTTCGGGCGGAATGTTTTTGTGTGTGTGATTCGCGTATGGTCGTGTGCTGCCGGTGGAAAGTTGGATTATGAGGTAACGAGGAATTCAAAAGAGATTTGCGACGGCGCATCAAAGTTTATAATGGGACTGTATAAGGAGAGAACTACGGGCGAAGAAAGTTTCGCAACGCTCGCGGGGTGGATTTTAAAATGATACGTTTCGCGATAGCAAACAGACGTTGATTTAATTAGGTCTACCCGGGGGTATGAATATCATCCGAAATATATAACCTACAACCGTCGAGTCCCATCACCCTACATTATCTAAAATTAATATTCTACAATTCTCTCGCTCATCCCAACCCATAAACCGTCATTCCGCTTTACCGCGTGCTCCATTATACAAAAAAAAAAGACTCAGCTCCCCTGCCCCTCTCTCTTCGCACGATATCATTCCGAGCAGAACCGAAAGCATCGAGGTCAAGATTAATTATTCGCATCGTCGAAAGCTTTTAGCTGCGAAACGCGCAATGGAAAATAAAAAGGCTTGTTTCGATCAGCGGGAATTCAATACCGCTGAATGGGCTTTTTTCAGCGGCGACGACGCCGCCGGTGTGGTCTAGTGAGAGAGAGAGAGAGAGAGAGAGAGAGAGAGAGAGAGAGAGAGAGAGAGAGAGAGAGAGAGAGAGAGAGAGAGAGGTGGGAAGAGGGTGGGCGGCAAAGAAACCATTCAATTTTTTTTTCTTTCAGCCATTTAAATCGACCGGATTAATTTCGTTCTGCCGACTCGCACGTGCGTACGGGAAAGGTTGTCCTTCCCGCGGATGTTTCGTCAAATGGATGTACTAAGATTGTCGTCACTTTGATGGGGATTTTTGTTTATTTCGTCGCCGAATTGTGTTTTATAGTTATATTCCTAAATTATTCCCTACAATTCCAAATAGTCCGTATTTTATTACCGCTGTTCTTACCTTACTAAACTTAAAAATAATTATCACGAACAAGGAATTCGAAAGATGATCTAATACCATACCATTCCAGCAACGAATAAAAATCAGACGTACCCTGGTAGAAATTTGTCTATTACGAAATGGTCAGAAAGTCAGTAAATAGCTAGAATAAATTGCTAGTTAATGGCCATGTTGAAACGCTTTTTTGTGATTAGGGGAATGGACTTCAACGAACGAGTTATTGTTTAAAAATTGATATATTTTAAACCAACGTTTCGAGGGTTATTTTACCCTCCTCTTCAGGGCTATAATTAAAAGAAAAATTGTCATACAATCGAATGTAAACGACGAGAACATAATCTTAAAATGTAAAAAACAAATACCTTATGCTATCAAATTTTAACGCATAATAACGTCGTTAAAGTCAATCGCTATTGTAGTTGTTAAACAAATTTTTTCCCTAACGCTTTTTTCCCTATTATTCGCCCATTTAATAGATTGGACATAGAATGGCATAACCTCAAAATATTCAATTTAAATTTACTCATAGACGTGACGTTACATTTAAGAGCATTCAATAGTAATAGATAGCTTACTAAAATGTAAACAATAAACGCAGACTAAAAAATCATTTACAGGACTCCTTTCTTAGATATTAACTGAAACCCATATTTTTCTATTAGATTCTATCTCACTCCTCGTTATAAGAACAAGCCTTCTACTAGCCATTTTCTAACTAAAAAAAACTGACCAACAGTTTTAATACCTTTGAAACAGTTAAGAACAAGCTTGTGTAAATCTTTAAAAAAAGTCTTTCTATTATCAATCTATTAAATGGTCGAATAATGTTGGAAAAATCGTTTCATCGATAGATAGAAATATCCAAGAAAAGTGGCTAGTTTTTGACTATACCCTACTAAAACTAGCTATTTATTAGGCAAATAATGAAGTCAGTTTCCATCAGGGTATTGAATAATGCGTACGCGTGCGCGTGTATTCGCTTATGGCGCTTGCGTCATCCGCAAAAGAAGAACCTCTTGAAATATTAACAGCAGCGATGTCCTCAAGCACGTACTACTCTCTGATCACTTATCCATAACCATAAAAACCCTCCATTAATTATTCCCGGCATATAACCCTCAAAATTTACCAAATTCAATTAATTAAACATCGACTCGCCGTCGTCGGCAGGCCGGCGCGCACATCCCCTTCGCGTCTAAAAAAAGACACCACGCTTCTCCTCTCGCAAAGCTCTCAATTCCTCCGCGGCGGCCTTATACACATGCGGCGTTCACTCCCGTGGGAGAGAGAGGAATTTGAAATTCATGAGCGCCGCGGAAGGGATTTCCCGCGCCGAGAAACGCACACACGTGTACTCCTCCTCTGTGATTGATGATTCGCCCTCGCGGTTTTTTTTTTTTTTTTTGCTTCAGCCGTGGCGTGGCTCGCGTTTACACAACTGCCGCGGTGCCGATTAGCGCGAGCTAGAGGAGGCGGTAACTCACGCGCGGCGGGAAGGTTTTGATGAAATCGAAGGAATTTCGCGCGCGGATGGATCGATGATTAATGGTGCTGAGGTCGAGGCACGTGTGTTTGTTCTCCTGGAAGGTGCGACAAGTGGCAAGGGGTTGCGGCTGAGAGGAAGTTATGAATGGAGAGGTGACGAGGGTAGTAGCTGCGCGGTTGTAGATTCGACAATCTTCGATAATCCGAGCTTTCAGATACGCGATACATCGGATTCTAAAATTAGGTAAAACTGCGGTTAGCGTAACAGTTTAGTAGTAGTAGTAGTAGGAGGCACGTGTAGCGTGAATTTACTCCAGATGCGCGCGAGCGTGAACAGCTGATTGATTTATTCGGGCTTCCGAGACTCTCGTGCGTGGCGAGATGCCGCCGGCGTTTAGACAAATATTTTCGAGCGGTCGGGAATTCCGGGTTGAGTAATTGGCGATGATGATGGTGGTGCGTGTGATGGCTCTGCGACGACTCTTCGCGTGAAATGTTACAGTCGGCACGCGTCTGAGTTATATTGGACGTTTGGGGATCGTAAGAAATTTAATTTGAGGGAACGGTGATGGTATGTTAGCGGGGAATCGTGCGAGATAATATTGAACGAAGGCTGCAGAATACAGGTGTTGTAATCTATGACTAGTAACAAGTATAAAATTTAAAAAACTTGTATGTTATGTTAGATAGCATGTATTCTTGATTTATTTTGCTGTTTATTCAGAGAATCAAAACCTGCATTTACATCTGTTACCACGAAACGTCACAAAATCCTTGCATTCACGCCTGTTACGAAACATCTTATGCATATTTTACGAGTTATTCATGTACACTTTCTGCACCGATCTGCAGATTCTCTCTCTCTTTTCACTCTCCAACATGAATTTGTGCCATCTTCCAGACAACTCAAACAACAAAACTACATCTGCAGTTGTTCATACCTCGAATACCTCAACAAAATCGCTCTCCCTCCACACACATACCCACACTTATACACCCGACCTCAAACCAACCCAAATACCACAGCAACCTCTCCTTCGTGTATACCTTTTGTCTCGCAGATCTCTCTTTCGCCCTCCCCACACTGCGCGGCGGACGACTAATCCTCTGTCGCTCTGAATTTCCCTCGCGGAAGCGAAAAATAATTAAATGGACCCAGAATCGAGGTGACTCGTCGTCGCGCTTCGCGCAATTCAAAGGTTTTTAAGCTGATGAGGGGGAAGAAAGCGCTTCATTATTCTGAGTGTGCGGAAAATCATCTCTCGCAGAGAATATGCGCTTTGAGTAGTGCGACTCGGCGATGCTTGATGCCTGCGACGGTATATATAGTATGCTGTGCAGAATGCGGTTAAGGTGGAATAAGTGGTACCGTGAAAATTGTTTCTCCGGAGTGGGTGCAAATGTTGATCTTTTTTTATTTTTGTAGAAATTTAGCAAATGTTTGCCGTTATAGTTTCGTATAAGTTTGTATGAGAGTAGGCTTCAATTACAAAACTGTATAACATCGCTTAATTCATTCGAATGGACTATGTCAGTAGAGAGAGAGAGGGCAGGGAACAATCTATAGTCCGGGGCACTCGAACTGAACAACAACTCTTCCTGGTTAATCGATCATCCAAGCCCTTCACCATCTCGCTCGTAGCTCCAAGTATATCTTCTACACCGTCCATCGTGCTCCTCCTTCCGTTGCGCACTCATCCTCTGTATCCGCTTAATCCCTCTCCCGAGTCGCCGCCAACCACCAGACCAAGTCCAAAAATAAAAAGACGAACGGCGGTCGTCTTCGATCCTCCTTATCTACAGCCCCACGTGGCACGTACGCTCACGTGCTCTTTTCTGCGCCCTTTCAAATAATCATCGCTCTAATTATAAAACGCCTCTTCGGCATATACGTCAATGCTCTCTCCATTTCCACAGCTTATATACATATACTAGCATGTATGTATATAAATAAGTTTCGGTCCGCGGTCCGTCGATTCCGCACAAAGCCTCTGCCCAGTATATGAGGCGGAGTCGTCCTAATCCCATATCCGGCCCTGTTGTGCCACGTGTGCCAGGCCGTGTGTACCTATACAATGCACTGGCTGTTGTGTTCTGCTGCTGCAAGCTTTGGAGTGTATATACACGGACACGCGTCACGCAGAGATAAGGCCGACAGCGCTGTGCGCTGTGGGATAATTTATTAAATTTTGGATTATGAGATGTAGGGTACAAAGGGGGGATTGCAGATGTGAGGACTGGAGGGGAGAAAGGTTTTTTAAGGTGGGATGAGATGATTTGATTTGTTGAAAGGTGTGGTGGCAGGGGGAGGGGTGAAGAAGTAAATGAGGGCTTTGAGTTGTTGCATGAATAAAAAGATGTTTAAAGTTGAAGGAGATGTTATGTTTACATCGATTTTTTTTTCAACTTATTGGAGAGATAACATTACTGGTAGAAAATTAACGATATTTTATAGTTGATGTATTAATGAATTGTAAGCATTTTTAAGAAAAATCAATATGTAACAATGTCACAATATACGAATATACAAGTATTGTCAAATGTAAATGCCAAAATTAACTTTGAATCGGTACATAATTATCAAATAACAGCCGAATATTGTTCTTAACCACAAAGTTAACTATAAACTAGGTAATTTATGGTTAACATTTCTACGAGAGACGTAGATTTGTTATAAACAGACAACCATATTGCAAATCGGAACGGTTGCACCATTTTGTTCATAAAGTTCTTCTGTAGCAAAAGAGTCAATTCCTTTTTCGTGAAATCATAAAGGTCTTACGAGATTGCATCTGAAAATCTTGTTTTACTATGGTGCAATGAGTATGCTGGTTCTAAATTTTAGAGTTGTGTCCGGCTATAAAGGTAGTTTACGTTATACCTAGTGCTGCTACGGATTTTAGAACGACCACAAAAGACGAACTAGATTGGCAATCTAAATAATCATAAAACCGACAGGCAACAATCTACGGCACGTTAATACGTCGATCGCAATCTACTTCTGGAGCTTCGCCATGAAAACAAATACCTTGTCTAACCATAACTTCAGAACCACCTTCCTAGATCATTACATCCACCACAATAGACATTCCGCGAAACCTTAAAAAAAAACATCAAAAAGATTCCAGCCTCGTGGGAAATTCGAAGAAAATAATATCGGCGGCGCAAGTTTCAGGGGCGAAAAAATAGATTGACGACAACAGAGCCATAGTCTTGATGGCCGTTTGCTCGCGAGAACTTCTCGAGGAAGAGAGGGCGGTAATCTCGTTCGAAAAGCTTTTGTTCGATTTAATTTTCAACTCTATCGATGTGGCGCCAAATTCGAGAGATTTTAGTCCGTAACTACTTGTTCCCACGGAGAGAAGGAGGTGGGGTGGGGCAAACTTCGGAAACAACAAGCCCGTCGTAAGTAGATTATATCCGGAGATCGGTTAGACTGCATATATTTAAGGGCTTAAGCCTCAATTTCCTCTTACGCGGCGCCGGCACTTAAGAGTAATTCAATCGAAAGTAATTGGCGCGCGTTTTATCTTTTGTGGCGGGGAAGTGAGTGGTACGTGTATATTGGAGTTTTGAAAGTTTAGCGGCTATTATTTATATAGGTGCAGGGTATTCATTTTTTCATTGACGCGCGAAAAAAGTTTCGTACGGCATAGTTGATCTCTCTCTCTCTCTCTCGGAGTTCCGATGTTGTACGGTTTGGATAGGCACAGTTTTTCGTAATATTTGTCGCTGCTCGTTCGCGAGGTTGAGAGCGAAAGTTTCGCGCGATCGATTCACCGATTATTAGAGGCGATCTGTTAAGCGTTTAAATGGCACTTCCGTGGCACTTATTGCTCCAAATAATAAAATCCTTATACTTTATAGGTTTATCCGGGGTTTTTAAATGCCCGGAAAACACGAACAGAAAAAAGCTTTCTATTTTAGAGCCAGCTTATATCTTCGAGCATTGTTGCAGCAAATCGACCATTTTCCCCCTAAAAATGATTCAATTTTCACTATACTTTACTTGCTTTTTGCAAATGCCTTTTTCCATTCCACGATTCCACGTCTCTTTAAAGTTTGTCCATTTTCTATTTCAAAGCCTTATTGTTATACTATCATAGTTGAACAGTACCAATATAATCTAACATAATCATAACTCTCTTCTTTCATCTACCACTAATCGAAAAAAAAAACTCTCTTTAAACCTCAAACAATCACACCTCACACCCGACCCAACCTCCCTTGCTCACCCTCTGATCCATGGCTTATTACATCCGCGCTTACGCGTGCCTTTAAAGCGGTCGCACGCGCGTGGATGCAGCTGGAGCAGCGGACTCTCCCTTTAAACCCCTGCGTCGGCGGGCCGATAAACCGGCGGCGGCGGCGCAAGTGCAATTGGGTCGGACATGCGCGCACACGCTATACAGAGCAGACGGAATGGCATCGTCGACATATTGCCCTTGCCGGCCGCCTTTTTTCGAGTGCGGTGTCTTCGATTTCGAAGTGCGTATGAAAACTTCGCGCTTGGCACGGATATGTCCTTTGGTTTTTTCGGAGATGAAGTGAGGTCGAAAAAATTTGGAAATCGGATTGGCTGTAAAGAACAAGCTTTCTGGGGTAGAGACGGGATTTTACGTCTGAGGAGTGTTTTATAAAATATTTTAAATTGTTTGTTTTTTTAGTGGTATGAGAGTATTAGGAGCATTTTTCGACAGTGAGGGAAATTTTTATTTAAAAAAAAAAAATTATTTTCTCACATTTTATAAAAGGACACACGCGCGCTTGAAGAGGAAAAATGCTGTACTGCAACTATATGCTTTTTATGACAATACGCGCGCGAACGAGCGAGAGAGAAAAAGAGACAGAGAGAGAGACTCTGACAATCTCAGCGTAACATCTTTCAGAATAACGTTATTTTTCTACAATAGAAGAGCGCAAAGCTAGCATAAAAACGAATGCAGGCGTGTAATTGAATTTGTTTTCCATATAAATACTAACTTTTGCCGTTCCACCTTTTACGATTCTCCCAAGATATACCTCCATTCTGCGTGACTGATTCTAGAAAAAAAATTATTACTCATATAAGTAATAATAAAAAAAGGCGGCTTCTCTGATTTATGCCGCATTGATATTCAAAACGCTCACACGGCTTATTTAATAGATAAAATCGGCCGATGATGCGTGTGCGCTCGCTCGCGGTTAGTCACTCAACGTATCATTTTTTTTTTTCTCTCGCGCTGCTGCCGTTATGACGCACAACACGTATAGTAATGGCAACGCATTAATTCTCCTATTAACCTCCGTGAAATATTGCCATTAACTCATTTGAGCGAGCTGTTCCGGAAGAAAAAAAAATCCTCTCGAAATAGAAAAATTTACTAAGATAGATAGAGAAAAGATCCGATCAGCGTATACATTTTTATCAGACCTTCGGCATCTGCACCCGCGTCAAATGACAATCTCAGCGAATCACCCGGCCTCAAATTGTTCGTCAAAGCACATTTCTCACGAGACGACGGGGGTGGGGCAAAAATTACCTCCCACCAGATTTCTCCCGATACAAAAAAAGAGAGACAGAGAAACCTCTTTTATTCTTTCTCAGCTGCTGCTGCTGCTGTCGTTTACCATTTTTCGCCGCGGCCTTTGCTCTGCTCCGCTCTGCTTTGCAAACAAACAAACGGCATTCTTTACTTCTCTCTCACTTGTCCTCTGCCTCTATTTGAACAGGGCACGTCTCTATTCCTCCCGAGCGTTGCAGCAGCAGCTGGAATTCGTACTATTGCTGCTACTGCTCTCTCTCTCTCTTTCTCTCGTTCTCTCTCTTTCCTTTGCCGGAATTCCCGACGTGAGCGGTCGAGCGATTTTATCGTACCGGACTATTCGGGCATCGTCTCTCTCCCTCCCTCGCTCGAGGATTACGTTATCGCACGTAGATAAAAGGGGGTTGAGAGAGAGGAAGGGAGTTTGCAGCGAGTGCAAGTGCTGTTTAGATTTTTTTTCTTCGTTTTGGGAAAAGAGAGGGAGAATGCACGGCTGATTATTGTTAAAGCTTTATATGGACCACGATTGGATTTAGTGTTTGTTAGGGGACGATGGGGAGTGCTTTTAGAGGGACTAGTTGGCTTTTTCTGGGTAGAGTAGGAAGCGTAGTATTGTTTTAAGATGCATTGTGTAAGAGTATATGGTCAAGTCCTAATGTAAGCAATTTTTCAATTTATATGTCGTAAAAAAGGTTCCTTGGAACGCATTGTTTCTTCAGTTTTAAGAAAATGAAATTCATCGCATTACTTTAATGGAATACCAATTTAAAAGTGTTATCGTCATTATGACTTAATAATGAAGGGGCTGCTGTTTGTCTTACATTATACAAATTTGCAAAAGATTTTATTTTATGTACAAATGTCCAAAGTTTGTGTTTTATCCGCAATAAAATCAAAAGAACTACAACTTCCAGCTACCTAAAGTACGAGAGTTTTTCGAAAAAATCCTCTGCACCGAAATCAGTTTCGAACTTTTGGCACGTTCTCTCGTTCAATAAGAAAATGGAAAATTCGCCGAGACATTGGCTTACATCGTTTGCAAATGTTGCTCTTCAAATATGAGAGAGAAAAATGTCTGTAAACATACATACATATACGCGCGCGCTCGTATACACATACATCCATACGACGATCCGCCTAAGTATCTTCTCTTTCTCAATTTCACTCTCTTTGCAAAGTACACACACACCACGACACTTGATGATAAAGTTTCACTCGACGCTCTGCACACACATACACTGGCGTAAAAAGTGAATTTCAATTTTGCAAAGCGACGCAATAGCGAAAGAAAACGGAACCTCTCACCTTTCACACATGGCGCGAGTCTAACCATTCCCGCACTTTAACTACTGACGCTACATCCACCGAAGAAAAAATTTGCCGCAGAGTTTGGCAAATATTATCCCCGATATCAGTACTGGATTAAGCTATATTTGATTCGTCGGAAAAGACTTGCCCAGGATTAGCATACTTATATATATATATATATATATATACCCGCTAAATAAACACTTAGCCCCCCCCCCCTCCCCACGCCTAAAGCACATACTCATTAGCATAGTCAAGAAATTGCCTCCGCATCTACAACCTCCCTACACTACATTTCCAAAAAAGTCCTGCATCCCCGTTCTCCACCCACTTCGCCACACTTTCTCTCACCTACCGTCCCGAAAAAAGACCTCCGATCCCTCCAGGACCGAACCTTCGCTCTCCCGCGCCTACACACACACCGCGCATTCCTGCGGAATCGAAAAACTCCCTCTGTGTCTCTCTTTCTCACTCAGCCCGAGAAAATCGATAGGAGGGCCGCCGGCGAAAAGAGCCGCCCTCCTCGGATCTCTCAAAGTCGAGGCAGGCGCAGGAGGATCCTGCGGGAGGATTGCAAACGCGACGGCGCGGTGGCGGCGGCAACGGCGACGTGTTGGCAAGGAGATGCGTCCCGTATTGATCGGCTCGCGGCGCCCTCTCTCTTTTCCCTCCCCTCGCGGCCTGCCGCCGCCACCGCTGCACACATCACGCCGACGCGCGTGCTCTCTCTCTCTCCTATACACAGAATTGCCAGCGACAGCGGCATAAAGTCCATACCGAGTGCGATCCGGGCGAATCTTCTATTTTACGCTCTCGTAGGCTGCTTCGGAGATGTCTGTCTCTTTTTCACTTTTTTAACCCTTTATCCGGGAGGCTGTGGGTGTGTATATATTTTTGAGGAGTAGGAGGAGGCTGTGCTTCCTTGATTTCGCGCACGCGAGCTCTTATCCATTACTTATGCAGGGAGGGAGATTTTGCAGAGCAAGTTTAACGTGCACCCGCGGGGGTGGATGTGATTTTCGGAGTCGCACATGCGAGGGTTACACTCGGCTCGATATTATGCTTAATCTTGGGAATCGATGATACTTTGCATATTTCATGGGAGGAGAGGGAGTTTCGTGAATGCGAGCGCTGGGTTGGCAGTAAAGATTTGGGGAATGGTTTTTTTACATATCTGATGGTGCGTCGGAAGGCTGTGGGTATGATTTTTTTTACTGATAATGTTTGAGAATATTTATCTTTTATAGTTGGTGACTATAATATTCGATTTTCAGGACTTATGTTGTTAAGTAATTGTCGCTAATTTAAGGTATTGCACTTCGCGACGATTAAGACGCTTTTGAACATTCTGCACGATCCCAATGAGTTGGCTAAGCTAAGAATTACTACTCCTTTCGTAAGGATGAACTACTCTTTATCGATTATTACCCTGGAAACTTAAGGCAGTCTCGGAAGTTCCCGAATAATTATAAAGTTCGTCTTGAAACGAAGAAAGTTACTGTTCGCAAACTTGAAATAACCCGCCACTTGGCAATAAACTCTACTTAAAAAAATTCTCTCTATATACCTCACCAAATCTAATCAGTAAACCTACACCACCTATATACGGTAACGCCTTCCTCGCACCTTACCCCCGACCACCCGGAAAAGAGGCACCACCGACACCTCGCGTGTTTGCGCAAAGGGCGCGGACGATTCTCATACTCCCTCTCCTTGCCATTACTATCAGCTGCAATTTTCGTTATTTTTGTCACTGCGCCCGACTCACAGTAGCAGCAGAGCCGCGCTTTGTTCCCCTTTTCCGATTGAACCTGCAGCAGCGGCAGCGGCAGCTTAGGCCTTTTCCCCCTTTTACTCGCGCGCGCGCCTCAATTTCCACTTTTCTTTCCCTCTCGTTGATCTTCCGCCCGCTTTCTCTCAAGGAGCCTTTAGCCTCTTTAGCCTTTTCAGCCTCGCCTCTCCCTCCCTCTCCTTTCGCTCACGCGAAAGAGAGAGGGAGAGAGGATATATACCGAGCGCGAGGCGAAGCGAAACGCTGTCTCTTTCTTTCGGCTGAAAAGGGAGGAAAAAATTGCCGGGCCGTCGTCGCCGGCGAGCTTGATTTAAACAATCTATTTCGGCGTGAGCGTGACTGCTTGAGCAAGAGAGCGCGAGAGTAAATTATTTGCTCCTCTGATTTTATCGTTTATTGTTGTGCATAATAGTCGGGGAGTATTGGGTGGAACGAGACGGAGAAGTTGCAGTAGTGTGTTGCCTTTAAAGTTTCTTTTTTCTTTTCTTTTTTAAGGACTTTACGCTTGGCAGATTGAAAAGACCAGAGGTTATTTAACATTCGTTCTTAACAAAATCACTCGGTACAAATTATCACTCTCATTCTAAATGCAAAAGTTATCGTAATTGTCGCGTAAACGGCACCTCTCTCTCTCTCTCTCTCTCTCTCTCAAACCACGCCGCGTTCGCATAAATTAAAATTTGCTTAACCCCCCGGCACTCACACGCGCCGATGATACACGGCACACCAACTTACTCGATTCGCTCTCAACTTTCTACCGTTCGTATACACGTGTAAGCCGCGGCGCCAGCAGCTCTTCGCTACGTCCAACTTTCTCATTGACACACATAAAACAATAACAATATTCCTGATCTCACACTCTCTCTCTCTCTCTCTCTCTTCCTCTCATTCTCGCACCCACGCGGCGCTCTTCAATCTCCTCGAGCGAAAATCGTTATACGCACGCGCGCCCGCGCACTTACGTATATATACGTACGCGAGAGAGAGAGAGAGAGAGAGAGAGAGAGAGAGAGAGAGAGAGAGAGAGAGAGAAAAAGCAATAGGTCACGTATTACCAGCGGCGGGGCGCGCAGGCACTGTATGTACGAGTGCAGCGCGCGACGTCCTTCCACTCGACTGCAAACTGGCTTAATTTTCTCTTTCTGTTTCCCTCTTGCTCGCTCGCGGGAGCTGCGATAAAAAATACATCGCAGCCGCGGCGATAGCGACTCCAGCGAATTTCATTGTGATTGCACGATACGCTGTTTATTTGCGTGTTTGAATATGTGTGTGTGTGTGTGTGTGTGTGTGTGTGTGTCGGGTTCACCGAAAACGCGTGTAGTGTAGTATAGGTTTGTCGGTAAATAGGGAGGGCTAGAGGGAAAAATAAGAAGGACAGAGAGGGGGAAGAGAGGACGAAGGAGGGCTTATTTCGTTTTTGTCGTGGCCTTGATAAGGGACATAAATCTTTGGGAGAAGGGAGGGAAAATAAGAGACGATAATCTCGGATCTCTCGTGAGATAAATAAAATTCGGGTATGTGAAAAACGTTTATTATGACGGGGCGCGCCGACGCCGTCGCCGCCGCTTGATTGACGGGTCATGTGCGCTTTGGCTTTGTGTGCTATTTAGCATTTATGAGATCGCGGGGGTCCGCTTGAATTTTTAAAAGCCCCACGGCGGCGGCATTTCTCGTGGATAGATAACACTTGATTTTGTTAACTCGAGATTCGTCGTTTGAGTTCGTTAATAATCTGTATACACTTACTGCTGCTTTTTTCGTTACTACCGTTTTTGTTGGTATATTTTTAAAAAAAATTGAGTTTTTGCTACCATACTTTACTTTTTACATCATGCATATATATAAAAAGTGTATAACTTTAGATAACACACTGATAAAATAAAAACGTACGTACATTATAATATTTTACATAAAATCCATCATAAAACCCTTTTTCTTTTGATGAAATTATCTGCATCGATTTTACGTTACACGTTTTAAACCAATAAAATCAAGAGGCACGTCCTGCATATTAAATTCATATAAATTTTACGCGCGAAACTTTCTCAATCACTGCAGAAAAATCTACTAAAAACGATAGTCTTCTCAGCCGTACCATTAATCCGACCCCACAAACTCCATCACCAACCTGTTCAAGACCCATCAACCCAACGAAATTCCCTACGTTCTCTCGCAACGACAACCTCTGCGTGGCAGCCACTCGCCCTCGTCCAGCCGGCCACGCCAACGCCTCGTCCTCGTAGCTCGCGTGACTCCTCGCCGACTGCACACATACGCACTTCTGCGCGGGCGCGCGCCATGAATCAATATGTTCGTCCGCGGTGGCGGCCGACGCCGCGTGCGTTCAACCCCTTTTTAAACATTGACGCCGCGCTGCTCCTCGACGAATGATCGAAATTGGCGGCGGCAGTGCGGTAGTAGATTTTCGGCAGTGTGTGTGTGTGTGTGTGTGCGTGCGTGCGTGCGTGCGTGTGTGTGTGTGTGTGTGTGTATATATAGGGGTGAGGAAGGACGAAGGGAGGGAGTGTGTTTTGATTTTCGGGCGAATTGAAGAATCGATAAATGGGTAGGTGGGGCAATGATTTGAATGCGGGGGGAATGTAGGTGAATGAAAAGCGAAATGTGCAATTTCAAGGTGAAGAATGACCTGACGTTGCATGGGCGATTATGATGAGGGGTATGGAATGATAATTTAATTTTTTGATGATGGTATGATGGAAGCGAGAGATGCGATATAACAATAGAGAGTCTATTTTTGTGAAAATCTAATTGGTATATGTTTTCAGCCTTGACGGTTTTACAGTGTAACGTGGAAATTTGAAAATGAATTTTACTTGAATATTGGGATTTTATTATAATTATTACTATTAATGATTGAAAGATTGCAGTGCAACGTGTCTTAATATCTCCAGAAGCAAACTCGGAAACGTCAATTTAATAGCCTAAAAATAAAGCTTTTATGGATGTTTTTCTTTCCTCCCCCTCACATCGCTTTGATTAACTTGTCCGCTTTAATTCGCATTAATCACGAAGCCCCAGGTCTCCGGCTTCAAAGAGCGCGGGAGGATTGAATTTCCAGCTCCTCGTGCTCGGCCAACTACATCAAATATACACATTTCATTCGACTCCAGAGAAGATTACTCGATAACGAGGAAGACATGTTTCTACTTAGCTTCGTAAAGTGGCGCGCAATTTTTCAGCTCCCCTCAACATACCTCTCAAGTCACATGACTAAAGTCAATTACTCAGATAGACACAATTGTCCCTTCGTTCCTGCAAAAACGCTCGCACGGTTGTCCATTCACCGACCGCACATCCTACAACTGACTTCTTCACAGCTAGGGGAATTTGTACGCAAACTTCTGGCCACCACCGACTGAAACTATCTCCAATGCTGGCGGGTATCGGAGTAACCGCATTCTAGGCGAGTGCGAAGAAAATTGCATCGAAAGTTGAAATAAAATTTCCCCTCCTCTCCTCCACCACCGGAGATTTATTTACCCGGAAAATTCGAATTTCAAAAACTAGGGTCGGAAATCCGAGCCCCCTCCGCCCTTATATAACGCAAATAATGGAAACGCCCGCCGTATTACGCGCGGCGAGAGATGGAGGTAGGTTGGGAGGAATCGAATCTGAATTCGAAATGCGACGGCGCTGGTCTCGAGAACAGCAAATCCGGCGTGAGCTCGACGGAAAGACTATGCGGAGAGAGAGAGAGAGAGAGAGAGAGAGAGAGAGAGAGAGAGAGAGAGAGAGAGAGAGAGAGAGAGAGAGAGAGAGAGAGAGAGAGAGCGAGTGTGCGAGGGAAAAAGTGAAAGGTTCGTTAAGGGTCAGATTTGCCGTTCTCTTCCTGGACAAGGCGCCTTAACGAAGAAGAAGAAAAAGAAGGCTAGGGATTTTAGAGGAGAAAAGTGGGGGGGAAAGACTTTTTCCGTTTGAAAAAGTTTTAGGTGGAAAGTTTTAATTCGGCGACGGTGAGTAAGCGAGCGACGTACGTTTGGCGAGTCGTAAATTTTATCCTGCGGCTGATGGAGCGAGACTCACGAGCGCGGAATAAAAACAGAGGGGTAATAGATACTTCGCGGTATAGGCGGGTGATTCATCCCTATACGCGGTAGTGTGCGGTGTAAGCTGATTGTGTCGTCGTATTGGTTAATGGTTGCGATGGAGATTGCGATAGTTATCGGCCTGGGTAAATAAATTTTAGTTCATGTCGGGGAAATTTGTTTGTATAGACGTTTAAATAATTTTAATGAATAGTAAAATCTCGAGTGGCAGAACAATATTTTCTTTTATTATTGATTTAACTTACTTATTCATTTTTAATCTGTTTGAAGAAAAAGTCAGAAAAACGTCGAAAGAAATTATTACTATTATCACGTTGACTCATGTTAACATTGCTCTTTCAAATCCCAAAGGAATGATAATCCAAAATTTTTTCGTCACTCTATTGCACAACACCGCGGCATTTCACAGAATCAACGTCAGCGACAGCAGCGCCCGCATCAAAGAGCGACTTATCGCGGGAAAAAGCGTCAATTCAACCGGGAAATTTTCCCCCTCTGCAGAGGAAAATTTGGCCACAATGGCGCTCGCTCGACACACACATGTATATACAGAAAATTCGCAAGCGACAGCAGCAGCAGCAGCATTGCGCGATACGTCGCTTTAAGGATCTAAATGCGTCCGCGACTAAATTTAATCGTGCGCTCGCTCGCTCGCTCGCGCCGGTCACAGCCTAACTGGGTTACCCGGTTCGAGGAGTTTTGCTTTTCCTTCTCTCACGAGTGTATGTGTGTGTGCGCGCACTCGACGTTTATCCGCGGCGGACACTGCCGAGAGGGAGGACGGAAGAATTTTTCGGAGAGCCGGATGAATAATATCGCGGCGGTTGGTCGTGGGGGTGATCGGGAGATAAAGTTGATAGAGGAGAGTGGAAGTTGGGTCAATATGTGTGTATGTATGTGGTATTTGTAGGACGCAGGGAGATTAGGTTGGGAGATGTGCCGCGTGAAAAAAAAATTTCGGATGGACACTGTTGATGTGCAGTTTTGGTTTGGCGCAATTTTTCGTAAGGTTGGGCAAAGAGATATTCCGAAATTTTTATATTTGGATGATAATCTATGGCCAAAATTTATTTAAACTTTTCCCAAACTTTAGCTAAAGTTTGGATAAAGTTCATCTAACCGTTTAAAAATCTACTGAAAAACGATAAGTTTTGTCATAAAGCTTTCCCAAGGTTCACAGAAAGTTTTACTTGACTTTGCTTTATCATTCCCATTTAGAGCGCAAGAATTCAGATATCCTTCTCAAACTTTGGCGAAAGTTTGTTGCTCGAACTATTGCCAAACATGGGTTTGAAAAAATGACTTTCTTACGGCCTCGAAAAATTAAAAAGCTATTGTAACAGTAATCTTTTGCGAGACACGAGCAACAACATAATCTTTCTTGTCTCCCAACTGCTGATCAGGGAGGAAAATCAAAATCCTAGGTTTGTCCAGAAGAAGACTTTAAGTCCTCGGCAGCTTCAAATGAGTGAATCCAAAGAAGCAACAATCTGAAAAAGGCACATATAATCTTTTATAAAGCAATTTCTCGTACATTACTTACAATTGAATTTAACATTTACTTAGTATTTATGAATTTCAAACAGTGATAACGTTGATAACACGGTTTACGAGGTTACAAATACAGAATTACAAATTTAATATTTTTCTATTATTTGTTTAACAGTTTTTCCTTGTCTTATACAATGTATCTACGTGTCCGATACGTCTCTATTTTATTTTAATAATTATTTATTTTCTACAGTGTTTGTAACCTCGAAAAATTTGTTTTAAGTTTTATGACAGTTTTCAAATTCATAGAATTTGCTTTGTGAAATATTAATGTTTTATTTTTGCATACGTTTATGTAAAGTTAGAGCAAAATTTTGATCAAAGTTTCATTCCCCATTAATCATGATTTGCGAAAATTGAGATGAAGATAAGCCAAATTATTAAAATTATTTTTCAAAAGTCGGGATAAAGTTGCCCTAAATTTCACCGGGGGTAGGAATGATCAAGCAAAGTGAGATACAACTTTCTGTGAACCTTCGAAAAGCTTTATGTAAGGCTTGTCATTTTTCAGTAGTTTTTTAGAAGGTTGAGTGAACTTTATCCAAACTTTAGCTAATAGTAAATCTGAGAGAAGTTTAGATACATTTTGATTATAGATTATTATAGCAAATTTTAAAGTTTGGAAAAGTCTCGTTGGCCAACTTTAAAAAAAGTTGCGCCAAACGAGAACTTCATATAAACTTTATTCAAGCAGAATTTTTTTTTTTACGTAGAATATTAAAATTATTTCAGATTATGCAAATTGAATGTTTCCGGATGGCGCATTATTTTTTGTTTTCTTTTTTTTTTCAATGGCATTAATATTTTAATTTATTCTGTACAGCAATCAAAATCTGTAAAACTTAGAATCGTTGGTGAATGTATGGGTTACGTCGAATAATTTGGATTTCTTATCGCCATGGAATACTAAAATAACCAATCATTTTGACTGTTTACCAGACAAAATAGTCTTCCATTCATCCTGTAAACTATCCTCGCCTACTTTAAGTAAAATTGTATGCCCTTTGATGCGTATACCAATTAACATTTAATCTCCCACAAAACTTCTCCTTCAAATCACAAATTTATTTATCAACAAGCTCTCTAATTGTACATTTCAAAATGTACCTTATGTATCTTTCCTCAAACAATCGAACCCTCGAACTGGCGATGCTCCTTGCAAATCAGGGTTAAAAAGAAACAGAGAGAGCGAGAGGAGGCGCGCCAGCGCCAGCCATAGAGAGGGAGGGTGTCTTTAAATACGTAAATACGTTGTAGCAACATAGTTATCTGAGAGTTCGCTAGAAGTACACGGCGGCGCGAGCAAATTAAGGAATTTAAAGTAGAACTTCCCTCGACTAAATTTAAACTTTGTACGCGTACGCTGCTGCTACTGTTGCTGCTGCTGCGCGGTTGCATTACATGAAAAACGGTATGCTCCCGGCACTCGACTCCACTTGTATACCTATAATTATACGCCGAATATTAGTTCCACGGCGATTATTGTTATCGATTTGGCGGTCGCCCGTTGAATATTGGTTTAACGCAAAACATAGAACACAACGTGGGAAGAGTGTCGAAAATCGCGTGTACTTGTTGAGGTCGAGTAGATACACGAGTGTACTATATATTATTTGAAGAAAGATAAGATAGTTGAGGGGGGATGCTTGTTAGGTGTGAAAAGTATACATGCCTCGCGAGCTTAAGAAACAATCAACATTAATATTAAGTTTAGCAATGAATATTTAAAATATGCAAACTGCTGGCACCTAAAAAGAAGGCTAAGTAGATTGCCGCCGAAGTTTAACGGAATTATCCCCCCCAGTTTCAGTAGAAAAAATCGTATATAGCGAGACACCGACACTCTATTTGATTAATGCCAGAGCCGCTCAACTCGCCTGAAATTATTTCAAAGCCCTCCCGTAGTGTGCAAATCAATTTCATCAATCCATATACACTTCCTATACACAATACTCCCATCCAATTCAACATTTGCAGCTGTATACATTCAAAAAACAAAAAAAAAATCTTAAAACTCTCCCCCGTCCCACTTCAAGGACACATTGCACTTTAACGTTCGTCTATATAACGACAAAGGACATTCCATTTCAATATACAACGGGGGACAATAAATACCCATAAAGCCATAAACCGTCCGGAGATAAAATGCACAAAGTCCTGTGTAAAAGTCATGCGCCTCTAGAAACGACGGAGAGACAAACAACGACGGATAAACGCGGAGAATTAAAGAAAGGCCGGCGGCGGCGACGGCGGGTAAAAATCGACCGGCGACTACTTTCCTCTGCGACTGGCAGCTCACCGAATTCACGACTATACTCATCCCCTTTTATTTTCTTCTCCTTCCTCCGCGAGTGCTTTTCTCGTTACGAGATTGTTTCTCTGCCAGCGGCACAAAGCGCGCGCGCGCGGAATTTTCATTCCCGTGTGTATATACATACATATATATATACGCGCGCAGTTAATCGGCCGTTAATTTGTTTTCTTTTTAGAATATAGCGTGCACAGTGTGCCTCTATATCTCCGGGGATAGCGCGCGCGGGTGGAAATTTGGCACTCTTTGTCGCGCCGTAATTAACCGGATCATTGCGCGCGCGATGTACGTATATATATACGTACGTTATAATTAGGAACCGCGCGCGTCGTTGGCTACAGAAAAACGGAGCTGGTTTATTCGTACAGTAGTGTATTATAAAACGTATACAATGCAATAGAAAAAGTAAGCGCGCGCGTTTTGGTGCGTATATTATGTTATATTTCATCGATCGGTGTAATGTTTAATTTAAGCGGTCATGTGACACACAGCGCACGCACACGTTTAATTTCTCGCAGATCGAATGTAATTACTTCGCGCGGCTGATTAATAAGTAGGTTTTTTCGCGCGCAGTTAATCTTGCCGCAGCGCGGAGATGTGCGCGACGCACGCACACGCGGCCGAAATTAGGTCATAAAGCAAAAAGTATAACGCGAGCGCGCGTATGTTTACTCTCACATGTCGCTGCTTATACGTGCATGCACACTGCGCGAGCGTGGAGGCTTTGCAAACATTATATGTACACCATGAATCAAAATTCCAAACGCTTTTCGTACAATATATAAAACTCGACCCCCTGGCGAGGGCGCTGCTTTGTAACGATTTAATTGTTCGCGCCGTACGCGGGGCATTTATTATAATAATTTCCCTCCGCTCGCGAAAGTGCCGTGTTTACTCGAGTATTAATATATGTACAAATTCGCAATTTCTTTACTCGATTCGTGAAAAAAATAATACATACGTATCACTGAGACTGGTCAAATATTATTTTTTCAAAGTAAGAAAATACGCTTCCTATCCGCGTGATTGCGGGAGAGAGAGAGAGAGAGAGAGAGAGTAAACATTACCGCGGAATTATCGAGCGAAATATTTGCTTAAATTTAGAAAATATTTTTTCAGCTCTCTCTCTCTCTCTCTCTCTCTCTCTCTCTCTCTCTCTCTCTCTCTCTCTCTCTTTCTGTCTCTCTATCTCCCGTTTAAGCGGCGTTTCTATAACTTTTTATTCGATCGCCATAATT
Source organism: Torymus aiolomorphi (assembly GCA_036365515.1). NCBI lineage: Eukaryota > Metazoa > Arthropoda > Insecta > Hymenoptera > Torymidae > Torymus > Torymus aiolomorphi. Next base: position 255,414,077 of record CM070873.1, on the reverse strand, counting down.
GATCTGTATCTGCGCCATATTCTTTATTTTTTATTCATGATGTATTTTGTATATTATGTCTTTGTTAACTAGTTTTATTTTATTTTATTTATTTTGTTTATATATTTTTATTTTTTCTTTATTTTTTTCATTTTTTATTTTATATTGGTTCTATTGTTTCTTTTTCATAATCTTTGTATTTTTTTTTGTATTGCACGGGTTATGTTAGACCTTGAGTCCTTAGCCCTTATTTAAATAAATTTCAAATTTCTCTATCTTCCGTCTTCGAAATAATTTTACGCGCATACATATGTTATGCATACACACATTATATACAATTACACACTCGTACGGCTTTCATTTAATGAGAGAGTAAAACTTTATCTAAACGAACCTGTTACGCGATGATTATCAGTTCTAAAAGTACCGAGAGGGAGAGGAGGGGAAGGAGGGCGTAATTATGGCGGCGTTGACAGTTTATATACTTCCGCGCCGCGCACCGGTTCGTATACAGTTCGACGAGCGATATCAATCAAAAGCGCGCCGAAGTTCATTCACACGTAGAGAGAGATAGAGATAGAGAGAGAGAGAGAGAGAGAGAGAGAGAGAGAGAGAGAGAGAGAGAGAGAGAGAGAGAGAGAGAGAGAGAGAGAGAGAGAGAGAGAGAGTGGCGAGTATGTACGTAGGTATAGTAGTAGCAGTTGTCGTCGGTGCGTTAACTAAAATAGCGTTAGCACTCGGCGAAGTACTCGAGAGAGAGAGAGAGAGAGAGAAAGAGATTAGATTAGATTGGGTTATTGATACCTTGGGGTATAACCCCATCTGGTACTGATCGTATATGTACAAAAGAAGTTATAATGGATTTTTACATTGCAATTACATTACAATTTTGAAATTACATTTTAATTTTGCTACAAGTAACAGTGATCTTCGCGAGAAAATACACAATATAAAGAGAAAAATACAATTAAAACATTACATTAGGCGCATAATCGAACATGTAATGCGAGAAAGGACGTTAATTTCTACAGCCGCGATAGGAGAATGGGGCGCGTTATGGTGCTTCTCGCACTCTGCGTGATGCCTTCTAGTACGACCCTTATATTCCATGCTACCGCGGAGGTCGTTCAGGTTTGTTTTCATGCTAGACGCGGCGGAAATCTATCGAGGTCAGATTCACGGTACACTCAGAAAAACGACCTTCCGGTACCAAAATAAAATTCCTCCCGAAAAAATCTTCCTGCAATAAAAAGGACTTCCTCCCGCGCGGTAGAATCGTAATTCGATTACAGGAACCGTAGTCTCCTGTTATAGGAGGCCAATTCTCCTGCAGGAGGAGAATTTTACGTTTTATTACAAGAATAGTATGTGTCAGTAATGGAGGAATGATATTTTGGGTCTTAGGTCCCCAAAACTTTATTTTATAAATATCATTAAATTGCAGTGTAAGACCAGTTTTATTGATAACAGATGACACTGGGACTACTATATAAATATTTAAAATAACTTAAAGTATTTTTAATCCATTCATGTATACCAATTTTATTTTTACATTATTTATTTATTTTTTTGTTAATAATTATTATATATACGGGAGGAATTCCTCTTATTGCGATGCGACGTTATACCAAGCGGATATTTCTCCTTCCATAGAAAGATATTATCTAATTGGCCCTATTTTTAACTGAAAATCCTCCTCCGATAGGCAGATTCTCGTTGGTACAGGAAGATCGTTTTCTGAGTGTAAATAGGAGTTAGCGTTGAGGCAGGCCTTTCGCGCATGAAGACAACCAGATTTCTCACTAACGGTCGCGCGTAGTTGAGATTCTTAGATTTCTCTACTGCAGCCCCGCGCAAAAAAAAATTTGTGGGCCATATATTGCCCACAGTGTTAAACAAGTATGGGTAATATATGGGCCATTGCAAGCCACATTAGAGCAATATATGGGAGACATGTGGGCCCGGCGCCTAAGCTGAATAGTTCCCATATTAGTCCCATATTTATTTTCATGAGAACCATTAACAAAAACAAAAATAAATAAATAAGCGTAAAAAACAATCCTATTGTGCATGTACTGTGACTGTAAAATATAAAAAAAAAAAAAAATTCTTGGAGTGGATTCGAACCTCAAACTTTTTAATTACTAGACTTGCTCGCTACCGACTGAGCTATTTAGCTATGTTTATATCAAAGGATCAAATGGAGGTTAATACTTGAACGACATCATCATTCGTTTCAGATAATCTCCATTTGATCCTTTGATATAAACATAGCTAAATAGCTCAGTCGGTAGCGAGCAAGTCTAGTAATTAAAAGGTTCGAGGTTCGAATCCACCCCAAGAATTTTTTTTTTTTATATTTTACAGTCACAGTACATGCACAATAGGATTGTTTTTTACGCTTATTTATTTATTTATTTTTGTTTTTGTTAGTGGTTCTCATAAAAATAAATATGGGACTAATATGGGAACTATTCAGCTTAGGCGCCGGGCCCACATATCTCCCATATATTGCTCTAATGTGGCTTGCAATGGCCCATATATTGCCCATACTTGTCCAACACTGTGGGCAATATATGGCCCACAAATTTTTTTTTGCGCGGGGCCAGTTGTAACTTGTGGACCGAAGGGGGCCACAGTGCATTGATGAAAATTTTGAAATTTCCACCTGCATTGAAAATGGTTTGGGCGTCAATGGATTTGAGCAACGGCGCTTTCCTGAGGACAAAATCTCGGGGTGTTGGCGATATGAAGATTACCTACCACAAATCCATGAGTTGGTGGTGACATCGAACCCGGGGTTACGCTGGCCGATGCAAGGTCTGTTTGAGGGCGCCGTGGGGATTGGCGACCCGTTATTTTCCACTCCCTCCACGCCATTGCGTGCGGGATAACGTCCGGCAATTGAAGTGCATTAAGGATTGCAGCTGTGGCTTCTTTGGGGGTTAAGTTGATGACATCTGAAATACCTTTGATTAGGACCTCGCAGGAATCCACGATGGCATCTTTCTGTAATACTGCTACTATCTCAGTACTCACTGCGGTAAGGCCTGCCTGTTAAGCGGGTTGAGCTGTTTTCGCTGCATCTACTCTCTTTTCCAGGGTCGAGATACGGTATGGTACAGTTGTGAGAGCCGTACAAGATACAATGAAAGCACTAATATATAGAGTTTTTTTATCGGAGCACTGAATAGGTTATGATTCGATATACATACATATTTTTCATTAAAATAATCTCGATTAATAAATACACTGGATTACAGATGAAATGCGCAAAAGTGGATTACGAACACGCGGTTGATGCAGCGGATTTTTTGACTCCTTCAGGCTATAACATAAACATCGGCTTCGCGTTGTAGCGTTGGCAACAAACAAATACAGGCGGAAAAACTAAATCGTACCGTTGTCAGAGCTGTACAAATACATTTTCCGTATCTGACTAAGGGGTGTTACATGCAAAAAAAAATAGGGAACACATACAGTAATAACATGGGTTATTATATACCTATGAGCAATATTTTTACTTTTCGCCCACTTTTGTGGGAAGGGGTCGTTTTGGAGTTTTCCCAAATTTTAGTATGTTGTAGTGCCTTAAAAAAAAAAGACTCCTTACCAATTTTCAGCCCTCTAGGGGTCCCTGGGCCAGAGAAAATGCCATTAAAATGCCCAAAAAAGGCGCTTTTTGCCCCATTTTCAAAGGCCGATATCTTGAAGACATATCAGCCAATTTTAATTCAGCAAGCGTAATTTTTTTTTGTTTCAACTTCAAGTTCTTATAAAAAAATTTTTAAACCCCCAAGTATTAAGGCCCATTTTGAGAACCGATTGAGTGCGAAGAAAAATTTGAAAATTTGACGATTTTCAGATGTCTGCCAAAATTGCACCAATAGACTTAGGACCTTTCACTGAAGTCGATTCTGAGATACAGCTGTTTGAAAATGGACATTTTAGCAAAATGGGTATTTTATCCAGTTTTGAAAAGCAGTCTTACATTCCTCATAACTTCGGTTCTAGGCCACCTAAAAATCTCTACCGCCGCGCGAATTCAAGGACTTGAACTCTAATTTCATCATCTTTAATAATATATTTATAAAATATCCTTTTCAGTCTGATATGAGCAGTGTTGGGTAAATTACCTATTAACTACAAAAAAGATACTTGAGATACTGTATTTTTTATTAGAAAAAAATAACTAATACGTATTTCTGATACAAATTTTTAAAATACGTATTTACATTATTTGTATTTCAAATAATTTTTTTTAAGTATTTTGGATATACATATTAGCGTGCTTTTGCGGCCGAGTGAGTGGGCGTTGGATGCGAGATATAGAAGAAACTTCTTATCCAATTTATTTAACTTTTTTAGCTTATGCGTTTTAACATTCCTTGTACTTACACACTGTTGGGAAACCGTGTGACGCATGTACATGCATTACAATATAAGTTATAAATTAACTTGAAAATAAAAATAAAACAAATAATAAATATAGTGTTTTACAATAAGAGAGAGTAAACTCAAGAGTGACAACCAACAATGGGCCAGAGAAAAGCCATCGCCAGTCGCACTGCCATGCAAAATTATAATAAGAATTTAGTTAATCAATTTTATTTTCCTTTTTTCTTTTCTTAAGGTAAATGACAAAGAGAGAAAGAAGACAAGTGCTACAAACGGTTGTTCGTATTTCACTTAATCAGAAAATATTCACTCAAAGAATTTTTTTTTTTTTTTATATTTTACAGTCCTCCCTGGTAGAAATTGTAACCAACCGTACGCCATCCGTTCGCCAAATCGCAAGGATTTGGCCAACCGTTTAACCAACAGTTAGCGATAAATACCGCTTATTTCGTCACGGAATCACCCTTGCGCTTGGTCAATGAATGCTTTATATTAAAAATCTTAAATAAAAATCATTTACGTACACAACTTATTATTTAAATAAAACTCTCAAAATTTGTATTATTCATAGAATAATCAAAACCCACATATTAATAGTATTTTTCTTCAAATAAATATGGTTAAATCGGTAATGGGTATAGTTTTGTTTGTTCAAATTGAGGTTAGGGCGTGTTAATGTGTAGTGTGCGTGACTTTTTGACGTAAGTCAGGACATGTACAAGTGGATACTTACATTTTTTTAAATTTAAAAGTATCCTATATTTAAAATTTGAAAGAATCCTACATAAAAGGTATTCTACATTTAAAATTTGAAAGTATCCTACATAAATTCTTCGTACTCGTATTGCTCCGTTTTCTACACGGTGCTCCGTTACCATCTGACCTTTACAGTGAAGCAAAACCACGCGATCCCGGCAATCCCGTCACGTGACTCGTATGAGTCTGCGCAGTTAAATACTTTTACCTATACATAAGATATTTTTATGTATTTATGTGCATGTGTGCTTGTCTTGCGGAAAGCGGGATGCGGACAGTAATTTCGGAGCATAGCCCACGTGCTACGCTGTCTACTTAACCTTCAAATAAATTTACTCCCAACTTCATTCAAATATTTTTTTAATGCATTACAATAATTTTTATTATTGTTTATGTATCAACATCTTTTTACATATCTATATTTCTTATTAATTTCTATTATTGTTTTATGAGTTACTCAATGTTTTATTATTGATTGATAGTCCACCAACCGTTGGTTAACCGTTGGTCAATATTTTTCTTATTCGTTGGCCTAAATTATTGGCCAACAGTTAGTAGATAAGCCATCCAAGTTGGTTTATTTTCTACCAGGCTATTACATGCACAATAGGATTGTTTTTTACGCTTATTTATTTATTTATTTTTTGTTTTTTTTTTTTTTGTTAATGGTTCTCATAAAAATAAATATGGGGCTAATATGGCAACTATATGGGAACTATATGGGATACTGGTGGGAATACTATGGCCCGATTTCAGCCCGAATTCGGCTCAGGCGCCGGAGCCGAGTATTTCCTTACATTGCTCTAATATGGCTTGCAATGGCCCATATATTGCCCATACTTGTCTAACACTGTGGGCAATATATGGTCCACAAATTTTTTTTTACGCGGGGATAATTTCCAGACTAAAGAAACTGATCAGTTTTAATACCTTGAAAATACTCAAGAACAAGCTTGTGCTTGTCTTCGAAAAAATTTTTCAATCTATTAAATGGCCAAATAATAAGAGAAAAAGCGTTTCATCGGGAGCTAGAAACTGGTCAAGAGAAATTCCTATTTTATAGCAAGTTTCTATAATATAAATGGTCAGTTAAGTTATAAAATGTTTTGAATTTCCACCAGGGTCTTTTTGGTTTTAATTAAAACAAATATAAAACAATTAAAAGAAGAACATGGTTTTTAACAACGTATAAACTTTTTGTAGATTTTGAAAAATCAGAAATTCCCGATGAACAAACGCCACCTTAAATTTTACAAAAAAAAAAGTGATATATATACTAAAAATCAGATTAATCCCGACTGATCCAATTACAAGGTATCACGGAAAAATCGACCCAACCCAATTCCACCCTCTAACCCCCGCGCCACCAAAACTTCCCGCAACAATTACGTAACTATTTAAAAACCCACGCGTCCTGAAAGCGCGCGCGCGCGCTAAAGGAGGCATCGGAATACAATTTGACCTCCTTACATCCGCGCCTGCCAGAGAGAAAGTTTAAAAAATAAATTTAAACTTCAGAGGGCAGGCGGCCCGGCACAATGGACGCGAGTATACATCTATACAAATTTAAAGCTCGGCTGACCTATTAGTCCGTATCTACTTCCAAGGTAGATATACGCCTTCTCTCTCTCTCTCTCTCGCGCCCATTGTACTTTCTGAACTGAATTCTTTTTTTTCGCTCCCCCACTTGTTTTTCAAACTTTTCAATCAGATAAGAAAACGAACGAATACTATGCCTCTCTCTCTCTCTCTCTCTCTCTCTCTCTCTCTCTCTCTCTCTCTCTCTCTCTCTCTCTCTCTCTCTCTCTCTCTCACGGCTCTTTTTTCGCGCTCAAAAGCACACGCGTTTTCTTACGCGCGGCGCCCGCACTTTGCAATTTATCGATCCCGCCTGGAAATTTTTGCGTATTCGTGATAATTGTTACCGAAATCTTCACATTCTCCAACGAAATTTCTCTACTCACGTAACGGAATTAACTATACGTTTGAACATTATATTTCTTACCTAATTACCACTATAAAATGAAGCCGCGTTATGTTTCCTCAATTTCTTCTATCGATACCCTCGCCTCTCTCTCTCTCTCTCTCTCTCGCGCGCGAATTTCTCGCAAAACCATCACGGCACACACGGAGAGAGAGAGAGAGAGCAAGAGAGGCAGAACTTCGCCAGCAACCTTGACTTCAAAGACGTCACTCTAAGCGTCTTCCGACATGCGAGCCACACACGTTGCACGTCACGTTTCCCCCGCGCCCTGTGCCAGCAGCACTTTCGCATCTTCCGCGATTCGATAATCGAAGCTCTCCCCTTTTCCACCTTACGTATATATTACACATTTTTCGCGCTAGCGCAAGTATTATCTTATCTACGAAATTTACAATCCAATGATAATTAACCGTGGGTGTATATGTGTACACACACACGCTGAACGTTTTGTAGCTTTTTTTCATACATGTGTGTATATACATCGCGGGAAAAAGTTGGCTGGTTAATTTATGCGCCGATCTAGGCGGATTAGCGGCGGTGGTTGCACGCGACTCGCGTGCTCGCCGCTCTCTCTCTCTCTCTCCCCGATATTGAATTAATTCGCGTGCGAGTTGTAATCTGGTTAACAAATATATGAGGTGGGCGGTTTCCCCCGCCGCAGTTATAATTGAGAGTGCGTGCGTGAGTGTGTGGGTGGGTGTTTTTTTGATGGTGATTAATTCTTCTTAGACCTTATAAACGCGCACGCGGGACTATTCCGTGATCGATATACGAAACTTTTCGGCCTCTCCCCCTTGAACTCGCACACACTCACACACACTCACACACACACACACACACACACACACACGTACACACACACACACCAGTAGCAAAGAGAGAAGGAACATTTAATTTTTCACACTACTCGTTACAAGGAAAACAGCCACGAGCGATTTGAACTGTTTTTTCTGCGTGTTTCGGACTCCCGGCCACTTGAGAATTCGCCGGCTAAGATTTTCCGTCCCGCACATCCCTGCCGCTACTGCTAATAATAAAAAACAGATGACGAAGACGAGGGGAACAACTACGACTACACCAGCGTCACGGGAAGAAAAGTTATATACGAATGTGTGTTTGCTCGGTGGGAAAAGGAAAATGACGCGTGGCGAGGAGTAGGAGGAAGAGAGAAAAATCCCTCTCTCCCAGTAGAAAGAGAAAGTCTGCTATACCGAACCCTCGTCCTCCTCATCCTCCTCCACGCGAGAGCGCGAAACTTTGTCAATTTACTAGGAATCTCCCCTATATACCTTCACTCTCCCCCTCCCCACCCCACACACATACACGTACATGTATAATACACGCGCGCACACGAGAGGGCTTTTTATTCCGGGCTCGGATCGCTGATTTTCGCTAAGGATAAAGAGGCCGGCTACGCGCGCATGCTGATTGCATGCAAATATACGCCTCTGCTCGCGCAGCGCGCAAAAGAAAGACGAGAGAGAGAGAGAACTACACACACAGCCCGAAGCGCAACACGGGGGTGTGCCGAGAGGAGGAAGGCGAGCGAGCGAGAGGGAACGAGGCCAGGTGAGGTTAGAGCCGAACCTTGGCTCGGGTTGTAACGATCGCCCTAATCTCCCGCGTCCCCGCGCGCGCGCGCGCCGCCGCCGGCTCCCCTCCACTTTTCCTCTACCCTCGCCCTCCTCCTTCCTCTTCTACCACCTACCTCCTCCTCCGCCGTCCTCTCTCGCTCTCACTCACTCACTTGCACAGCAGCGCCACGGCACGTGTCTGTCATTCCTCGCGGCGCGCGCGCTTTAGCATTTTTATTACAAAATATTTATCATTTGCATATGCTAGCTCGCGCCGATATTGAATTTCATTGTTTCCTGGAATTTCTCTCTCCCACGACTGATTAAGGTCGATTTTTTCGTGAGGTCGCGTGCACTCTATGTACCTGTGTGTGCGGAGATTGATTCGCGGCCGGTTGGTTTATGGGTTGCCGGACTGTTTATATGAGGGGATATACGTGGGAGAATTGACTTTCGGGGGTGGAAAAGCACACGGTGGCGGGTTTGATATCGCGTGCGTGCGTGTCTGTGTATATGTGTGTGGATGAATGATGGAGCGCTTCGGACGCGGGAGATTTTGAAGGTTACGATTGGAGGGTGTGGAGAAATTTTAACAGGGCGAAGGGTGGGTGGGAGTTTTATTAATGCGAGTGCGAGAGGCTTTTTTGAATGACGCGTGGCTGTGTGTCTGTGGGGTGGGGGGTAAGTTCAAGGTGATACGTTTTTAGGCGCCTCGGTGAAGACTTAATTCGAGCGGAGGGTTGAATGTATTTTCTTTGGATACTAAAAAGCGCGGGGGATAATAGTTTCGTTGGTATATGAAAAAGAAAAATGCTAAACAACGCCCCTGCTAATCCTACAGGCCGGATATTGAATCATCATGTTCGCCTCTTGAAGAATACGTCTCCAGAGATAAAAACCACTAACAACCACCAGCACAGCAGCGCAGCCCACACATATATACACACATACTCATTTCCCAGCGCCACAAATCTATCCCTGAATCAATGCAGAAGCAAGCGCGCGTGGCCCATTCTCTCTCCTCCTCGTCGTCGTCCTCCGGTTATTTCCTCCCCGCATAAATTACTCTCTCTCTCTCCACGCATCCCTCTTTCTCTCTCTCTCTCTCGCCACTAATGCATCCTCCTCCTCTCTCTCTGTCCCCCCGGCGTCGTCCTCGCGGTAATACATCGACCTCGCCCTCTCTCCCTCTCGCTCTCACGAATTCATAGGAGAAAGCAGGAAAACGAAAAAAATAACCACTACACGCTTGCATTATGAATTAAGCAGCGGTATGGGTATATTAATCACGCGTTTATGTATCTATACGTCATAGCTTTTTCGAATAATTTCTAATACATAGACACACACACACACATACACGCAATGTATACGAGGGGGTGTGTATTGACGTATCGCGATACATTCATAAGCTAATGCGCGTGCGGGCGGGCATTAAGGAAGTGCGGCGTTGAATGGCGGCCCCCGGACGCCAGCGATAAGAGACCCGGAGAGCTGGCTTGCAGTTCCGAGCTCTGGCCAATTGTCGCAGGCCGTGTGTATATATAGGATGGATACATCTGTGTTATTCTTGTACGTGTAAAAAGTTTAGGTTCTTGTGTGTACTAGTATATACATATTATATGTAATGGTGGTAGTTTAGGATAAGTAGTATACACTTATGCGGTTGCGGTTAGTCGGTATATAATATGCATCTTGTAACTGGAGTACTTAGTTGCTGGATTGTTTAATATTTAATTATAAGCGGCGCAATTGCGCGTAATTCACTCGAGCGCGCGCGCGCGCGCGTGTCCCGGGCGACAATTCACCAATGCGACACACGCTGGCGTTAGTACAGTAGTGCCGTTTCATTGATCAATTGACCAAAACCTCATTAAGGGTAAGCCAATGTCCTTTAATTATCCCTTCGAAATGGCTGGCAAATCCGTTAAGCTGCTAGAGACGGCGACGGGAGGAAGGAAGGGAGGCGCGAGCGGTGCCGTCGCTGTGGGAAGTAAAAGGTCGACGTTCGCCTTTAATTAGTATTTTTATTTAGTTTTTTTTAATCGCGATCACACTTTTTAGGAGAGAAGAATGCGGCCGATCGGGCGACTCGTCTCTCCCCTTTGAGAACTTTTTTAATTAATTCTTTTTTGTCTATTTCCTGATTAAAACATCGATATTGAAATCCGTAAACGTATCTAAAAGTAATCGAATGTATAGTCCCTACCTTTCATCTTTCGACAGAAAATAACTTTTCTCAAATTCCCACTAAAATTAAAGATCGCATTATATTTTCGCAACTCATTAAAGATCGAAAATAATTAAAAGACCACCACCACACTTAATCTGTACCCTGCGACCAATATAATATAGACCATCTCGTAATCACGCTAATCGCTTGCGAATTTCCGTGCGATGACTGTCTCGCCCGTCTCAAAGACGCCGCTCTCTCTCAAACGAGACACTTTACCCTCTCCTCGCCCCTCTTATCGACGAATAATTTTCGGACCCACTCACTTATCCAACCTCCTCTCAGCGCGACACCTTATCGATCCGGAATACGTTAGTATTAAGTCGTTTCTCCTAGCTTACACTCTCTATGTGTGTGTGTGTGTGCGTCTATCTTATCGGCGATAAAGTTGACGCAAGGCTCTATACACATACACACACACTCATGTCGCTTGATAACGGCAACGACGGTGCCGCGTGTCCGGGATATCCTCTCTAGACCGCGTTGACACATGCGCGGAGTATATACACGTATGTACCATTTTTCCCCTCGTTTTTCGCGGTTTATCGCCGCGCGAAAGTGCGGAGCGTGCGGATATATAGAGATGAGAGGCGAGATGCGACGGTGCGGTTGAGGTGTGGGTTGCTCGTAGATTTTATCGGCGACACTGAGAGAGTTTCGTTTTATAAGTGCGGAAATTTGCTGGATATGCTGAGTGCAGCTACGAGCTAGAACGATAGTTTGAAAAAATTGAATAGTTTGTTTATTTTGTGTGATGGAATTTCCGTGGAATGTATCGATGATTTTAAATTACCACATGTTACACGTGCCACACTCACTCACAATTAAATCAGCTGATTACAGCCGCATTAAGTAACTCATTAAACCGCTTAACCGCCCGCTCAAAAGGAACGAATTGCAAATCGTTATTATAATAAATCAACGGCACGTGTTAGCAACAATCCAGGGAAATCTTCCTCGATAAATAATACTTTCGCGCAATTTACGAGACGGCGCGTTTTCTTATATTCCCCGCCATATTCGGGCACGCGCCCTCAACTCGCTCCGTCAACGCTCTACTCCCCCCGCGCTATATTTCATACACGCATTCCGCGCCGAAACAGCGTGATTAACTCGGACCTCATTACCCCACCCCCTCTCCGTCCAATGACTAATGTCCCTCCATGATTCAGCCCTCCCTGAGTATGGGTACATCCCCGAATAATATAATACGCGATAGCCATCTCGCTCTCGTTTCTTCCTCCCAGAAAACGAAGAAAAAAAAATCGCGACCCACTTGAAAATTCGCGCGCTCGCATAATCGCTGACTCGCTCTCCTCGATAGCCATCTCTCTCTCTTTTATAACAGCCGCGCCGCCTCGCGCTCGCGATTACATCGCCGTCTTTTCTCACCTACATTCTATACACGTATACCTACATACGTGCATATATGTACACCTGACCCTCAGCGAAACCTACTCCAGCGCTGTCAGCATCCGCTCGCAGGCGCCCGATAAGAACGTGCGTCAGTGTACGTATACGCAGGCGATAAGTTCTCAGTCTCTTTTTTCGCTCTGCGCTTAAGCCGATTGATTTATATACGCACGAGGTTATCGCGAATAGAGAGGGAGAGAGAGAGAGTGGGGAGTGAAAGAAAGTGGCAATTACAGTTTTTGTGTGTTTTTCGCGAGCGCACGCGCACGTGTTTCGTCATATGGATGATATACGCGAGGATATATATCGATGTCGATACGCGAGCGGGCGGCCGATTTAGTTTCGACTGGATTGAACTGAACGTGTTATCGTATTATTCTACTTTCGAGAAACCTTGGGCCGCCCCGCGAAGTTGTACGAATATAATACTTTCCTCCTCGTGCGGCGGCGGTGGCGCGCGCTTTCTGGAAGTTTTGATTATTGGCACGGATCGCGCATAGTCGTGTTTTCCGTGCCGATTGGCGGCTTGTATAGTTCGTGGGTTGTTTTTTAATAATAATAAATTTTCGTAATGCGCAAAGAGAGTGATAATTGTTAGGGGAGAACGGGGTAATGCCGGTCACCGGCTAATTCCGGTCAGCTATTTGCAAGGAAAATAAACTTTTCATAAACTTTTGAGCACTTATTGAAATTTAATATTAATATGCTGTTAATATGCTACTATTTTCAAACATAGAAAACTTTATTACTGTTAATTGAGTAATTATAAGCCAAAGTAGTTTTCGCAAACTTTTCTCGTAAGAATTCCCGAGTATTAAATAAGATATTAAGCATACCTTTTGATTTTTCAAGGTTACACTAAATTATAATTAATCTAAATACTTTAACGAAATTAACTGATATGAACAATTAGCAGGAATACTCTTTTATTTTTAAAATTTTTTATTTTTATTGCGTCATCGGATTTGGGATAATCCCGGTCACACTTTTTCGCTTTGTATAAAGCGTTCTATGCACCTACTGTGACACAATATCAACATACATATAATAACTAGTATATATATATAACTATTTTTAGATACAAAAAATATTTCAATACGATTCTTTTATTCGAAAGTGAGATCATAACCTCACTTTTGCTATCTTCGATCACTCGACATTTAGCTGACGTATTTTAAAAGTAAAAATCAATTTAAACTACGTGTTTCGCTGGGAAATGATAAATAATAATATTGTGAACACTTTTTATGCTTATTTAATTTAATTAAATGAATTATTTATCTATAAAAAGAATATCTTTCTAGTGATTGGTATTTCCCTTGCGTTGACCGGGATTACCCCGAGTTGAAAGCCAACCTTAGTTTGATTTTTCTTTTTGATTTTTCTTATAACGTTATAAATTTTTATTTTAAGATGAAATTTTTCGTGAATTTTGATAAACAGTAATAGAAAGTAACTACACGTGAAAAATGAATCAAATCTACAATGAATTGAAAATACTGAGCAATTCCGCTTAGGTGACCGTCAATACCCCATCCCCCTATTATAATGTTTGCACGTTATAATGAGATGGCATTCGTTATAAAGATCTTTTTCCTCGATAACGCAAATTACATCAGTTCAATAAGCGCACTGGTTTTGCAAGTTTTTCTCTTTTTTTCTTCATTGGAATCCATAATGCGAGCGCGCTCGCGCGTCATGCATTTTTTAATACAGTTACCTCATTAAGTAATCTCCAGCTATTCTTGTGTACTATACGCGAGGCGGTGGCGGCGGCGGCTCTATTCTTAAAGTCCATTCAGAACTAAGGCCGAAGAATTAATTTCGACTTAATTAACTTTAGTTGTTGGTATTTCGTGAAAACATAACAAGTTGAACGGGGGAGAAAAGAGAGAGAGAGAGAGAGAGGAAGTTTCTTTTGGTCGGTGTGGCTGGCGCCGCATAGCCGACGAGCTGTTTAAAAATTGACTTCGCAGCGCGCGCGTTATATAGGAGGGGTGAGAGCCCGCAGAACTTATAAGTGGCCGACAATTTATTTTCTGAAATGAGCTATAAAGTGTGGCAGGCGGCGAACTCGACGACTTGCGTATTATGTAGGGCGCGTGGAAGTCGTTACCGATTTCTACGATGCGAGAACTATATATATTGCTGATAGAAACGAGTCGTGCGAGTTTTTTTCCTTTAGATGCGATAATTCTGTTGATTGCCGAGGAATTGAAAGAATTTCAAGCATTGTAGAAGTGTTTATATGTATTGAAGAAATAGATTTATTAAGTAATGTCCCTGCACTGAAAAACCTTTGAGAGAGCGGGTCTACCACTTGAGAAAGTCGCTGCCCCAAAGACAGGTAGAGTTGCGCGACGTTATTTTGGGGTAAAATTTCTCCCAAAACGGGCGACTGAGTGTACCGTTGCCAAGGGAAACGGCTGGTAGATGGCGCGCGAAACTCTCATAAACCGCGCATAAACATCCGTTAGGGGTAATTATTCTCCCAAAATTGGACGAGACGTTATGCGAAGCGCGGGTAGAGCTACACTGCCAGTATTGGTACGTTCCTTCTCTCTGACGTTTTTCAGTGTGGTGGAAACTGACTTCATTATTTGCTAATAAATAGCTAGTTTTAGTGGGGTATATTATTTATTCATATTCATTTAATAGATTGAAAATAGAAAGACTTTTTTATAGATTTACACAAGCTTGTTCTTAACTATTTCAAAAGTATAAAAATTGGAGAGAAAAAGAAACTGTTGGTCAGTTTTTTTAGTTAGAAAATGGCTAGTGGAAGGCTTGTTCTTACGACGAGGAGTGAGAGAGACAGAATCTAATAGAAAAATATGGATTTAAATTAATATCTAAGAAAGGAGTGCTGTAAATGTTTGTTAGCCTTGTTTATTGTTTACATTTTTGTAACGTCAAGTCTATGAGTAAATTTAAATTGAATATGTTGATGTTATGCCATTCTATTTCCAATCTATTAACCTTTAGAGGACGGGATGGCCCCTATACGGGCCATGCCCATGATCGACCCTTTACATGTGTTAGTTTTGAGATGTGAGACATCACAAAAACTCGATTTCTATAGAAAAGTGAGAGAAAACAGTAAACCCAAATCCCCGTCCTCTAAAGGTTAAATGCACTGAAAAAAATTTCACGTCGTAAGAACTGAAAGTACGGCTCTGACAACAGTACTGTTCGGCTGATTTTCTTTCTGCTTGTTAGAATACGTGTACATTTATGTCAGCGTGCGAAATAGAGAGCGCATGCGTGGCGCCATCACGCGAGCATAGCTGGAGAGCTAGCGAGAGCGAGCGGCCGAAGCGGGCACTCACTCGTTCGCCGTCCTCTGCCGAGAGCAGATGTATTATGGAGAGAGCTGCACAATAAAGGTTGTTATAGTTAATCCAGAGTGGCTTATTTGAACAAGCCCTGTGTCCCATCCATCCTCACCTATTATTTCAACACTGCTAAATTTTATAGATACAGTAATTGTATTCGTACAGTTGTGAGAGCTGTACAAGATACACTGAAAGCACTAATGTATAGAGTTCTTTTGTCGGAGCATTAATAGGTTATGATTCGCCATACATACATATTTTTCATTAAAATAATCTCGATTGATAAGTACACTGATTACAGATGAAATACGCAAACGCGGATTGCAAACATGCGGTTGATGTGGCCGGTTTCTTGACTTTTTTAGGTTATAACATGAACATCGGCTTCGCGTTGTAGCGTTGTCAACAAACAAATATCGGCGGCAAAACTAAATCGTACGGCTGTCAGAGCTGTACAAGTACATTTCCCGCATCTGACGAATAGTGCCGTTACATTATACAAATGAATAGCTACTTCAGCCGTCTGTAAGGGTAAATGAACACTATAAATAGTGTTAGTACAGCAAATCGAAACTATGGTTTCTACAGCCTAACATTTTTTTCAGTGTGGGCGAATAATAGGGGAAAAAGCGTTTCAACATGGCCATTAACTAGCCATTTATTCTAGCTATTTACTGACTTTCTGACCATTTCGTAATTTCAGACAAATTTCGACCAGGGGTGTATTAGTAAAATATTTTGATATTCCAAATTTAAAATAAAAAAAAAATTAATATAAAATCGTAGTATTGGCTTTTGTTGCAGAAATAAAGTTTTATTAAATTAGAATATGCAAGAATTTAATAAACATTGCAATGGAATGAGAACAATTTTCCAATATATTATGCAAAAACCAATACAATTTTAATTCATAAACATTTTTTTGTTTTATCAAATTAATTATGTCGCTATTTCCAACATATTTTCATGAAACGATCATTTCGCATTATTTGAATAAATTCTTATAATTAACAATCCACAACTCTCCATCTATTTAAAAAAAAAGTGTACATCCCAACGTTGCATCAGACCGACATCAAACGCCCTACAATCAGCCACGATCAGCAGCACCACGTCGTTCTCTTTTTCTTCACCTCTTTCTCACCACGGATCCTAAATCAAAGCCACTCCCGCGACAAAAAGACCTCGACAGTCACCAATAACCCTCCGCCAACGATTTTTCCAATCGACTAAAAAAAGCAACACAAAACTACACCCACACCTTTCTCTCTCGAAATCAAACTCTCCCTCTCGCCCAGCAAAACAAACTCAACGTCGAAACCAGCAGCATAGAGATAGAACACGCGCCAGACACACACACAGCCCTCTCTCGTTCAATCTCGACACCACCGCGGCTCCAAAACAAGCGAAAAAAGAGAGAGAGAGAGAGAGAGAGAGAGAGAGAGAGAGAGAGAGAGAGAGAGAGAGAGACGATAGAATAGGAAAAGCATCACCTTCCATCCCGGCGACAACAAAGGGATGCGTAATAATGTGCTCTCCATCTCCCTCTCTTTTTCTCGCGCGTCCTTAGGGAGCAGTAGCAGTCGCGCTATAGCTCCCTATACACTGCGGGTTCATCGACACTCCGAATAACGTCGCGCGTCCCGGCGACGACGGCGGCTCTGACACACATCGGCGCGCGCGCGCACGCGCTTCCGCGATCTTGTTTCGTCTCGGTTTTCGTCGCGCGCGAGTGCCGAGAGAGAGAGAGAGAGAGAGAGAGAAAGAGAGAGAGAGAGAGAGAGAGAGAGAGAGAGAGAGAGAGAGAGAGAGACAAAGAGTAGTAGTCGGCCTCTTGACCCCCCGACACATATATATGTATACGAGAGAGAAAGAGAGAGAGAGAGGGAGAAGAAGGGAGAAAGGAGGGCGAAAGGTTACGTTCTTGAGGGCCGGGATACACACGCGCGTGCTGTAGGGAAATTGCGACTGTCCGCGCGTGGTATGAGCGAAATGTGAAAGGGGACGCGTTTATGGGAGCAGCGGGTGGAGGACGGAGAAGGAGGTATGTGGGGGTAGATATCGCTGTCGGTGTGCTGGTTTATGGTTTTTTTTTGAGATATTGGAGAAACAGTGGGATGTGGTCTGGGGGAAAGGAAATATATGTTATACCGTTTGATAATATTTATTGCTGAAGTAAAAGTGTGATGGCCAAAGTTTAATGATCTTGTGTTTTTTCTGTTTCAGGTGAGTCCTACGTGAGATAAAGTGATGCTTCCTTCATAATGATAGTAAGTGATAATATTGTCCTTTCCATACAACCTTTCAAAACCTTTCTAAACATTTTGAGATCTGTGTCCCAATACTGTCAACGACAAAAATATCCATGTGTAATTTCAGAAATTATAATCTGAAATTTTTATAGGCTCAATCTCCGGGGGTTTACTACTTTTTTAAAATCGCTCATTTATATGAAATCAACAAGATTTCGGTGCTGGCGAATCCATTAGCAACCAATCCCTGGTAGAAATTCATCTATATGAAATGGCCAAGAAGTTAGAAAATAGCTAGTAAAACTGGATAATTAATCGCTATGATGAAACGATTTTTCGACTATTATTTGCCTATTTCTTAGATTGACGTTACAACAGAATATCCGTATTTGATTTACTTACTAATTTTATCTTTGATACAGAAAGAGCATTAAAGTGCATTGGATGCCTTACCAAAATATAAATAAATAATGTTAACTAATAAATTATTTGTTGTACTCATTCTATAAATAATTCAGCAACACTTTTATTTCTCCATCTGATTCTGTCTCTCTCACTTTTTGTCATAATGGCAAGCCTTCTGCTAGCCATTTCCAGACTAAAGAAATTGATCAGTTTTGATACCTTTAAAATACTCAAGAACAAGCTTGTGTCTGTCTTCGAAAAACTCATTCTATTTTTCAATCTATTAGATGGCCAAATAATAGGAGGAAAAGCATTTCATCAAGAGCCAGAATCTGGGCAAGAGAAATTCCCATTTTATAGCAAGTTTCCTCTCTTAAAAAAGTGATGGATGAAATCTGTCATCACAATAATAAGACTGTTTTGATTGGTTGTTGTTGACTCATTTGATTGGTCTATAAAGAATAGGCGCCAAAATATAATGTGTTTGAATTTTAAGATTAAATTCTTGAGTTGGAGTATTAAAAAATGGAATAATTAATGGAATATCCGTCCTTAACAATAGTATAAGAAAAATTTCATTATTTTATTTATCAAAATTACGTTATTATTGTATAATTTAAACTGATTAAAACAAACTTTTAAATTGAAATTAACTAACATGATCATGTTCATAACCTCAAAAAAAAAAGAAAAAAATAACAATAATAGTAATACGCGTGAAGCGCGTTGAATGTAGCTAGTCTAATATAAATGGTCAGTTATTAGTTATAAAATGTTTTGGATTTACACCGGGGTATGTCAACGTGTTTGAAATTCCGAACGTTCATAATGAACGAAATATTAACTTAAACTTTCTAATTCTGGTTAGAATTCCCCGGAGTGTGGTTTACTGGTGACTGCAAGAGTGAGAAGTGAAGAAATACAGTTATTGTCCGATTTTAAATGTATTAAGTAGCCAAATTCGGTTAAATTTGAAAATGGCAAAAATCTTTCGTTCACTATGAACGTTCGAAATTTCAAACACCTGTATGTCATCCGCATTATTCTCAGCCGAGCATTAAACTCGACCCTATACCTCTCTTACCCCATAATTCATCAAACTCGCGATATTTTTAAAACTTATTTGCGCTCTGAATCCATCATCTAAAAAACTCTTCCGCGCGTAAGCTCTAAAAGCGAACAATCGTCCGCGCGGCCCTTAATCACACAATCCGTCACTCTAGCACACCCCCAAGCATTAAAATTCCCCTACATAAACTCTTCTTCGTTCCCCTCCCTCATCAGCATCGACCGCTAATAACCCCTCGTATCGGGTTTCGCGAGGGCAAACAGATTTCCCGGAGATACACGCGTCGTCGTCGCTGCCGTATTGACACGCGCGGCGCGTATATATATAACATTACATTCTCCGCTCTCCACACACTGCACACACATGCATTCACCCTCACACACACTCGTACACTTCATAATCCACTTAGTCCAATCAGGACCGGCGTCGCCGTCGCGACGAAGGAACGAAAGAGAGTGATTTCCGATGTCGCGACGCGCGCTGCGACCGATTAGCCTATTTGCCAGATGCACGCGCGCGCGAATCGAATTTTCCTCCCCGCGCGCGCTAATCCTTTCGAATGGCTTGACCCGAGAGCGCCGGCTGGCGCAGGGTGTGGAGAGACAGAGAGTGAGGGCGTGGTTCGCTCGGCGTCAGTGCATACTGTATATATAGCAGAGCGAGCGAGGCCCTTGTGTATAGGGGTATAAAGGTACTTGCGAGGTAATTTTACGAGGGTGTTTTGATTTTCCGTGAGAGAGGTGTTCGACCCTTTTTCCCCTCATAATAGTGTGTAGCTGTTGGTTTATATATACGGAGGTACGCACGCGTGGCGTGTAGGTATTGTTCTGGTTAGGGTTATGACTTTTGACGGAAGGGAGCGAGAGAGATAGCCCGTGTAAAAGGGTTTATTTAGATTGAGTCGTAAAAGTTTAGTCGAGATTTCGTTCGTGTATAAATGGCAGACGGGGGAGTCGTAATATCGAGGAATTGAGCTGATTTCGTTGCGGTTACGTTGACGGGGCAGTGAATGGTTTAGTAGAAAGTAGATATTTTTGTACATTCCTAAATTCGTAATATGATATACAAAAATTTATATGCAAATTCAGCCAACGCGTAATTACACCGACTTATGCCCATTACACGGCAACCTTAATAACGCGCATTATTAAAATCGTTTCAAAAAAACATCGCTCGCACTCGCTGTACAATTTACATCAACTGTATACAAAAACAAGCAAATCCGCAAAAACAACCGAACATCCAGCTATAAAAATTCATCGCGGCGTCTACACACTGCATTACATAACGTTACTCAACGCTCTCTCTCTCTCTCTCTCTTGCGCGCGATACACCTCTCTCGCGTATTCGACCGACACGTACGTCACCTCAGGCTCGCTCATTTCCGATAAATTATTCACCCGCTCCGATCCTTATCGCGCACGCCACAGCACTCCACAGAGAGATAACCAACCGCGCACACTCGACTCTTACACCCAGAGCTGTATAATATACCTCCTCCTCCTCGGTCAATTATAAGCTCTGTCTCTGTCCACATGATGTCTCTCGTTTCCGCGGGACACTCGTCACGGGCCTTTTCTCATAATACACTTCTCTCCAACACACATCCACGCTCTCAATTGCCCAATTGATTCGCATGCGCAATGTCGCGCTTCTTCGTTCTTTTTTCTGCACGCTGCCGCGGGAATTCCCACGCCAACTGCGCTCTCTAACGCTCTTCACTCACACGTACACAGAAAGAGCGCTATATATCGCCGGACGCGCACGCTACGCTCGCGAAACCATTTCAATCTCGAAGATTCCAGTTCGAGCCGGCCCGAGCCTATGTACACGCGTGTGTGTGTGCGAGAAAGAGGAGGATTTTTCGTCGCGTGGTATATAGTAGCGAGGAGACCGCGAGAGAGACTCTAGCGCGTTGTGTGTTGCGGTTATTATTAGGTGCGCGTGTATATCTTTCGTTGGTGCGTGATGTGTGCATTGTGTCTGCAGAGGCGCACGAAGGAGCCGCCGCGGCCGGTGGAAGAGACCGCGCGCGCCCGCAGTTATTTTTAATATATGTTAATTATGTAATTGTGCACGAGGTGATGCGCGACCGCGTGTGTGTATATATATATATATATGCGTGGGACTTGTCTTCGGGCGAGGAGAGGTCTGAAGTTGAAGAGAGATAAATGCGCGCGAGCTTCGGTCGAGAGGGAGAATGACGGAGCTACTGTTTTTAGAATTGGGAAAATGCGGGGAGGAATTTCGGGTGCTATGTTTAGGGATCTATAGCGCTCATTGCTACCGGGAAAAAACCCGAAGAAAAAAATTATTAATTTGTTTGCTTGGCAACTGTGTTCCTGAGTATTGTTGACTTCTCGCTAATTTACAAAAAAAATAGTATATTACGCACCATGGGAGGAAAAAACTTGGACAGTCCACAGCTCGTGTAAATTACCACCCGAGCTGGGGGCTGGCCAATTTTATTCCCGTGGTGCGTATACTATTTTTTCCTCACACTGGGCCGAAAATGCTATTATTTTTTCCTCATTCCTGCCCGGTGTGAGGAAATAGTATATTACGCACCAAGGGAGGAAAAAACTTGGACTCGCCTTCGGCTCGGGTGGCAATTTACACGAGCTGTGGGCTGGCCAATTTTCCTCCTGTGGAGCGTATACTATTTTTTTACCTAGCAAGGCCGAAAATACAACCTTCGCGATCGGGCGCTGGGAGCGAAAGTGGTACTTTCGGCCCGCTAGGCAAAAAAATAATATTCCTGTGAACACTAATATTACAAAGATGATTTTTTCCATTAGTGCACAGCTCCCACATCTACCGCGGTAGAAACCATTCATAATCATCGCTTATACCCCATGACACACCCTGAGAATCCCTCGGGCCCCCGCGCGCTTTATTACGCACTGCGAGAAACATTTTTTCACATTTAAAAACAGCCGGGCGATGTGAATTTCACTCCAAGAAAGCTGCCCGCGCCCGAGAGAGTTTACTGGAGTGGAAAGCCCCGTATGAATAGCAGATTTACGACTGGCCGTTACAACCTGGCCGCTCGCGCTCTCCTGGCGGAATGATCCTACTTTTAGAATTAAGTACATTTCGCGGAATGAGAGGGGGAGCGAGAGAATACTCTTACTTTTTCACGCGCGCGACTCCAAAGCCTCTTAAGCTATATACGGGAGAGAGAAAGAAAGAAAGGCGCGAGCGAGGTATATAAATATATGAGAAGGTTCTGGCAAAACGCGCTGTGTCTCACTAATAAAAACAAAAATTTTCGCTGCAAAGAAGACAGTATAGAGTTTTTCTTTAAAAATAAACACACACGCGCGACTCGTAAATATAGTCGATTGAATCAGCGGTGTTAAAAGCGCACTCGAGGCATTTGCAATGTTTTCCCCTCCGACAATTCTTCTTAAAAACCAGAAAAGGAAAAACCCTGCACAGCTTTTAACCCTCAGTACGTACCCATTAAAAAAAAAGGAAGAACAGTGAGCCGCTGCTGCTGCCGCCCTTGAATAATTGTGCAATGGTGGTTAGCTCATCGTTATAAAATGCGCGCAGCGCTGAGCGAGCTCGCGAGCTGACGGTAAGAGCTATTTTCACAGCACGAGAATGTCGGAATTGTAATTACGAATGCCGCTGCTTTTATGTAGGCTACGCGTAAATAGCGCTCTCTCGCGTAAGTATATATGCGCGCGCGTGAACGTGTGAGACGGATCGATGATCGTGTGTGTAGCGCGCGCGCGATGAGACTCTGTGCGCTCGGCGAGATTTTTTTTCTTCTTTTTTTTTTACTGGTTAGGTATGTTTGTTATGCGACGCGGGGGTGTGTATGTTGGTTTTGGAGGAGGTTTTTATGGGGTGTGTGTGCACGGGAAATGCGGTTCTAGGCAAACAGCGTGGGTGATTTGATGGCGATAGGAATTTTTTTTTCTCTTCGTCGGTGTTTGTTGGTATTGGACGAGGGAACAGTGAATAGTTGGTTGGTAAAATGGAGAGAATGTGGTTTTTAATGCAAGGAAAAATTAAATATTGACTGTTGAATATGGCGAACGATGCTGTGTAAATTGATTTTTATACTGATTTACGTCAGTGATGTATATGTATACTTTTTCATTATTTTATTTTCAAAGGGTATAAAAATTGTATGAAAAAAAAGTTGTTGGAGAGAGGAACAAAAATGAAAGTACTGCAACGTTAGTTTTTATTACAAAAAAGGGAATGTACGTGACGTGCGTTTCAAAAGTTAATTCGCTCGAAAAATGAAATTTCAGAAAATTTAAAATCAGCTGAAAGTTACAAAATTTACAATCATTTATATTCGATCGAATAATTTTTACGAAAGAGCACGAGATACAAGACACCAGTTGTACGAATGTGAAATAATTTTTATCTACAATTTTTGCATAATAAAGATATTCCGCGATAATCCGCCGGTAAGTCATCTTTATCAGTTCGATAACGAATTTATTAAGCGCCGCGTGCGTTAATTAAATATATTACACATATACGCAACTATATTTCGAAAAATGTATATAGTGCAGTACAAACACGTGCACACGCGTATCTTTCGAAAATTAATCAACCATAATGAAATTTCAATCTCTCTTTCGCTTCAAATTACGAATTTACGAGGCGTGGGCCCATTTTTTCGTCGCATAATAAATTTAAAAATGATCAATACGCGGCCGCTTGACAAACTGTATATCTTTGCCCCGAATAAATTAAATCCGAGAGAGTGAGAGAGAACTTTGGCTCGAGTTTGAAATAAAAACAGATATACACGTAACGCGCGTTATACACAAAAAAAAGATGCAATTTTAATAAAGTGCACACGTACAAACACACAGCATTTATTCTTATAGTCCGCGTGTAAAATAATCGAGAATAGACACACACACACACACATACACACATATAACGGTGTCACTTATAAATACTGCCATTGATATTTTTGTCACGCCGTCGCGGAATATGTAGTCGCGCTACACTATGTACACATTGTTATTTCAGCGCTTTCTTCTTTAAAATTCCCGTCCCTTTAAGCATCATGCAGTATTGCGATGCAGCCGCGGCTGCGAAAACTCGCTCATCAAAATTCTCACCGCGCGGATATATATATGTGTGTGTGTGTGTGTGTGTGTGTGTGTGTGTGTGTGTGTGTGTGTGTGTGTGTGTGTGTGTGTGTGTGTGTGTGTGTGTGTGCGTGCGTGCGTGCGTGCGTGCGTGCGTGTGTGCGCAAATTCACAGACTACAAACAACAACTGGGATACAAAAACGGAAAAAATTTTTTTTGAGGGCACACCTACCACGTAAGGTTTTTTCGGTTTTTTTGGGGTCCCCCAACATGAAAATACTCGTGAACACTCATTATTTGTTGCCAAGCTTTTTTGCCGACGAAATCAATTTTTCTTATGGAAATTTAACATGGGAAAAATGGACGAAAAGTAGTCATTGATGATTAACCAATAGCAAACTATTCAAGAGGCCAAACCAAATTCCACACAAAAGCGATTAAAGTTGAAGAATAGAGCTTTAATTTGAGATGAGAATCGTTAAAATCAGTCGATTCTGTGCAAAGCTAGGTGAATTTGAAAATGGCGAATAATGAGCGATTTTTTCAAGCCCACGTAATCAACCGATTTTAACGATTCTTATCTCAAATTAAAGCTCTATTCTTCAACTTTAATCGCTTTTTTGTGGAATTTTGTTTGGTCTCTTCAATAGTTTGCTATTGGTTAATGATCAATGACTACTTTTCGTCCATTTTTCCCATGTTAAATTTCCATAAGAAAAATTGATTTCGTCGGCAAAAAAACTTGTGAACGGATAATGAGTGTTCACGAGTATTTTCATGTTGGGGGACCCTAAAAGAACCGAAAAAACCTTATGTGGTAGGTGTGCCCTCAACAAAAATTTTTTCCGTTTTTGTACCTCAGTTGTTGTCTGTAGTCCGCGGATTTGCACACACACACACGAGCGTCGCGCGGCAGCAGTGATTATTTAACTTCGATTAATGTCACGTTTTATTTGCGCCCGCCACTATGCGCATTTCACCTCATTTTCAGCTCTCGAAATAATAATACACACACACATATCGGCATTACCCGCACGCGCGTGCTTACGCGATTTATACTCGTAAATATTCAACGTAAATTAATTAACTGCTTTGTTTGCTTCGCAATATGTAATATCGACGAGAGTGTGTGGTGTGTATGTGTATGTATAAGTATTTATCGTGGAAAAAAACGTAATATTCAGTGAATAAAAATTTCTCGTGATTGAATTATATAAATATAATACGAGGTTTTAAATGAAAAATTGCGTAATCGTTAGACGCCCGCACGTTTGCAGAATATATTAAAATTATACTTCTCGGTAATACATTTAACGCTTATATTGAAGAAATATGAAAAGCGAGAGGTACGAGGAAAGTTTACTGCAGAGACGCGCGGATTGACAGGTAATAAAAGATGTTTTATTAATGAAGATCAATACGTGATTCCCCACAATCTATAGGTGAAATCTGAGATGCTTGGTAAACATTGTGTGTCGAAGATTCCCGTCGAAAAAAATTTCCCCAGTATCATACCATAATTTACGCGATAACCTTTAAACCGGAGATAAATAATAAAACACGCTCCTCTCTCTCAAACATTATTAACCATATTAAAACAGCCACACAACCGCGCTCCCTCTTGTCCAATCTCTCGTTCCCCACTGCATCTTGCCAACCTCCACATTTCAATATCTCTCTTCGGGCAAAAACGACGAAAGCAATCATCGATAAACCTCCTTTTACTCATTACAGAACCCTTCTCTCTCTCTCCCCTACACAGATACATCCGATCCGCAAAAATATGCGTCGTCGCTCGATTCTCGAAGCATCCGCACGCGCTCTCTCCCGCAACGGTTCACCATAATCGTCTCACGCTATCTCCCGAATTCGCGATAGCGCTATCGTTTTCTCTCTCTCCTCCCTGCCCACACACTCACAGCGAGAGCGCGAAGAAGGAAGCAAGAGAAAAAGACCGCACGGCGCATGTATTACATATACATAATATAACACGATAGCGGCCGAGCGACACAATATATAAGCTAGCGCTGGCGACCTGTTTTTTCCTCTGGCGAGAGAGAGTGCGCGCGCATATAGATTCTAGGCCAATAAACGGAATCGATTTAGGTGATTAACATGCCGCGACACCGAGCGTAGCAGCAGCAGCAGTTGGAGCAGTAGTAGTGGTAGTGGTAGTGCAGAGCCTCAATTACATTAACGATTTTTTCTTTCCTACTGAAAGGCTCAATCGTAATGCGAGCGCTTAATTAAGGCGCCGGGTGAGCGGCGTTGAGGTATCGATCGCGATGTCGAGGTGTTGGGAGGGAGGAGGACGGTGATAGTTTTGAGAAGGAGGGTTCTAGATGGTTGGTGGGTGAGTGTATAGCCTTGTTAGCGTATAGGGATTGTGGATGGTATGGGTAGTGCAGTTACGTGAGTTGGACTGATGTTTGGGATGTTGGATTGGTTGGTCTTCGTGTTCCCATTTACCGTGGTTTCAGAATAATTTCAGGCTATAAAATGGTTATTATAGTAGAGATGGGAATAAAAAGTATTACTCTAAAAAGTTCTTTATAACTAAAATATACTTTTCATTGGGAATGTTACTGTCATATATAATTTGAATGACGTATTTCCCTCATTCCAATCCTCAAACACGTATTACCAAAGAACCTAAACTTTTTACGAAACCATTACGAAAAAAAAAATTCATTTGTTCATTAAGGGGGCTAGACACCTTTTTTCTCTGAAATAAGAAGTCACATTTTAATACATAAATGTAAACTAATTATTTCATACTTTTTACATATAAAAGTGGATATATTTACCTTACCTTAAAACTTTCTCCGATGGGCCTTTTATATGGTCCAGAACCATAGTCATCGATGAAACAAGTTTTTTCACTATCCGTAAGCTTTGAAATTTTCCTGTGGATGGATTGACTCCAGATTTGAACTAAATTACTCCTGAATAGTATAATTCTCATATGAGTGTAGGGATTTAGGATTAAATGTCGGAAAAAAATTTTACATCAGAAAAATTATGAAAAAATATAAAAAATTTAAAAAAATTAAAAAAAAAACTCTTGAAAAACAGCACATTTTTTTTTCTCATTAGATCAAAAATCCTTACACTCATATGAGAATTATACTATTCAGGAGTAATTTAGTTCAAATCTGAAGTCAATCCATCCACAGGAAAATTTCAAAGCTTACGGATAGTGAAAAAACTTGTTTCATCGATGACTATGGTTCTGGACCATATAAAAGGCCCATCGGAGAAAGTTTTAAGGTAAGGTAAATATACCCACTTTTATATGTAAAAAGTATGAAATAATTAGTTTACATTTATGTATTAAAATGTGACTTCTTATTTCAGAGAAAAAAGGTGTCTAGCCCCCTTAACAACTATACACTCGACAATAAAGCAAACATGTAAAATAAATTTCCCTTCCCTCGTCCGAAAACACCATACGCTATAACCTCGTGTCATTATCCGGCCTACTACAATAGGAGTCCGCACTCTTTGCACAGCGTATATACGCACGAGGGCAAACAGAAAATTATCGGCACCGTTTTAGGATTAGCCGCGACCTCTTGCTTTCCATTACCGGGCTCTCACCCACGCGCGCGCGTACGGATTGCGGCCGATAAGCAAAGCAAATATTTTGGCCGAATAGTTGTATAGATATACATATATATGTCGAGTACGATTCCACACCCGTATATACACACTACAGCTATAGAAAATAAAATATCTACCGACCAATTAAAGTTGATAGAGGCACCCTCCATTGTTAATGTGAAAATTAGTAATATATATGGGATCCTGTGAGGGCCAATACGTAGAAAGAAAACACAATTGTAGCTTGCGGACAAGCTACAATTGTGTTTTCTTTCTACATATTGGCCCTCACAGGATCCCATATATATTACTATCTACCGACCAAGTTTTCATAACAAACCTTTTTTCCATGAACGTAGCGAATGAATGAAACATATACATATATGTTTTTTAATAAATTAGTCTCTGCGAGGTACTATAAATTCACCTAACCGCGTTAGAATTTATAAATTCATCTTCTCTTACATCGTGCATAATCAATGCGGAAATTTCCGTGAGCTCTACTGCAAATTTTTCGTCACAAGTGCGTACGTAAGAATTCAGCGTGCGAGTTATTTGGCGAGTATACAGCAATGCCATCGATCATTATAATAATTATCAAAATTTACTTTCACCCGCACACGCGCGTCTTCTCTGTAAACGCCTTTTTATTTTCGAGCAAATTATGCTAATCTGACCGCAGCTTTTGAATAACCAATTGGATCAAGAGTCGAGCTGCCGTCAAAATATATGACTGATTCCAGATTTCGAGATAATTACTTTAATTATATTTAGAAAAATTTCGGAAGCCTCACGCTGTGCAAAACAATTTTACAATATTTATGAAAGTTATTAGACCGATATGTCCTCGGAAAATTTGTTCACAGAGTAGAGCTATAAGTATACTTCTGTTTAGCTTTATACTTATATAATTCTATTGTTTGATTAAAAACCAAAGTAAATTATAGCTGTGCACACGGATCTCGACAAGAAACACACTGTTTCAAAGATAAAATTTCACGGCAATTCACTCAGGCTAAAAGAGTATAATGAAGCTTATACAATGACGCACGTAATGGCCTTTCCCTATATTTTTTCTCCAATTTCAACAATCCCACAGTAATCCGCACTAATTTATGAATCGTACGTACCGAATCACCGCGCCAATACTAAAATACGTAAATTTAAACAAACAGCACCACCGTCTCCTCAACTAAAGCCCATATCTTTCGAACAACCACCTCATCTCCACGATAATAATACAAATTAACGATCTTTAAACCCAACCCACGAACGACATCGTGTATGCCTCCACCAAAACCAATCCCGAAACCGTTCCGAACCGCACCCTCCGCTAAAAATAAAATAAAACTAAAGTGAAAAAAAAGCGAAAGCACAGCGCCGTTAAAATTTTCATTACCCTGCGCCGTCGCCGCGCCTCGCCTGTGCACACGCGCACAACAAGCACGCACAAATCCATTTTCCCCGCAGCAGTGAAAACCTAGTCAGCGCTCTCTCCACCCTTTTATCGATACGTATGTAATTCCCGCGAGTGTAGCGAGCGAAAGAAAGAGAGAGAGAGAGAGAGAGTATCGCGTGACCGAGACCATTTCTCGAGCTGCCGTAGTTGTATATATAGCTACAGTCTACACCCACAAACCCTCTCTCTCTCTCTCTCTTTTATCGAAACTGCTGCGCTCACTCGCGAGCCCGAAGGTAGCAGAAGTAGCATAGCGAAGCCCCGT
The DNA here is from genome assembly GCA_036365515.1 of Torymus aiolomorphi. Classification (NCBI taxonomy): domain Eukaryota; kingdom Metazoa; phylum Arthropoda; class Insecta; order Hymenoptera; family Torymidae; genus Torymus; species Torymus aiolomorphi. The sequence goes on along the minus strand of CM070873.1, from coordinate 255,384,278 downwards.
AAAGGCCGTGCGTGACGCAGAGGGATAGCCAAGTGTAAAGAGTAAAGACCTCCGAAGCCCTATGCACACTTTTGTGTCGCGCGAGCGCACAGGAGGATGCGCCCACGCGATTCAGCCAGCGAAGGTATGCGTGCAGTTGCGTAAGAGGTGGGTGCATATTTTCATTGCGATATATATGCAGGGTTGACAATGCTGATGATGTTGTTGTGCAGGGGATTTCGGGTGGATGATTGATGCGGACGATGATTAATTAGCGGTGACGAGGGGGTCGAATTATTTGAATATATTTTTTTGGAACGTTGCTGGGTTGCTTTGGTAGTGGGTTGTCTAATGGGAAGTTTGAATGTGATGTGTTATCATAGTATAGATGTTTCGCAATTGATACTATATAGGTATGTATAAATGTTTATAAATAGCCATTTAATGGCGCCTTATAATGATGAATTTCTGCTATTCAATTCGGAGCGCGCACCACGCATGCATTTTAATGCAAATGGTCAGTTATTACTTATAATACCTCTGAATCAACATACATTAAGTATATATACACCCACGCGCATATGCTTTAGATCGTAAATTATTCCACGCTGCTCACAACTCGCTTAACACATTGTTCTCAGCTCTTTAAATCGACCGCGCGCACGTGCGCAGACCTTCATCGCGGCTCTATCAGTCTTATTTTTAGCGAATCTCTCACTCTCACTCTCTCTCTCTCTCTCTCTCTCTCTCTCTCTCGTCCAAGACTTTATACCTCTCACGTTTCTCACTAATACACAATACCGCGCAACTTCGGCTATATACACGTGTGTGACTCACGCCCATCGCGTAGGAAGAATAAACTGCACGGATTCTTTGTATTATTATTATTACTACTACTACTCTGACCCGCGCGAGTCGTTTATCTGATTTGAATGTTATTAGAGGCGAGCGTCACGTGTGTGGGTGTGTGGGTAGCCAGTCGCAAGAGAATTTAGTCGGGCGAGTCACGCGAGCTTCGAAAATTGCGTTATTCCGCGGCGCGTGAGCCATCGCGCGCTAACGACTTCGCGAGCGAGCGAGCGAGTTTTTGCCGAGTCGATTAATACGCCGGGGCTGATAAGCGCGTTCGGACGTTTCGTTTGCAAATAAGGGAATAATTATGAGCCGCGTATGCTAATGTAGGTCGCGCGTACGCCGCGGTTCAGTGTGTTTGTTATAGCGTATACGCTCGCAGGATCGTTAATGATTTTCAGAAAGTTTTTACCCGGCGTGATTAATTAGGCTGGGGGGGGGGGGGGCTCTAATGAGGTACCGAAGGTGGAATGTGTCGATTTTTAGTCGACGGCGACTAATTTAGTATAATCTAATCGCAGAATGAGTCACGGACCAAAAGATGGAAATTAATGAAGATAATATATGCCGAATTAAAACACTTTACCCCCCCAAGACGAATACTTTTTTAAAGCTATAACCGCTCTATTCTACCAGCTTAACGTCCTTTCAAATAGGCAGCCCCAACTTCCCCTCGCACTTCTATGTATACGTATACGAAAAAGCCCCCGCGACGATCCGACACGGAAAATCGCGCGGCCTGCATTGCGCCCCACGTCGTCGGAACACAAAAGTGCCTCGCGCGCCCCGCCGGTGCTCCCGAAATAGATCGACTTTGCTCCCTTTCTCTCTCTCTCTCTCTCTCTCTCTCTCTCTCTCTCTCTCTTTCTCTTCGTCACGTTTGACGTATCCCCGTTTGATGTTTATAAGAGACAGGCGAATCAATGAGGCAACTCGTAAAAGCTTATCTCTCTCTCTCTCTCTCTTCTGCGCCCTCGCGAAAAGGCCAAACTGGGTTACGCAAATTCGTTGTGTTATACAGCGATAAAAAAAAAACGGCCCTCGCCGCCGCTTCTATTCACTGTGAGCGCTAGTTTTCATAATCTATGAGCTCGCCTATTTTACCTTTTTAGAAAAAGCCATTTCACGTGTACGTGTAGACGTGAGCCTGCATGTGTGCCCGGGCGAAGGCTTTGCACCTCGCGCCGGTGAGATATGGACGAATTTGCGGGGATTAAACGCGCGCTGGAGGTGGCGGGGTATATAGTCGCGAGTTGACGTGGGGGTTGTTAACGCGACGGGTTTGTTAGTGTCAAGATAACGTTAATGATTCGGAGCAAGCGTGTGCGTGCGCATGTATACATATACGTGCTTTTTGGAGGGAAAGGTATTATGATGTTGTGCGCGCGTGCGAGGGTTAGTTGATTCGAGATGTTTTAAAAATAGAGAGGAGCTAGAGGTCGAGATGAGTGCGGAGAGCGTCGATTGATTTTAACGATTCCTCCTCGTTAGCTCGGTTCTCATTATCTTGCGATATACTCTTTTAAATTGCAGACGGGATTATAATTGAAAAATTTTTTCTATAAAATTTTTAATTATTTCAATTACTTACACTGAAAAAAGGATTTGTTTACTGTTAACATGGCATTGTAACTGTTAACATGCGTATGTTTAAATATGAACAAATATAGGCATTGTAACAGTTATAATGCCATGTTAACAGTTAAGTTACCATGTTCTCATAAACAATTTCAATATGTTACCTGAGAACATTGATATTGCAATAGTTACAGTATGCTTATTATAGTAACTTTTTTCAATATAATGACCAATTTTTTACCTGGATGATGTTATTTTATAACAAAAACGTTTGAAATAAAAACATAATTTATTTTTTAACGTTTCGGACATTTTTATTGTTTATCCTGATGACGGACATAAACAATAAAAATATCCGAAACGTTGGAGTAAAAGACTAAATGCAGTTTTTATTTCAAACCTTTTTGTTCTATAACAACACCATCCTGGTAGAAAATTGGCTATTAGATTCAAAAACTACAATTTACAAGAACTTCTACCATCAGCTACTTTCAAATCTGAATATGTTATTACTTAATATAGATATTGTAACTATTACAATATCACATTTTATCCTTAAACATGTGAAATAGTTGTATTTCAAATAGATAAATATGTTAACAGTAACAATATTCTTCTCTTAGTGCATATATATTCAACTCTTATTCGTTATACAACATCTTTAAAAATTCATGATTAATATTGAATCTACAACAAATAGTAAAAGTACACGAAGCTGGTCTTCAACATTCATACATCTCCTTCTACCACTTCCACTCTACATCGTCACATAACCATAACCCCAAACTTCCACAATCTACCATATCTTATCCATACACTCTTCAATACTCATTAAAACAATCACCCACTAATTCCCTCAGCCATCGCCCAATCTTCATTCCCCAACGCAATTACCGCGCGAATTACCTCTCCTCTCCGCTCTCTCTCTCTTTGGGCGCGCAGGGCGTGCCCCGTACATCCCTCTACATCGGCCAGGCCAAGATAATCGTAAAACAGTGTCAGCCGGCGACTACTCCCCCCCTCCTCCACACACACACACATGACGCGCGCGCGAGTTAGGACAAAAGCCAAAAGGAACACTCGGTAATTAATTAAGCCCGACCGACCCTGAGACTCCTCGTCGCCGTTTGCATTTTTCGGATTAAGCGCTCGCTCCATTCTTCTCCTCTCTCTAGCTTCCCCCGCACAGTGGGATAATTTTTCGGGGGATGCGTTTAATCGTATGCGCAGGAGGGAGAGAGAAAGAAAGAGAGGAAAAAGGGAGCGCCATCTGCGAAAAATTCCAGGGCGAAACGAGCGCGCGAATTCCCGGGCGTACAAGAGTGAGAGAGAGAGAAGGTGCATGATGAATTGGACGGGGCGATAAATGCCCGGCTCGGAATTCTCGGAAAGTCTCTGAGATGCTTTTTTAAAAGAGGGGGCTGTGAGTTTTTAGGCGGAAGGGTTGGTGGTTGTGCCTTTCTTGGCGTTTAAGAGGATTTCGGGCGAAATTATATTGTGAGAAATTTATACTAACCAAGCTTGCGATTAAATTAGCCAGGAACACATTTACACGTTGTACGGTTCTGGTAGGATTAATATTGTTCTTCTAAACGGTTAAAGCTGAAGAGATTGTTATTCGTACGGTATTTTTGCAACCTCTGCGAGTTGATTTTCCATTAAGAGGCACCGCGGTTACAATTTTTTTTTTATTTTCCTTGAGCTGTTTGCAGATTGTTAAAGTAAAATTCTCGCGCGGTAATAGTGAAAAATGAAAGTTAAGCTCTCTTCGGTACTTTTTCTTTATTCCCACAATGCTACTATACTATACTATACTAGTAGTATAAACAATTCAAAACTTCAACGATTGACCAGCGAATCTACAAAAATAACTCTTATGAATTAATAAGACAGTGCACGCGTGAAATTTCATACTCTGCGGCAACGCAAATAAATCACGCGTGTCGCAAATTAATCTAAGGACATAGTATTCATTGATCGCGTCATTGTGAATTAGTCAAACGGTCGCATACATATTTAGTAGCTATAGTCGTTTTTTCATATTCGTCACACTAAGTATATATAAACGCGCGTAATATAGCCGCGCGTCGCACTGTACATGTATATATTTACGCGGCACAGAGTATGACGTTACTCCGCAGCCGCGCACCGCGCATAGCGTTATTTACTCGGCGTTATTTACTCTGTCGCGCTATTTTTAAAAATGCGTGTTATTATAGATTTTTATTTTATTATTAACGCGTAGCGCGCTAAACTCGGTCCCATTTTCTCCCCCTTCGGCCGCGTAACTTCGAAGCCATATTTTTTACACGTAATAATCCCGACGCACTCTCGCCAAATCTAAATCAATTTTACAAAAACGTAAAGAAAAAAAACCTCTTTAATTCGACTCTTCAGCGACAAACTGAAATTTTTCATTTTTTCCCTACCGCACGCGCGCGTTTAAAACTTTTCTGGGTCAAACTCGTGAATATATATAATACACACACACAGGCTCGGCGCATAATTAACTCTCCCTCTTGATATTCCAACCAGTCAAAGGTGAGCTTAATTTGCAGCGCGGCAAAAACACAATAAAATATCCAATCAAGGCTCGCGCATCGCTCCCTAATCCGCCTTAGACCAAAAATTACTACGAGAGGCAGCGAAGCTCTCCCTCCATACAGGGGCGCGCGCGCATGTGTCTCTTCCCATGTCGGCTTATAAACAACGGCGCGGTGTGGCGACTCCGGGGCAAAAACAATTTATCTTCTGGCACGACGACGACGGCGATCATAAAGAACTTATCTCCGACGTGGCGCGTTATTACAAAGACTCTATCGTCGAATTACTCGCTCAATCTCTCTCTCTCTCGAAGGGCGAATAAGGTTGTCGTCGAAGGCATATAGTTCCCTCTTTCCTCATACATACATATATACACATACGGCGGGCGCGTGCACGCAATATAATTCGTCCGTTAAATCTTGTGATGAATCGTCTAATCTGAATCCGCCGGAGTGGGGGATGCAGTAGCAGTATAGACCTCTAACAAGCGATAAATATCCTTTGACTTGCCTCTCTCTCTCTCTTGCCTCTCACCTGTATGTGCTTTCCGAAAATTCGCTCGGAAAGCGACTAACCTACAAAGGAGAAGGGAAAAAAAGGAGGCGAGCGAGCGAGTGAGCGAGATAGACCGCGCCTCGCGCAAGTAGAACGTGGAAGGGGTTGGCAATACACAGGGGGCGGCGGCGGCGGCGGCAGAAATCAGGAATGATGCGCCGTAAGCTCGCCCGCCCGCTCGGCGCTGGCGGTAAAAGGAGCGAGAGAGGAGAAAAAGGCAAAGGTCACCGTGCGGCCCGTGACGTCATAGGCGTTTTCCCTCCACCCGCGCCACCCGCTCTCTCTCTCTCTCTCTCTCTGTCTCTCTCTCCCTTCTACTCTCTATTCGCGTAACCCGACAGCAGCGCCACTACCCCTCGGTTCCAACGCCCGCCGCTGCTGCTGCTGCCGCTTCCCCCTCCGGAGAGAGAGCAAATTTCCCATTTTCATTTCTGGTTAGGGGAGAGGGAGAGAGTCTGTCTCTCTCTCACGCGCGCGCAAATACGAGCCCTTGAAAATTCCTGACTCAGACCACTCGTCGTTACTCTCTCTCTCTCTCCCGCTCTCTCATATATGTATACATACACGCAGCACTCGCTCTCTACCCCGTATTTATGGATCGCTCGGTCTCTTCTGCTGGTCGGGCGTTTTTATTTTAGCGCGTGAGAGAGGGAGAGACACGGGTTACTCTCTCTCTCTCTCTCTTTCTCTCTCTCTCTCTCTCGCAAATATAATTGCCGCAAGGGGGAAGAGAAGCGGAGATGATCTGAGAGAGAGAGAGAGAGAGAAGCGCGCGTGTACGCGGGGGAGAGATGCGAAAAGGTCGGCGCGCGCGCGCAAGCAGAGGGTATCGATTGGGGTGGAGAGAGTGGCTCCGCCGGCCGCGGGAATTATGACATTCGAAGACTGCGCGCGTGCGTGTGTGTATGTGTGTGCGTGTGTGTCGGAGGGAAAGAGAGGGTAAGAGCGAGAGGAACGACGAAAACGTTATGACCGAGTAGTAAAGAGTGAGGCTGATGGGAAATTCTCAGGTTAAAGGCGAAAACCGAGGTACCGGAGGGCTTTTTTTAGTTGTGTAATGCAGAGGTGTGGTGTGAAGGGTTGTAGGACCGGAAAGTGGGTAAAGTGCTAATAAAAATGTCAAGTAATAGGTAATATTGTGGTGAGCTTTTTGGTTGAATAAGGTCTCGCAAATGGTCACGTTCAACCAGAATTATTTAGTATAACCGCGCAGTTTTGCAAAATTCTTATCACATCGAAAACCAGTTGTCTCTCTGTCAACCGAATAAACAATCCTCTACCACACACACCCCTATCCTCTGACACACTAATCACTCAAACTCTGACACCACCGTAAACCCCTTAAAAATCTCAGCTGAAATGTTCTCCTCCACCTCTGTATTCCCCAACCCTCCAACTCCCATAAACAATCCCTCTTCTCGCATCCCACCATAAACTAACCACTTCCAGCACTCCCAACAATCACCGAACTTCTCTCTCTCCACCGACCCACCGACACATCCATCCCATTACCATCCTCCTTCCTCTCACTTCCTCATCCGGCATCTCTCCCCCCCCTATAAAAATTTCCTCGCACGTGTATTCACCCCCGCTGACCGTGAGCCCCACCACTACCCTCCAAAAAAAAAGAAAAATCTCGGCTCAGCGCTCATTAGCCCTCCTCTACACCCATAATTCCATACGCAAACTCTCTCACCCTCTCCCCTTGCACGCGCGATCGCCCTCCTGTTTTTCCCTCGCGAGTATATCGACGTGTGCTCCCGCACCCCCACACCCACACACACACACTTCTCTATATCGAAAGGGGGTGACCTAGTGACGTAACAATTCGGCGGCGGCGGCAGTGGCGGCTCCCACCCTCGCCGGCGCCGCCGCGCGCACAGATCGATTCGGGCGCGCAAGCGAGAGAGAGCGCGTGTGCTTTTCCTCTGCGCGCGCGCGCGCGTTCTCGCCCCGCACTCTCGAGGCCGCCGGGCGCCATCTTGGAAATCCGCCTCTCTCTCTCTCTCTCACTGCCGGCGTGTGAGGGCGAGGGACTCGCGCGTGCGTGAGTGCGAGGTAGAGAGCGAAATAATTACGCTCAATGGCCGTAATATGACCTCTCTCTCTCTCTCTCTCGTAGGAAGAGTGAGGTTTTGTGCGCAGGTATGTAGTGCGAGAGGTTCCGAGAGAGGAAGGTTTCTGGGTATACGGGAGGGTCGTGTGCAACGACGGGTAATTTTTGCTACGTACCACGCTGAGAGAAGAAGGGGAAGAAGGGGAGAGAGAGAGAGAGAGAGAGAGAGTTGTGGAACGATGTAATTACGGACGGAGGAGGAGGATGAACGCGTGGAGACGAGCGTTCGGAAAATACCGCCGCGTGCGCTACTATAAGGGGGTTTTCGGATCTTTGACTGCTGTTGCTACCATTGTAGTATTGAAACATCTTTTTACATGAAACTTTTTATGCAACATAGCATAGCCACATAGCATGTTATTATTTTAAATTTAAGTTAAGTAAAAGCGATTGAAAATTGCAGTAAATATTAGAAATTCTCGGTCAGGCATTTCAATGTATATGTAGCACGGGTCGCTCCTTCAGGCTTCTTCTATACTTGCCTTCGGAGCGCTCCCGCGCTCCTTGATCAACGATGGAATTACGTACGCATAGGCAAGAAACATCATTAGTCATATGAACGACTGTTTTTCGGTGTATCATATTAACACAAAAGCTCGTCGCGGCTGTGTTTTTCTGGAAATCATCAATAACTCGGTAGCCCCACGCGTATATACAAGCGCGCGCTCGCCCTACATACATATATATTGAGCGACGCGTCAATATATGCGCTCCATTCTTCTCTCGCCAGCTTTAATAGTCTAATTCAAGTGCGCTTTGCAATTTCGCGCGCACCTTTGTCCTCTACCTCGCAGACAATTTCGTCGTCCCGTGTGTTGTACACCGCGCGCTCGCACCCTCGAACATCCATTGTCTCGACGTTTTTCTCTTTTTGTTTAGAAAGAAAAATATCACCCGACAACCGTCCACTTATTTATCAAACAGACCGTTGCGACGGCCAAGTGGACAGAACGAATAATGGAGGAGAAGAACAAAAAATCGAGTGCTCGCGGTTGATGAATTTATTATGCTGGGATGCCCCCCACGCATTAATGCAGTGATAAAGCGACGACGGTTAACGGTTCGGTTGTTCGGTTTCTGAATGGGACTCGTCAAAGGGAGGATAGAACGACGCATGCTGGCGTGTCGAGAGATAGTTGCGGATTTGGAATTTGATTAGCGATCGAGTGTCACACCACACGCGTGATGTGCTGTTTATCAGGAACTTTGTTTTGAAAAAATCTCGCTGGAATAAATAAAAAACACCGAAATGCATAGCAACAGCGGTGAAATTTACAGACCAAATATAGTTGGAGGCAGCGAAAGAATTCACTCTCTCTCTCTCTCTCTCTCTCTCTCTCTCTCTCACCGCTGTTATCTCAGCAGCGGGGCTGATAAGATTTGTTCATCGGATAGATTGATTTAAAACCGCACCGATAATCCACTCAAACGCGCGCCTTATCGCAGCTACTGCCGCACGAATATTTCGCGGCTCACGAATCTACAAACACGCGCGTCATTAGTCGCCTCTTCAATTTAGAAACACACACATATATGTATATAAAGACACACATACATATTGTGTATAGAGGAAAAATCGATCCGCGCTTCTGCTCGAATTAATCGACTCGCCCTCTCCCGATTCTATATGTACATACGCTACTATAGGCTGCCTCATGTGTACATAAAACGGATTAGGAAAAAACGTTTCGCGCGAAATTAAAAGTAACGGGTGTGGGCGGCGAACACGCGAAAATTTTTCGAAAGCCCGTATATTATACGCTTCTTATCGCACAACCCCGAGTGGTATTTATATATACATGATGTGTGCACACCTCTCTTTACACTCTCTTATTTTACAACTCTTTTCGAGCACCCGAATTATCAACGTCTTTCCCACTCTATATTCCACTCTATACTTTTACATATATACACAATACGTTATTAGACGAGAACGCGAGGCCTATATATATACAGGCACACGTATTACAGAGGCATTTCGCGCACTTCGTATTTCGAGCGCGCGGCGTAATTACATTAGGGCGGCTTTTAATCAACGCGCGTGCGAGCTCCCGCTCTCTCTATGCTGATTAGAGCGTCGACGGCGGCGGCCGGGTTGACGTGATGCGATCACGTGTAAACAATGTGGAATCGGCTGTGCGTGCGTGCGCGCGAGCTCGCGGTTGTTATATACGCGTATGTATCTAGAGCGACGGGGAATTTTTATTGGACGCGAGCGGTTTATTGTTTTGCCGCGAAAAATGCTGATTAACGTGGAGAGAAAGAGAGAAGCGGCGCGCGACTTTATTAATAGGAGGCTTGCGTAAGCGGGGAAGTTGAAACCTCAAAATTTTACGAGTAGGGAGTTTTTATTTTTTTTGTTATTTAGTGCAGGAATAAATAAGTGGATGGATGTTGGTTGATGTAATGCGGAAAGTTTGGGAGCGGTAATTTTTTCCCGACGAAAGTTGGTGGGTTGGATGCCTTGATTTGAGGCTGTGCGTGTCCCTGGTAAAAATTCATCTATATGAAATGACGAAGAAGTTAGAAAATAGCTAGTAAAACTGGCTAATTAGTCACTATGATGAAACGATTTTTCGACCATTATTTGCCTATTTCTTAGATTGACGTAACAACAAAATATTCATATTTGATTTACTTACTAATTTTATCTTTGATGAAAGAGCATTAAAGTGCATTGGATGGCTTACCAAAATATAAATAAATAACATTAACTAATAAATCATCTGTTGTACTCATTCTATGAATAATTCGGCAAAACTTTTATTTCTTCATCTGATTCTGTGTCTCTCACTCCTTGTCATAACAGCAAACCTTATACTAGCCATTTCCAGACTAAAAAAACTGATCAATTTTAATACTTTTAAAATACTCAAGAACAAACTTGTGCTTGTCATTCTATTTTTCAATCTATTAAATGGCTAAGTAATAGGAGAAAAAGCGTGTCATCAGGAGCTAGAAACTGAACAAGAGAAATTACTATTTTATAGCAAGTTTCTAATACAAATGGTCAGTTATTAGTTATAAAATGTTCTGGATTTCCACCAGGGGTGTAAAGTTTTTCATACGACTTGGAAAGGTTGAATAATTGATTAAAAAATAAAATGTGTCTATTCACTGTTGTATTTTCTTAAATGTAATTTTTGACACTATTTTTAATTATTTATTCACCAGAGTACAATTTCATGTAGATTAAATCGAGATATACAAAGCACAATTGAAGAACCTTACATCCTAAAAGAGATAATCCAGTTACCTGTGTTTTAAGCCTGGTTTAATTAAAACTAAACTTAACATTAAATTACAAACTAGTTATAAACTAAAAGTTTAACAAAGTTTGTGTTATAAAATTTGAATAAACTATATATGTTTTTTGTAACAAGATTTAACAAAAATTTATAATACACTGTCATTATTATTTTTTTCTTTGTACCATTTGATAATTTTTGTCTTTATATATTTATAACTAAGATTAAGTGTTTTTAATTCGTTAGGGAATTCGTGAAATATTTTCAGTGCAATTATAATTACATTATTCTTGAAATTTACCGACTTATTGAATTCAGGTATAAGACTTTTCTTTCTGGTAATACTTTTTGAATCTAGAAACTTCTTTCTTAAACCATTATCATGAAACATAACTGAATCTATTTTAAAGTTATCTTTGATTCGTAAACTATTTTTTTAATTGAAACAACAACTTTATACAAAACCATTCTATATTAATAATATTCTACCCGAAAATTTCTGAAACTAGAACATCGCTCATTTACCTATAGCACGACACGCGTTAACGGCCTCAGAAATTTATTCATTAACGCCACGTCCCACGACGGGACGACGCTTCAACCGCGAGGTCGAGGCCCCGTGCGAAATTTGTCAAAATTAAAAAACTTTATAATCGTTCGCCCGTCAGTGGAGGCTTTAAAAGCGTTTTACACCGGGGCCCCGGATAATCCTGCCGCGTTTTCCCTTCCCACCTAGCACAATTTCTCTCTCACTCGTATACCATGTGAGAGAGAGAGAAAGAAAAAAGACAGCTCTTCTATCCTCCAAGCGATGCAATCTTTTGCGAATTTTCCTTTCGTTTTTCGTGAGCAGCCCCGCGTTGTGTAGGTATCAAAGGGCAATCAATCAGAGAGAAAGGAAGAGAGAAAACGGAATGTAGCGGCGGGTATATGGATGCGAAGTGCTAGAGATTTCGAGTTGAATCATGCTTCTGGTTTTTGCAATAATATGGAAAATTTTTATCTGGTAATGGATGAATTATTCAATTAAATTCAACATTATTCAAATAGATTCGAGTAGTAAATACCAAAAGTAATTTGCTTAATGATATAACTTTAAACTAACAAAACTTAACATTCGTTGCATCAACAATCTTATTATCTTAATTACAGAACAATAATAAGAGCATAACGAGTCAACTCCATTTAATCCTACCACAGAATGCACCCCAGAAATTACGCAAACAAAATTAGACACACTGCTCAGGAATTCCAAAAACGAACAACGTATATACCATGCAACCAAACACACACACACACTCTCTCTCCCTCTAATACGAAAAGCAGAAAATCCATACTCGAAGTAGAAAATAACCGAGTCCGGTCAGACGCCGGCGCGCACGCCTCCTCCCTTCCCTCTCGCCCTCCTCTCTAAGCCTCTGCATCGACTCTCCCATATTATTGCGTGCGCGATATGGGCACGAGATGTGTGTATGTGTGTGTGTATGTTTTTCGGCACGAGGGAGGCGAATCCGATGGCAGGCAGGAAATGGGCGAACCCTGCCGGCAATGAGTCAGCTAACTTTTTTTTTATCGCCCCTTTATATATACACGTGCCGCTTGGTCGTTATATCCCCCCCCCCCCCTCTCCCCCACACGCAGTGGCGTTTTGCCGGAAGTATGGGCGGCCGCTGTTGAAAAATTACCCCTGGCGCGAAATTTCGGAGCACTGGGATTCTTCTTTCTCGGTTTGTTTTTGGGAAGTATCAGTTTTAATTCGAGTAGTGGTAAAGTTAAGTGAACGTTGTAAAATGGGTTGTCGAAGTGTACGATGAAAAATGGAGATTAATTAGCGCATTACGGGGATGATCAAGTTCAAGGTGAGAAAGGGAGAGAGCGCACACAAGCCGAGCGCCCGCTCATACACACACGGTCTTGCATAACCTGGATTTTTCTGCTTCCGATAATTCCGGTATAGTCAGAGAAGCACGTCAATCTTCACGGACGCGCGGCTCCCGCTCATCGACTAATTATGAATTTCGTCATCCGTGCACTTGCTTGCTGCCGTCGTCGTAAACAAATTCCAGTTCGCCCTAATATATATCCCGACCTCTTCCCCACTCTCCAAAACTCTCCAATACAAATCGTTATATTCCCGATCCCCTAACCCACTACCACCCACGGCACAATTGCCCCCTATTAAAAAACATCCCAAAGACCAGAACCTGTACTTACAGTCTTGGACGCGCGTGTGACCCGCGCGCACGCCTTTTGCACCGGCGGGGTACAGGCGCACCCCGTGCACAGCGCGCGAACCAGCGCCTGCGCAGCTCCGGGCCCTAGGCCGAGCGAGAGAGAGAGAGTAAGAGAGGGAGAGAGAGAGAGAGGGAAGGAGCAATCGAGCTTCGCTCGCGCGTGTAAGTACGCGCGCACGTGTGTGAGAGCGCCCCTCGGCGCGCCCACGTGCTGCCGCTGTCGCCTTCTTCATGCCTATATCTGTGCGTGAGAAGAGGAAGACTGCATGTCTATTATTAAGAGTTGGGATCATAACGATTATATGGTTTGCTCTCCCTTGGTAGCGGAGAAATCGTCAGATTACATCGTCGACATAGCTCCACTTGTCCATAACCCGTTTTGCTCCAAAACGGAAAAAAAACTACTGTGCGCTCCATTCCCCTGCTTTCTAATCCCAACCAGCAGTAGCAGTCCCACCAGCTCTTACCAGCGCTCTCGACGCCAAAAATCCAACGCTCAAAGTCGTCGGTCGCGTCTCCCTTCCTCTCTCTATCTCTCGTCTCGGTGCGCACGCTCGCCGGGACGACGTGCGCGAGAGGAGGTAGAGAGAGAGCGCGCAGCCGTCGCCGCCGCCGCCGCTGCTGCTACCGGGGAAGGGATCGCCGCCGCTTCGACGAGTAGGTAGGGAGGGAGAGTCGAGGCAGAGCCGTCGCAGAGAGCGCGCGCTCCTCGTCGAGAGCTTCGAGAGAGCCCGTCGTGTGTGTATCTGCAGGCCCCCCCGCGATAGAAAGAGAGTGAGCGCGAGCGAGAGAGCCGAGCGAGAGCTTCGAGGCTCCGAGAGACTCTCATCTCCAACCTCTCTCTCTCTTTCACGCGCGCGCGCGCGAGCGCGGTGTCGTCCGTACGTGCAGTGTGCAGTGGCGCGCGTGCCTCTGTCTGTCTGTCTGTCGCTCTCTCTTTCTCTCTCTGCGAGTGTGTGAGTGTGGGGGCGGCCTCTGTGTGCGCGCACCACCCCCGCGTGTGCCGTCATACGTATACATATACACACACATCAAGTCACGGCTCTACGTCTTCTTCTTCCCTGTGCAGTGGCTCTCTGTGCGTCTGTGTGCGTGTGTAACAGAGCGCACGCAGCACTCGCCCCACTGGCAGAAGCAGCAGCAATCGTCGTCTTCGTGGGTCCGAGATTTTCCTGGTATATTACTGCTCGCGACTACTACTACTACTACTACTACTACTACAGCTACACATGTACACGCCTATAAATACACTCGCGAAGACGTCAGCCACGTCAGTGTTCGCTCTACCCGAGAGTTCGTGTGCTCCATACTACTGTGCGTCTTCGTGTGTGTTCTTTCGAGAGTGAGAGAGGAAATTTTTTTATAACAAGGGCGGTCGCGGAGAATATTACACGCGAGGGAAAAACGAGTTCGCGGGTGGAAAATCGTTAGAGAGAGAGAAAGAACGCACGGCGTGCGCGTGTGCCGTCGCCGCTCCTCGCGGAAAAGAAGCAGCAGCAGTCGTAGCAGCAGCAGCAGCATATCTCTACACACGCGCAGAGCGAACGAGAGCTAGAGCGAGAGAGCGAGAGAGACAGAATTCGCCCGGCGACCTTGAGCCCGGGGAGTTGGTCCCGGGAAAGAGCGCGGCGGCGGGCTGCGCCGCCGTTGCCGCCGCCACCGCCGCCACACAAGATTTTCCGTCTCTCTCCCTCTCTCTCGCGCTCTCTCTCAGACTTCTCGCCCTCTCTCTTGCTCTCATTCTCGCTCTATGACAGCGCGGCTGGCTGGCTGGCTCAGCCTGGCTGCTTCTACTTCACATGTATGCCTCTCTTTCGCTCTCTCCCTCTCTCTCCCTATTCGTCGTACTACTTGGCCGTGCTAGCCTCGTCCGTTACTACTGGTGTATGCGCGCGCGGGCGGGCGGGCGCGCCACCCGTGTCTATGTGTGTTAACTTCCAGTAGTAAGAGTGCGTGGAGGGCCAGACGGTGTAAGTGGTGCTCTCGGGCCTTAGTACGGACGGGAAGAGAGAGAGATAGGAGTAGTGGAAGGGAGGGAGAGAGTAGAGCAGCAGAGCGATGCTGCTGCTGCTCTCTCATCGATCATCCGCGCGAACGATAGTCAGCTGGCTGCGCGCCTCTCTCTCGAGGGAACACACATACATATACACTTATACACGATATCTTGCACATACATACATATACGAATACACGTATACACACTAACTAGTACACGTATAAAAATCGCGAATCGCGAGTGACCGTACAACAGTGGGAAATGGTATTGAACGCGGATGAAAAAAGTGAGTTTTTTTTATTCAACGCAGATACAAGCCCTCAGGCGAGAGTGAAGGACGACGGAGGCGGCAGCAGCAACGGAGCAACGACGGTCGTGTGTCTCCCTCTCTGATAATCCCCCATGTGCGCGAGGTGACACCCTGCGACGACTACGACGACGAAGTTACCAGCGCTACCACCCGTGTTAACAATCGTGCGTGTGTGTGAGAACGATGACGACGGTGGCGTAGTGCTAGCCACAACGACGTCGACGAGGACGACGACGACGACGAGCGGGCGGCTGCAACGACGCGAGAGACGAAGACGAGGCAGAAGACGAGCAGCAGCAGCAGCGAACGGGCGCAGCAGTGGCTCGGTGGAGCGGGCTCGCGGCACAACTAAGAGCACGAAGGCGCTTTATTTTTAGCGGCCGAAGCGGGCTTCCACCAGGGGCTCCGCCGGAGAGCTCCGCCGTTACCGCCGACAGTCGCTCTCTCTCCCCCGTCTTTCTTTCGTGCGTGCGTCCCGCGCGCGCGCACACACCGTGTGTACGTGTACGTCGACCGAGAGAAAGTGTGGAGGAGCTCGTCGTCGACGACAACGCGTACCATCGTACGGCGCACACACCCCATCATCATCGTCGAGTGAGTGAGTGAAACACAAGTAATAATAAGAAGAGGAGACGAAGTGAGAAGAAGAGGACGAGGAGGAGGAGGAAGCAGAAGCGGCAAGCAGGAGGCAAGCGCAGTATCGGCAGCGGCGACAGCTTGGCGCGGTGAGGAGGAGGAGGGCCATGGAGCCGCCGCTCCTTGCCGACGCGACAACGACTTCGGTGTGCGCGCGCGACTGCGGCCGCATGTGACGACGACCGCGGGATAGTGAGAGACGCCTCGCGGACGCCGAGTCGTCGGCTCGCTGAGTAAGTACATCATCGTCGTCAACGTCTTCGCCGTCGCCCCGCGTCTCTGTGTGGGTCTGTGTCTGTGTGTCTCCGCGAGAGTCTCGTCGCGTGGTGGCGCCTGCCGCGATTGATTCCCTCTCGCTCGCTCGCGCGTGCGTGACGCGGCCGCGAGCGAGCGAGGCACATTTCCTATATGACGGACGGACGAGCCGTGTGCTGCTGGTGTGGCCACTTTCTTCTTCGATCTGTGCGAGCGAGACGAAGATAGTCGCGGGGCTCCCTATAACCTCGGGAGAAACGGTGAAGGAGGATAAATGTAGCCGATGCTCCCCCTTTTTCGTGTCCGTGTCCATATAGGCGGCTAAACGGCATGTTATATAGGTTTATCTCTATCGCTCGCTCCCTCCCCATATCCTGTCGTGATTCTCTATTTAAGTGCGTGGCGTGGGCGCGTGTCACTTTTCAGTTAGGCTAAAAGCCTTTTCTTCCTCTTCACTCTTTCTCGCCGTCTTCTTGTTCTTCTTCCGTCGCTGCCGCCCCTCCACCTTTCGGTCTACCTCACTTGGGAAATCGCCCGCGCGCCCAATGCACTCCAAAGTGACGACGACGGCGACGACGAAGGTCGTTATGCTCGTGTAGCACACTACTACTTGTGGCGACGAGATAGCGCGCATACAAGGGCGGGTAATGCGCCGCAGGACGGTTTACTCGATTCGACGACGACGACGACTACTGTACGACGATCGAATTAGTGGCTGGTAAACTCGTTTACCGAACTCGATATAGGCCCTCGTGTACGTACGGAAGAAATTTCACTCGATCACTGGTGCATACCGTAAAACCGTCCGGTAACCCCATGCGTAATTCTTCTCTCTCTCTCTCTCTCTCTCTCTCTCTCTCTCTCTCTCTCTCTCTCTCTCTCTCTCTCTCTCTCTCTCTCTCTCTCTCTCTCTCTCTCTCTCTCTCTCTCTCTCTCTCTTTCTCGTTGTAGAGTCGTCGTCGTAGTCGTCGAATGACGACGCGATAACGAGCAAAGTTTCGCCGCCGACTTCGATGGCGGAAACGTTTTCGGCGGCCGCAAGGCTGCGCGCGTTCTTGAATAATTCTCGACGTTCTAAAGTTGGCAGAGAGAGAAAGAGAGAGAGAGAGAGAGAGAGAGCGCGCTGCTCTCGGCCGGAATTGTTCCCCCATCGTCTTTGTCGTTGTCGAATTAAAATTGTCGAAATGATTTTCGCTCTCCCGGTAAGAACGGTCGCGACGTCGTCGTCAACGATAAAAACTATTTCGGTCTGTTTGAATGGAAATTCGTTCGGCCGCTGGGAAACCTTATACCCGCGCTCTCGCATTGTATAATGCCGTCGTTCGAGTTATTTTGAATTACGAGACGCGAAAGCTTATCGCAATCCCGCGCGAGCGAGCGAGCGAACGAAACGAGGAAGAATCTCGCGACGTGCATATCTATACGCGCGTGGGGCGGCAAAAGTTTATTGATCCTCTCACTTTCTCGTCTTTAACGATCCGCCGCCGCCGCCGCCTTCATTGCGACGAATTCGTGGGTTTCGTCAAGTAAGAAACGAAGTATAACCTCAACCGTCAAAATTCATAAACCTGAATAAAACATGACACGGGAATACGTAGATACTTCAACATGTCGTCCCAAAAGAGCGGACAAAAAACTTTCCTCTCGCAACATCCCTCTCTCTCTTTCTCCCTCTCTCTCTGAAAAAAACTAAAGTACCGCCCATCAAAAAAGCTCTCTCCCTCGCTATCACGAAAAAACTTCTCTCATCTCTCCTGCTTTACACGCGCCCGCGTCAACAAACCCCCCTCGGCATTTCGCAAAGTAATATCTATTTCCGTGTGCGATGCTGCCACTGCGGCGGGCAGGCAGGCAAGCAAGCAGGCAGGCGAGGCGCGCGCACGAAATGTTAATAGACCCTCCCATTCAGCCTAACCCACACACACACACACACATCCGACCCGCTCTTGACAACTTTCCTAGCGCTCGCTGTGGTATGCATGCAGTTATACTCGAGATAAAGCGCCGGCAGCAAAGGCATACCTAGAATCGAACTCTCTCTCTCTCTCTCTCTCTCTCTCTCTCTCTCTCTCTCTCTCTCTCTCTTGCTTCGCCCGTTACATAACTCGAAAGAGAGAGCGCTCGTGGGCTCTCCCCTCGCTTTGTACGCTCCTGAGGCGAGATCCATCTCGGGGCAGTTACCGACGCTCTCTCAGTCGCTCTCGCGCGGGCGCGTGCGGCCTCCACCGGATATTATTTCGGGAACGCCAGCTATAATAATGCGTAATCGCGAGAGAGCGAGCGAGAGGGGCTATACTCCCTCGTGGCCGCCGCTGCTGGCGCGCTCGCGTTTGCTACTACTCGGCTGCTGTCTCGCTTTCGTACGCCTCGGGAGAATTTCATTATATACGCCGTGTACGTCTGCCTGTCTAAATGTCTGTGTGCGAGACTATGTCTGTGACTACGGTACGCGGAAGCTTTTTTCTTTTTCTTTTGAAGGGGTTTTGAGAAAGTAGGATTTTCGAGTGGGAGAGAGTTGTAGAGTGCGCGAGCACACTACGGAGTAGGCGGCGGAAATGAAAGTAGAATGTTCGCCAAGGTAGAAGCGTGTCGCGTGCGCGCGAGCGTCCAAGCGCTTTGGAAATTGACTTTCCTGTGTGCGTGTGTGTACGCGCGAGCTCGGGGAATTCGAAAAATAGGCGGCGGTGTCGAATGTTGATTTGACGTTTGAAAAGTGGGCTCGGCCTTTTTTTCTTGCTCGTTTTGTTATGGGAATAGATGTAGTTCGAATTAAGGTTAATTGAAGCGACTAATTTTAGCATTTGGATAATGCGTTATGCCGCGAAATAAAGCTGTAGTTTTATTGAAACCCGACAGGTACCTTTTAATACTTATAAACCCACTGTATATCTGGTTGAATTGTCACGCGACTTTTTATTCAACAACCTCGCTCCAAAAGTAATACCACCGATCATAAATACTGAAATCATCCTTGAATCGTCATAAATAATTTTCAACAATCATTCAACGACCAAAAAAAAATTCGTAAATTAATCTTCCGGAAAAAAAAATTTCACTTCCAAACCCCCGTCTGAAAACCCATCCAATAAAAAAGCTGAGCATCCCCGTCCGAACGCCCCGTTCCGGCCGACAAATTTTTCGCTCCCTTCGCTCTCTCCGAGCGCATATAAAACTGCTACACGGAAAATTAACTTTTCGCGCGCGTGCACGTATATACATACATATACGTATACATACATACGGGCGCACGACGATAATAATCCTCCTCGGGCAGGGAGGGGTGAGGACGAGAGGGGGCAATATAAATTTCGCGAACAAGCACGCGCGAGTGCGCGCTCTAATTTTACAAGACCGAAAACACTGTATCAAAGTGCCAACTGTCCTCTCTCTCTCTCTCTCTCTCTCCGTCTTCCCTTATATTCCGCGTTATTTGCCTCCGAGTAAATAAACTCCCCCCACCGACGTACTTGGTGCGGCGAACCAGAACATTTGGGGGCCGCTGCGCGCCGTTGTAAACGATATGTGGCACGGCCACGGGAAGTTTTACTAAATCGCGACGATGTAATTCCGTGCCACCGAGGGGAGGAGAGAGAGAGAGAAACCGTTTAAGGTGACTCTTGCCTGGAGAGAAATGTTGGAATAAAAGTGACATCCTCGTAATAGCTTAATTCCCGTGGCATAGATAATTGAATAGATAAGGCGGCAATGATCGTATATATACTTAATTGTCTCTCGGAACAACCTGTGCGTATATAGAAATTAACTGTCATAAAATCACACTCGCACTGTTTTTCTGCGATGTGTGTGCAGATTACGCTTTTAGAGACGATATAATGACCATTGCAACTCGCAACAACTTGATGTGCGCGAGCGAGCCTCGTATTCTTAGAATTCCTTCCCGAGAATGCGAAATTGCCGGCTACGAGAAATTAATTAGAGTTCAAGATGACACGTCGCGTAAGGCGTGAGAGGAATAAAAGAAAAATAAGAGAGAAGAATGGCGAAGAATGTCTCTCGAGAAGTCGTTCCACCTAACCTCTCTCTCTCTCCCTCTCTCTCGTTCTCGACTGTTGTATTAAAACTCCGGTGCAGTTGGCTGGCTGGCGAGTATACCGCTGCAGCTAAATATTTTGACTGAACGCTTTTCGGTGTAGCTGCCAAATTGTTGGCCGCCTCGGTCTCTCTCTCTCTCTTTCCCCGAACATTTCAACCGAAATGACGAAAGCACCGAGACCGACACCATCCCCCACTCCGCTTAAACCATCCAAGAAGAAAACTCTGCCCCTATATACACCCTATAATCTCCACTTCTATCGCCACCTCTACCACCTTTCTCCTTCTCTAGCATACCCATCAATCGGATCTTGTGCTCACACGCGAGGCCGGGCGCACATCGCGGGGCTTCTTCTTCTACAGACGCGCTCTCTCTCTCTCTCTCTCTCTCTCTCTCTCTCTCTCTCTCTCTCTCTCTCTCTCTCTCTCTCTCTCTCTCTCTCTCTTTCTTTTTCTCTCGCGCGCGTCTACGAGCGAGCGGGAGGGCGAATCCGTGACCGAATTTTCGCACCACACACATAGCGTCGTTTCGCTGGCGCGGCCTTCCTGCGGCTCGCTTCCTCGATCAAGGTTCCGTCGCCGCCGTCGTCGTCATCTGTGTGTATTTTCGCCGCGCGTCTATATGCTAGCCGTCTGGCTCAGGTGTGTGTGCGTACGCACACCTTTGGTCGCGTGCCCTCTTCTTCTTCTTATTCGTAGGTTAGGGAAGATTCGTTGTGATTGCAAGGGTTGGAAAGAGTCGGTCACGGGTTTTGTCCGGCGATGATTACAGTTGATTCAGCTCGATCATATACTCGTAGGTGGTTATTATCATGATGATGATGATGATGATGACGATCCTTCGTGAGTCGTTAGTGCGACGCTTAATTACGCTGTTTGCGTTAGCATTCCCGAGTGTATAAAACCATTCCGTGTATTCTAAAAGCGGTTTCTTAACAAATCGAGCGCCGGGGTTGCGTAACTCGTGCGACTTGAAAAATCCGTAATAACTTACAGTCTCGTAAAATTAACACTGATTCGTCATCGTCGCATTTAAAGCGGTTAAATCATTTAAAACTTAATCAACGAATCTCCCTCTTGCGCGCGCACGGCGCGCGTAATAGTGAGACGCCTTGAGTTAAATATAAACTCGCGCCTCGGCGACTACTACTACTACTAATACTACTACTACAAGCGCGCGCCGGCGATCCCCACAAGTTCAAACCAAATCTTCGCGCGCTCGCCCTCGCTTGATTGTTTTAATTAAGAAATTTCAAATTCGTCCGGTACCTGCGCGCACTTCCTATCTCACAAATCACCGTCCCATTCTCTCTTTCACAAAATACGTTTAAAATACTTTTCAGAAAAAAAATAGTGTGGCGTACGTATGTGCATATATACACACATCACACGGCCCGCGTTCGAGCAATTCCATTTTCCCAGATTCCCCGTATCGCGCCGAAAAAGATTAACGCTGCCCGCAATTCGCGCTCACGTACACGCATACACACACACATGCACCCGATGCACCGAGCATGCACGCGAGCAAGAGAGAGTGTTTGAAAATCGCGCTAGAGCTCGCAGACACGCTTGCGCGCAGGGAAAATCAATATGCGAGCGATGATAAAAAAAGCGGCTAACGTGGTGGCGGCGGCTGCTCTCTTTCTCTTCCCCGTTTCGCGTGTGCATGTGCGTGTGCAGCTCATATATATATATGCCGCGGCTACAATGCGAAAGTGCGAACTTCCAATTATTCGCGTGTCGCGCGCGCTCGCGTATGTGTGCACCTTTCCGCGAATAAATAGAAACGCGACGAATTTTGCAGCCGCGACGAGAAAGTCTGCAAGCACGCGGCGAGCGTGTTATGATTTCTCATGTAATACGTGATAGCGAGCGCGACACACGCGATACAGTTTCTAGCTCAGGTGTACGTGTGTCTGTGAATTTTCGATTGGGAGGAAAATGCGCGTGGAATTTTTGATGTTCTTTTAGTAAATAAATGTAGAGAGAGAGAGAGAATGTTTCGCATCGCATATATAAAATGTATCGATTTGTATAATCTTGATTGGACGTATGTATTAGTTTAAAAATTATAATATCACCCGGGAGAGAGAGAGAGGGAGAGAGATTGGCTTTATATCGCGCTAAAGTGGATCATTTATTACAAAATGTTTACTGCTATACTCCCGTGTACACCGTTCTATCCCATAATTTTACAACTACACGCGCAGGGATATTACGCCTCAGCCGCTTATAAAACAACGCGCATGCGCGACACACGCTCTAAAGCGAAAATCAAACTTTACGATCGCTGCAGACGCGCGCGTAAATACTCTCTCATCCCTAAATTACCCCGAATGGTCAACATCACATTTTCATCATTTCTCCACTTCATCCGATTCCAACCCGCTCGTTCCCCTCTCTATACACACACCGATATATATGCATAAGTACCGTGAGCACGAAAAAAGAGAACACAGAGAGCGAGAGAGGCACACGGGAAACCACCTTTGTACCGCGACGGCCGAGACACACACACATGCACACTCGGCAAAAAGGAAAAACAGTGTAAAACGCGCGACCTTACACGGATGGTTCGGCGCGCGCGGCGGAAAAAATATCGGAAAAACTCGAGAGAGAGAGAGGGAGAGAGATCTATACTGCAGCAGTACACCTTTGCACTGTGTTTTACCCGCCGGTGAGAGAAATCCGCCGAGCGAGTAAGAGAGAATATTTTGCAAAAACCCTTTGGGCGTTCCGGCGCTCTGTGTTTTTTTGAAGAACTCGTTTGCCTTGAGTTGTGCGTTGAATTTTCCATTCTGTACTGTATAGTACCGCGCGAGGAGAGAAAGAGAGAGTTACCCCGGCGGCTTTTGAAATGTTATAGATGTGCATGTGTATATGTGTGTCACCTTCGCGCCGGCAGAAATTGGATTGGTTATTTTGAGAGCGGAGACGTGCCGTTTTGACGAAAATTGTCAAAAATAGGTCGTTGGCCGACTAAAAATTGTTCGGGAGTTTTAACTCGACGGAAGACGACGCTTGTAAAGGACTCTCACTCGCCGTCCTGATTCGTTTTCTAACGTCTTAAATATGCATCACTTTCGATCAGAAATTCATCAAAATTATCTATTAACTGAAACTTCAAACCTTGAAATATAATCACTTTTCTAGTTATTAGTTATTAATTTAACATCGAAATATTCACGATTATTCTTAAGTGGCCTAAAAATTACCTTTAGCAGTATACAAAAATAAAACACTAAAAAATTCGAAAACTCCAAGACAAATACAGCCGCGTGCGCACACGCTACAAGGCTACGCGCTTCTGTACGTCACGTGACTCGACATTAAAAAATTAGGAGAGAAAAAAACCCCCCCCACTGCCACAACCCGACTATCCCCTTTAACGTCTCTCTCCACGGTTACATAACGACCGTAACGCCTAACTCTCTATACACCGCGCGTGAGTCAATGTACAAAACTATATACTATACACGCGGCGGCGTAAACCCGTATTACAGATTTTCCGGCTTATTTATAGACCTCGCCGCCGGTACCACTTATACCACTACCCCACACACACAATATAAAGAGCTGCGCGCACGCGTAAACAATATTTTCGCGCGCGACGTCGCTTCGTTAGCGCGAGAGAGACAGAGAGAGAGAGAGCGCGCGATTATCTAAATATAATGACGATTCGCGTGCGAGCGCGCGAGCTCGGCCTCCCCTTACATAATCAATCGCACTCAGAGAATTCCGGCACACGTGACGCCAATCCACACGTCTATGTATGCTTGTATGTATGTACGTGTGTATGTGTATGGATTCCGCATGCGAAAAAAAAAGTTTTAACCTCTAGCGCAGCACTGACAGAGCCGGCGATGTGTATAGGGGGGAAAAGAAGTGAGCGAGAGAGAGGTCTGTCTCACAGCTGACTGGATATTCGGGGTATAGACGGTTGCGCTAATTCCGGTCTCGAAAAAGAACCCCTGACGTACACACACACGCTCACGTGGCTGTGTGTATGTATACACGTATAGGCCCTGAACCTGAAACTCGGGTGACCCTCTTTCTCGAGTGCGCGAAATATCTGTGCCTCTCTGCCTCGGTTTTTTTTCTTGATGTGTGTGTGTGTGTGTGTGTGTGTGTGTGTGTGTGTGTGTGTGTGTGTGTGTGTGTGTGTGTGTGTGTGTGTGTGTGTGTGTGTGTGTGTGTGTGTGTGTGTGTGTGTGTGTGTGTGTGTGTGTGTGTGTGTACAATGCATGCAGAACCGACGTGGGAAACAACTACAGCTGCTTTTTCGCGAATAATAGACGGGTATTTTTCAATCTTTAACCTCGCGCGATGAGCGTGATTTCGAGAGGGAGAGAGGGAGCGAAAACGAAAGTTGAGAGGACGAATCGATACTTCAATTCGCTCGCTCGCTCAGTTTATTAATTGGATTCGCGCTCGCGGAGCGCTCCGCGCGCATTGCATAACTTCGTAACCGATGCTCGAGATATCAACTGTACCATACCAACTACTATTACTATACAACGACTCGACCGCGAGCAATCGCGAGGTATTTTTTTTTTTTTCACTCTTCGTCTTCTCTCTGTCTCGGTCCATACGCCGCGAGAAATTTTCGTGAATTCCTTCGGGCTATTCATAGCCCCTCGCGCGCTCATCCATCGCTTCTTTCCTCGAAATTCTATAAATACCCCGGCTGAACTAGGTTTTACCTTGAAAACTAGGTCCCATTCAGTAAAACGGCCGAGAGAGAGAGCGAGATACGTCTGCCACACGAGCAGAGAGCGCGAGCGCAAAAGTTATTTCATTGTGTGCGGCTATGTATATGATC
This sequence comes from Torymus aiolomorphi, assembly GCA_036365515.1. Classification (NCBI taxonomy): domain Eukaryota; kingdom Metazoa; phylum Arthropoda; class Insecta; order Hymenoptera; family Torymidae; genus Torymus; species Torymus aiolomorphi. The sequence goes on along the minus strand of CM070873.1, from coordinate 255,359,100 downwards.
GAGCGCGACTTCGATGCGATAATCGAAGATCTATATTTGCAAAACTATACTTTTGCGGTGGAAATAAAAACAACAGAAGATATGTGGTCGCGAGATCGAGATTTTGTTATGACTGGGAAGATCGAGCGGAGAAATATATTTTTCCCGCTGACAATCAATTAGCTTCGCCGATGTTGTGCGGCGGGCAAAATGTGTATATATATACACAAGCTCGTTCGTTGAAATTGATAAGTCGCGAACTATAACTGCCGGCGACATACACACACATATATACGAGCGCGTGCTATAACCTCATTCCTCGTCGATACTAATAAAATGTTTACTGCCGCGCGTGCGGCCGCCGCGCGTATTTTTGTATCTCCGCACACCACGCCGCTATTGTTTTCTATAGCACTGTATATACGGAACTCGAATATCCGCACTTTCCTAATCCCATTCATAGACCGGGGATATATACATAGAAATATAAAAATGCCTTATTCAGCGCTCGGAAAACACTACGGCACTTGGGACGACAATTCGCTATCCGCAATCGAGCGAGCGAGCAAACTAAAAACCTTATTGTACCAAAAGATTACACCGCTATATGCATGCGCGCACGCGCGTGTATATAAAACACATCCGACCGAGCACGTAATTACCGCAGAGCATATACATATGTACGTGTATTCATTAATCCCAGAGCATAACACACAACGCTCGCTCGTATTTTTTTCCCGTACCCGCGCAAATTGGGTTCGAAATCGCATTATTTCAGACTCGCCAGAAGATACATACACATGTTTGTTCGTTGTTTCCCCTCCACGCGCACGCTCGTTTCATTTTTCATCGCGCAATTTGATTGCCGCGAAACATCAATTTCTATCTCGTAAAATAAAAAAAAAAAACCGTGACAAACGCGGTGGGGTTAGCTGTCCGAATCTCTCTCTTTTCTCCTCCCACTTTCAAATTGATACCGATGTCCATTCAAACCCGACACTCGCTAATTTCTCTTCTAATTTTTATTAATTACATATCTCTTACCGCAAGTTCTTCATTCACACATAGCCGCGCTAACGTTCACGCGCGCGCGCGCGCGCGACAAATGTACCTGTGTGCGCGTAAGTTCAACACACTGCGCGCGAACTTTCTTCCTATTACAACGAGCGCGAAAGCGCAACGTAGTTCGAAACTTCCAAGGAAGCCGGCGGTACAGCAGTGCAGTGCATAAAGGAAAAAAAAACGAGAGCTCGAGGCAGAAAGGAAGGAATTGGTATAGAAAGAAAAAAAAAAGGAGAAACCTCGCCGCGCTAAATTTACATTGCGCTCGCCCCACCTCTCTCTCTCTACAAAGGAAGTTCTGTGTGCTGCTCGCGACACGGCACTTAAATAAACAATAGCCGCGCTCGCTCGCGTTAATTATACCCATTACACTGCTCATACCGTTACGCTGACATAATTCTCCCATTGCCACGCGTATATATACCCAGAAATATGTAAGTACGGTGCTCCGGATCGTGTTCATCCGAAAATCCCTCGCTCCACGAGAAAAAAAAAATGTAGAACCCCATCGCCGTCGCATATGTATACGCACCACTCGACCTTCGTCCCCCCCCACCTCCTATATACCGACACTATACTCGCGCGCACGCGACGAGCGGCGGCGGCGTCTCGCTCGCATGAATGACTCATTATACCAGACACGTGTGACACACATATCTATGTGTCTGTCTGTCTGTCCACATGTATATATATACGTATATCTACAGGCGCACGCATCGCGAGCTAACCGCGGCGAGAAGAAACTATGCGCGCATCGAGACACATATAGGTATACTCTCCTTTCACTTCCACTTTTGCGCTATATATATACTACTACTACGCTATAACCCAACTCGACAGACACAATGTGTCTATATACCACACCGCTCGCTAGAGCTCGGCTGTTTACGTTTTATGTAAATGCCGCGCGGAGAGTTGGCTCGTTTCGGCTTTTGAATACTTACTCGCGGAGAATTTCGAGGGCGAGCGAGCGAGCAAGCAAGCAAGGTCCTTAGATCGTCGCTGGCGGTTCAAGGGAACATGCACACACAGAGACTGCGCTTTAATTGAACCCGGCGCCACCGCCGAATTACGGCAAAAAGTGTCCGTTTCGCGGAGATGTAAGATAATAGTGAATCGCCGCGGCGATTATTAGAGCCGGCCGCATGCTAATGCCTCGCGGTTGCGGTCGCGCGCGATTATTGTTTAGTCGGCGGCCGTGGCGCGATGAAATCATCACCGGTGAATGAATAATTTATGAATTTAGATCATCGCGCGAATATAGAGGGGACGATGTGTACGCGCGTACATACGCTCGTCATTGATAGAGGATCGTGACGCACTGGCGACGTGGTTATCGATAGGTTTTACAAGTGGAGACCTGCATGCCGTATGTATGTGTGAGTTGTTCTTTTTGGTACCTACTCGCTTTTAAATGTAGCCGTGCGGGTTTGCTTCATCGTTTCTCGATTGACGAGACGCACGCCTACGAGTTATACACCCGAAAATAATCGCCGGCTCGCCGATATACAGGCACATCACTTCCAAATAAAGCCACAAACCCGTCAGCTCAATATCCTCTCACCGGATACCGCGTGGGCGCTGCATCTTAAAAATTGATACCAACTTGCACACACGCACACACTTTCATATACACAGACATTCTCCTTACCGTTATTATACCCACCTCCGTCGGAAAGAAACGAGAGACGGCGCTGCCGGGCGCCGCACGCTTCCCTCCTCCTCCTCCTTACGCGGGGCGCCGGCAAAATATTGATTTTCCGAAAATCGCCCCCGGGGCGTGGCGCGAGCGGCGCTGCAGGAGAGTACCTATATAGCGCCGACGTATGTATAATGCGCGAGGATGTGTACGTGCGAAGGGGTTGAACACCACGTGGGGAAAGGCTTGTGTGTCGCTGCAGTTCGTTGAATATAAATCTCTGGTATTTAATTACGCCTGATGTGTGTGTGTGGAGTATGAACGTCATTTGAATTTAGTCACTCGCGACAAGAGTACGTGCGTGTGTAATGTTTGGATAGAGGAATATGGAGAGGTTTATGGGTCGCTTTTACGAGTAGGGAGAATTTTCGCTGTAATAAAGCGAATTTTCAAGTTTGCTTTAATGCGCGCTCGCGCAGCTTGAGCTTTATTATTTCTCTGTTATTGCTTTGCTGTGCAGCGGAGGTGTATATAAAAATCTTCTTTTTCTTTTTGCAACGAGGGTTCATAAAAAGTGAAAGTTTTCATAGTGAGATCTGGTCAGAGCGAAGAATTATCTCTAATTCACAAAAAGGGGATACGATATGGTTCGTTATAGTATTGACTTTTGCAGGGTAAAAAGAGAAACTTTTGCGGAATCCGATTATGCTATATTGTGTGCGTTCTCCTTAAGAAAAGATTTTGCTTTTACGTTCTGACGACTTTGCCACTTACATATACATCGAAATCAGACCTCGTTATAATAATCAAATGTATACAAAAGCATAAGAACATTTCTTCTCTCTACTACTATCTTAATCTACTCCGCTACCTCTCACGTCACTACTTATAAAAAATTTATGGACTCTCGCAACAGCCGCTTGGAAAAAAAAACAAAACCACATCAATTCATCACTCTCGCCGCCACCAATCCCAGACCTAAACACACAACTCTGAAAAACTACCCAAACCTCACACACACGAACACACACTACGGTCGCCTCCCCGAGAGACTACCGCGGTGTTTCTCCTTCACTCGCTCGCTGGCGCCTCACCTCGTCCCACTTTACTTCTTTGCTCGCTCGCGACATCAGACTTGAGGATTCGCTGCACGTCTCTCTATCTCTCTTTCTTCCTCGCACCTTCGAATTTTACGGATTTTTCCTCGCCGGCGATTAGCTCTCCGGGGTGTCGATTGGACGCGCTCGCCTCGTGTAATTGCCGGCCTCCGTAGTTCGGGAAATTGCGCCTTTCGGCTATATACTGGCGCAATTAGAGTTTGCGCTATACGTACGTGTGTTTTTGTAGGAAAGTTTTAGGTGTCGGGTATATAAAAGAGCGCAATGAAAAATTTAGGTTTCAGATCGAAGCGATGCGACGACTCCGCGCGTTATCTCTCTCTCTCTCTCCCGTTATCTAAAGAAGATGCATCAGGGGCTTTGGAAAAACCACAGGTTATTTACGACGGGCGTCAAAAGTGTTACGGGATTGACGTCAGTCGTCGGCGCGCCGCTTCTCGCTCGCGAGACTTAATTAAATCCTTCGTATAATGTATACACGCGCGCTTCCTCGTTTTTTTTTCATTCTCTCGTCGGCTCGTCTTTCGCGTGAAAATTACCGATCGAACGGCGCTGATTACAAGGCAGATTAGGATGCAAAGCGTTTCAGCGTTTATAAATAACTAAATAACGCACGCGCGCCGCTTCTTCTACACTATCGATCCTTCAATTCCCTGAAATCGCCCGCCGCGTCTAACTCGTTGCTCGCTTTATTAACGATTTAAACACCGTCACGCAATTTCGCCGAACGCCGTATAGTGCATATTACACACGAACAGCGACGCTAATTCCGCGCAGCGATGTGCGAATAATCACGGGCCACGTCATTATTTCCAACGACGACGTGGCCCCACGATGATATATCTCTTATATTGACCCTTATCTGGCCGCAAGTATATATCGGATCAAAAGATGTCGCGAATAATTGATCAATCGCCGAAGTTTCTTATCAGCTGCGATGCGCGAGGAGCATCGCGAGTATTATATACACTTATCGGGCGAGATGCGTCGGAGATTTGTCGTAATCGCGGCTGGTAAACAATGACCGAGAGAGAGAGAGTGCGTGGCACATCCCGTGGAATTTAACTCGGTTGTTAACCGCCGACGAGAAAGGGGAAGAGCGAGAGAGAGAGAGAGATACGTTTTTATTTTTAGATACGAGATTGTAAAACAATTAATGCCAAGCGCGCACGCGCGCCTACATCGACAGTCTAAACACACGCGCGAGAGCGACGCGCGGATAACGCGAGTTCAATTAAAATATTATGACAGGCTCAACGCGCGTGCGAGCGAGCGAGTGCGCGCGTCTTATCAGCGACAGCAGTTTCAGAAAATGTAGAAAGAAAAAACCGGATTTGTACTATGTATACATTTTCGCTGCTTTTTATTGCACAATACTGCGAGCGATCGGCAGCTAAGTATATTCGTCGTCTGAGAGATAAGTGGAGCACGTACAACATGCAGCACCGCGCTGTTCGACCAAAATTGAGTATCTCTCGCACACGCGCGGTGTTGCGCAACACACACACAGCCGCCACGTTCCCTCATTATCATAACAAAATATTTTCGTTCGACACTCTCCCTATATATATATAACACATTCGCATCGATCTTTCCCCTTTTTCACTCCCAATGACGCAAACCCAAAAGTTTCTCATCCGCTTCTTCCTCTCTCGATATTTTTTGCCTCTCGCGCGTGTATGCTAGCAAAAAAAGAGAGACAACCGTAACCGAGATAGAGATACACGCGTGTACGGAGGCTCCTGAAGATAAATGGCCGGCAGCGGCGGCGATTCGGCGAGTCACTTTGCGTTCGCCGCTCATGCCGGCGCGCTACTATCGAGAGAGAGAGAGAGTGACTCACTCCCTCGCGCGCGCACGCAGCCCAATCAGTCGACGTCGGAGAGAGGAAGCGAGCGCCGCCTGACGCAGACGAACGACCCCGGAAAAACAAGTTTTTCCAGGCTTCCTCTGCGATGGCTCCTCCCATTTATGTAATGGGCGAGGTTCGCAGGGTGGCGATGTGTAGGAAGGGAAGGTGGGATATTTTTTTTTTTTCGGGGAGTAGTCCTGCGTCATGTCGGGGTTGAGCGAATTATTGGGTGACAGAGGTGTAGGGTTGACCTGGATGTGGGGTAATTAGAGCAATGATTTTCGCGGTGAATTATTTGGTGGGTATACGGTAGATACGTGTTTATTTCTGGCCGGTGTCGTGGTGGGAGAATCGTGCTGTATAGTAATTAATATACGTTTTAGTACTTTTTTTGTTATATAGTACGTATAAAAATTCGATTGGATACAACTTTGTGCAATTGCATACAAATCTAATACAAGTATATATAACAATGACAAGATCAAAGTAACAACGAATTGCTCAAACGCCATCAGAAATTCTCGGCGAGTGGGAATTTTTGCACGAGACATACACATCAAAGAAAGTACACACCTGCGCGATCCAACGCTATATCCTCGGAATTCCGTGCCATAGACCTCTGAGACACGCTCGCTGAATACAAAAGAACCCGCGCACACTTGCTCGCACTCTCTCGTGTTTCGAGTTCGCCGAATTAAACTCGCGGCGTTTCAATAGCCGCGGGAATAATTTCACGCTGAATTGCACGTATCTTTCGAGAGAAAAACAAATTAGACTAGATAGTACCATTTTAATAACCCGAGTATCAGACGTAACATCACACCGATTCTTTCGCGCGGGCATAGGCCGTGCAGCCGGTATAATATATAGTAAATCGATGTTTTAGACGAGAGAAGAGAAATAAAAAAACCGAGTTCTTTTAACGAAGCGTATGTACGAGACGAGTGCGCGCTCTTGTCAATTGCATGTATCCTGACGCAACGTCGAGGGACATCTTCCTTCGCTTTTTATCTGAAATGTGCGCGGCGCGTTTAACAACTTCAGCGAGGCGTAATTCAATTATAATACATATATATATATATAGGGGAAGTACCTACACTGTGCGTTTATTCAGCCCGATTATCTTATCGACTATATGTACAATATTATATATTAGTTTCAAGAGCGATAAAAAATTAATTCCTCTAATTGGAGTCTTCGCTTGACGCGCGTTATCTGCTCCAGATTCGACGCTCGATGCACCTGCATTTCTCGACAACAGTAGCTGCTCCTCTTACAACAGGTGCTGCACACTTTCAAAAGAGTTGGAAGAAAAAGAGTGACAACGATCACGGGAATTAATTCGTGTAATAACTACTCTACGGTCCTCGTCGGGAAATATTAGTCGAAAGCACACAAAAGGGGGAAAATACTCTGTCTGCCCTACGCTGTCAAAAGACGCACTCAGAAAACGATCCTCCGGTACCAAAATAAAATTCCTCCCGAAAAAATCTTCCTGCAGTAAAAAGGGCTTCCTCCCGCGCGGTAAAATCGTAATTCGATTACAGGAACCGTGGTTTCCTGTTATAGGAGGAGAATTTTACATTTTATTACAAGAATATTATGTGTCAGTAATGGAGGAATGATATTTTGGGTCTTAGGTCCCCAAAACTCTATTTTATAAGCATCATTAAATTGCAGTGTAAGACAATTTTTATTGATAACAGATGACACTAGGACTACTATATAAATATTTAAAATAACTAAAGTCTTTTTATTCCATTCATGTACAACAACTTTATTTTTACATTAATTATTTTTTTTTGTTAATATAATTATTATATATACGGCAGGAATTTCTCTTATCGCGATGCGACATTGTACCAAGCGGATATTCCTCCTTCCATAGGAAGATATTCTCTTGGCCCTATTTTTAACTGACAACCCTCCTCCGACATGCAGATTCTCGTTGGCACAGCAAGATCGTTTTCTGAGTGCGTATATTTTTCCGAGTACACATTTTCGCGGGAACAAAACCTCTTCCTCCTTCTCGACTCGTGTCACCGCACCCACGCACGTCGTGTCGGCGTACTTACGCACGAACCGGCAATAAACCACTCGCTCGCCTCGTCATGTTTATATATATATACTTATATATCTCCGAAAAATGTCTGGATTGTTCTTTGCTTATCGCGGTCGGTGCGCAAGAAGTGGCATTGAGACAGCCCTTATCTGTGCGAATTAAACGTATTATCTGTACAATATAATACTCAATGTTGTTGGAGAAACGCGCGCTTTCGCCGCCGCCGACTATTGTCACCGCGCAACGATAAGCCCGTCCGTGCGCACGCGGGCGTGTCCCCGCCGTCTCTCTTTTTTTCCTTTCTTCTTCCTCTTTTTAATCGTTAAAGTGCTCCTCTCTATTATCCAAACAGCATATATATACACACACGTGTGCTTTTATCGATTATAATGCATTTTTTATCGGACCGCCGCCCGTAATCGCAATCCGATCGCGTGAATGATGAGGTGCCTCGAGAGGTACACATGTCGGGCGTTTTTCAAAATCCCTTCTTACGTAACCGCTCGTTTCGCTACAAGTTTTCGATAATACGCACACGCGGATGGGTACGCGAGAAAATTTCGATCAATGCGACTACGCGCGAGGCGTTTTCACTCTGCTGTATACGCCCGTTCCGCATCAATTTTTCGTGCGCTCGTATGTATGCGACGCCAAGGACGCGATGTCAAGTGCCCATATATGTCTCTGCGTGTATCACATACGCAGGAGAGCGTGGAGAGAAAATAATCGGCAAAAATAATAATACAAGTTTCGCCTTTTTGTTCGGCTTGATTATTATATACGAGCGATGATTGACGCGCGATCTTGAATGTTGTTGAAAAAATGTATAATATATAGGCGCGCGCTGCTGCTGCTGTTAGTTTAGCTATTGTGGCTTTGGACTCGTTCTGACAGTTCGACTGTTTCCATAATATTCGTATAATATGTATATGGGCTGACGGGCGCGTTTCGAAACGATTCGAAAGTGTGTGTGATATGCGTGTTTAAACGAGTGTGGTAACAGCTGCATACATATACGAGCTGAATGATAAACGTTATATTTCTCGTATAATCGGTATGAAGCATGCCATGACCAAGATAAAATCTTCAACAATATTTTCATACCTATACTGTGAGGCTCGGATAATAAAAAAACCACATAATTAATAAAATTTCTTTTATATATATATATAAAACATATTCAAGGTCACCGACTAAAAATTAACGTTCGCGCGAATCCTCGATTACGGAACATTCATAACTTCTTGTTTTTATTCCCAAACGAAGGCTACCACGATCATCAAAAACTTCTGTACCCCGTTCGTAATAACTCCACACATATACCAAGCAACCGCACGCAACTCGTCAGCGAACGCGTTCCACATCCATATACGCGCAGGATAATACCACGCGCCCACTTGCGGAACATTGTCTTGTCTTATCACTGCGAAGCGAGAGAGAGGGAGAGAGGGAGAGACAGACAACAGCACGCGCCTCGTCTAATCACCTCGCGGCGCGGCTCTGACTCTGACGTCAATGCACTCGTAAACTCATAAATGTGACACAACACTGCAGGCAGAAACTCGCGCTCGGGCGCGACAGACACAAATAGTTTCGGGATTTGCCTCTCCGCAAACATTCGGGCGCTCGCTCGCGCTTTTCGGCCGGGAAAAACGAGGTTTCCGGGTCGAACTCGCTGCTCCGCGCGCGAGCTCTCGAGACTCTCTTTCCCACCGAGTTTTACGTTATAATATATATATATATGTGTGTGTGTGTGTGTGTGTGTGTGTGTGTGTGTGTATTTGTGTGTGTGTGTGTGTGTGTGTGTGTGTGTGTGTGTGTGTGTGTGTATGTGTGTATGTGTGTGTGTGTGTGTGTGTGTGTGTGTGTGTGTATAGGAGAATGCTGTATACACTGCGCTGCGCACTACTTTTCTTTCGTCCAATTAAAATACACGCTGACGCGCGCGCTTTGATTAAATTGATTTTAGCGCCGAGATGAGAGATAGAGATACAGAGATAAGCTCGTATTTTTAGAATTTTTTCTCTTTCTTTTCGGTAGCGAGTTGTTGCGCGAACCTCGCACGAGTGTGTAATTTTCGCGCGATTTATAATGGCCGTGTAATGACGTCAGGAGTGACGAGTGTGATTTTCTTCTTTTTTTTTTTTCATTATTCTTTCGGTTCTCGGAACGAGATTTTTATGATGTCACTCGCGAGTGACAGTCGGGCTCTATAACTGTTTTATACGTGATAAAGATGAGAGAGAGAGAGTGTGTGTGTGTGGGTATATATGCTGCAATCGACGTTTTTATTCACAGCGGCGTACACGTGTGCAATGTATTTTTCATTTATACGGAAAGCTTATCTTAATTCTATATACGACTGTTATATGTGCGCGTGCAAAAAGTGCGTGGAAGTTTGTTCTTTATCCGCGCGCGCGCGTAGTGTTTGTGTATTATTAGAACGGGGAGAGTCGACTTTTTCCAACGTGTATATAATTATTCGAAAGGATAATAAATACCTTTTTTTTAAGTGCAGCCTATAAAATTCCTGAAATAGTTTTGTTTTACGTTCATTCAAGGTTTCAAACGCGTTTGTGTTCCTGGTTAAATTGCCTCTGATAATAAGGTATTCGCTGTATTTGTGTGCTGCAATACCTCATTAAGCGGCAGGTTCAATACACCTGTAAAACTTTATTGAAAAGCGTAAAATCGTTGGGAAAAAATTACGAGGCATAAAATTTTGTCACACAAACATATACACCTAAACATTACCCACACACTCGTACTCAACGTTCATGCCTCCAAACACGCGCGTTATACCCACTGAAATTTCGTACACGCACGCGCATCACACACTCTCACATCCTTATCCGCGGATTTGAATAAAAATCTCGTAAAACTAATTGAACGCCACGCGCGGTGTATCTTTCTTTTTCAGTAGGAAAAAAACCATTCGCGAGCTCGTGTAAATTGCAACCTGGCACTTCCAATTTATCGATTCTTTTGAAAATGAAAATAGTCATGCACATACACGTCTATTACGTATATATATACTCTGGGTGAATCGATGCGACGGCGTGTACATTTAAATCCGACGAGCGGTAGAATTTTCCTGGACTTTGAGGAAAATATATGTATAGTGAGAAAATGAGCTGCACTCGCGTGCGCGAGGTATGCTATCACCGCGATAGATGAATCATTATGTGCCCGGCGAGAGCCTCTTTAACAGCAAACACTCACACTCGGATAGTGTATAGTGCATTGCAGTCAGGCGCGGTGCAGTGTGGAATCTTCAATTAACTCGGCGCTAAAAAAAGTTAACGTTGAGTTATCGTTGCTGAGTTCATTAAATAATGAATTTTTCTTTCTTTTCATTCAGAAAAATCAATACTATTTAGTCGCTCCAACAAAAGGGTTTAATAACAAAGAGACGTTTTGTCCCTTTGCAATCAGCTTCAACAGACGCTAACACGCTCCCTCGACACACTACTACACATACACAGAAACGTCAAAAGCTCAACAACTGTCGTACATTGAGCGTCATGAAATGGGAAAAACTTAATTCGCCAAATGAAAGCAACGGCTGAATAATTGATAGAGCGCGCGGCGTTAGCGCAAATTGAGAGCCTCGGCGCGCATATGGAATTTCATATTTTATGAATGAGTCGCAACAATTTCGCATTGAAAATGCATGTATAATGATGTGTGCGAGCGGCGCGCGGCTATTATATCGGCTTTTAAAAATTCATGCGCGATCAAAAGCTCACACACACACACACGATACGCGATTAGTCATTTCTCCTGGGGAAATATATAAGCATTTCAATATTTTTTGTGTATCAATGCGACGTGAGTGATATTTTTCAATGGTTAGAGTTTCCTTTTCTCGGCTGTGAATAAGTTATATGTGGAAGTGTATTGTACAGGTCAGGTGGCGCACATTTTATTTCGCTGAAGTGGGTGGTTTCTCGTTACGTCAACGACTAAAAGAGGTGTTGATACGATATACGGCTAGTGGTATGCAGATACGTCACTTATCAGTTATTATATTATGGTTGCATTTACTATAGCATAGTACGAAATGCAATAGGTATATTGCTATAGACTTATCTCGATGTACAAAAATCTTTGCAGAAATATTAAAAAGCGCTGGGAAGACATCTCGACTTTTTCTCCGAGTCATTATAATTTTATGACGAATTTATTTCGAAAAAAAAAAAGAATCATTCCCGTGTATTAATCCTCTCATTAATTACTCTTACACACACGTACTTACCTTAATTAAAATCACAACCAACCAATCCACCACTATTCTCATCATTATATTAACAAAAATATAAGAACAATCCAACTCTACTCCATTCCACACCAACCCCCGAGCGAAAAAGCCGAAGCATCTAACCCAGTTGTTGGTACGCTCTTCCGCGGCTGCACCCTTGATTATACCGAGGCGCTATAGTATACTCGCTCTTTCCCTCTCTCTCTCTCGCTCTCGCGTGCCCCGGCGATTAGTCCCGCGCGCGCTCCGCTTTTGACGGCTTTTACGAGCGCGCAGTCGTGGCGCTTCACTTAACGAAGCGTGAATCGAACGAAAATGCACCGGCGTTGCTGTTGCTCTTGCTGTTGATGCAGTCTAGTCGTGCATTTTTTAGGTTGCGAGATATGCGTGCTGTGTTTTGGAATTCTGTGGGAAACTTTGGGCGGGTGCGTATAGAAAAAATTAACTGGTCGATGAGCCACTTTTTGCCGATGTAGGATCAGCCTTTTTATATTCGCGAATTTAATTGGTGCCGTGAATGCTAATTTGATATGGGTTTATTGATCACCCGATCACTACATCACAGAGAAGACACAGTGAAACTTTTAAATTAGGCCATCAATCATTATCCACTTTAATACACACAACCACAAAAACCTCATTAATTCTCTGCTCTCAAAATTAAACCATTCCACCTCGCAATGATTATACGAAAAATATATAGGTTCCCGCAAAAAGGCCTTTATACCTCAGCCTCTCCCTATCCCACCTGACCATCTAAAAATTCCATCTACACACACCAATCATCATCAACATTCTCCTTTCGCATTTCTTCTGTATATGAAATACGCACGCATAATGTCACGCGACACAAAGCCCGCGATTAGAATCCAACGAGCGCGCATACGGCCGTTAAACGGACCTTATACACTGAATTATGCATCTACATCTTCCTCTTCTCGCGTGCCCTGTACCGCTCGAGTCCCCCCCCCCCCCCCCGCTACCCCCTCTTCCGACAAAATTTTCGATAATCCGGCCGATAATCGCGCGCGGCTATTTACAGCGCGAAATTTGCATGAGGAGAACAGGCCGCGCGGCGACTGTGACGGAAGGAAGGAAAAGCGCGGCGTTATTATACATACTTTTTCGCGTTCGCCGGATGGGGAAAAGCGCGCGCGTAATATGTGACTACTTTATGGATTAAAGTGTATGGCCGTTTACGTGGAAGAGTGAGCATATTTTTTTACACTGAGAGAAATGTTGTATAGGAAAATTTACTATAAATGTAAGAGAAATTACTATATTCTATAGGAAGTTTGAGACACAGACTCGAATTATCATAAAATTGACTACAATTTATAGTAAAAATTGCTATATACATAGTAAAAATTACTCAAAACATAGGAATTTTTAATATAAGTTGTAGTAAATTTTACTACAACTGTCCCACGGTTACTGTAAATATGTAATTTTTCCTAAACCATTTTTCTCAGTGTAGAGAACCGCGCGTCGATTGCTTTATTGAGGCTGTAAACATTTTTTTTATTATTATATACGTAATAGTGGGATGAATCTTTTTACAACCCGAAATTCCTTTTCGGAAAAAAAAGAAGAATGAATGTGTCGCCGCGAGATTCGTGTGTGTGTTATAACAAAAACGATTTACGATGACGCGAATTTCATCGCCGTATCGATTGGCAGCTCGTAGTTTTGATTGCTCGCGCAGAGTACAACGCGGCTTATTAATTCAGAACGATTAGTCGAAAGTGGAAACGCTTGCGCGCTCTCGAACGTTATAGGATGCGGTGAGCGTTGCACTCCTCGCCGCTGAACAAACAATCGATAATAAAACGCACGGCCGCTCGTCGATCTGTACAAATACGGTATCACAATTACGGTATACACAATTATTATTGTTATTCGAAATCGGGTTACGCAGTGTTTAAGATCCACACGCACATCATATTCTAACGAGGTTATCGCGATCTAGAAAAGAAAAAACACGAATCGACGACATTTTTTTCCTCGTTCGAGCAAAAAAAAAAAAAAATGAAGGAAGGCGTATACGACGACAATCGCGTAGATTTCGAGCGTTACGTAAGGAGGAGAAAATTGGGTCAGCCGATCGTGTAATAGCACTGCACGAATCCGCGTTTATTTTTTCACGCGACGCGCGTGGAGGGTGGGAGAAAGAAAACTATATACTTAAACTTCTCTGAGTTCTTTAATACATCAAACAATGGAGAAAGCCGCGGGCGGGCGCGCAATCGATGGCCCGCGACGACAGTTATAAGCACAGCCATCGTCGATGTTGTATATGCTCTATTTTTAAAAGTGAAAGCATCCAAGCCCGCGATTATGAAACCACCACCGTCGTCTTCTACTATGCACTGCGCGCAGACACGCGTTCTATTTCTAAAATGTGCCAAATTTTTCACTCTATATACAACACTCGCACACTCTTTTCTTGCGACAGATAAAGTAGAAACGTGGAATATATATTATATATGAGCAAATTCACAATTTGTCCACACTTAGAGGGTTAAAAAAAAAATATTTGAAGGCACACCTTCGCGACAAGTTTCTTCTCATTCTATAGATCATTCTCATCATCAGTGACTGCTTTTCGTCCATTTTCCCAATGTTAAATTTTCATAAGAAAAATGGATTTTTTTTCTAAAACGGTGTCACAAGACCGTTTTCTAATATTTACGAGTTTTTTTGCATATCTTATGCCCTATAGAATGAGAAGAAACTTGTCGCGAAGGTGTGCCTCCAAATTTTTTTTTTTTTTTTTTTTTGAACCCTCTAAGTGTGGATAAATTATGGATTTCCTTATATACGGATTATAAAATTAATCAACCGAGTCTTCCATCCATCGATATTCTCGCGCACTGTGCTGCGATAAGTGACTTTGCAGTGTGTGTGTGTGTGTGTGTGTGCGTGCGTGCGTGCGTGCGTGTGCGAGCGTGCGTGCGTGCGTGTGTGTGTGTGTGTGTGTGTTTGTGTGTGTGTGTGTGCGTGTGTGTGTACACGGATAGAATTTTTCTGTAAAAACTACCGTGAAATTCACGGTAAAAATTACCGTGAGCATTGTAACTGCGAAACACCCGAACGTTCCGGAACTTTTTATGATGTACACAAGTAAATTTGCCGTGATGTCACAGTAAAAATTTCGATTTTCAAGAAATTATTACTAAACTATTTAATTACATTGTTTTATGCTTTTTAATTCAATTGTCTCCCAATATTATTTATAATTTTAGTTTTAAACAATATTTTAGTTTGTATTTGTCGAAAAACATATAACAATGAATCTATTTGAAATTCAATGATCTAAATATTTATAGGTTATGTGTGTAGCACGTGCCAGTCGACGGCGGCGCGAGCAGCGCCACCGACGTGTGAGTTTCGATATTTCCCCTTCATGTCAGGGTAAAATTTGCACAAAAGGACAGTAAAAATTACCGTGACAGTCCGGCAAAAAATTCCATAAATCCCTATAACTTTTATAATACTTTCGATGGAAAATTTACTAAACGCAAAATTTACCGAGTGTCCGGTAAAATTTAACGTACGAATATTAAATTTTTCTAAGACTGCAGCAATAATTATAGAAAATACGCGTAATAATTTCCAGAAAAATCGGTTGTACCTCGATTGACACGAATTTCACGGTAATTTTTCCAGAAAAATTCTATCCGTGTACATATAGACATAGGGCCGCTCGCAGTACGCATCAACATCAACACGCAATCTTTCATAACTGGATTTACGCGCGCTCTCGCACGGGATATTCCCTAATCGGATTTGCCCAACAAAAAAACATCCACGAGAGGTATAAACAGAAGCACATGCAATAGCGGCGCGGGCTTTCGCAAGGGGGAAACATACAGACACGCTGCTGTATTGCGGGTTGCTCCAAGAGAGTCTCGGGACTCGTGAATCATCCGACGCACAAAAGGAAAATCCGCAAAAGTGACGATCCGCCATTAAATCACGTTGACAGCGCCAAGACGTCACTTTATAATTCGCTCTCGTATACGTCTTCCTCTCTCTCTATTATATATTATACACGTAACGAGATAGGATCGTTCTGTGTACCAAAACTAATCCCCAACCTTTGACACTGTGTATATACGAATACTTACGTATCTTAATAGGCGCGCGCGTGATTCAAACCTCTCGCCGCCGATAACCGGTGCGGCGCACGGTCCATTCGTTCTAATATGTATGGCATCGCGATAAATCACTCCTACTTATATACCCACGAGAGGGACTCCCAGCGTATGAGATAAGATTAAGAGTAGGTAAGCCCCGGCTCGCACTCGTCCGAAAACCTGCACGTCATGCGTACAGCGTCCGACGATGTATATAATGTAATTGTTGTACGTATCGGCCGTGACACCCGCGCGTACCTATATACGCGTGCGGTCGGTGATAAAGATTAAATAATGCGCGCACGCGCGCGTCTGATGGTATGGGATAGAGCAAGCGACGTTCGTGAGGAGGGGGGCCTTTTTCGCTTCGCGCTAATGCAATTGCGCTCGTGTCCTTGACCTTTGGTGTATTTATTTTTGGAGTGGTGTGTGTGTATATGTTGGGAGTGCGTGTGAGGTCAATGGTAAAGCGAGGCGTAAGGAAACGATTATTTTTAACTTTCCTTTCCGATGATTTGTTTAATAAAAGCCTTGTAACGATTTATAAATGAAATAAAAGTGGTGTGGTAAATGTCAGGAGTAAGGTGTTTCGGCGTTCGCATTAATTAAAAATTCTCGCTGTAATATAGCCACTCATAACAGCGAGATTACCACTCGTATATATATATATCTGATTATGAGAAGGATGAAAAGTCACCCTTCCTTATTACCGATTAAAAAAAAAGTAGTAAATCCCCTTAAGAAATCTCTGATAACCCCATTTCCCCTTATAGTAAACTGAACATCTACCATATAGATAAGCATACACATTCAGGGAATTCCGAAAAAAAGCTAATCTTCACCCCTTTTTGTTTCTTGATCTGTTGCAGCTGTGGGACCTCCAGTTCGGGAGGTAGGAACAGTAGGGCGCGGGCGGCGGAGGAAGACGAGGAGGAGGCGGCGGCGGCGTCGGCGGTGGTGGTGGTAGGCGTCGGCGGCGGCGGCGGGGGAGGAGGAGGAGGCGGCGGAGGCGTCGGCGGCGGAGGAGGAGGAGGAGGAGGAGGAGGAGGCTGCGGCGAAGGAGACTACGGCTACGGCTGCTACGGCGCCGGGGGAGGAGGAGAGCAGCGCGGGCGAGCCGCGGCGGCAGCGACGTCGTCGTCGTCGTCGGCGAAGCGCGAAGACTCGCGGCGGCATAACCTCGTCCGCAGCAGCTAACGGGACACACACCGGACGCTGGTGGCAGTAGTGGTAGTACAGGCAGCAGAGCCAGCAGCAGCAGCAGCAGCAGCGGCCATTCCTTGTTGTGTGTGGCGCGCGCGAGCGCGCGCTGGTCAGCTCTCTCGGCAGAGCAGCAGCGGCTAGTCGGCGCGTAGCATCAGCAGCAACAGAGCGGCAGTCTGAGCGCGGCGGCGACGCGGTGAGCGAAGAACCGACCGACCGACCGACGACACGCAGTCATGGCGACCATCGACGGCCGACCGGCCCAGTACGGGATGACCCTCAAGCAGCTCCGAGAGCTCATGGAGCTCAGGGGCCGCGAGGGTGTCACCAAGGTCAACACCTATGGAGGCGTACAGGAGATCTGCAAGAAGCTGTACACCTCGCCCAGCGAAGGTGAGTCGTGAGCCGGTCTTCTCTGTGATGTCTCGTTTTGAGGTTAGGGGACGTGAAGAACAGAGCTGCAGTGATATGTGCTGATATGGCTTTGCCTGTGTGTGTGTGTGTGTGTGTGCACAGTGGAATGTGGGTCCGCTGGGTGGTGAATGAAATTCGAGATGAGGGTGAAAGGTTGGGGGGTTTTTTGAGAAACGGTGCAAAGGGTTGTGGTTGCTGAGGTGCGCGAGGGCTCGCAGAAGAGCCGGACGAGGCGGGGAATGGATAACCTCGGAGCGCGGGCCGACCGGATCAATGCACTGTCGTGACATAAACAAAATGTCGTTCATTGAACTTTTGAAAGGTGCTTTTTTTCCCGACTGATTTAGAGACGGACGGCCCTGCACAATGGGTTGCGCGAAGTGCAATTACTCTCGCGCGTGTGCTGTTATTTTTTTTTTTTTCTTTTTTTTAGACAGTTATCGGGCGCTACTGATATTGGAGCAGGCTATTCTTAATCTAAATTGTAAGAGAAAGTTGATTTTGTTTTAATTGGAATTGGGTCAGAAAGTTTTTTGAAAGTGCTCAGAGCATTGTAATGTTTTTGTTCAGTTTTCCATTGGTGGCTATGCACTTTGTTCTAAAATGTATTCATTTAAATTTGAGAAGTCAACAATGTAACTGTAAATGGTTAAAGTCTGTTAATTTGTACAGGAATTTTTTAGCTCCAATTTGTTAAAGTTTACTAAAAATAAAAATTTAGTGATTGGGTTGATAAAAAATCAATGTTGAAGAATTAGATGACTGTGAAAGTGATCAAAATTAGATTATGACAAGTACTAATACTGATTAAATTCCTATAGGTCTCAGCGGATCGCAGGCTGACATTGAGCATAGGCGAGATACCTTTGGTTCTAATTCGATCCCCCCTAAACCACCAAAGACCTTTCTAACACTAGTTTGGGAAGCACTGCAAGATGTAACGTTAATTATTTTGGAGATTGCCGCACTGGTATCTCTTGGTCTTAGCTTTTATCATCCTGCAGATGAAGATGCGGGTAAGTTTTCACTTTTAACAAGTTTTCTCAGAAAACATTTTCAATCCGATTTATACAAGTACTTATAAACAATGTATTTGTGTTTTTAGAACCTGGATTTGAAGACGATGAAGCAAAATATGGCTGGATTGAAGGTCTGGCTATCCTGATCTCGGTTATTGTTGTTGTATTGGTAACTGCCTTCAATGATTATTCGAAAGAAAGGCAATTCCGTGGCCTGCAGAATAGGATAGAAGGAGAACATAAATTCTCGGTCATCCGTCAGGGTGAGGTCAGACAGGTCTCGGTCTCCGACATTGTAGTTGGTGACATATGTCAAGTATGTATTATGCTCCTTTAAAGCTACTTTATACAAAGAAAACTGCACGGGGTTAAAATTTCAAATCTTTGCAGATAAAATATGGTGACCTGCTGCCAGCCGATGGTCTCCTTATTCAAAGCAATGATCTCAAAGTAGACGAGTCCAGTTTAACTGGAGAGTCGGATCATGTAAAGAAGGGTGAATCTTTTGATCCTATGGTACTTTCAGGTATGCATGAAAAATTTAAATATTATTTAGTAATAAAATTTGATTTAATGATTACAAAAGCTTAACTAAATTACATTCAATGCTAGTTTTAGAATAGTAGTAATTAGAAACTTGACTGGCAATAATAGAATATATCCCATATTCGAATAGAACATTTATAGAATTCGAATACATGCCTCTAGTATAGATTATTAGAGTGCAAGAATAAACCATCACATACAGTAATAACAAAGAATTTTCTTTTTCAAGGGACTCACGTTATGGAAGGTTCGGGGAAGATGCTGGTCACTGCCGTCGGCGTGAACTCTCAGGCTGGTATCATCTTCACGCTCTTGGGTGCGGCTGTCGATCAACAGGAGCAAGAGATTAAGAAGATGAAGAAAGGTACGCGCTCACTCCTCGCCGCTTATGGTTCTCTTCCAAAAGCTAGCGAAACGACGAATGAGCGGACATTTTTTGCTCGGGTTCTCTGTCTATCTATATCTCTCAGGTTTGCCAGTCGTCGCTCCCCGCTAAAATTGCTGGCCTAGCAGCAACCTCGCACTTCTCGTAGAGAAACAAAATAAATGATAAAGTCAACTTAGCAATTTTACATAGTTTTGTTATTTGCAAGAAGCGAGAGGCATGTGATATGATGACTGACTCTTGCTCTCTTTCTCAATCTATATACATACATCTACGAGGTAGCTGAGAACTAATAAAACTCGAAGAAAGCTGAACAGCTGCGGACGCATGGTTTTATTCTTGACTTGAATTTTGCTGTTTTATTACCAGAACTTTACCGATTGGACGATTAACGTTTGTGATTCCCCTGTACTTTCATTTACTCTACTAGTTAACCCCCTTTTTCTTTTCCCCCCTTCAACCCCCCCCCCTTTTGGCATGACTTCGCATCTCGAGTGATCTCGTGTTTTACCCCCGTTTTTCTACTACTAATTAGCCCTAGTGCACTTGAAAAGATTAACTTTAAACCTTTGTTAAACCTTCGTTAAACCTCCTGTTCTAAAAGACCCTTTTACATTAACTTTATGGAACGTTAAAAAGAACGTTCAAGCTATGAAATTCCAAATAATTAAAACATTTTCAGTGTCTTTTACATAGTTTTACGTGTGTGTCTTGTTCAGTTATCTTTCGCATCATTCAACCTTGCGTCCTTGTGTTTCTCACTCTACTCATTTGTCGCTGTTCAATCATGATGTATTTAAAAAAAATGCAATTCATTCACGTAAATAATGTACTATAATTGTATAAACAGCGGTAAATGACAAACAAAACAAATTGTTCACCCACACTTACAATCTAATCATTAAAAAAAACTTAGAATTCAGTAAATAACAACTTCACAAATACAGTCTATGTGTGCTTCAAAATAATTGTATTCACGGCTTACGATGATTGCGTTTAAAACAGATCTCAACGCCTTATTGCTGAATTCTAAGGTCATTTCTCTTTTGTGAATCTCTAAAAGAGTCAACTAGCAAAACGATAATAATCAATCATAATGCAGCAGATTGCTAATGAATTTTTGTTTTGCATGCGTTTTCTTGTCTAGAGGCTAAAAAGCAGCGGAAGAAGAAGTCGCTATCAGGTGATTAAATTTCAATACCAATGTACTTATTATTTTTCTTTTCTTTTTTTTACTTTTTAACGAACAGCTGAAGGAACTACTGATATTAATAATTTTTCAACTTGGTAATTTAAAAGTTTTCAGGATAGAAATTAATTTTTTCTACTTTCAAATTTAATAAAAAAAAAAGAAAGCAACTTTAATTATGAGTAAAGGTTTCGAATGAACTTTTAAAAAACTGCCTTTTTAAAGCATTTTTACATAAAAACTTTTTTCACTCTTCAATACCTTGTATCAACTAAAATTTTTCACATTTAGATATATATTTGTGCTTGATAAACCGTCAGATATTTTTCTCCATTATACTTCTATCTGTTCTCTCATTTTTTTCATGACTTTTCCCTCTCTCCGCCTTGAGCTAAGTGGTGGTTTGTTTGCATTCGATCCGTTAGTGTTTTCTCTTGCATTTTGAACATAATCTTTTTTTTTTATTGATTGATTTGATGAGACTAACTCCCCTTTTTTCTCTTGACCAAGTAATTCAGCATTAAAATCTTTTCAAAAATCATTTATTTACCTATTTCATAAGCATACTTATTATTATGTATATTATACATGCAATGCATCTTTCGTTACTTCTAAATCGACGCATTTGTACAATACCATAGTTTTTTTATCTCTATTTCTGCATAACCAACAATGTAAATACAAAAAAAAAAAACACTTTCTGTTATTTAAAAAAATGTCTCTTTATATGTATAACGAACGTCTTGTGTTGTACTGTGCAACGAACGCAAGATGAATGGCCGCGCCCCGTGAGTGCAACACCGCACCGACAAAAAAAATCCACGCTCTTGACGAATCGACTCGAATTCATCAATCACACATACAAACATTATATATATACGTATATATTTCAGTGTCCGAGCGAAATGTACTACCATAACGTCCTTTTCAGCGACTTCGTGCCCGTGAGAGCTACGTCTGCGCTAGCTGTCATAAAGCATATTTTCTAATCATTGTCATAATTTCGTCGTGTAGCATTCATGTATGTATATGTACATATTTATAGTAAAAGTATGTGTTTAGTCAATGACATGTTCACGAAACTTTCACGCTCGTTGCGGTGTCTCACTTGTCTGGTGGCTGCTTCGGCGGCGGCGTCGAAGTGACGCAAAAGCCTTCTATTTGGAGTGTAACGAAAGAGACTATAATTAATGCCCTTTCTACAGCGACGCCGCTCTAAGCGACCGACATCCGTCGTTCGTCCGTCCACCTTTCGTCAATTATTAACAAGTTTTATTTTCGGCATATAACACGCACGCGCGTGCGAGGACAAACGTCGATGTAATTATTACGCAAAAACGAAATTTCTTCCGCTTTTATCTTTGGCATAAAAGTCGCTGTAGAAAGGCGCACACGTGTGTAACACACGCGGGGCTGCTACCACTCCGAACCCCAATTTACCTGCCGAATACTAAACTCGAATTTTTTCTTTCCTTCTTTCTCTCTCTCTCTCTCTCTCTCTCTCTCTCTCTCTCTCTCTCTCTCTCTCTGTCTCTCTCTCTCTGTCTCACTTTGTCTCTCTCTGTCTATCTCTCTCTCGCGCTCTGTCTCTCTCTGTCTCTCTCTCTCTCTCTCTCTCTCTCTCTCTCTCTCTCTCTCTCTCTCTCTCTCTCTCTCTCTTTTCCACTTCTCTCCTTCTCCTCCTCCTCATCCACTATGCGACTGCGAAATTAATCGTACCCGAGAAGACGAGGGCGAGGTGACGAGCAACAGCCACAAGCAGCACTCGATCGACGGTGAGAATCACCACGGCGGCGGCGGCAAGAGCGGCGGTGGTGGCGGCGAGGAGGGCGGCGGCAAGAAGGAGAAGAGCGTGCTCCAGGCGAAACTGACGAAACTGGCGATACAGATCGGCTACGCCGGCTCGACGATCGCCGCGCTGACGGTTATCATCCTGGTCATACAGTTCAGCTTGACGACGTTCTACATCAACAAAAAGCCCTGGAAGAACACGTACGCGGGCGACCTGGTGCGCCACCTGATCATCGGTGTGACGGTACTGGTCGTCGCGGTGCCCGAGGGTCTACCGCTGGCCGTCACTCTATCCCTTGCCTATTCCGTCAAGGTAACGTTGAGAGAGACCGCTAAATTTTTACGAGGGGACAAGTTGTCGAGTGCGGAGAAAAGAATTCGTTCGTTGATTAGAATGAGTTATTATCGTATATAAACGCGGTTGATGAATAATTGATGTTAGTACGGGAATGATTGATGGTCTCTCTTGGCTCAATTCGCTAAGTGTAACGCGCGACATTTTTTCGAGGCACTCGCAGTCTATTTAAGTCTCTTCTCAATTCAATTATTAGAATGATTTTAACTTTATGATAGAGAGCGTAATGATTCAATTTGAGCTGAAGCAGAGAGACGGCGGTGTGTATCTTAGAAACTAGGTCAATTTGAGGGGGAGAACAAGACTCGAAGATTCTTTTCTCACTCGGCGAATCCTTTATAATTTAAAAGCGTAAATCTAAAGATAAAAATAATAATGATGATTTTGCTCGATGTTTCTATTCGCAGAAAATGATGAAGGACAACAACCTGGTGCGTCACTTGGATGCTTGCGAGACGATGGGCAACGCCACTGCCATCTGCTCGGACAAGACGGGCACGCTGACGACGAACCGCATGACTGTCGTGAACTCGTACATCTGCGAGAAGCTGAGCAAGACGGTGCCGAGCTTCTCGGACATACCGACCCACGTGGGCAACCTAATGGTACATGCGATGTCGATTAATTCGGCGTACACGTCGCGCATAATGCCGGGGCAGGAATCGACCGACCCAACGATGCAGGTCGGCAACAAAACCGAATGTGCCTTACTTGGATTCGTGCTCGCCCTGGGCAAGAATTATCAGACGGTGCGCGATGATAACCCCGAGGAGACGTTCACGCGTGTCTACACGTTCAACAGCGTTCGCAAGAGCATGTCGACCGTCATCCCAAGGCAGGGCGGTGGCTACAGGCTCTTCACCAAGGGCGCTTCCGAAATCATCATGAAGAAGTGCGTATATCACTTTTCTCTTTCTCGCAAATCTAGCTTTTTTTTTCTTTGCACGCGTAACTGTAATCCCTTCACTTTTTTCGTCCCCGCAGATGTGCCTTTATTTACGGTCGCGACGGTAATCTGGAGAAGTTCACCCGGGACATGCAGGATCGGCTGGTGAAGAACGTGATCGAGCCGATGGCGTGCGACGGCCTCCGGACGATCTCGGTCGCCTATCGGGACTTCGTGCCGGGCAAGGCCGACATCAACCAGGTTCACATTGACAACGAGCCCAACTGGGAAGACGAGGAGAATATCGTTGCCAATCTCACCTGCCTGGGCATCGTCGGTATCGAGGATCCAGTGAGGCCGGAGGTCCCCGACGCCATCAAAAAGTGCCAGAGGGCCGGTATCACCGTGCGAATGGTCACCGGTGACAACGTCAATACTGCCAGGTGGGATATTCTTATGATTAAAAAAAAAAAAAAAAAAAAAAAAACCAATGTTGAGTGGTAAATTTGTCTATTCTGAAAGTCGCAAAGGAAGGATTGAGTAAATATTGAACGCGGAACACGTGCACACTTGTCTATATCGAAAGTGGACTAGTCCATTCTGTGACCTTGATAGCGGGATCTTTAAAGCTCCCGACAGTAAAAGTCGTTGAAATGAAAAAAATTAAATTAAATTAAAAAATGTTTACAATTGAAAAAAGATAATAGATTATATTCGTCCGGTTTTTCAGGTCAATCGCATTGAAGTGCGGCATCATAAAGCCAAACGAGGACTTCCTGATCTTGGAGGGCAAGGAGTTTAACAGGCGGATTCGCGACACTCACGGCGAGGTTCAGCAGCACCTTCTGGACAAGGTCTGGCCGAAGCTGCGCGTGCTTGCGCGCTCCTCGCCGACGGACAAGTACACTCTTGTCAAGGGCATAATTGACAGCACGGCCACGGCGAATCGCGAGGTCGTAGCTGTCACCGGTGACGGCACCAACGACGGTCCCGCCCTGAAAAAGGCCGACGTCGGTTTCGCCATGGGCATAGCTGGTACGAACGTCAATCCGTTGAAAAAAAAATAAAGAAAAAGCCTCTCGAGCTCCTCGTCATATAATCAATAATCACGCGTCTGTGCTAATGT